>OY728161.1:396405921-397655921 GCA_963277665.1 Viscum album
CGGTTAATGTATAAGAATTTTTTTATGGGGCCATAGTTGATTAAAGAAATGATTTTAAATGATCAGGTGATTCAATAATACATGGACATAGCTTAGATAAGGAATATAATATTTTCGAATAAACATATAATATATATTTATTTTCAAGAAAGTGATCATGTATTTTTAAAATTTTCCACATGAAAAATTGTCATGCATTTGACTAAGAAGAGGATGTTGATTACACGGTTCATTGAACCATATGAAATCCTTGATAAATATTCATTAGTTTTTTTCCAAGTTTATTTTATATCATGTTTATCATAGGTACAAAACATATTTCATGTATCAATTCTAATGAAGTATGTACTAGATTCAGCTCATGTTTTTATCATTGATGTTGTTCAGCTATAAGAGAGTATTCCCAATGAGTAACAATCAATTTATGTTATTAACCACTTGAAACATGTGTTGTGGAATAAATAAATTATACCAGATATATTTTTAGGTAAACCTTAAATGTTTGAATTGATAAAATGGGGATCTTAAAATGACATAATGGAAAAATATCCCCACTTATATTATATGTACGTAAAATTGAGAGATGAAATTTACCAATGGCGGGGCGGATTTAATATCCCAGGTAATAATAGAATAAGAATTCATTATATTTCATAATATATATGAATTTAATAGTAAATTTTTCATAAAATGGATTCTATGTATAGTTTATTACATGGAAAACAATGATTTGTTTCTCACAAATTTTTCTTTTTACGCAAGATTGAGTTATACAAAACAATAACATATTGTTAATATTATTATTTTTAATATGGTATTTATCATATAACCTTTTTATCATTGATAAATAATTAGACTAACTATATTATGTGTATAAAATATAATAAAATGTTTCCACATTTATCCAATAGATATTAATGGTATAAGATATGAATAAATTAGTTTTTACGCCTAAAAGATCTTTTTTTAATGAAAAGTTAATTTATCATATTTTAATTGCTGAATTAATATAAATATACTTTTTGAATGTTTATTAATATTTATATGAAAAAAATAAATATCTATTTTTCTTGAATATTATAATAATTTTCTTTTGGAGAATTATTGGTATTTTTATGAGAAGAATCATATTTTAATGAATAATGAATAATAGAGAATTTTCGTTCTGAACTATATTTTCATCCAATTTATATATATAGTGATGTAATATTATTTATTTGTTATAAATTATAATTAAACAATTTTATTATAATTTAATCCAATATAGTATATATGAATAAATTTCAACTAGAATTTATATGTAAAAAAAGTGAAAACTTTTGATAGTATTTACATAAAAACCAAATTTTTTATCTTGGCTTTGAGATTAATTTTATATTAATTTTATATTAAATTTATCCACTAATGTTACTTGAATTTGGAAAACATATAATCCATTATAAAAATCCAAATAATATATAATTTCTAATAAGATACCCTTAGTTTGTAACGAAAAAAATTAATGAATAAAATTGCTAGTAATTACGTCGATTAAGGTAAAAATTTATCTAGATAGTGGTTAAAAAATAATGTTAGGAGTTTAAATAAACTACAAACTATTTCAAATCCCATTGAACCGAAATGATTCCCCCAAAAAATTTCCATGAATTTTGACCATCATTTTCATCACCTAATGCATGGGATATATCTCAATAGTATTTACCTTTTAATATTAATAATAATACATCTCCCCTATACTATGAAAGGGAATCAAAAATTATAATTTACTAAAATATTTGAACCCCCATGTGTCATCCATAAAATACCCAAATATGTTCTAAATATATCTCTACTCATTCTAAGTTCCCCGTTTTGGGCATAATGTGTATAATTGAAGCCCATTGATGTAAGGAAAAAGTTGTTACATGAAAAAATGTATCATTTGTGTACATCCATTTGTGTTTTATTTATTTATGTACCAAATTATTTCTTATTTTTACATTATTATTAAATAAAAACGATATCAAAAATAATCTTATATATTTTTTCTTATTTCATCAATCTACTCCTTCAAAAACATCAATCAGATGGGTAAATAAATTACCTTCCTGTATGGAGGATTACCATATCATGAAATGATGATGTTCATTTTTTCATAACCACCTATAATTGTTGGGGATTATGTAGAAATACTTTTTTTATATTTTATATATAGAAATTATATATAATTAATGGTAATTTAAATTATATATAACACAATATATCATGTTTTTAGTTTTTTTAAAATATATTAACATGGTTTGTGGATGCATGGACTACCCCCTCATCAAAGATATATGAAATATTCACATATTAAAAGTAACATATTAAGGAATTTTTTCATTAAATATATGTTTCATTCATGAAATATTTATGATATTATTAAAATTATTACCATTCTGGAAATATAATATTTCATATATGTTTTCAATATTTCACACATTGTAAATGTTATAAGGTCATCCATAGACGTGTGGACTACTGCCTCCTCATGAGGATTGATTCAAATTTTATCACAATATATATATATATATATGTAGCTATAAATAAATAATAATATTGAATATATGATATAATTATCATTATAGACATATAAATGTTACTTAGCTTTTTCTGTAGTGAATTTTAGAAAATATGAACTCTACCCATGTGTACGTACGACCAACCATCTCCATGATTCTATCATTGTTAGATTTTTCAAATAAATAATTCATGATTAGTTTACACTATATAATTTATGTATAAAAATTAGAATTTTTTCAAGATAATAAATACTTTCTAATACATTTTCCCCTTTGAAAATATTAGCCAATCTGAAGTTGTTTTTGACAGATAAACCGAATATTGTCAATAAAACATGTGTAAATATAAAGGTTTAAGTTGTGGTTTTCAAAATTATAACTATTAAAATAAAATTAATGAAAAACCTGAAAAGTATTATGGAAATTGTAAATAATTATCATTTGTTTGTTATTCAGTATGATAATAACACATATGAGATATAGGAATCAATGTAATGGATTTCATCTCCATCTCCTTTCATTCAGGAATTAATTGATCATATGAAACTTTTTTATTTAATAATGTTTAAATTGAGCCCAATTTTAATTATAAATCCATTAATTATATTGTTTAATTTTTTTACGTTTTCTAAAATAAAGTTTTTCGTAGTTATGATAATATAAATGTTCAAATTGTGTGAGATTGTTTGAATGTTCAATGACGTTATCCTTTTCTTAATATCCACAGTCTTGATGTTAATTTACTTATTTACTTATATATACATAAAATAATTATAAATGGGATATTTTTCTATTTATTTCTTTAACATTATCTATAAGAAATAAATTTTTAAATGAAAAAAGAAACACCTAATTTCCTTTTGGGGTATTTTTTTTATTGATTATGGGTTTTAAAAATTGGTTGATTATTTATATATTCTGAATTTTTTCTTGTTATTGAAAATGAATTTCAATACGTGAAATTTTTAAAATTGAAATATTTTATATGTTTGTATTATATAATGGTATGTTGACATTTGATGGATTTTTCAATAAACAATTAGTGATAGGTGGTTTTGTGATAAACCAATAATAGCTGGGTCTGTGATAGCCATAAAAATTATTTAGCATGGAAGTCACTCATATTTAGTTATTTTGTGACACTGTAATTTCTGGATGCCTAAATAATGATTATTCCATCTATAATAATCACCTGTATAAGGATGTCCCAAGATACCTAATTACTTTATGTTCATTATATGAGGTTTATGGAAAATGTTTTATTATAAAAAAATCTATTATGTAAGAATATTTTCATTGGAAATTATATAATACTTATTAACGGTTGAAACTATAACATAATAATATAGTTTCGTGGGATTTAATGTTTATTAATAGAATAATGGTTTCCTTGTTTTTATAACACTTTCTTAAGAATTTAATGATCATCCCATGTTTATAATTTTTTTCATGTGAAATTAATTATGATTAAGGGATTCGATGAATACATGTCAAATATCTTGAAGAGTTTCATAAAATAATTCATGATTTATTTTAAAACTATTAGGTTATTAAAAAATGGATAGTATTTTGAAGTGTATACTATGTATTTTATTTTTTTATCAATGAGTTTCGACATGATTATCTAAAATTGTAAATATAAAAACAATATCTATGTGAAAGAAACTAAAATAATTTACTTGAATCTAGATTATGTTAAGGTTTATGTACAAGTCATTATAATAGATCATGTTTAAACATTATCAAAACTAATAAATTGTTTATCATGTCAATAATACTATATAACAAATATCATAATATATAGAAACCCTCAAAAAATGTGTTACTATATAGAGGTGGTTTATTTTAATCTTCGATAGGTTGGAATAATTTGATAGCCTTTACAACCCCCCATGCATTATGTTATTAATAGTCAGGCTCATATGAAAATAACCATTCTCCATGAAAAAAATGAGTATTTACCATTCATAAAACACGTTGGTTTATGTTATCATGGATTATATATAAATTATAATTTATGATCAGAAGAGCATGATGGGTTTGGATGGAAAAAACATTATTTGTTTTTAAAATAAATTACTATGCCACTAAAAGTGATTTGGTAGAAAATTTAGAAATTAACAAACATTAATTATTAGTTGAATTAAATAAATTTTATTCGTTTTAATATTATTGAAAAGGGGTTTTCATTATTTTGTTTATTTTATATAATAATTATAATATAATTATTTATCAAAAAAATTATCAATTTAAAAAAATTTATAAAAAATTATAAAAAAATATCTGTACTATTGAATATTAATAAATAAAATATAATTTTAGATTATAAGGAATAACTTAATATTATTTTAGGAAATTTTTATTTGGAAATTATTTACATAATTAATAATTTGTTTTTAAATTAAATATTATTGGATATGAATTAAATATTTTATATTTTATATTTGTAATTTCTCTTAAACTGTAATTTAAAATGATCAAAATAGAACACCTTATTTTAGAAATAATTAAACCCAAAAGAAGGTTTTTTATAATTTATATGATCATGATTAAAGATAAATTATATATGAATTAGTTCAATTCTATAAAATTATTAAATAATAAAATATTATTTAAAATCAATGAATTTAATTTTGGTGATAAATTTATTTAAAATACCCAATAATGAATAATAAAAATGTGTTTTTATTCAGAATAAACAAAGTTCGTGTATATTTTTTTATTTTTTATTTTAATAATATATTTCAAATTTATAGAATTCATATGGATTATTTATTTAACATTTTATCATTAAGATTTTATCTCATGTTGAAATATTTTAATTATTTTTTTACGTAATTTACCCCCATTTCAATTCATGATTATGATTTTAATATTAAATCATTGACATACCATTTTTTTGTTCATTTTAATGGTTTTATCCTAACCATTGTAATTCAATGTTAAAATTACATTAATTTACTAATTTTGAAATTTATTTCCCACTAATCAGGTTGGTTAATAGTCAGTGATAACATTGAGACCAATTTTAACTAACTGGAATCACTATATTTGTATTTATTTTTATGGATTGTGAATAATTTTCAAATCCATTTGGATACAAAATATGTCTTCATAGTATTATATAGTGTGGGGCACATGATTTTAAAAATTATGTGTATATTTCCAAAGACATTATTTATCCCATAAAAATTGGAAATTTAACATTCCCCTACATTTAATGTCACCAAAATATACACATCATTTTCCCATTAATCATTAAAGTCCATATGTTATTTCCCACAATAGATTCCATTTCATTAATGATAATTTATATGGATATTGTTTTTTAGGATTATTAATCAGTATATATCAATATTCTCCTTTTCCAATTCATTTATCATGTAATTATGCTATCATTCATTTAGTAAAATGGCCATGGAAATCTAGTGTTTGTGGTTCTCAAATTTTACATGGGGGTTTCAATATTATATGGTCTTGGATTTTCCTTTATTGGTGGTCCTAACTAATTTTGAAATTGTCTAACACCTATTATAATGGAAGAATCATTTTTTGTAGGTTTTCTAAATGTTTTGAAAATTTATTATAGATACCTCAAGGCATGTTATTTTAAATTCATGTATTTAGTATCTACATATGGTATTGTATTTGAATATTGATCAATTAAGATTAAAAAATTTGGTAACATGTTATTCCTTAAATAATAATAAAAATTTCTTGTTTATATGGTGGAGAATTATGTTTTACATAACCACACACATTGAGTGATTTATTTAATTCATAAATTCATATTGTAATGGAGTTTAAAAATAAAAAATATGTGTTAGATATTAAAATTATTTTTAATGCTTATACATTATATATTGGAGGTTTTATTAATCAAATATAATGAAATTATATTTTGAATACATGTTTATGATAAAATATTATTGTTACTGTGAGTTATTTTTTTAAACATTTTATTATAATATGTTTTCATAAAATATATTTTAATGGAGTAAATGAATCATTAAAAACAATGTTTTAATTGAACAATCTTATAATGTTACAAATTTTATATTTATTTAATTTGGTCCGTTACATTATTAATATTAAAAAACGGGATGTTTAATGAGAGTTTTTTATAAGCTAGTGTGTGATTATATTTCTCATTATAATATATAGTTTTCTCTAAAAACATGATCTATAATAATACATTCATATATAATGGGTAACTAGGAGTAGATAGTTTTATGTAACAACACAGAGTTTTCACAAGTTTATGATTATTATTATGTTAGAGGAAATTAGAATAGATTCCAGCCTACACTATAAAATTTCCCATCATTTAGACTATACAGTGTAATACTGGGTGTTAGGGTTATTTTAATGCATCAATATGATGAAAATCTGAATCATGTTTAAGTATTTCTATATATTTTCCCAGGATATTTAATGTGTTCCGACGAGCACTGGATATGTTCTATGTTTTGATAAATATGTTATTTTAGTTTAAAATTGTTGTTTAATGATGTATAGTTTTTATTTACCATATCATATTATTGTTATTATCATTTTAATATTTCCTCCAGATAATTTTTTTTAATACTTGTAGATATTCTTTAATAATATTAATAGGGTTATCAATGTTTTTCTTATCTTCTCTTCATTTCAATTCCAAATATTCATTTTCAAGTTAATTTTTGAGAAAATTTATCCAAACCCAATCTTTAATATAATTAAATGCTTGAACTGTTACTTTTCATATATTTTGCGACACTCATTATAGAAAATGTATTTTTCATCATGATAATGGCATTTTATTGGCTTTCAATAAATGTAAAAGATTAATATTTATAGTTTTATTTTATAAATACATGAATATATTTATTTTAATTGATATATAATGTGTGTAGGGAGCATAAATTCATGGATTTTATGATCAAATCCACATATAATCATTTCATGTATAATTCCGATTAAACATGGATATAACATATAATTAGTTTTTTAGTTAATTATTATTAATAGGAAAAGGTATTTGATGATGTTTCACAGGGATCTTGTATATGGTCATATACCAATTATTATTATTTGTTTTCTCCACCCCGATGTAACGATAAATGACCAGATATTTTCAATTATTTCCTTCATCAATACATATGTTCCTTTTAAATTTAAATAGTTTTATTAATTAGTTGGTTTTATTTTTTATGAGTCATGTTATTATTATTATTCCATTTTTTCTACTATTTTTAAAATGATTTATTTAAATTTTTTTTATGATGTATGTAATGGTATATTATAATTATGATGGTAATCTAAAAATTTATTATACATTATTTCGTGAAATAAGTCCCAAGTGATAATGTGTTATCACCCAGTTCCTATAAAAATCATATTGTAAACTATAATGTAACTCATGTAATGCATCAGGCTAATTTGGGTTCCCGGATAAGGGATCGCCCTGTTTGGATTATAAAAATTATTTATTAAAACTACCATTTTTATTTTATTGATTCATGTAAATAATATCTTGATATTTCACAACATATTATATATATGTAGTTTGAGTAAACTATCATTTTCAATGTAGACCCTTTACCTGTCATGAAATCTCGATCTGTGAGTCTTGATTTATTTTTGTTTTTAAATTTTTTGTATATTTTTATCTATAGTAAAGGTGTTTATAATTTATTTAATTTTTTATATGTATATGAATGGCTACTAATTTTTTTTGTGAGAGAATATTTGATGCACAATAAGTTCATATTATTCTCATATGTTTTATAAAATTTTATATCCATATGTCTGTAGATCTTTTTTTCTATCTATTGTTCGTTGTATAGTATTTTTGAGACCCACAACACCATGATACCAAAAAGTGAACAACCACTAGCCCCATTAAAATTTATTTTTATTTCACTCTTTAAAAATTTATTTTCCCATATTATGTGTAAATATATCTTTGGAGGTGTTAATAAGGATTCACATATAGAAATTAGGTAATTTGTGTTGATTTTTTTGACATTTGGAAAATGAATCATGGTTTATAAAAGGGTGGTGGTCAGTTAATGAAAATATGAAACAAAATAATGATAAGGGGTTATTATATTTAAATTATAATTTAGTTATTTAAAGGTTTAATTTAGTTTTTTAGAGCACTAAACATTGTTTAAAACAGTCTTCTATGTCTTATTGTTTGGAAGATAATGAAATTATTTGCGAAGAAAAAATATTCAATAGCACTGGTTAGTAAATGATGTAGAATTTTTTTTTCAAAAAAATGTTATAATTATATGTGATTATATAAAAATTGAATGTTTAAATTAATAATGAATTTTTAAATTTTCACAATAATATTTTTGTGCAGTTATGGAATCTATAAAGAGGTATTTTATTATTTAAAGATACTTGATATAATAGTTTTAGAGCTTGTATATGTTGTGTAGTATGACTTCCAAAATAGGGTTAAGGGGATATAGAGATTTGGTACTTAACAAACCATTATTTTAATATATAATATCTTTAAATTTTATATTTTTTAAAGATTTTTCCAATGAAAAACATGAAAAAGTTGAATGTCCTTGCATAATATTTAGTAAAAAATATCAATATTAAAACCTAGATGTTTAATATAATTTAATGAATAGTAATAAAAAGTAAAAAATATTAATATAATAGAAATAAATAAATAGTTTAAAGAAAATTAAATAATTTTTTACCTAAATAAATTATGAAAACACTCTATGAAAAAAAGTATTTTTTTTAAATTAGCCTTTTTTTCTCAATAATCAATTTATATTATAATAAATTAATAATTATTTCTATTGATGATAGGAATAATAAACTTCCATTAAAAATTATATTTCGTATGAAATTCATATAATTTATTGTTACATATTATTACTATTGTTTACAAATATGTTAATTTTTACGGGTATTTTGAGAGTTTATTTATATATTGAGTTATCAAAATAAAAAATTTTAATTTTTAAAAATGAACATATTATTCTGTATTGTGAATAATAATATTTTTTTAATATTTTCTAAAACATTTAATGTTTGGTTAAAATTTTGGGTATATAATTTTTTAGTTATAATTGTATTTACATCAATACAAGTATCTAAGAATGAATGGAAGTTTTATAAAAAAAATTATTAGGTATAATATATTTTTCCGAAATAAATTTATAATAAAAAATTTTGATTTATTTTAAAAACACAAATATGAAAATTTATAATATTTTAAATAATTTTTGTTAAATAATAAATAAATTATACATTTAATATTTATAAATTAGTATTCCCTCTATTCTTGAAAAATTATGTTAATAAAATTTATTTAGAAAATTTAATCATTTTGGATTCATTATATTATAATGAAAAATATATTTCATAGAATTAATATTATGATACCTTCTTTAATATTGGTACCCAGGGTAAAATAATATGTTTTTTTTAATGATTGATATTATTCTGAATGTTTTGTTTAAATTAAATAATTCATTTTCAAATTAATAATGTCAGATATGTTGTAGAAATATATTTAATTTAATGAACCCTCATTTAACAAGTAATCAAAAAGAGATAATATTATGTATTCATCATATATAAGATGTGGTTTTCCTACAAAGGATGATTTAAATTAATTATATTTTGTATTAAAAAGTTTATATTCTCATATTTGTATGTTCAATAAAATAATACGACATTATAATTTATAATTTGAAAATTTCTCATGAAGGGACGTCTTATATTTTCATTAATAAAATAATTACCATGGACAATTTTTTAAATTAATGTTATCAAGGGGAAACTTGTGTAGATAAATAATCTCAAATTCATAATTATTTGAAGGTCACTTTACCTCCAATAATTTCTTGTTATATATTAATTCAATTCTAATATGAATAACCTGTATCTATCCCACCCAATTCACCTAACTCACTGATTCTACATAATAACCCATTTGATTCCATTATTAACCCCCACCTAACATTAGTTTCTAGGGAAATGATACTCTTTTTCAACATTAAATAGATCTCACTACCATCCATTCTCTCACCCAACTCTGCAAATAAATAATTCATAATGAATTTACTTTTACTCACCATCTCTAAAAATCACCCAACATGGTATGAAGTTTATATAGACTTATCCCAAGATTTAGTAATATTTTTTGATAGGTAAAGGTAATCCAGCGCATAGTTTTTGTACATGTTTTTATTTAATGATAATCCATTTATTTTCTAATGGATTATTGTTTCATTTGGTCATAATAATCACATTAGTATCAATATTACTTCCTATATAGTAGAGGCCACAATTAACTCTAATTAAAAAAATTATATATAACATTTTGTGTTGTTTTATGCTTGAAGTATCATTCAGTGATTCTACCCCACCCCTTTTCAATTAAAGAATATCCTTGATAATATGTTCTATTATTTTATTTTTATTTTTATTCATCATCATCATAATCTAAAATTATGAATCCAAATATATCTCTATTAATTATATAATATCTTTTTTTCTCAGAAATCCTTTTCATAATCTATTTCCTAACCCAATGTTTCTAAATTTCACTACATTATTTTGAAAATATGTACAATAATATCAATCATTTTTATCAAAATAATTAGTCTTTAAAAATTTATATTCATACGGAAAGGGTTATAAATATTCCACTGAGATAATTATGGTTGTAATTTTTCAGGTTAGAATGTAATCAAATAATGAAAAATTAATGGTAATGGTTTAATTGACTCTGTATCTGATTCATTTCATCACAACCTTTCTTACATTAGTATAATTTTTAATATTTCCATTAACATAACCATTCTATTTTATTCATAGGATTTCACTTTATTATCTAAGTGAATTACATATCAATATTTGTTCAGAAATCATTGAATGTATTATTTCAAATATAATAGTATACAATTGTAAATAGTAACCCCAAATAATATCGATGAATATTTTCATTCCTAAAAATATGTTTCATTCCAAATAATTTTCACAGATATTTTTTTGGATAACATAGAGGGTATATATATATTTCATATAGTTTTATTTACCCCATTTTAAAATTATGACTTCTTAGAGGTTTTACGATAAAATAATGGTATCCTAAAATATTAAAGGAAAGGGTTTTATACATATTTAAAAACAATATTCTATTCTCTTAATGTCCACAATTTTTGAAAAACATTTGGTCATTTCATGTATATTTACATGGATATAATTATTATAAGTATTTTAAAATTCATACCATTCCCTTCTCAATTTTTTAGCATACATTTTATTTATAATTTGATGATAATGTATTGCTGGTTTATTGAATATATTTTTATATTCATTAATACTTGTTTCCAATGATTACCCTACAAGATGTAATGTTTTTATATTCTTGTGTATTCAATTATGTTATCATTACTTCTGTAAAATTGTTTCTTATATCATATTGTCTTCTTTAAATATATTATGTGATGTATTTAAAGCTAATTAAACCCATTACATTTATACAAATTCCATAATATTAGTTTTTACTAATTTTAGTTGATAAAATTTGTCCAGAAGATTGTGGGTGGGGTTGTAAATCAACCACTTATACATTAGTATAATCATATACTTCATGAGATAGTCTGTGGGTATATAATGACTCTTCAAATATGAATAAGTATGATAGCTCTGATCTAATTATTAATTTTTTAATTAATGATTCCATAAAAATACATATGGGAATAATTGGTTTTATCATGTGGTTATCCAATTTATATAGCCATTCTATATTTAAATTTTATTTAAAGTGTAATGAAAATTGATAAGATGATTTATTTTTCAATGTAACATCATGATTTGTTGACTACATCTTAATTTTATATTATTATTGACATATATTGCAATTAAATATGTTATAATATTATTGAGATGTTTTTTGATTAGTTTAATATAATTTATTCCTACACAATTTACTTTTTACGATCGTATTTTTCTCTTTGATGTTTTATGATTATTTGTTATCTTTATATAGAGACACATGAAATTATTAAAAATTAATTATTAAAATATTACATATGATGAAACATAATAAGAACATACATATTAATAATTATAATTTATTTGGGTAGTTGGGTAAATTATATTACAAGATAGATTATGGGGTACATCTACATTATTGATAACTTATTCAACAAGCTCATAATTTTCCTTCATTATTTAACACATATGGAATTACATTGAGAGATACATTAAAACGGGGTTGTCCATAAACCTAGAAAAGTTAAAGGAAAAGCATAAAATTAAGAATTTATTACATGTTATAAAATTTTAATATTAATGCAACATAAATGGAGTGAAGATCCAAAATATGAATTATTAGGCGTTATATAGTATGGTAACATAGATACAACATGGTAAATGAAGAAAATAAATTAAAAATGATATCATAATCACAGTTCATGGTTAATAAAAATGATTTCATAAAATAATGTACATAGGATAACCACCCACATACCATACTTGTAATCTCATGATAATAAAACATTAGCCAATGCATGTTAGTTCTATATCAGCACACCAATCATAATCATATCATCTACCTTCATAAGTGTTCCATATATATCGTATACCAATTGAAAATATTTCATCACATTTAATCCAATTACATACAAGTGTTTGTTAAATACATGAATTCCCCAAAATAATTTTATTTATTGTACAAATATAAGAATACCCATGACTGTAATGGGTGCAGGAGTACACCATAACAATGATTGACATAAAAAGTAATAGTGGAATTTTAGTCATATAATGGAAGTATATAATGAATCATAATATTTTTGAATGGGAGGTAAAGGGTATCAAATAAATTAGATGTAAAAAAAATTAAAGTATTTTTTTTATTTAAAATTATAATAAATAAATAATTTTTAATTAATAGTCATAATACAAGGAGGGTGAATGAATGAAAATATACACTTGAAAAATAACTTTGAAATTTTGACAAAAAAATTCCCTATACATAAAGGTTAAAAAATTTATTAAATGGTAGATAAAGGGGTATGTCATCATTTTGAAATTAAATTGAAAAAATTAGGGGCCTTGAAAAAAAATCCAATCATTATGAGATGGAAATAAAGTTAATAAAAGATTATAATGATAGAATAAAGAGTATAATGAGTAAATTCCATGATATATTTTAGTATTGTAATGGATTAAATAATTATATATTGATTGGGTGTTAATTATTTATAATATATGATAAATAAATTATAGAGTAGATTTATATTTATAATTTAATAACAAAATACCCAATTGAGACTCAAAAGAATGTATAAAAATAAGGAAGCTGAATTGATGATAAGAGGGAGAGGTCCCTTACCTTAAGAGGGTGAATCTAAACAATTGTTAGAAGCTCACTGAGAGAATTGGAGTACATTGGGATGACTATAGAAAGGTGATGTAAGAGTAAGGAAAATTTCCATGAATATTTAGGAAAAATTAATTTGATATTGTGTGGTTTTGTATAGGCGAAGAGAGGGGAGTTCATTATTATTTCCCAAACATTAATTTTTGAATCTATATAATTACATAATCAAAACAAAAATCATACCATATTTTTCTAATTTTTTCATCCACAGAGTATAATATTTTATTATTTTCTAATTAAAATAGATGAATTAATTAATATTTTAAACTTACAGAGGTTTAATTGATTCATGTTTCCATATAATTAACTTTAAATCATTTAAATATAAAATTAGATTTATGTGATTTTTAATGGCTATATTAAAATAATAAAATAACCTAAAAACATATAATTTTAATGTGGATAATTTTTTTGGTTTTGGATACCCTTTTTATAATTTGTTGCATGAATTTTGGGTAATTATGGAATCCTAATGCTCACCATATATTGAAATTGTAAATTTTTACCCGAAAATTCGATTAGCTTAGAAACATATTAAAAACATTTTGTTCGATAATCTCAATTTGAATATTAAAATATAATATATATTTTTGATGAATTATTTTCTATATATTTGAATTTTTACTTCTGAAACATGAATAAAAATATATCTCCAAATATAGGTTTTATTGACAATAATAGTTTTCGAACCTTTCTTAATGAGAAATTTTCAATAATAAAAATTACATTTTCAATTATGTTTGATAAAATGTATTTAATAGTATTATATTTATAATGTTATTTTTTTTAAATATCCAATTCATCCAAATGATATTCCATTATTGGGAAATTTTTTTGCACAAAAACAAAATTGTTTTATCATATCGAAAAATATTTTTATCAAAATAATTTAAAAATATTTTATAAAGAAAAAAAACTATAATCATTATTTTATTGAAATTAAAAATAAAAATAATATTAATTTTATTATTACATTGTTTCTATTCCTTTTAAAAATATATTTATCCCTAATTTTCTTATTTTCCATTATTCGATGGTCAAAAATATTTACTATAGTTACCATTCATATTATCCTAAAATCAATTTCAAATTTTTACCTCAAAATAATATTATCGTTACAATTATTTATTCCATAATATAGAAAAAATTTCAAATATTTATATGTTTTTAATTTAATATAAAACATGCATGCTTGATAAAAAACATTTGTTATGAAAAATTCATTTTAAATAGAAAATAATATTATAATTTAATTGTATAAATATTAATATTCAACATAAAAAACCAAATTCATAATAATATATGTATTATTTATTCATATAACATGAATCATTGTTTAGTATTGGATATTTTAAATTAAATTAAAAAGGAGAAAAATTGTTAATTTTAAAACAGTATAAAGAAAAATATTTTTTCAATCCAAAAAATAAATTAATACTAAAATATATAATACTTATAATTATTTTTAATTGATTATATAAAATATTTATAAATTATAATTATCGTAATTTAAAATAATTTTATAAAAATAAAAATACTTTTAAATTATTGAATTTAAAAAATGAAATAATAGGTTTCCGAAAAAAGTTGTACGCATACTATTCAATAAAAAATATTTTTTCCCAAAAATCCAAAAACTTATCCCTAGGATACTTGTTTTGATGGTATAAAAAATTAATTTCTTTTTATTAAATACATTTTCTATATAATTTTTTAAATAATTATGATATTTCCCTCGAAAATAATGTGTTCATAATAAATCAAATTTTGAAGACATTATCTATGCTTGTGTGATTATTTAACATAAATAATTCAATAAATTTATGTTTAATATAAAATAGGTATATATATAACATAATATAGTTAATCCTATTCATACCTGAAATTTTATTTTCTAGGTTAAATTGATCATATTAAAATAATAACAGTTTGTTTCTGTTTGGTATTTTGTATCGCATTTGCAATCAATCATAATATTAAAATGGAAAATCTTAGGTTGTTACATTATAACCCATTTCTAAAATTTCATCATTGAATTTTTAATTTCGTATTGGTAAATAATATTTTGAAACTATAAAACATATTTATTGAAACCTTTATTGTAAAATGGTTGAAAACATTCAACTCAAATTTATAGTAGGGGATGCGTAAATGTATTCAAGTAACTATATTTACATGTATGATTAAATTAATGGGAATTGAAAATTTTAACTAGGAAAAAAATATTTCCTAAGAAACTATATATTGTTATAAATAAAATGGTTAGGGGCAGTTAAATGACCATGAATCTATAAATATGTTATGGATGAAAAGAACATCCAGTCATAATTTGAAAACATTTATATTTTGAGTTTCTTTAGCAGAGTTAAGGAATTCCATTACCATATAGACAATAAAAATATGAAAATATACATTTTTTAATATTATAATTTAATCCATTAATACAATTTCATCAAAATATCTTCTTTTTCTACAAACTAGTAGTACAAAAGGCGGCTTTTTATGCATTAAGCACTAGAATATGCCTACATTGGATCAAATAATCCACCAAATAATATTAATACATTATTAATACATCTACTAACGACGTAATTTTTTTCATCATGTAAGATATAACAAAAAATGAAACAAACATAATAATATAATTTCAAAAATAAAATAATCCCAAAGGATTAACATTGATTATTCCTTAAATATATAACAATATATCCCCAATCACACTAACAAACTAAATATTAATGAATGTTTTAACCAAAAAATCTGTATTATTGGATTATTTATACACAATTGAAAAAAAAAATTATTCTTACAAAATAATATTTTATATGAAATTGAATGGGAATATATATCTAACCACAAAAAAAACATTTTGAAAAATCATTAATCACCTAAAATTAATAGAACAAACTCATTTGGTAATATTTTCCCCAAAATATCATCAATCACATTGAACATTCATCACATTAATATTCAATAGTGGTATCAATGCATAAATATATAATATTATCCTTAAAAATATCATACTAATACTATTTGGTTTTTACCAAAATCAAACACATATTAACTATTATAAATCTCTAAATCATGAGTTTCGGAAAATATCACCTTATCACTAAATCAATTTTATAGTTTATCGGTACAATTGAAAAAATTATTCAAATACTTAAAAACCTATTATTGAAAAGTATATTGATGCTTCATAATTCCTATAACCATATATAAATTGATATAAAACTTATATAACAAATTTCTCAAATTTTAATCCATAATATCTATAATAATTACTCTTTAAAAAATTATATAATAGTCCCTTCCATAGTACATGAGTTTACCCTCTGAATGGGGAATTGAATTATATAATTACACACAAAATACATTGTAAAAAAGGGTTTTGTATGATTTAATTTACTATCATCCATAAAAGTTTTCATTATTTATGGAAATTAGCTATATTATTCTATAATTTACTACTCTAAAAACATATTCGATTTACTTTGTGTCATTTTACCTAGTGCCTCTTTACAAATATTTTACATAATTGAAATCGAAGCATCTTTCTATTATGAAATTTTACATATGAAATTCCAGGATATATAATCATCCTCTTTATTGATATCCATACACATTCATCTATTATCAAGTTGTTAATTTTTATTTTTGAGAGATATTTTCATTATCATGTGATACCTTATTGATATTTTATCATTTTATGCATCACATTAAGACATCGTCAAATTTTCCATAATAAATTTTACGGCCTATTTTCCTCCTATATCCAACCATTCACTCGAAAAAATGGAATATTTAGGATTATTACTTCTACTATATTGATCCCAAAATCGTAATCTAATAACATTATTAGGATAATTTACAAATAAAATGCTTTTACTGAACTTATTAATTTCATGTCTTATGTCTATGTTATAAAAGACATGCTTCATTACATATAACTATATTGTAAACTTTTTTCACATAATAATGGTTCTTAAGGAGGTATCAAATACTCATAAACATATAATCTAAGGGTGTAAAAGTGCTATTGAACCAATGAAAACTGTTTGTGCACTAGTTCCTGATCGAATCTAGCTCAATTATTTTTTTTTGGAGTTTTCACACCTAGGTTGATCGGTTCCAGTTCCACATCTTTCTATAGTATCAAAAACAAGATTTATTTACATGGAAACAACATAAACAATACTATACTACAAAATTTGTATTTAATCATATACATAATGTTATCCTTAAATATTTTTCATGAGATTACATACCATATTCCTATAAATAACTAGACATTCATTAGAAACCAACTGTGAAAACTCTTGTCATTGTTACACATAAATTCACGAATTAATACATAGAAATATATGTAATAAATCCTAGGGGATAGAGAATCCTAGTGTCATTGGGTAATTAGGTACATAGCGTAACAACATAAAATATTGGTTACATCAGCGATATTTAAATAATCCTCAAAACAATAATATTTTTCCTTGGTTCTTTTAATTTCATGGGATTACATTGGGATATACATAAGAAAGGTGTGAGCTATTAAGCCTATTAATAAAATAACACAATCAAAACATGGGGAAATTAATACAATATGGACAATATGAATATATTAAGAATATAATATTGGATATTATCATAAAAATGAATAATAATTCGTGATATATAATGGTAACATAAAGGAATCCTGAGAATTGGGGTAACATATTTTAACATTGCAACATAATAATAAGCACATGTTTTGAAAACAAGAAATCTTCACAAAATTTTTCTAGGATAACTTCATAAACTCATTACATGGAATCTTATTAGTGTATAACATTATCTAATTCATTGGAGGAAAATATAGTATCACTTATTGTTGACATTTAATGTACAAAAATAATTTTATCATGTAGATCATATACTGTAATAACAGATGTCATCACATAAAATTCAAAAATCAAGGATTTTGGGTCATATAAATGGAAGTCACAAATAACATTTTAAGTAAAACTAAGCTAATACCCATTATTATAATGGGTATGGGTATACACCTCACAGATTTCCTACATGTAAAGTCACGGTAACATTTATATGTGGTAACAATAGTATAAAAATATTCCTAAAATTGTTCAATGAAAAATAATGTTTTCTCTCATGAAATAGATATTTTGAGATATATTTTTGAACATTATATTCCTTTAGAATTTATGATTAAAATTCAATAATACATGTGGGGTTTCAGAAAAAAATGGTATAGAAAATCAATGTCAATTTTTAAAAGAATACGGACAATACAAAAAGGTTATTTTTTTATAATAATGTAATATTTAAATAATAAATTTATAATAATATAAAAATAATATTGATGTGTAGAAGTATTTGTAAACATTGAGATTTTTAAATAAATTTCATAAAATGGTAAATATGATTGAATAAATTGTATAAGGGGATGATCACTTACTATGTTTTGGAATATGAACAACATAGTTAAATGATACAATGATTGAGAATAAATGATATATCATTATTATGAAGTCATTTTAAATTTAGAAGAGTGTTTATAATGTAATGATAAAAACTCCTTTTTAGATTCAAAAGTGTAAATTCAAAGAAGGTTCCTGAATTAAAAATAAGAGATTGAGGTCCATTTCTTTGAGGGGGTGATTCCAATTTCTTGTGTGGAATAGATAGAGATCTCATTGGAACATTGATAAGGAAAAATTGAAAGGAGGGTTGAGAAATGACATTATGAATGTTTTTCAGTGTTGAGTATTGAGATATTTTATGTGTTTTATTCTAAAAATAGATTTGATTTCTTGGTTATTTCCAAATCATAGGTTTTGTACTCTAAATAATAATATAATAAAAAACTCAAACCATCCCAATATTTTTCCACATGGTTTCTACCAACTATGTGTGGTTTTAATTTATTTTTTCCCAAGGTCATAACTCATTAATGATTATCCATTGGTGATGTGGATGTTATTCATGATTATAAATAATTGATATGAAATTCTAAAAATATAATATTGTATTTGGAGGATACATTTTGGATTTATAAAATTATTAAAATAAGATTAATACACTTAATTTAAAATTAGAATTATTTATTTTCTCATAGAACACATTATTGAAATTATTATTAGGATTTTATAATGTGAACTTTATGTTTATACCATATGTAATATGTAACCAAAAATTTGAATGTCTAAGAAAATTATGATAACATCACTATTGGATAATTTGGATGTGATTATTCCAACAAATTTATTTATTTTATCGTAATATTTTTCTAAATAGTTTAATTTTCACTTTTAAGATAATAATCGACATTTATTGAAAAAATCACTGTGTAACGACCCAACCCCCAGGGCTCGTGCTCTGACTTCCCCAAGCCCGCCTTCTAGAGTCCCGGGGCTGGAGACTAGCACCGATTAGGTATATCTGAAAAAAGTGATGACATTACCTTTAAACATATACACGCACACAAAGATAAAAATATTGAATGTAAATGAAAATTAATCAAAAACAATCCCTATGAAAACTAGTAAGAATACATTACAAACTGAAAGTACAATCGTGGAAGAAAAAATCCCAAAACCACAAAGGAATGTACAACTGCCACTGTATGTGTGTATGAGACTCTACCTGAAGGGTTGGGGAAGGGTAGCTGCATGTAGACATAAACGTATGATTGTACGTCATGTCTCATTGAGAACCACCTGGTCCTGGACAACCAAGACATCTGCCAAAGCATCAATCACTTTAATGAGGAATGGCACGTGCGAATGAATCTAATACAGTGCTGAGTAACATAATACTCAGTAGGGACCCAAATCCATAATGTAATGTCCACAAATCTAGAAAACCTTGTAAAGGCATCTCACAATGGGTATAAATCAATGTATATAAAGTTATATTATCAGTTGTATAACGTAATCATTTTTAATGCTGAGGGACTCATCCTGGATGAGTCATCAATGTTCGGTCAGCTACTGCACCACTATATTTCACTCAGCTACTAGACCACTGAGGTCCACAACGATACATGACCACTAAGGGGTTCACATCTAGTAAACCACTAATGTATGCTCAGCTACTAGACCACTGAGGACCTCTCAGCTACTGGACCACTGCGGTCTACTAAGCTACTAGATCACCGAGGTATGCTCGGTTACTAGACCATTGAGATCTCCTATACGATTAGGAAACTATTCTCCCATATGTAATATTGTTTGTCTCACTTCCTATCATAGGATTTCCGCTCACCAAAGTCCTTCATTCTAAGACATTCCACTTCTCAAGATATCGGTCATTTCTCGACCTCCACAAAATCAATATTAAATTATTTCTAAATCATTGTCTCATAGAATGGGTCTCTAACGATATAGATGGCGCATTAATTAGACACATTGTATGAAAGATATTTTTGTTTTATTAAATAGGGGATTGTTGTGTCCGGGCCCGGTACGACCTGGTGAGACTGAACCTAACAACAAGGTCTTGGGGGCCTGCACGACCCGACCTTGTCGGTCTAGGAAGACCCAGTCTAGCCTGGCCTAGTGACCAGTCCCATTGGGCCTTGCTAGACCGAGCCTCATTCGGTCTTGGGGGTTGCCTGCTGGGTCAACCAGTTTCTTGATTCTCATCATGTGATGTCCGACATAGTTGAACCAGTTCTAACCAGCCTGACCGCCCATTCGGCCTTGCCTGCATTTTGGGGGAGAGTTTTTTCCCGCTCTTATCATCCAGTGACCATGTTTACTCAATTGGCCAAGCATAGATCGATGGGCTCACTTGGGTCCAATCCAAATTCCCACTAGCATCCGCTTTGTGAATCCACGTGGTTGGGTAAGGCCAGCCACTTTCATCCATATGTGGTCCATCATAGACGGCATGCCAGTGCTCGTCACAGCACGACCGATGGGCCACTCCACCTAACCCAGTTCTAGAATGATGTCGCAATCCTTCATCATCGCAGCCCCTTCTAGCGATGGACCCCACCACCATATCATGCCTCTAAGGTGCAATACCTCCCACCTCTAGCCGCCACCATGCCGGTGGTCTCTTTTTCGGGCCCCAGACATGCTCGGGTGGTTAGTTACACGATCTGTCATTGATTTTGAGATTCTTATCATGTCACCATCACATTCTTGTAATCCATTCAATTTTTCCATAGCTAGGGGGTTTGACCTCATTTAGAATCTTCCCATTTATTATATGGAGTATCCTAGTGGCTCACATGGTGAATAAAAAGGATAGAGAGAGAGTGGGGATCATAGAAATCATCAAGCGAACTAAGTGGACATTGATCATGTCAGCCTTGAAATTTTATTTTCAGTGGGATCATGAATCATTAATATAAATCAGTATGATTTTATCCCCATATCCAATCCCACGATAAATATTTCCCAATCCTAGATATATAATCCATCTACGGATGAACTTGTTATGTAGTTGATTAGGGTTTTTCATTTAGAGGGGAGAAAGGAGGAAAAATCACTATGATTTATATCCCTTAATCTAATGGGATCTTTTATATACATAGATTGATTTCGTGTTGCAACGTCGATACTTTTTCACCTAGTGTTTTTCAATTCATCACTGCTTGGTTGAAAACTGGCCTCTGATCTTTCATCTCCAGGGGAAGAGCCTCACCCCCTTGCATAAGAGATGCTCAAGTGTTCTAAATGAATTCTCCACCATTATGAATTATAATTCTAGACCGTTTCCATGATTAATGGTGGAAACATGTAAATTCATTAATGCCCTTCAATGATAATGTACTCATTCTAACATGTTCTCCATAGTACTTCATTTATTAAAATAGAATGAGTTGCTTCATTGCAGCCTCACCATGTTGGAAAATGTTAAATGGAAATCATATAAACTTCCTTCAGTTTATTTTTATTCTCCTTTAAAAAGTCCAAAAAAATTAACTTTCACCCTTGATCCCCTCCAGACAAGGATAAGTCATACTTAATGAGAACATTTCATTACGAACTCAATGATGGTCTTAGATTTTTAATACAAGTTACCATTTGTGTGTTTTGGTGAATCAAAAATAAAATAATGTTTTTTAAAATTCTTTTACTGTTGGTTACCCGCCAAAAACAAACTTTTACAGTTTTCCCACACCGGCAAATGTAAGGCTCCTCCAAAGGAAATAACACCCTCATGATCTCAACAATGGCCTCTGATTTTTAATCTC
Organism: Viscum album; assembly: GCA_963277665.1. NCBI lineage: Eukaryota > Viridiplantae > Streptophyta > Magnoliopsida > Santalales > Viscaceae > Viscum > Viscum album. Next base: position 396,429,077 of record OY728161.1, read on the forward strand.
AGTCATCGTTCATGATTTATAATGATTTTTACATAAAATAATCTTTATCTAAAAATTTTATTTACAGTTATACTATTTTTGGGTTTTCTTATTGGAAGCCCGCACCTACTAAACTTATGTCAGATAAATGTTAAACATACCATTATGAGTGCAATGATGGCCTCATATTTTATATTCAGGCACTTGTTTAAGGATTATTACAATTTTTTTTAAGAAAACTGCTGAAATTCTATTTCAAAATATTACATTTTTGACGGACCATTCCCAGTAGACAAGGACTCGTAATTTCACATCATCGTAGTTCATGGTCTATGAATTTTCCCAGAAATTTAAAATTTAAGTTGTTACATCTTCCCCAACATAAGGCTTAATGTTAAGAAATCCAAACCCAGGGATTCTCAAATAGATGAGGGTACAAGCACGATCCTGAGCCTCTCGCTCCCATGTGCTCTGCTAGAGACTCATGTTCTACCACCAAACATGAACGATATCAATCTATCACCACCAGAGGGTTCTATCCTATTAATCCTCGATCTAACTTATAAACCTCGCAAATGGAACCTCATCGTTGACGTCCAACTCACACTAGTAATTTATAAATATCCCATGTCAAGGAGTGACCTGAACAAAGACTTTTTCTCCCCCCCCCCCAACTCCAAGGGTCATTTTAGCCTATCATAAAATGAATTATGGCATCTCTATGCAATCATAATACACTATTTAATGACCCATACAATCTATATAGTATCCTGCAATAACTATGTGAACATGAGCACAGACTCTCTCTATTAAATCCATCAATTTGGTGACCTATATGGTCTTCCATATAATTCCTCGAATGGTTACGTACCAATGGTGGAGTAGAAGCTGTAATGGTATGAAAATCCACCAGATCTTGGTCACCCACCCAAATATAGAAATAATTGAGGGTGTAAGCACATAACATGTCCTCTAGGACATCAATGGTCCACTATGTCTTATCATATGTCACTGGGTGGATGTTTTTCTCATGCATAGATGAGTCCCAAATTCCACCGATAATCCCTTCCAAAAATAGCATGTAAATAATGCACCTCAATCCAAGGATAATGTTGACGGGACATTGTGGAGTAGAACTATCTCTTACACATAGTGGTATCCCAAGATCTCAACGGGACTCTGTACCTAAAAAGATATGATGTGACAAATAAGGTATGTTCTTAAATGATCACCTTGATGGTACCATGTCCCATGGATGTACATGATAAACCGATCACATATTCTGTTGATATTCTTTCTCACACCCTAATTGGAACCCCAATGACTAATGGGGAAACCCCATCCAAGGATATGGGATTAACACAATGTGTTAAAAACCCAGGAATCTGATTAAACAAGCTCTCTAATTTTATATCATTAAGAATGTATTGCTTCAACCTATCCTATCATCCCTTGTGTCCGCCATGACATCCACATGAATATCCTGATGCATCATGTCACTCTAGGCATAAATTTCTACTACTATGAATCCTATGAAAGTAATTACATGTTCCCACCATTTGAATATTCATTAGATGTATTCCATGTAGACAATTGATCACTAGAAGATTCACATTCTGTATCCTCTACTTTTTCCTCTCGGACTCGCTTTCAATGTGCAGGGGTAACCACCACCAATTAGAGGTAAGCTACTTTATCTGTATCTATGAAGTATAACCATAAAAATTCCATGTGCTCTGTTTTATCATTCAAAAACTACAAACTGGATCCCCTAATAAGTGCATATGCTACCATTTTCACCTATCTGGTAATATTGACTACATTGAAGAAATAGTTCACATGGAACTCTTGCCATCAGCGTTGTCTAATGTATAAATGCTTCTAATAGAAGATGTAACTGAGACTCTAGTGGTTAGAGTAGACGGTAAACTTTTAACCCAAAGAGGTAGTGTCTCCAAATTATCAATGCAAATAATTCCTCTTCCAAATCATGATTGGGGTGCTCATCAAAATCCATCACAATTACTGAAAATACTACAGGTGCCATTCGGTCTCTGTGAATGGTCTCCCCTTTCAACTGATCGATGCATTCTTCATCACTTTTGTAGTTGTCACTCATTCTATATTCACACATGGATAAATTATAGGAAATCCACACATATCCTTGAACATTGTGTCTTAATAATCCCTTCCTCTACAAGTGCCCCACCTACACCATCAACTCTGGATGCTCTTCGAACACCATCTGATATACAGATGCTATTATCGGTTCCATCTTGGGTAGTAGAATGATGAAGATGTCCATCTCACTTTGGGGAGGTAATCCTAGAATCATCTTGTGGAATTACGTCCCTGTACTCTGCCACTACTATTGTTAATTAAATACTCAAAACATCCACTAAAACATGGGTATGGATTTCCCACTCATGTGTGATCAGTTGCCCCATTATATTAATTATTTTTATCCCATTCTTATTGGAATTACTATTTTTTGACCATGGAAAACTTCAAACCATGTTTGCAGACATACCAAATCCTTTTATCTAAAATAGTCAATCCGACTATGAACTGTGGATGACCTCTCCATACCCAAACTAACAACATGAGGTCTTGATGATTCCACTAATTAGATCCAACAGAAATAGTTACATTCATGGTTATATCACACCATCCACATAAATGTGATTATCAATTCTCCTCCCTTAAGTATGTCCTAATGTAATGGTCATTTCAAATGCTAAACTAGAAAATCGTAGTCATGAAGACGATTCATGATAAGATGGAATGATGAGCACTTATGTCTATTAATAGAGAAACCAATAGTAGACAAAAACAATACCATGAATCATTCTAGGAGCCCTTGGTTTATAATCATTTCCCACATGAAGCTACCCAATTCCCCCATCCTCCATCTCCCAAATCCTAGTGTGGACCACATTGGGATAGAGACTGTAAAATTTAGAAATTAATACCACCTCTTGTTACTCTTACAACTATTCTTCCACATGTGATGCCTTGAAAATTAATCTGTTACGGTCATCATATCTACACCAGTGACCCATCCACTATTTCATTTTTAGAATGACGAGTTGGAAAATCCCTAGTGAGATGTCCCATGCCATCTTGGAAAAAGAATTAGCCATTTCTAGTCTGACTTGACTCACCCTGTGATCCTTGATCTGATGATACCTTGTCTTGGGATCTATTTTCATAATGTCCCACACATCCATGTCTCTAAGACTAATGTTGGTATCCTAGTTTCCCACTTGCTGACATCCACTAGATGTATCTACTATATCAATGTCATTTCAACACAAAAGGTTCTATCTAAAACCCTTAATTAGTAGTAATGTACAGATGAATAGTACATGATCCGATGTCCCTAATCACACCACACTCAGGGGACCGAACCCTGAAGCACTGATCCTATCATATTCATCGAGTATCTATAATAGTCAATATTCCTTGATGAATACTCAACCACCGACATGTCATCCTACCAATGTAGTGGTGGAAGCTCTTCGGAAATAATGTCCTTTATCTTTGATGGTAATATCCCATTATCTGAGAGTGTTTATCAAGATCATCCCACATAAGAGTCAACTAATCATAAGATCAGTAATCTAAACCCCTCCATCGCAAATAGTGATCCATTTAGTACATCTATTTGATGTAATGGTTCCTCAACTAGACAGATATATCAGTCACCAACTCAAGACAATCCTTATTCTCTTGTGAGTTGGTCTCACCTCAGATCTTGAGGGTTCACTATTAATAAAACTAGTGATGTGTTCTCAGCCCGCATATCTCATCCACCAGTACTACGAGTACTCTGTGACAATCCACAAGTGGCGGTATAACTAATACAACACCCGGTGGTGCTATCTCAATTACAATCCCATGTACCCATCTTGTTTCCTCTTAGATCATTTTCATGATCACAAGGTGGCATCCGGGCAGGCATTCAATGTGGAATCACCCTGAAATAAAATAGGATATACCATGATCAAAATAATACACTGTGTGAGATAACTCAATATAGACATGGAAAACTCAACCAATTCCTATACGATTCATGGTCCATCATTCTTTTCAAAAACTAGTGTTCCGATGTACAATGTCATAATGATGAATTCAGGGTTCTGGTGAATGGATAGGTTGGAAACTACACCAAAACTTGATTTCTTGGCCTGATATTCAAACTCAAAACACAAAACACTGTTTCCCAAAAAAATTAGGGACTATAGGTTCTCAATGTAGAACAGACCTACTCGGATACCAATTTTTAATGTCTCACCCCCAAGGCCCATTTCATGACTACCAAAATCCTACCTACTATTGGGCAGGGGCTAGTGACTAGCTCCGAGTAGGGATTCCATAAAAAGTTAAATCATTACCTTTAATCCTGTAAACTTGTACAAAGCTGAAATAGTGGAATGTAAACACTAAGTAAACCCCAAATTTCACTGAGACAACTATTGAGAGTTTAATAGAAACAGAAAATACAATGTGGCAATAATACAAGCGCAAAAACATAAAGGAATGTTAAACTAACATTGTACGTCTATTTGAGACACTACATGAATGGTAGTTGAGGGGTAGATTCATGTAGTAGTATAAGTACACCCACTCGTACCATCTCACTGAGCACCACCTATTATGGGACCTCCATGGTCTCTTTCGAAGTGTTCATCACCTGCTCGAGACATGACACATGTGGGGAAGCTTGTTTTGGGGTGATTAACACAATACTCTATAGGGATCACAAAACAAAAAACGAATGACCCTAATAAAAAAATAATAATCTCCATAAATCATTGTATAAAAAGTAATATTATAATTCTTAGAGCTAAATCATCATGTACTAATGAGGGATTCATCCTAGATGAGACACTGTGTTTTGATCCTCTACTAAACCACTTAGGTCTTATTAGATACTGGACCACTAAGGTCTTCTTGACTACTAGGCCATAGAGTTATACTCCGTTATTGGACTAGTGAGGTCAACTGGGCTACTGGACCACTGAGGTCGGTTAGACTACTAGACCAATAAGGTATTCTCACCGTCTAGTCAACCATGCTCTGTCTTGTCATATCATCCATGCCACAACCAACCGTAGGATCCATGCTCTCCAATGTGCTTGAATCCAGGAGAATCTACTCCTCAAGCAATTAGTGATATATTGATTTCCATGTAAACATAATTACAGTATATCCAAAGGACTATCTCACCTCATGGGTCCCAAATCCATAGACACCGTTTCAATCAAATGCTCGGTCTGAATGATATTGTAATTTTAGTAAACATGGGTCGGCGGAATTTGGCCCTGATCTATCATGGTCTGACCAACCATGAAAAACAGTCCTAGATCAGCTGTCCCCACCCAATCTGGTTTGGTCTAGGCCTAACCGATTGGTTCTGGGCTAACCTTGTTGGGTATGGACTGACCCAGACTGGCCTAACCTAGTCTGGCCTGAATAATTGGGCCTTCCAGAAGATGGCCCAATACAGTCTAGTGTTCATCCCACTAGGTTGCGCAGTGACTCCGTTCTCAACCAATCTTGTCTGACATAGTCATACTGGTTATAGCCTTCCAGGCTTCCCCTATGCACTGTTTACTCTAATATCCTGGCCCATATCAGCGGGCCGATATGGGTCTATCATGTATGCTAGTGGGCATCTACTTCATGAAGCCATATGGTCATTTGAGGCCAACGACCTCTCTCGGTATGTGGTCCATCATAGACCCCATATCAGTGCACGTTGCATCCTACCCCAGTGGATCCTCCATCTGACGAGACACCTGACCAGCACTACTCTCCTTAACCACCACGACCGTATTTGGTTGTGTCCTCCACTGCCACAACAAGCCACAGGGGCATGACACATCCTTCTTGTTACAGCTACCACACCGACGGTCACCTCTATGGGTGACCAGACAAGCTCTGGTGGTCTATTTCCTAATATGATTGTGATTTTAGGCATCATAGGGCATCACCATCACTATAGAGTACTCCATGATATTTTTTTCAACGCTCTGTGGGTCAGGCCTCATTTTTATCCCCCATGGGAAAGATATTATGTTACCCTATGGGTCCATCCATATATGAAAAGCTGAGAGAGAAATATATGGGATAATAGAGAATATCTAATTAACAAACAAGAATATGTTTTTGTTGGCACAGAACTGTTCTCGTCTGCAGGGTCATGAAGCATAAATATAAATACCTAATTTTTAATCTACATAACCAATCCCACAATAAATAATTTCCAATGTCCAAAGATGAATCCATATGTGGATCAACTTTTTATAGAGTTCAAATGTGTTCTTCTTCTAGAGGGGGTAATGGGGGAAAGATATCACTATGATTTAAACCCCTGCCTTGAGTTGAATCTCTTGCGAATGTAAATTCATATAACATCAGCACATCGATCCTTGTTTGTCTAGGGTTCATTAATTCTTCTCTGGTGATAGAGGCTCTTACCCCTTCTTAAAGAGAAACATCATGGTTCCATAGGAATTCACAATTACTATGAATTAAAATGCTGGACCATGTCCATGATTAATGGATGAAAAACGTTAACACATTTAACTATTACTATTTTGCCTAAAAATATTGTTTCCACAGAACATTATTTATGAAGGGAGAATGGGATGATCTATCACTACGTTGTACTGTCACCATGCTGTGAAACATTATAATGAAATTGAATAAACTTATTTAATTTTTGTTTTATGATACATTAAATAGTCCAAACAAATTAACATTCACCCTCGACACACACAATTCATGTTTATTTCCTACATAAGTAGAAAATCGCTTTATAAACTCTATGGTAGTTTTAGATTTTCAATCTTACTTACCATTTGTGAGTTATGAGGATTCATATGTAAAATAATAATTATTTATTTTACTTAATTTATGGTTACATCCCAAAAATGAAAATTCCCAGTCGGCCTGTGCCAGCCGATGTTAGTCCCCATTTAAGGGAAACACGCACTGATGAGCATAACTGTGGTCTCTGATTTACAATATAAGTCACCATTCATGATTTTTAAGTATATGAAAATAAAATAATATTTATTTAATTATTTTATTTATTGTTCTTCCATTTTTGTGTTTTATTACTCGAGGCCCACTCCGACTAAATAGAATTCGTTCCAGGGTTAAACCTACCATCTTGAATTCAATTATTCCAACATATTTCTCATCAAGGAACCTATTTTAGAATTACATCCCTTTTTTAGGAAAATTTCTCATGCACACTGTATAAAAAAATTACCTTTTTTGGATGGACCATTATGACCACTTAGCTTCGGAATAACATGCCATTTAAGCACTTGGGAACATAATTTTTATAGAATGTTTCTAAAAATAAAACAGGGAAAATTCAAGTCAATACATATTACCCTCCTTAAGGATTTATGACCTGGAATGCCAAAGGATTGGATTCCCAAATAGATAAGGGTACAATCACGAAACTGAGCCTCCCACTCCCATGCTCTCTCTAAGAGAATTATACGGTGCCATCGAACAAGTAGTAGAGGAATTGATAATCCATGGAAGGCCATCTCTTATCGATCCTCGATCCCCATCAAAAACATTCAAAAGTCACCCTATCGTTAAGGTGTAGCTCACCTGATTCAATTCTATTTATCCCACATTGAGGAGAGACCTGATGAAACACTTGGTCTCCCTCCCTTACACCAAGGGTCTCTTTATCCTATCATAAAAGGACATATGAATGATCTGTGTAGTCATTATCTTCTCATGGATGACCTATACATTCTCTATTGTAGCCCACAGAAATAATGGGTCCATGAGGGATAACTCTATGGGGTTAGTCCAACATAGTGGGGACAAATAGTGTCACCCATATAAGTCCTTCAATGGTACCATACTGATGGTGGAGTGGTAGTTGTTGTTGTTTGCTAACTTCACTAGAGGTGGTTGATCCTCAAATATGCAACCAAAATTGAGGATGTAAGAATGTTTCATGTCCTATAGATCTTGAGAAGTCCACACATTCATTCCATATTTTTATAGATAGAAAGCAGTGATCAAGTGTAGTTTCATCCAAAATTCCTTATTCAATCCATTCCACAACTAGGATGCAATGTGTGTACATCGATCCAAGGCTATCGTTGATGGGAATCTTTGTAATAAAATCATATCATTCTTGTAGAGGTATCACATGCCCTCTATGGGACACCTTTAATGAAAATATATGAACTGATCAACAAGGTGAATTCGTAAATGATCCCCCATATGGTACTAAGTCCCCTGGACATATGTGATAAACCATTCACAAATTCTGTCGATATTCTTTCTCACCCCTTTCTTGGCACCCCAAGAAATAATATAGAAACCCCTTCCAAGAACTGGGGAATGACATGATATGATGAAAAAGCACGAAATTTATTAAACCAGTTCTCTACATTTATATCAATAGGTAATCCCAGTTTGAACATGTTCTATCATCCTAGTTTCCACCTTCACACCCACATGCATATCGGGATGCATAACATCACTCTAGGAATCCACTACGACTATTGTGAATCCAATGAATGGAATGAAATGATCCCCACCTTTCTAATATCCATTATAGGCATTCCATATTGGAAACCGAGAACATAATATCTCATAGTCGGTATCATCAAGTTGTTCCTACTAGACTCACATTAAGAGTGGAGGTGTAACAACAACTGATTGGAGGTAAGCTGCTTTATACCCATCCACATATAAAATATATAACGAGCCAAACTCATTGGTATCCTCATTCATAATCTATTATTTGTATCTCCTATTGGGAGCCTTAACTACAATGCTCCACATACCATGAGTATAGAATAATCGAAGTCATAGTCCAAGTGGATCTCTATATATCATCATTGTTGCATGTTTAAATCCTTCTGAGAGAAGATATACATGAGACTGTTGTGGTTAGAGAAGATGGTAAACCATTCACCTTTGGAGGTAGTGTCACCATATCATCAATGTGAAGACAACCACTACTAACTCTTGATCAGGATTCTCTTCAAACACTATCTCAATTGCTAAAAATCCAATGGGCACAAATCCAACTATGCAAAAAGATGCCCCTTTCAACTAATCAATGAATTCATCGCGCCTTTATTATATGACAATCGTTATCCAGAACCACTTGGTTAAAAAGTAGTTAATCCAAAAATACCCTTGAATAGTGAGTATTAATAATCCATTCTTCTTCAAATCCCTCACATAAACCCTCAACTCTCAATGTTATATGAAATCCATCTGATATAAAACTCCTGATATAAATTCTATCTTGGGGTGTTGGTTAATATAGAAGCCCATATCTCTATGGGGTTGTAAAACTAGAAACAATTTCATCAATGATGTCATCATAACATGACACTAATGTTGGTAACTGAAAACTCAAAACATCCACTACTATGTGGTTAAGGATGGCCAACTCAAGTGTGATCTTCAGCACCTTCCTATGCCTGAGTTTTGTCCCATGCTTCTTAGGTTTCTTTTTTTTTTGCTGACTAAGGGAAACCCCATTCCAACGTTGCGTACATACCACATATGATTCTAAAAATATTCTATCTGAGCATGAACTATGGATGACTTTTCCATACCAAAAAATAATGTCATAAGGCCTTAACAATTCCACTAATAGGATTCAATCTAAACTCTTTCCTCATGTATTAGATCACCCCGTCATCATAAGTGTGGTTATTGAGTCTCCTCTAATAGATATCTCAAGACATAAGGGTGAAGTCAACAATTTTAATGTATACAATAGGTCTTGATCAAGATTTTTGACATGAATCAGTGATTTTATACTATTTCTATTAATAAAGAAGCTAATTTTAGACACAAAACGTACCTAGAATCTTTCTGGGTGACCTTGGGTCATAATACATGGCTGCAAGTATCTACCCTATCCCCCATCCTCTATCTCCCTGATCCTGGGGTGGACCAATTTGGAGTTTTCATTGAATCATGTTGAAATGTATACTACATCTTCAGGCACCCCAAACACATCTGCCATATCTTCCACCCATCATATTAATATATTCCTATCACTATCTCTACCCCGGGTGGCCCATCCACTATATCACTATCAACATGATAGGCTATAAAATATCATGTGAAATGTCCTCTTCCATCTTTTGAAAATAAATTCACATTTCTAGGGTGACTAGACACAAACTATGAACCTTGAACTATAAATCCCATGTCTTGGGACCTCTTCTCAAAATGTCTCACACCTCCATGTCTTTGATTCTAACATCTACTTCCTGCATTCCCACCTACTCACATCTACTGGTTGTATGTTACCATCCAAAGAACATTCAACCACAAAGGCTCTCTCTAGAATCCTAAAATAAGTAGTTATATACATTAGAACAGTGCTAGCTTGGATTTCCCTAAACAAACCTCGCTCGGAGGACCAAGCCCTGATGCACCGATCATATCATATTCATCAAGTATCATGAATGGTAATTATGCCTTGATGAATAATTAGATACCGACATGTCATCTGGTGGATGTTGTAGAAATTATTTGGCACATATTACACCTAGATTTTATCTCAAGTGCCCCTTCTCTGAGAATGTTTATAAAGATCAACCCATGGAAGAGTCACCTCATTGTATGATCAGGTAATTTAAACCCTGCCATTGCCAAGATAATGCACGTAGAAGGATCAATTTCAGGAAATCTATGGAGAAACTAGTATTTTTCATAGAAATTATACGATTTTAAATAAAATTATACATCATAGTACAAGCCATGGTTTATATATTCTACTATCTTGGAAGAGTAGGTATATAATAAAAAATTATAACAACAACTTTTTATTTAAACTCAATAATGTGCTCCCAACTTCCATTGTGCTCATACATATGTATAAAATGACCTAGGTATAATATGAACCAAGGGATGAGATAAAATACTAGTATGGTAATGACCATAAGAATAATGCATTATCACATCGGATAGAAGGCAAGACATTATGATATAAAAAGTAATGTATCATATGGAATCATTACATATAAACATGGGATAATTGAATCATGGAATCATAGAAATTTTGAAGAAACCTAAAACATGAATTTAGTGTGAGACAAGGCAAAATTAAAATATTATTTCCCATAGTATCATAAGCCAAGTCTAACATTCAAGACTATTGCACACAGTAGCACAATAAAACGCTAACCACCATAACTGTCGCACATAACGTCTCATGATACTCATCATTACCTAATGCATTAGAACACAATATGGGCACACCAATATTAAATTTAATGAATATTTTTACCACATAAATAATCATAAATAACCAATCATACAAAAACATATGGGTTAGACATGGAAATAATTGGGCACCATATTCATGACATAAAGCATAACCAATGGGCGTATCATTAATATTTGAATCAAAGAATGTAATTGGAACATACATGGATTTTAAATAGTAATATATAATGGTATTTGATATAAAATATATGTGAAAACATGTATGAAATTTATTTGGGACATTTTAGAATCAAAACATTTTTGTGCGGGTTTAAGGAAAATGCTATAGATCTTATAATATAAAAAAAGGAACTATATTTTATATAAAACCAAAAATAAATCAAAAATGTTTTATTAAATAAAATAATTATTCTATGAAGGTATTTTTGAAAAAATTAATGGGTAGAGTTCACTTGAAATTGGGATAGAAATAAGGAATTTCCATTAGAACGAGTTTTCTTTTTGGAACGTATTGAGGAGGGATTAACTTAAATGAATATATATCCATGAAATAGAATGAGGGATGGATATTGAATCAAGAGGTTCAAGAATATATATATCATGAAGTGGTTTTACATAAAAATAACTGATAACATAATTTTTGTAAAAAATAATGATATTTTAACATGAATGAATAATGGTTGTTCGGGTAAAATTCCTTATAGATCAACAGCATTGTATCGGGTGTACTTAAGTGGGCTTATTGAGAGAGAAAGGCGTTTCTCCTCACTTATAAATAATTAGTGAAGTATGGGTAAGTGATAAATAATACCTCCTTATTAGGTATTACACATAAAATGGAATATCATTCAGTACATTCATGGAAAAAGTGAAATGGGGAAGATCCCTTACCTTAGATCTGTTGGTGTTCTCCAATTATTATTAATGAACTGAAAAAAATAAGGTTTTATGATTAATAATTCTAGAACCAATTTTATAAAAAATTATTTATTATAGCTATTTTATATTCATTTATAACCATTTTATGGGTTATGAAGTTCAATTTCATTGTTCAGGTCTGTTTGCTTGACTGGTTTTAAGGATATGTTTGCATATGTTTATCTTCATATAAACAAGTATGATGAAGGTGGTTGTCCAGATTTATAGTTATATTTTATTATTGAACATCCTGAAGGTTAGACGGTTGAAAATTTAATTTTTTTACTTTTAGTGAAGATGAATATGTATGTAGACCTTTAGTGACATTATTTCTGTTAATTAGCATTTTTTGTACACAATGAATATGTTTTGTTCTATAAACCAAAACTGTGTGTACAAAAGGATTACATAACTATAGCTGAGGTGTAATACATATATTACGTTCTGTATGATACATTAAAATGGTTTCATGACCATATATGAATAATATAATGGAAATTCATATCCTATCGTCCTTGATTATGCTAAATATACACATCTCAAATGGAATTTTCATTTCTATTGAATAAAAGATAGGAAAAGAAGAGAATATAATGAATTATTCCATTAGAATTAAATAATTCTAGTACATGTATGTTACTATAATCCTGTAGCCTTAAAAATTACATAATCATGAATTATGTTAATAATTCACATTGAGGATCATTTTATGTTTAGTGATTTTGAGAATTATGTAATAACATATACATAACAACTTGAATATTACATGCATAAACTTCATGTTACTATCCATTTTTTCATAAAACCAAAACTATTAAAAAAGAAACAGGTATAGTTTCATGTTTTAGATAGCATTGTTTTTCCTTGATCCCATCCTTGACCATATTTATCTTTATGTCCTGTCAAAAAACATTTCAAAACATGGGATAAGTATAAAAATTTTATTAAGGGGTACAAAAAGAATGAAAACTGTTAGTTTTAAAAAAACATTTAAACAATGAATAATATACCATAAGTAATATTTTTTACCTTTATGAAGTTGAATATACTCTTCACTAAATAAAATATCACTACATACCCTTTTTTATCCAAAAGATTACCATAAATCACATAGAAATCACACATAAATTATTAAAGTTAATCTTGGGACATAATCATAATTAAATGGAATAACTATGCGGTCAACATCTACACATCATTCTTAAAAAGTTAATATCCATACGGTATACTTCCTCACCCAATTCATTGAGTGTTGTAATGTAAACGCGAATCATTGATTTATCATAGAACCACCCGTTATTTGTTTTATCACATGATCTCCCTTCATATGTCCATGAACAATAATATAATCTTAGAACACAAAATATTGAAAGTATCAATATTTCACTAATAAAACTTCATTTTAAATCACAATAAATAATATCAAGATATTGAAATACTCAATCTATTTCAAAAACATTTTTTCAATACCAAAACTCCAGAAAAAAATTAAGGTGTTTCTTATTATTTTAAAAAGATTATGGCTTACAAAGGAAGCCAGGTAACGAAAATGGTGATAGAGATGTCATTGTCCCCAAAAAAGTTAAAAACATTCAAATTTTCATTTAGTAAAACTCTTCAAAGAAAAAATCTTCATTTTGAATGAATGTAAAGGTCACTGGGTTTTATTATACACCTTATAAAATAATCTTGTGTGTAAATCAAAATATGTCTCAATGAATAGAAATTGAGACGAAGTCCCTTACAAAGAGAATCATGTAAATAAAATAGATCAATTATGTGTATTCACTAAAAATACATATAAATAATGTATAGATAAAATATAATATGTAAAAATTCACTTTTAACATAATCATTTCCTGATGTAAAGAATAAGTATAAGATCAACCCAATGAATTCAAATTAAGTTAAGGAGTTCCATTAACTTCTGTCCAACCTGATTCGTTCATTTTTTTAACAACCTGATTAATAAAATTATGTTAATTTATAATTTCTTCATAACCCTTTTCATTTGTATTATTCATTTTATGTCTCTTATTACCATGTTATAATTTTTTTTTAAATATTTGTGTTCATATCAGACATTTTGTCGATTTTCGAAACTTGGATAGAAAATGAATTTGTTATAATTATAAAATGTCCAGGTGGCAAATATTACATTATCTCAAGATTTATATTAAATTTTTAGATGTCAAATTTATCATATATATCCATTATATATTTATTCATAAGAGTCCATAGCATTTAGATTTATGAAATGAAATACACCATTCCTTGTGACCGTAAGCCGTACGTACGCATGAATGGTACTTTCATTTATTTTTAAAATTTAATGGAATAAAAATAATGATATAAAGGTTTAAAATAATTCCACTATAATATATATGTTTTATAGGTTACAATAGTTATTTTATTCCTTCATTAATATGTTCCACGGGTTGCATGAATGAGTCATATGATATTGAGGGGGCGGTAGTCTGCATTTTCTCAAATAAAATTATCATATTTAGAAAACATGAAAAAAAATGTATGTCATAAATGATAACTATTGGAGAATATAGATAAAATAAATATAATAAATATCATATATAATTATATTTCTATAATAATTTCTACCATGATAGGCCGTAGGAGTTAATTGAACAGTCATTGTTTCTTGAGGTAGTTGTTCAATGTCTACAGAAATAGTATGTTATATTCCAATTAGATAGAGGTGTGTGCAAGTTTAGTTCAACTAAATCTCATAAAATCAACCTTTTATATTATGTTTACATGTTTTTATGTATAAAAATAATAATATATTCATTTCGAGTGGTGAATGAAAAAATAATGTAAAGGAACTTGAGAGAATACAAAACCTCAAATCTGGTAACTTCTATTAATTTGAGACAAAAGATTTTATTAAATTGAATTAAACCTATTTTATGGATTCTAATAGGAATGCATAGATTTTTTTATCTTATTTTACTATAGCATGTATGAGCCAAGATGATTGAGAGGTGTGATTAATGTGACAGAGGTGGTGGCCTTTTCTAATAGGGAGGATGGGCACTTAAGAAATATCTTCAATTATTATTTTATTATAAATTCAACTTAATTTATAAATTATTAAAATTTAATATATTCAGATTTTAATATGAATATATGTCCACACATAATCATCCAATATGAATTTGACATGTTTTGGATAATTTTTAATCCCTATATTATATATTTAACACGTTTTTACTCTTACCATTTTACCAAACATATAACACTTTGAGAATCAAAATAGTAACCAAAACATGAAAAGATTCCAATTAATGTTTCAATAATACATTTTTATACATATGATAACTATTTGATAGATTATTATATTTTCTTGGGATTTTATTTTTTTTAATAAAATATTTTATATTTTAAAAAATGAATTATATCAATTTTGACACTACTCATATCATGACTTTTAAAAAAAACCATAACAACTTGATTGATTCGTAAAACCTTATTTAATAAAATTATAATATTTAAATATCATCCAAAACTTGGTGGATGACATCAAAATAACAAAATTTCTTTTATTTTAACATTTATAATATATTTTTCTTGAATCCTTTATTAATGAAGAAATCACTACATCATCGTTGCATCAAAATTAAATTTATTTTTTTAATCATTAAAAATAAAAAATAAAATAAGATGATTTATGAAATCATTATAGAATTCAAATTACTATTTATAGTCGAAAATATAACTTATATAAACCCATATAAAAACTAGTTTACCAAAAGATACATGTTTAGGTTATATTTTCCTTAACGTTAAATTAAATGTCATTAAATGTTATTTTCACAATGAACTCTCTCCATGGGGTCCTTAAAATTACCCAAGGATACCCATAGTCAGATATATCTCATCCAATATGATTAAGACACATTTTATGTATATTAAATGTTATTATAATATTATTTTTTACCTTTATTTACATGAATTTCCCTTTTACCATGCTATATAAAATATTTAATGAAGTTAATATTCATAATTTTTTAAGATAAAAGTTACCTTTTTATACAATATGGAAATTTGGATTCCAAATATTGAATCCACTATTCTAATATCAAAACACAGATGTTGGATGAATTAATATAAAATTATTTATTATTATCAAAACCAAAAAGGGTGTTTTTTTATGAAATTATAACTATCAAAAGATTGATATGAGTTAATGTCTAACAAAAAAGTGAAATTACTTCCAATTACCAAAATAGGATAAAATCATATAAAAAAATAATATAATTACACTTTAAAAACAATAAAAGAGTTAATATCCCAATAGATATAAATCAGATGAAGGTTTTGTTTTGACTTAAAATACAATATTTTCACTATTCATTAAAAATTAATTTTATAAGAAAAATACCAAATATTAACCCAAATTATATTTTTATATCCCTATTGAAAATAAAAATTTTAGTTTTTCAAATTTTCCATATAAAAGTGACATAAATTACATTTAATAGGGTTTCACCTACAAAATGCGGTAAAATTACCTTTTAAAAACATTAGAGAATTTATGCTTAAAATTAGATTCAATCTCATTTTAAACTCTAAATATTATTTGATAAATGTAAAAAATATTAATAAACATGTTTAATCAAAAAATTGATAGTTCTATTTATTCCTTCCAATATAATAGCTACGTGTTAACTGCATTTATAAATTATAAATATAATGTTATTATTTTTTAGTATGACTCATGCTTATGTGCATCATGATATTTCAGAGAAAATATTTTTCTGTGTTGGGTACATCATTGAACATAGAATTTACTTTAAAGTAAAATAAATATCTTATTTATAAGTATTAATAGATATCAAATGTATTGTTTTAAAAATAAATAGGATGTTACATCCTTCCCACTTTTTGGAAATTCCATCCTGACAATTTATAATTGGGCACGAAAACATAATTTAAAGTCCCATATTGAAAAAATTGTCAATAAAAATATAACATTAATGGAATAAAGAAAAGTATAAAAGTAACCAGAGATAAAAATAATACTATGATTCTATAAAAACATGGATATGGGGGAGAAACAAAGTGTCATGTATTGATGGAGAGTGACAGAAAACATGATCTGGAGAAAGTTATCCACCCCAAAACCACAAACGTGTGATAGGTTAAACGGTCTTGGATTATCTAGTAGGAAAAGAAAATGGACAATGTTTTTTTAATCTCCCTTAAATAATGTTAGATAATTTATTTATGAGATTGAATAATATCAAAAGGATATATACATACTTTTAAAGTAGAGATTCATCCTTTTATAATTTTATAACAAAAAATTGACTTTTCTCCAAACGATTAGTTTTCAAGATGGCTTGGTCACTTCTAAAGCACTATAATAATCTTTTAGAGAATAAAATGATCCAAAAAATTCGAACCATACATTTCATCTATCTTTAAAAATTAAACAAAACCCAAATGGTTAGTACGTGATCAGATAGTCACCAAAAGGATAATCTTTAAAAAAAATTAATACTAGTTATAATATCCAAAATTCAACACACAATAACCAAAGCTCAAAAAATACCATTGAATAGAAAAATGTCTTTACAATTATTCAAAAAATTCCAAACTATGTTTGAAACCCAAAATTCTGATAGATTTGATCACATAATATTCCACAAAAATCATAACACATATCTCCAAATAAATCAGCAACTTTTAAAGTCTTATACAGAAAATTAATTAACCTAATCACATATTCTCTATCATAGGTCAATCATTTTCAAAAATAAAACAAATCACTATATTTCCACAATAAAAAAATTTTTTATTCAGAAATTAAATTATATCTTGACTCCCCAATTGAATTCTCAATGTATTAAATTTTTATTATGCATATAGTGTTCCTAAAAGAGAAAATGTCTTCAAAAATAACCCTTCTCACTTAATCACCAAATCATTTCCATATAATCAGGATATCCATTTTAAAAAACCTAAGATCCCAAATCAAACTATTCCATGTAAAAAAAGAGATTTAACTAAAAATAATAATTCATACACACCAAGGACTTCACCTATGCTAGTGGTAGGCGATGCACCTTTGATGACCTTCAGTTGTGGGTCTGCTTTCCATGGCCTTGTTGGACTCGATGAGTTATCACCCATCCTTCAAGTTTTTATTTTTCTAAAACCATATCATTTTTATAAAACTCTCAAATATATGATAATTAACTCAAAAATAACCATAATATATGTTATCCTCAAAGGATATTCAATACCATTAATTTTTTTCCCAAATTTTATTACTATTTATCACCTTAAAAAAATAGATCCGATAAAACAATAAGTTTATCCCACATGTCTAGAAAAGAAAAGATAATTCACTCTTGAGTAAAATTTTCACATATAAAATTTCAGGGATACACATACTAGAAAAATTCTTCCTAATTAATCCCATCATCAAATGAGCCTTAATTCATTTAGGTATTTCAACATCCTAAAATCTACAATAACTATTTAATCCAATATATGTAGACTTCTTAATAATTAAAAAAATTTCATGATCCATTAACCATTATTTTCTCGCTTAGTACTTAATACTTCTTTAATACTATAAAAACCATGAATCATATTATAAGATTCAATAATGTCAAAATATCAGTTTGGAAATAATCCATACAATTCACTGGTCATTGTTAGTTTCCTCATCCTCAATTGGAATGAGACCAGGTATTGGTAAACATATATTTTTACAATCCTTTTGATATCATTGATGAACATTTTTTTGGAAATCTATTTTTATAATGACCATGCACACCATAGTTAAATCATTCAAGGGATATCTCAGAAAAAACTTCATTCTATTTTGCTGCAAACTTGTACTCTTATTTTTCTTTCTCTCATGGAACAACTAATCATAAGAAACATCCATTTTGACCTTCTAGGCATATCTGTAAAGGTTTACATGGATTTTGAATTCATGAGAGGCTAATTCTCTTAGATATCATGGCTTCAGTCCTGAGTAAAATTAATTTATCTTAAAATCTTGATCTCGGATGAAATTTGGAGCGTACATTTCTAGTTGTGTGAAATGTTCTTCATAATCATCCACTAAGTCATCCTCATACATCATTTCTATGAATCTTTTTTCAACATAAGACTAACTGCCATATGAAAATATTTATCATGATATATACCATTGAATTCTTCCCAACAAAGCGAATCATTCTCCTCATTGTCCCTTATATTTTTTTACCATAGACAACCACTGATCTTCTTCTCCTTCAAAATTATTAACTTAAAGAATATGTTTTGGATTGTATGTACAACCCATGAAATTGAAAATATTTTCCAGAGGATTCAGTCACCCATCATCTTAAACAAGGTCATATTATCTAATGAATTATGGGGGATATTACCCCAAGAAAGGCTCCACTGTTTAAAGGTTACTCACTGGTTGATCTGACTAATCTCTTGCATGGATACCACCACTATTTATATAATGAGTCAAATGTTCCATCACTACAACAAACTGTTCAGATCCAATTATGACCATCTCGAGTTGGAAATTTGGAAGGTAGTTTTCCTCTTGATGTTGTTCCATCATAACTATAATATTTTCTTTACGACAAAGCATTCTAGACACAGAAATATTATAGGCGATGAAACAAGTTAAACATCAAATTCTATATCATTTCAATTTGACCGTAATTTAAAAATTATGGATTATCTATTACCAAAATTATAACTCCAAAATTTATCTAAACTGAACATTGATTCAAACTATATGGCCCCACTATTAAACATTAAATAATCATGAATTGTGTAAATAAATCAAATTTTAGTTCTTTTCAGGTTTAGAGATTTAGATAATTAGGTCATAAAATATACATAACAACTTCAATATTATATGTAGACACTTCTACTTACTATCCATTTTATTCATAAAACAAAAAAACATAAAAACAAATAATGTATAGTTCCATGATTTAGATAGAATGTCTTTTATTTGATCCCCTCCTTAACCCTAGTCATCATTAAGTCTTTTGAAATACATTTCAAATCATGGTTTGAGCTAAAAAATCTCAGTAACAGATACACAAAGAAGGATAACTGTTAGTTTTTTTAAAACAACATGTAAACATTTAATAGTATATCATAAGAAATACTTACAACCATTATGAAGTAGTAAATACACTTCACTGAATGAAATATTATTGTTTTCCATTTGGTAAAAAAATATTACTATAAAACCCATAGAAAGCACATATAACATATGAATGGTAAATTTGGGAAGGATAATACTTAATGAGATTAACCATACGGTCAACATCCACATGTAATTATTTAAAATAGAATAGCCATGCAGCATAGTTCAATAACAAATGCATTGGATGTTGAACTGTAACCACCCATCCTTGGTTTATCACAGAACCACCCATAATTTAGTTTATCACATATCCAAGAGTCATATGTCCAAGTACCATTATATAATCACAATCCATAAAATACTGAAAATATCAAAATTTCCATAATAATATTTCACTTGAAATCACAAGAAATAATTTCAATACTTTGAAATACTCAATCAATTTCAAAAATCTTTTTTCAGTACAAAAACACCAAAAAAACCAAATAAGGAATTCCATTTCCATTTAAAAAAACATTATGCATTATAGAGGAAGCAAAATAATGAATATGGTAGAGGATATGTCATTTTCACCGCATATGTTAAAAAATTTATTCATTTTTTGTTTACCAAATCTCTTTGATAGAAAAAATCCCTTTTAATGAATCTACAAGTCAAAGGGTTTTATTACACACCGTATAAAATAATGTCGGATATAAATCAAAATATGCCTCAATAATAGGATATTGAGACGATGTTCCTTACAATGATAATTTCGTAAATAAAATTGATAATTTATATGTATTCATTATAAGTACTTCTAAAAGAAGAATAAATAAGATATAAGATATAACAATTTATTTATCACATAATAATTGCACAATATAATTATGAAGTATAAGATCAACCCAAAGAATAGATATTGGGTTCAGGAGTTCGCTTACCTCGTGTCCACCATGACTCGTTCATTTATTAATTTCCTAAATAATAATCTTAAGTTTATTTATTCTTTATTTAGTTAATTTTTCAAGTTTAATATTCCTTTTATATAAATTATTACCATGCTATAACAATTAGTTAATAATTTGATTTCATAAGGGACATTTTGTCGATGTTCGGAACATGATTAAAAAATGACCTTGATATAATTATAAATTTTCCATGTGGTGAAAATTATATTATCTAGAAAATAATATTCATAATTTATATATCATATATATGATATATATCCAATATATATGCATTTAGAATAGTTCATATCATTTGGTTATATTAAATGAAATGCACCGTTCATGGAGATGGTAAGTCATACGTACGCATGAACACTTCTTTAATTTATTTTTCATATTTAAAAGAATGAAAACTAAATTATAAATAGGAGTAGTATAATTAAAGAATAATAACTATGTTAGATATGTTACATAAGTTCATTTTTTCCATCCTTTATACATTCCATATATAGCATGAATGAGTCATATCACTTTGAGGGGGTGACCGTCCACACTTACTGAAATTAAATTATCCTATTTATACAACATGAAAAGAATAAATGTATGTTTTCAATGAGAATTAATTTAGCATAGATAAAAATTAAATTTCATAAATATATTATATAATTATATTTCCATCATAATGGCCACCATGATAGGCGGTAGGATATCATTGAACAATCAACGTTTCGTGTGGCAGTAGTTCGCCGTCTCGAGAGACTGTATGTTCTATACCCATTAGATGGATGTGAATGTAGAAGTAATTAATATAAATATCATAAAAACAACATAGTATATTTATGATAATGTTTTTTATGTAAAATAATAATAATAATATCATAGGGAGTAGAGAATGAAAAAATAATGTAAAGGAACTTGACAGATGACATTACCTCAAATCGAGTAACTTCTTTTGATTTGAGGCCAATGGATTACATTAATTTCCTTATTTCTATAGGATGGATTCATGGAGGATAGAAGGTATGTTGGGAGCTCATTTGGGAAGAGGTTTTATGAGCCATGGGGATTGAGGGATCTGATTAAAGGGTTATAGGGGGTGCCCTATTATAAGAGGGAGGAGGGGCACTAATGCAATAGCATGCATTATTATTATATTATTAATTCTATTTCAAGTATAAATGTGTAAAAAATTATATATTTAGAATATAAGAAGAATTAATGTAAAAATAAAATCATCCAATAAGAATTAAACTGGTTTTGGATTTTTTTTTCATTATCTTTTTTATTAAACCCTTTTTTCTATTATCATTTTATCTAGCATTTAACACATTGAGATTCAAAATAGTTTTCAAAACATGAAAAATATACAAATATAAATTAAATAATAAAATTTTATACGTTGGATAACAATTGGGCAGAATAATAATTTTTTTTGAAATTTATATTATTTAATAATTTTTTTTATATTTTCGAATATGAATTTGGTCAATTTTGACCATATTCATATCATGAATTTTTTAAATACCCATAGAAATTTGATTGATTCAAAAAAAAATAATTAAAAAAATATATAACATGTATCGATGATTCATTTAATTAGTTTATGACATCAAAATAATGATATTTCATTTATTTTTACATTTAAAATATCATTTATTTGAATCATTTATTAATGAAGCAATCAATGCATCATCATTGTGTTGAAATTAAATTTATTTATTTAATATATAAAAATTATAAATAAAATACCATGATTTTGGAAATAATTAAATATCTATACTAACATTTTATAGTATAAATTTTAACTTATATAACCCAATATAATTTCATTATGAAAATATACTTGTTTAGGTTACATTTTCCTAAACATTGAATTATATTTAATTAAATGTCATTATCACAGAAACGTGGATCCATGGGGTCCTAAAATAGATCCATGGATGTCCATAGATAGATATATCTCATCCAATAAAATTAATAAAGGTTTTAGGGTAATTTAATATTAATATAATATTATTTTTTTATCATTATTTACCAGATTTACCATTTAACCATGGTAAATAAAATATTTAATAAAGTTACTATTCATAATGTCTAACAATTAAAGATACAAATTTACACAATTTGGACCTCTTAATTCTATACATTGAATCAATTTTTCCAACTTTAGAAGAAAAAAGTGGCATACATTAATTTAAAATTAATTCCAATTTCCAAACCAAAAGCATGTTTTTTAGATATTATAACAGTGAAAATATTGACATGTGTTTATATCTAATTCAGAAGTGAAATTAATTCCAATGACAAAAAATGGATTATATGGTAAAAAATAATCCAGTTACACTATAAAAAATTTAATAATATAATATATAAATATATATAAATTATATGAAGAGATAGGTTTTACTTAAAATGTAGTATTTTTTAATATACATTAAAAATGTACTTTATCAGAAAAATGTCCAAATTTACCCAAAGTAAATTTATATGACACTATTCTAATGAATAAGATTATTTTGACAAATTTAATAGATAATGTAAAAAACTAGATTTAAATGGGGGCTTCCATCGAAAGGAGGTAAAACTACCTTTAAAAAAATAGAGTATTTAGGCTTAAAATTGGATATATTCTCATTTTAATCCTTCAAATTTTATTGGAAAAATCTAAAAAAAATTAACTAACATGTTTAATCATAATATTGTTAGTTATAATCTTTCTCGCTAATAATAGATCTAGTCATTAAAAAACATTTAAAATAATAATATTATGTTATTATTTTTCTGTATGACTCAGCCTTGTGTGCAACATGATAAATCAGTGAAACCCATTGTTGTGTGTCGGGTACACCATCCAACATATAATCCATTTTAAAGTAAAAGTAACATCTTATTCATATGTATTAATAGAAATTAATGTTATTATTCTATAAATACATGGTTCATTATAGTTACAAGAGTTAACATTCAATTTGGGAGAAGGTAGGTGTGGAATTATAGAACAATAAAAAAGAACATAGAATAAATAAAACAATTGGAAGAAGAAATATTCTTCTTGATTTTGTCTCCTTTGAGAACATCTAAAGGGGAGAGGTTTTGGTGTTTTGAAGAGACCAAAGGCTACAGGATTAGGGGAAGGATGTTCGGAAGATAATTGGGCCGAATTTGAGTATGGCAGAATTCTTGATAGGATTGAAAAGAAGGTGTAAGGATGGGTGGTATTTATAGTGGAGGGTAAGTGGGTTTTCAAAATATTATAATCATTATTTTTTTATTTTTTCATAAGATAAGAAATATTTATTATTTTATAACCAAGAATAGTAATAAATGAATTTTAAGTCTAACCAATTGACATTTATATCATCCATCATTGAAGCATGATGCATAAATTTAGGTTTTAGCATTTATTTGGAATTATCAGATTTTACTATTTTTAATAATTTCATGTATTTTAGAAAAATATCAAAAACTCAACTAATCCATTTATCAAAATTTTGAATCCAACAATGATGTTAATTTTTCGAAAATAATTTTCTTAATATCTTTAATTTAATATTTTACAAGAATCATAATTTATTAAAAAAAATTAAAAAATTAATTTTCTTATTCCAAAATACAGCTACATAATAAATTCACTTAAATATTAGTTATATACTATCATAATAAATTTTACTATTAATTAATTTATGTAACTATTCATAAGGGTAAAATTTCTATATATAAGGGCGTGTTACTATTCACCTAAAATTATGTTGGTCATATTAGACTCCAAATAACATACTAATCCCACACATGTATGTCAGAATTTTGACATTCAAAACATAGAAGTGAACAACTTATGTTTAAAGGTCACATTGCACTTAGTAGATAATTATGATGTGATTTTATGTGATTACATGGCATAATTATGAGAAGGAAATTTCCATTTAAAAACATTGGGTCATTACATTTATCCCACCTTAAGAAATTTTGACATCAAAATTCCATTTTACATTCTAGGCTATAAAAAGGTGCATATACTTTTCCAACATTGCCTCCTCCAGTTAACATGTTTCCTCTTCATACATTTGGTTCCACAGTTGTGCCTTGACTAAGCGAGTAGTCTTGTTACATAGAACATTATCTCTATGATCAAACACCATTATTGGCTACTCCTCGTAAGAACGATCATCATCCATATGTACCACATCTGAAGAGAGTACATGTGAAGGGTCTGTTATGTACTTACATAAGAGAGATCCATGAAAGTCATCATGTACCTTGGACATGGTAAGAGGAGGTGCTAGTTGATAGGCCACATCTCCAACACAATCAATGATCTAGAAGGGACCGATGTAATTGGGACTTAACGTCCCTTTCAATGAAACTATATGGCCTTATTCTATGGAGATATGAGTGGAACTACCATGTCTCCATGTTTGAACTCATGGTGTCTTCGATGATTGTTTTCATTATAAATCTATCTTATTTGGGCTTCCTTTATATGTTGAAGAATTTTTTTCACCCTCTCCATCATTTCTACTAACATTTCTGGTCCTAGTAGCTTACTCTCATCATCGTCATCACAACATTCTAGTGTTCTACACCTTTTCATATAAAGGGATTTATATGGTGCCATTCAGATTCTCGAGTGGAATCTATTGTTGTATAATAATTAAACTATAGGAATATGTTTGTCGAATCATCACTGGATTTATATAGAAAATGGTATTATCATGTCTTCAAGTGTCTCAATAGTTATCGCAGATTGGCCATCAATTTGAGGGTGATAAGACATACTGAAGTTTAGTTCAGTACTTAGAGCATACTAGAGAAATTTCAAGAACATTGAGGCATATCATAGATTTCTATCAGAAAAAATATAGTGTGCTACTCCAAGCATCCTTACAACATATTTGATGTAAATATACACATGTTGATATAATGAGGAGTCTTCTCAAATAACAATAAAGTGAGCTATCTATGTAAGATGATACTCAACGACCCATATAAGATTGTTTCCTCAGGATGACCTAGGTAGTCCAGTGACATAGTCAATGGTAATGTTATTTAACATCCATGTGGTATGGGTATTATATGAAGTATCTCATTAGAAATTTTCCTCTCAGATTTGATTTGCTGACATACTAGGAACATTGATGTATATTCAGTAATCTCCCTTTTCATATTGTCCCACCAAATTTTTTCATTGAGATCTCGATAGATCTTTTTGCACCCTGGGTTAATAGAGATGGTCAATCTAAATGCATCATTCAAAATATTTTTCCTTATCTCTTGATTATATGGTACAAATAATAGTGATCTAAATATTACAACTCCTTCCTCATCAATCAAAAACTACGAGGATTTCCAATTTCTAGTAGCCTCTACCATTTTCAGAATTCCCACAATGTCCCTTTGAGAATTCTTTATTCTTGTATAAGGGATAGTTGAGAAATAATTTGAGAAATTATTGATGATTTATCTAACATAATGATTTTTTTGTCTATACTTTGTGAATATATGAAGATCATCTCATTTTTTATTCTCATCATTGTTAATGACGAATGATTCTTTCTACAAAGAGCATCTATATCCCTATTTTCCTTACCTGGATGGTAGTGAAATGACCAGTCATAATCCTTGATTAACTATATATATTTCATTATAGGTGCATATCAATCACCTTTTATGTGAATTTACATTTTAGACTCCTCTGGTAAGTATATACCTCACACTTCACCCATAGAGATAATGCAGCCAGATATTCATCGCAAAGATCACATCTTCTATCAGCATATCTTCTCTGGAATAGTTTTTCTCATGTATTTTCAGCTTCCATGAGGTTTATGATATCAAATTATCATTTTACATCAGCACACATCGTAATCCCTTAATTGAAGCATCAATTAACAGCACACAGTGTTCTCTACTTATTGGGAATGTGAGTAAGGGTGTGGTGATATGACTCTTTCAAATGCATAAAATAGTCTTCACATCTATGAGTCCAGATAGTCATTACACCCTTCCATGTCATCATGGTCATTCGGATCAAAAATAAATATTAATTTATAACAAATCATCAACAATACCCATCTACACTCATAATGTTGTGGATATATGTTACAGATATTGGCATGGGCCACTATTCAATTACATTTTTCATAGAAAGGTTTATAGATATCCCTTTGCAGGTGATAAAAATCCCCAAGAAGGATACATCCTCCCTGCATAACTAACATTTAATGTAATTTGCATACATCTTCCCCCTTATCATTTTCTTTTACACATTATTCATATGCTCCTCATATTCCTCCTTGATGTTGGAGTATATCATTTATCATCAATGAAGAATACCAAAAATATTTCGAGGAAATATCTAAAATATCTATTCCTTATATCCAAGAAACTTTATGGAGAAATACTAATTCCTAAAAGAATCACTATGAACTCACAGTGTCCATACCTCGTTAGAAAGGCAATGATTGGATTGTCTTCCTTCCTCACCTATAATTGGTAATATCCCATCCGAAGGTCCACCATAGAGAAATAACAGGCCCGTGAAGCTGATCGAACTAGAAAACTATCTGAGGAAGTGGATACATGTTCTTTATCAAGAGTTTATTGAGATCAAAATAATAAATGTTGAGGTGAATTGATCAATCGTTCTTATCGTTGAAGTAGAATGGAACACCCCACGATGAAGTAGTCATGCATATAAAACCATTCTACAGATTCTCCTGTAATTGCTTCTTTAGGTATTCTAGCTCTAGGGTTTCCATTTTGTAAGGTTTCTTTGTTATAGGTAGTGATCCTTTAAGAAGTTCCATTGTGAACTCAAACGTTCTGTTAAGAGGAAGACCATTATACTATTCATGGAATACATTAGTGTAATCCCTCTTTATGGGAATGTATTCAAGTATGATTCTATACTCTGTCTCAATCATTTTTGATAGATACACTTTCTCATAATGAAGAAATATCCCCACAAGAGATGATTATTTTAAAGGAGATTCATCTTCTTCCATACACTTGTAATCAATCGGAGGATGCTTCGGGATGTCAACAATGATCTACCTCTCCCAAAAATTTATATTGTCTATGTATAAATATAGAAAATCCATGCCCAATTTATAATCAAACACCACAAAATGATGTATGATGAGATTTTTTGGGAGGTTCAGTTGACAAACATTAATAGGGGATGAGTTAAAAAACATGGACACAATAATTTCCCAATTTTCATTTGTCACGAATAACATCTCCTCAAAATTTTGAGCGGGTGTTTGAATAGTTCTAATAAAAATGAAATATGTGAATGAATTCATATAAATAGAATCAAATAGTACATTCTCAATTATCAAAACAATAACTAGAGTTCCTATAACCCCATCGTTTTCTGGCTCCACCTTTGTAGCAGGGATATCTTAATCCCTTACATGTTTCATTGGATATTGTTGTTGATTTCCTCCAGAAAAAACCTTTTATTAGGGAAATTTATTGAATAATTCCCACATTCCTTATATTTGTAACACTCCACCACTGGATGAGCGTCGATTTTAAAGATTATTTCTTCATAAAAATTGTGTTATTTTTCATATCTTTTTAGCCGTTCTTGGACAGATACCCCAGATGTCAACATTTTAAGCAATTCTTGGTTCCCTTTAAATAGTTCCCAGAATTGTTATTCCCAAAATTTCTACAGGATTTATATTTAGGATTCTTTACATTATGTGATTTTTTTTGTTGAACAACCCTTTTTGTTCTCTATTTTCAGCTTCTTGTCACCGGTCCCATGAGACTACTAAGAGTATCAAATCATAATTTCAACCTTTATGGCACAACATACAATATCCTCATAAATTTCAAAGTCTCAGATCACCCAAAACATCTGTATACACAAATTTATCACTCTAATGAAGTGATCCACCATGCATTCTGTGATCATGACAAAGTGAGGGGTGTACCTTTCTAGAATTGTAATTTTATCTTCATATGCCCCAATTGAATCATAATCCTTCTTCTTTAGTCTGGGGAACCCTTTTTTAATATTGAGATTGCGGGTTTGAGGAGAATATTTATTGTAAAACATCCTCTTGAATTCTAGCCAATCTATGAAATCAATTTCCCATTGGTTCTTTGTGTTCTTGATCAGTTTCCCCACTGATCAGCTTCCCCAACAAAATTATTGTCTACCAGTACAACTTTCTCTTCCTTCATGCACTGGGGGATGTAGGTTATCTTTTAAATCGAGGTAATACACTATTTGATGAGAAAGGAGTCAGAAGAACCACAAAACATGGTTGTTCATTTCCACATGAAGGATTCTACGGCTACATGTTTTTTCCATGGGGTAGGAGGTAATTTTACATGATTCAACTTATTTTTCATTACTTGATCAAGATGAAAAAGTATTTTCATGATTTTTTAGCACCAGTTCCCATCATAACATGAATTTGATTAGGTCCATCCTCACATTTCATATCACATTGGTTGATGGAATGTGTTCTTTTATTTCCCACCGTTAACTATGAAAAATAACATACAATTAGAGGGTTTGAATACATAGTTATTTAATATTAAAAGTAAAATTTTGGACATAAATGGATAATATTTCATAGAATTATATCCTAACATGTGATTCCAAAGTTTTAAATATAGTTTATCCTCAATATATTTCTTATCATATATTCTTATATGTCATTTTTATTCCATTAATAATGGTTTTTACTAAGCACATGGATTTAACAAACCATATCCCCAGGGAGTGTCAAACCAAGAGTGCATCAAAGGAATTCTCGTATACCAGATTACGAAAGTTCAATCCTGAATCTCCTTGTCGGAGTTTTCACTCATAGTTACATTAGTTCTAGAGAAACCTATACCTCTATCTATCAAGACATTAATTTATTTTCTTGATGAACCACTAAATCTATTCTTACCTAAAATTTAGTGATGGACTCTTATACTTCATCTCATCCATATGATTTTTACAAAAGTTATGTATTTATAATCTACTAAATTAACTAGACTATCATTTGTTACCAACAATAGAGACCCTAGTCATTTACATATTACATTACATGATTTTAATCATAATTATACATCAGAGTACAAGACAAGGATCATGAAGTCTATTGTCTTGGAATACTAGGTAGATAATAAAACATTATAAAAACAACTTTTTATTTAATCTCCATAATAAGATTATATGTTATATTTTAATCATACATCTCCATATGATAACCTGGGGATAACATGAACAAGGGGTGATCTTAAATCCACATATGGGAATAACCATAAGAATAAAGCATTAGCACATTGGATAGAATTCTTTACATAACGATATTAAAAGGCATGTAACATATGGAATCATAACATATAAACATAAGATAATTTAAAAATATAATCATATATACGTGGAAAAAAATAATTTTTTAGTATGATCCAAGGATAACTGCCAAGAATGTTTCCCATCGTAGAACAAGCCAATAATAACCGCCAATACTGTCCCACATAGTATCACATGCCATGGCTAACCGCGAAGACCGTTGAACATAACATCTCATGAGACTCAGAATTATCAATTGAATTGGAGATCTTATTGAGTGAACCACCTTACATTTCAAGAATATGTTCATCACATAAATAATTTCACATAACCAGTCTTACAAAAACATAAGTGCTGCACATGGATTGAATTGGGTACGAAAATGATGACGTAAAGCATAATAAATGGTCGTATCATGTAATATTACAAAAAATTTCATTTGAATGTACATTGATTTTAAATAATAATATATCATGGTATGTGATTTCTAATAGTGGTGTCAACATTTATGAAATTTATTTTTGAAACTTTAGCATTAAAACAATTTTATTTAGTTTTAAGGAAAAATATATAGAGATATTAAAAAAATAGATAAATCTATTATATAATACAAGAAGTAAAACAAGAATGTTTTAATAAATAAAATAATTATTTTATAATGAAAATGGTGTCGTAAAATATAGGATATCTTGAACATGGAATTGGACATAAATTTGGGAAGTTCCTGTAAAACGAGTTTGCTTATTGGGATATATCGAGGTGGATTTCACTTAAATGCTTGTATATCCCTGAAAGAGAATGAAGGATGCCTCTTGAAACATGAGATTGAAGAATATGAAATGCATGGGGATTTTTACATAAACATAAAATACATCTTCTTTTGGGAAAAAATAATTATAGCGAAACCTAATGGAATAATGGTCGTTGGATAGAATTCCATACAGATTATCGGCATGGTATCAGGAGTACTTACGACAGATTATTGAGACATAAATGGGGTTCTCATCACTTAGAGATCATTACGAAAGTAGGGGTAGGTGATAAATTATACACCATAATTATGTATTAGACATAAAATGGCTTAGAAAATATGACATTATTGAATAAAATTGAAATGTAGAAGATCCCAAACCTTAAGTCTGTTAGTGTTCTCCACTTGTTATTAATGACCTGAATAGAAAAATTAGGATTATTAATTAATAATTAAGGAACCTATTATATAAGTAAAATATATATTAAAACACTTTAATGTTCATTTGTAACCATTTTTATTGGTTAGGAGTTTCAATTTCATTATTTAGTTATGTTTTCTTACATTGTTTCAGTGATAGGTATACAAATTTTCCGGATCAGAGAAACATGTATGATGATGTTAGATGTATATAATTGAAGTAATATTTTATTATTGAATATCCATAATGATAAATGGTTTATAATTTAATTTGTTACATTGAATAATATTTAGTCAATCCATAATACTTTAATGACATACTATTGTTTTAATTAGTGATTTTTTGACACAAATAACATGTTTTGTTCTATAAATCAAAACCATGTGTAAAAATGGAATCCAGAACTCTATATTATGAATAATACATATTTTATTATTTGATTCAACCATGAAAATGGTATATTCACTAGATCTAAAATTGGTAATGTAAATTGATAACACATCACACTTGATTATTCTAAATTAACACAACATAAACAGTGTTTTCATTTATTTTAAATAAAATATGGGGAAAGAAGACAGGATATTGAATTGTTATATTAGCATTATATAATTCTAGTTATTTTATGATAATTCAGTTATCATACCATTTTGGTGAAGGGAGGTGAGTAATGAAACAAGAAAATAAAATAACATAAATGAATTAAAATAACTGGAAAGAGGAATTTACCTATTTAGTTTACCTCATTTGAGAACCTCGTACAAGGAGTGGATTTGGTAATTTGAGGAGACCAAAGGATGATGGACGTGTTGAAGGATGTTGGAATGATATTTGGGAACAATTTACATAGGAAACAAGGATTTAGAGGTTTAAAAAAAGAAGTAAGAATGGGTGGTATTTATAGTGGAGGAGATGCGGGTTTTCATAATATTATAATCATTTGTTTATTATTTTTTCATAAAACAATATATAGTGATACTTCAAGGACCTTGAATAGTAATAAATGAATATGAGTTTGTAATAATGTCCATTTACATCATCCATGACTGATACAATATGCATAAATTTAGGTTTTAGCATTTATTGTGAATTAACAGATTTTACTATTTACAAATAATTCATGTATTTTTGAAAAATCTCCAAAATACCCTAAAACCAATTTTCGACGTGTAGATTCAAAAAAATAATTTCATTTTTCAATAATATTTTTACATATAGTATTAATTTAATATTTTATTAAAATTATAATTTATCCTAAAAGAGAAGTTTTAAAACATTTATTTACATATTTCAAAATATAGGTACATAATACATTCACTTGATGATAAATTATGTACAATCATAGGTAAGGATAAAATTTATTAGGGTATATAACTATTCATAAGGGTATCATTATTATTCATAATGGTATGTTACAACTCATAAAAAATTTAGTTGGTCATATAAGAATCTAAATAACTTACTGATCACAGTTTTTTATATCATATTTTTGAAATTCAAAACTCAGAACTGACAAACTTATGTTTAAAGGTCACATGGGACTTATTTGTTCATTATGTTGTGATTTCATGTGATTCTATGATAGAATTATAAGAATAAATTTTCCATTGAAAAATATTGTGCCGTTACCAATACCATTTGATCTAATGGTTCCCTAAATAGATGAAAAACATGATCACAAACTCATGCCAATCCTTAGATGACTCTGAGTCGGTATTACATTGGAACCCTAGATGTCTATATAATTGAAACTCATGAAGTGAAATCATCCAGTGCATCTCATACACTGGTACTATGAGTACCATGTGCAACTCCACGTGTGGTGTTATTTCTAGTACACCTCCCGGTGGTGCTGTCTTTGCTACGAACCCTAGTACTAATCATTTCACCCCAGATGATCCTTCCAGTTATCAAGTGGTGGATTCTAAAATGACTTTCTATGTGGAAGCACCTAAAAAAAGATATACTATTATAAATAGTATAGAACTGATGATATGACATATTTAGTTCATGGAAAACTCAACACATTCTTATACTATACATGTTCAATCATTTTTTACCACAACTATTGTATTCATTTACTGAGTTTAAAATTGGATTTTAGGGTACTGGTGTATTGATATATCAGCTGCCTCAACATCATTTGAATCCTTGGCCTCAAACACATACTTGAAATACTTAACACTATTTTCCCAAATCAAACTAATAGACTCTGGGTTATTAAGGTAGAACTGTACTCCTCATATGAATCTTTTTCATACCTCATACCCCAAGTCTCCTGCCATGTCTACCAAAATCCCATCTTCCATAGGCCAAGGGCTGGTGACCTGCACTGAGTAAGAATTTTCCAAAAGGCAAGGCACTACCTTTATACCTGTACCCACACACAAAGGTCAAACTATGAAATTTAAATACAATTTAATCCATAAATTTCACAATGTCAACTACTAAGATTACAATAAAAACCGAATGTACAAAGGGTCCAGAGTAGAAGCCCAAAAAAACAAAAGGAAAGAAAAATTTCCACAATCCGTCTGCTCGAGACCCTACCTGAAGGGTAGGGGAAGG
Source organism: Viscum album (assembly GCA_963277665.1). Classification (NCBI taxonomy): domain Eukaryota; kingdom Viridiplantae; phylum Streptophyta; class Magnoliopsida; order Santalales; family Viscaceae; genus Viscum; species Viscum album. The sequence goes on from OY728161.1 coordinate 396,463,340, forward strand.
GTTTCTACTTGTATCTATTAGAAGTATGCTCGTACAACCTATATCACTATGTACCACTTGGTCCCCAACCATCAAGGTCTTTATCGATGCGTTAATAACATTCACAAGACACAACACATGTCGGTGAAACCTGTATCAGGGTGAGTAACAAAATACTCTATAGGGACCCCAGACCACTATAGAACGATCAAAAAGAAAGACCAAAAAGAAATACATCTCATTCCATGTATAAATAAAAGTATAGAATGTAATATTGTTTGTCGTAATGATGACTCATCTTGTAATATTGTGGGACACATTATTAATGGGTCACTGAGGTTCGCAATGCTACTGGACCACTGAGGTCTGCTTAGCTACTCGACCACTACGTTATTCATTTCTAATTGACCACTGAGTCCCACTCATCTACTAGACTACTATAGTCTGCTCGACAACTATACCACTGAGGTCTCCTTAGCTACTGGACCCTTGATGTACGCTAAGCTACTAGACCACTATTTTCTACTCAGATGCTAGACCAATGAGCTCCACTCTTCTACTGGAACACCAAGGTCCCACACATCATATCCTTTATGTCATAGAGATGTGTAGGGTTCCCTCACTCAAATATTCTTGATTCCATGAGAATAAACACAATCCAAGCCATCATTCGTATCTCTACATCCATGAAAACTCTCATAAATTATATCTAAATATATTTTTGTGGGATTTGCCCAAACATCAAAAATGATGCATCAATAAGAAACTCAGTCTGAATGATATTACTGTATTTGTAAATAGGGACCGGTTGAGTCTGGGCCCCATATAACGTGGTGGGGATGACTTGACCAACCTGGCCCGAGGGTCCCGCATGACCCGACCTGGTTTTGCTAACCTGACCAGTCCTAGTTATGCCTGGCTGACCCATTATATATTGGAAAAATAGTAAGGCCCTTTGGTCATTGCTAGACCCAGCTCAATTCAGATATGGGTCTATCCCGATTGGTTACCCAATGATCAGATTATCATCTCGTATGGTCTGACATAGTCGGATCAATTCTGGCTAGTAGGGAAGCCCAACATCCTAGTTTCCCATATTTCCAGGGAAATATCGGTGCACCGACATGGGTCTACATCGGACACACCCAAGAATCTGGTTCACACAACCATGTGGCCAGATGAGGCCAACCCCCTCCCCATGTATGTTTTCTAGCATAAACTGTGTGCTAGAAGAAGTCTCGACCCAACCAACGGGAAGCTCCACCTAACGCAGTGCCCAACCGATGTAGCCACCCTGCACCAAAGCGTCCCCTTATTGCTGCATCCTCTCCTTTCACGGAATGACTCCAGGGCTCGCTTCCGGCACCAACAGTCTCTTCTACCAGCCACCAGACATTCTCCGGTTTTCCTTTTCTGCATCCTTCAATTCTTCTGAGAATCATGAGGTTTCACCATCAATACAACGTACTCCTATTATTTTGTAATCACTCAGGGGGTATGAAATTTTTTTTATTCCCCCTAGAAAATATATGATGGGACTTCATGGGTCTGTCAGTGAGGAAAAAGGAGAGAGAGGGGGGGTCAAATAGAATATACAATTGACAAACTGACCTTTATTCATGTTAGTCTAAAATTATTCATTTTTCAACGGTATAAAAATGATGAAATAAAAATCACTATGATTTAACCCCCTATCCAATACCACAATAGATAATTTCCAATCCCAAAATGATAATCCATCTCAGAATCAACTTGTTATAGAGTTTATTTGCATTTTTTGTTTATAGCGGAAACGAGGGAAAAAATCTCTAAGATTTAAACCCCTGCCTCATGTTTGGACACTTGCAGGTGTATATTGAAGTAACATCTCCACGTATATCCTTTTTCCACTGGAGTTTGTTGATCTTTCACCGCTTGATTGAATTATGACCTTCCATTTGTCTTCACCAGTGAGAGAGCCTCATCTCCCTTATCATAGGGAAACACCAGTGTTCCAGAGGAATTATCCAGTGTTATGAATTCTAAAGCTAGAACCTATCCCCGGTTAATGTAGGAAACACGTTAATTTTTTTTAGAGTTATTGTTTTGCATTGAAATAGATTTACCACAATGCTTCTTTTATAAATGTTGAAAAAGTCTCTCTTTCATTGCGTTTCTGCGTTTCAATTCTGCGAAATGATAAATGAAAAATGAAAAAATATTTTCGTTTATTATTATTCCCCTTTAAAATGTCCTAAAAATTTTACATTCTCCCTCGAACCGTGCTAGTTCAGGTTAAGTCCTACAGAAGAAGGATATCTCATTACGAACCCAATAGTAGAATTTGATTCTAAATCTATGTTATCTTTTGTGAGTTATGAGGATTCAAAAATAATATATTTTTTATTTAAATTATTTTATTCATAGTGGATTCCCTGAAATCAACTATCACAGCCGGCCCGCACCGGCCAATTTTAGGCTCTGCCTAAGGAAAAAATGCCCTCAAAAGCTCAAAGGTGGTCTCAAATTTATAATCATAGTCACCATTGGAGAATTAGAAAGATTTGAAATTAAAATAATATTTATTTAAATATTTTTTACGGTTATTCCATTATTGGGTTTTCTCATTGAAGGACCAAGCCGACTGAACTTATGTCATAACTATAGTAAACCTATCATACAGAACACAACGATGCCCCCATATTTTTGATCCAGGTGCCCATTTATGTGTTACTCCAATTTACTATGAAAATATCTCACACATACTATTTAAAAACATAACATTTTTTGTTGTCCCATTACGGGCACACCAAGCCTCAAAATTGCACACTATCTTAGCTCCTGGTCAATGGATTTTCTCAGAAAAATTCTTAAATTAAATCTAGGAATATATGATTCATTACAGATGATTTTTAATAATGGTATTTAAACCCTTATAAAAAATAAATTTGACTTCATAAGACTTATTTCATCATTTATATTTAATTTAAATTAATTTTTACTATTATTTTATTATAAAATCTTTGATATTTCAAATTCATGATTTCATCGAAAAGGAATTATTCAATTGAAATGGATTATTATTGAAAATTACAATTTGGGTTATTCATTAAAAAATGAAATTTTAATCAAAATAATTTATTAAAAATTTATAAAAAACAAAAAAAAATAGTAATTATTAAATTAAAATTATAAAATACATATTCAAACTTTTAGGGATACATTTTTTCTACTCACTATTAAAAAAAATATTTTTAATATACTTATTCTTCATTTATCGTGATATAAATATTTACCACAGTTAAAATTAATATTGTTGAAATAATTATTATGGAGTATTACCTAATAATAATTATGATTATTATAAATATGAAAGTATTTATATCATAATAAATTCATAATGGTGTGAAATTATAATTTATCATAATACTCCAAAGCATTTTATATTGTTCTTTTAAATTATATTACATTTATCAAGGAAATGATTATTTTACTAAAAATGACTAATTGTTAATATTTAATATGTAAATATAAATTAATAAATATAGATATAATAATTTTACATTTAATTAATAATTAATAATTATGATTTATTGTTAATTAATTAAAAATGAGAAATGTTATGAACTTTAAAACAGTTTTCAGAAAAATGTATTATAAATACTAAAAATAAATTTATAGAAAAAATTCGATGAAAAAATTTACTATTTAATTAATTCGATTTAATATAAAGAAATCATAATTTTCTAACTTAAAATTAAATTAAAATAATAACTTTACTTTTAAATTAAAATAATTTTCAAAAGAAATGGTTGTTTTATAAAAAATTGTTCATTCAATATTCTCTAAAAATTATATATTTTCCAAAAATACAAAAATATCACAAAAATATATTTTAGATATGATGGTATCTTATAATAAGTTTATTTTATCAAAATAATTTTCTATAAGATCTAGTAATTAATTATAAAATTTATTCACAGAAATGAATAAAAAATTATTGACGAAAAATTATTGTCATGATAATTCTAACAAAAGAGTTGTTAGGTATTAATAATTTATCAATATAGCTATTTTGAGTAAGAAATATATTTATTCATTCCCTAAATTCTTAAATATTATTTAGATCTGAAAATTTAATTATTATGTTAAAATGTCTTCAATTAAATGATCATTGTTTTTTGGGTTTAATTTTAATTAACCCATTCACTATCAAAGATAATTGTATCTACTAAAATATTGGGGAAATAAAATTTATATCATTTATTATGATATTTATTTTTTCCTCACATTCTCATTCATCTAAATTATCTCATAATTTATGTTATATTTTTTCATCAATGAGAATATGAACTCACCCCATTTTTAGGATAGTGATCCCCATGTAAAGAAGATGATTATATAATGTGCAGTATCAAGAACGTGTTTAAGAAAATAATTATTTTATGAAAATTGGTATTTGAATTATAAAATTATATATAAATGTAAATTCTTTTTGTAAAAATAAACCACTATGAATTTTTATTGCCTCTCTTCTTTTGAGATGTATTACATAAATCTTGATATTAATAAATTGTTTTTTCATATTTATCAGGGGTATCCTAAAGAAGTATCTGAATGTTTTTTTATTTTAAAAGATTATTCTAGTTACCTTTGTTGTTAGAGGTATAGAATCTTATTGAAACCCCATGAGAAGAGTTTATGTATTGTATTATATCGTTATTACTTTTAAAATCATCAGTACATGGATTCCACTATAAATACAACCCTATTTTGTTAGTAAGAGTAGAGGATTGATTTGGAATAGGAATACAATTTTGTAATAACCCATAAAACATGTTTTTGTGTAATAACCAAAATTTGAACTATTTTATGACTTCTCCACCTAACTATAGACCTTGTATCATCATAATGCTTTATATGATTTGGTTGATCACATTAAAATTAATGATAACTATGATTTATTGAATTAATATGTAATTTATGTCATTCTCTAGAGAAGTTTATGATATCTCAAATAATACTAAAATTGATATTGGATTAATTATAAAAACCATGGTATAAAATGAATATCTAATATACGAATAAAATATTAATATTTAATTAAATTTATGAATGTGATAATTCACTTGTATTGTTAATTATATTTTAATCATGTAAATGGTTTTGGTTTTAGTATTGGTCATGTCATGAATGTGCCATGGGTGAGAGGGACGACATGAAGATTACCATAAGGAAGAACTCATCAGAAATTGAGTTACAATTTAAATACTTTTGATAATTAAAAACCAAATGTCATGAAATATGATTAATAATTAAAACATATTTAAACATCAAATAACACCCAATAATTATAGGATGGATTCTGATTAATGATAAAGTGTTGTAGATAATGATGGAATGAATGTTTTACTTTCAATATATCAATAATTATTAAAGAATCCTAAATATAATTACCAAAATTTGACGATATGATAGTTTACTTGTCGAAACAAAAGAAATATGGCGTTAATATATAAAGGGTAAATGAATACAAAACATCATAGACATATGAACAGTGGAGAAACCTATTATATAAATATCGATAAAGAGTATTTTAGAAAAAAAGTCTCATATGTATGAAACCCATAATGTGTGGATTCATTTTAGTTATATCAATCCTATTTTTTAAAACATGCTTTCTATGTACATCAATCCATCAACCTATAATATTTTAATGTAGAGGAAAATAATTAGGGGAATTATTGCAATGTTTATAAAAAATTATTTTTAAAATTAATCACATCCATATTTAAAAAAAATAAATCATTTATACAAATATAGATGTTCTCTTCACATTGACTCCAAATTACATTCAATAAAGGTTTACAAAATATCTAAATCAATTTTCTATATATATTTATTAAGGCAATTATTGAATTATCAAAGAAAAAATGAATACTAAATGTGTGACATAATCCCTAGTTATATGATACATTTCATTGATATTTTTAGGGTAAATAACTAGTTTATAGTCTTTCTCTTGATATTGATGATCATATCACCCCGAATATAATATCTCAAGAAAAGATAACATTTTAACGAACATTAGTTATTCTTTCTATAACTTGTTATCGTAATATAATGGATATTATTTATTTAATATGGATATAATTTAAGGATCTGGTATTTCAGTATATATTATACTAAAATAATAATGTTTAATACATTTTCTCACATGAACAACAAAATTAAAAATTAAAAATATGATATATTTTGAATATTGAATATTAATTTTTAAAAAATAAAGATTATTTATTATGTATTGGTATGATCCAAAAAATTTCAAATATTTTTACAATTAAAATAAATTCTACATTGAATAACAATTACATTCAATAAGAATATGAAAAATATAAAAACTAATTATCCAATTAAAAATATGCCATCTCATAATTAGTTTTTTATTTTTTAATTATGTATGTTGTGATAAAATAATAAAATAATATTTAATATATTTAAAATATATTACAAATAAATTAAATATAAATTCATTGGAAATAAGAATAACGAGTATATAAAATTTGAAAAATTTATTATCCATTAATATATTTTTTTAACCTATTTTGATAATATATTCAAATATAAAATTCTCAAAATTCTAGAAAATTATTTAAAAAAAATTAAAATATTTTTTATTATTCACAATAGAATAATTTAATATGTAGATTATATATTTTTATGAATCATTTTATTTTTATATGAATAGTAATATATTCTTATATCTTCATATTGAATCTTTTAATAATTTTTTAGTATAATTTTATGAATTATAAATTTATGAACCACTATTATAAATCCATATTTTTTTACAAATATATTTAAAATTTAAAAAAAATATAAAATTTACATGATGATAATTCACAACAGATATCATAAGTTATATATTTTTGAAAAATTGAATTAAATGAAATTATCATTTAGTAATTCAAAAATGATTTTAATAACATTAGGAAAAATTAAGACAATAAAATGTATTTAATCTCTAGAATCAGTGTTTTTCGATTATCTAATAAGTATCACTTATTTTTGGCATAATTAATTGGATACAGTTAGTAAATATTAGATACCATACTAAATAAACTAATTTTTTTAATGAATAAATTATTTTTAACAATTTGTTTTACGAAAATATTAATTAATATATATTTTAAATTGTGATTATTATCTAATGGTAGTCATAAAAAATGATTAATTAAAACTATTTTTATTGATTATAAATTTTATATACGATTAAGTAAAATTATTGATTAAACTAACATTATTGTCCCAAACCATTTTTTCAGCACATTTGATATTGTCATTTAAAATTTTATTATATCCATTCAATAAATTTATGTTTTATATATTGATTCAATATAACATTTTATCAAATAATTTTTTTTTAATAATTTTCAACTTAAATTTTATGTAGTATAATAATTACCATGATTAAATGTATTTTCATTATTGAAAAGAAAAAAGGGGGAAAATCATGTATCTAAAATGTTAATGATTAAAATGTCACTTAGTCCATATAGAATGACTGGTTATTCATCGAATCCCATACCACATATCTAAACACTAATTTATCAATCTATTTTTCCTAACTAACCCATCCTACCTACGATCCCATCCGATTCCATTCCCACACCTTTCTTATGTTTAGTTTTCTTGACAAATTATAATTTTTTTTCAATAATAAAAAACCTCACTCCCACACATTAACACATACATATCTACCAATATGTCATTAATCATGATTTTATCTTACCTATAACTATATTAATCTCCCCAAAAGTGTTATTATAGTGTTAAGTATTCTTATGAATCATTAATAAGAAACTTAGATAGGATAGAGATCTCATAGACATGTATTTATTCATTTTCATATTTTATGACAATCAATTTTATTTTAAATTGATTATTCATTAATTTCATCATTATAAAAACCTTCAAATAAAAAATATTTCGACTTTTTTACATAAAATCCTTCCCACATATTAACAAAATTGACGTAAAATGTTAATATAGTCATTTTGTTAGATCGATCTTTGATACTATTGATTTTGATTACAAATGAATTACATAATTTATTTTCAGGAAATTGATTTAGATTTTATTAATTGTATACAAAATTGTATTTAATCATTTAATATAGTTATTATTAATTGAAATTGATATTTTATAATTTGATATTATAGATACCTTTCATAATCACTTTTCTATAGTCATTTTGCTAAAAAAATTGTATAATTTTTCATTTTAATGTTGGGAATACTCAATACTAATTTCATTCATGGGTATCCATATAAAAATTTTATTAATAATTTTTATGTATTTGAGTATATTTCAAAAAAAAATTGTACAATAATTATCTTTTTTTCATAGTATATTAGATTGCTATCATTTATGCTTCAATTTAAGTAAATAGAGTCATTGAATCCATTTTTAATTCATTATGTCATGTACATTCTTATTTCTGTATAATGTTATGGATTTAATTGATCATACCCATTGTATGATTTACTATTTATTTACATTTATCATTTCATAAATTCATTATTTTTGTAATAATAATTTATTTGATAAAATGTTTTCCGAAAACCGATTTTCATTTCATTATAACTCCCATTATTTCCAATGAATCATTCCATCCAGGATCACATTATCCATCCATTTAATGATATATTCAACTTTTTGGAATTATAGTATAGTTTATTTAAATTTTTTGAAATAATTATTAGTAAAATGTTTCAAAATTAATTTATATTCAAAATTCTATGGCATGGATTGGAATATTTTAAAATATTAATGATAATAATATACTGACCATTAAAAATAAAATATTTTATATTCAACAACACAATTTTTACCACCATTAAATTTAAAATTATATTTTATTTTGATATATTTATAATGTTTTTTCATTAAATAATCACTTTCACCTTTAAAATTTTTTCTTTTATTGTAACATTTTCATATTATTTTAAAACAATATTTAAACATATTTTAAAAAAAAATTGAATTTGAATTTTTTTCTTCCACGACTCATATCACATGATGTCATTATTTGGTCAAAATGATTTTATTATGTGATTTTATTTGTAAAATAATATGTTTTATGTTAAATTATATTTCAATTATGTGTTATGTGATGTTTATGGAATTTTTATGAAACCCATACATTTCCATGAGTTCATTTATATATGTTTATGCTTAATTTTATATAGCAACAAAATGTTTTATGATGATGGGTGGGGTCATATATTTTGGAAAAAATAATTCGTTTAATATTATAACTCATTTAATATCCATGATTGTATATAATAAGTTTATTCACATCGTTTTGGGAATTGTGGAATTTCATATATTTTCATATGTGAAAATAATGAGTGTATTTAATATTTTATGGGAATAATAGGATTCCACGTTATATATGTACGATGCTTATTGTTGTTCCAAATTCCATGTTATTTATTATTTTATGAAAAAATTTCATAATGCATTTTATTTCTAGTAAATTCCATTACGTTATTTTTAAACATTTTTTTATATTATTCTATATGACTTGTTAATTCTCACATGTAATATTATGTTTGAGACATGTTTTTATTCTTTTCATATATTTTAATCATCCCTAATAACCTTTTTATGATCTCATGTATATTTATAATGTTTTATGATTATCCCATAATTTATATTAATTCTTAATTATAGTTATTTTTATACCTCATATTATTTTTCAAGACTAAGATATCAATTATTATAATATACTTTCCATTAATCAATATCTTTTCTCACCCCATTATAATGATATGAATACATCAATTACTAATATCATTATATCATGTGAGATGCCTGGGAAAATTTCTGTTGAAATTTTACTAAAGGAAGATGTTCACAACTATAATAAAATTACATATTTATGTATCTAATTTCCATTAAACTAAGACTTTATATCATTGAGATCTGTAAAATTTAGTATATGTTTTTCCTAAATGATGATATTGGTTTATTATTTATTATATTTTTCCCTCGATAAATTTACACTATATTGATATTTATTTCATAATTTTATCTCCAGTGATTTGACAAAATAATTTCTGGATGTTGACCTTACCAAATCTATAAGTGGAGTGTGTGATCAAAAACCTCCATCATTAAATAATCTTGAATGAGTTGTAATTTTTTATTTTCATAGTTTTTAACATTCTATATTATTGTGAACATATAAGGAACACTTACTTTAAATTGTAAAAACATTCACATTAGTGTATAACAGAGTTTTTTCAAGGAATGATTGAAGTGTGTTCTAATAACATGGATTATATTAAGAACCTGAAACAAATTATTCAAGATTCACCCAAACTTTTCCCCTATATTCAATGGTTTTTTATAGATTCATATATCTTTTAATTATATTACACTATCATAACACTATATCATATGAAACTCTACAATCCCTTTCTCTATTAATGATATATGAATTCAATTTATATGATATTATAAACTCTATTCCTTTTGGGTTATAATATCTTATTTCCAAGAGATTTTTGAAAAAAAAATTACATAAAAACTAACATGACAGCCTTTTTGATAAACGATTTTTTATAATTTAGAATTGTTCATTTTTGATTTTTCTTTACATGTTTAAACATATTTTTAGATAAATAATATTATTTTTGGGAGACATGTTGTCATGATCAATATATATTGTTTTATAATTACATATATTCCTATGATCATGATTAGATTTATTTTGGTTAATATATTTCATATCAATTTTCTTTCCTTTGGTAGTGTATTCTATTATTCGTCATATTTCATATGAGTTATTGATATATTATTACCTAGTAATTATTGGTCCCTTATATATGTAGTAATTAAAATATCAACACAATATTATTTATATTCTTTACCAGATCCTTCCATAATAAGGGATGTAGGATCATTTAACTATAGTCTAAACACAAATATAATTCTATGTCCCTAATGTTTCACAGATGTGGGGGTAGTTTGAGTACATAATGTGAACCCAAAAACCTAAAAACGAAATAACATGTTTTTTGTGTTAGATTATGTTGTTGATTATGGGTCATTATTGAGTTTTATTATATGGTTTATTTTACGACTTATCTTCATGGATTTCGAGCTTCCCCCTTGTTATTGAATGTGATAATCTACTTATGTGGATAACTCGATCGTGTCCTTGTACAAATCATTTTTCTATGTATTTTTTGAAGTATAATGTGTCATGTTAGAGATAATTATCACTACTCAACATCATATTTTTTATAATAGTATTTAATTACTATATTGATCAATGAATTTTAGAATTTTTTTTGAAATTCCATGAATTTAATTATTTTAATGTTTTATCGTAACACACATTATTAGAAAATTGTTTATTTTTATCTTTTTTAACCCTTTAATACATAAATATCATAATTATTATATATTAGGTTGTTTGGGGTGTAATGTTGCTAATTTTTAGAAGAAAAAAAATTGCTTCCCATTAGTTATCTCCAGCGAGGGGATAATGATTAGCACATGTTTTTGTAAACTGGGCATCCAAACCAGTTGATTCAAATTTATTTTAAAAATGGGAAATTTTCATTTTCACATTAATTATATATAACCCTAAATCCCACAATCCTCCTCACATTTTTTACTCAACTGACTATGATTCATTCTCCTTTGTTTCTATCTCCACAATGAAAATCATCAAAGATATTATTGACTTTTAAAGATGATTGATTTATGTGTGTCACACTGATCATCCTCAACTAATGTTTTAATCATTGTTATGTTGTTTCAGTTCCCCAGTATGGTCATGGGACCTATAACATGATTTTTCAAAAAAATTAAATGGATATAATATATTTCAGTATTGTAGATTCCTTGTTGAGGGTTGTTCTCACATTTTTGTTGTGGTTTAACTCCATAGATATTGTAATTTATCAGTTGTGAAAGGATTATTCATTTAGTTTTATAATAATTATATATGAATAATTTAATATTATTTGAAATTCATGTTTTCTATATCAATTATTGGTATATTATTTCATTATGGATTTATTATGAAATAAATTTTGTATTATAATAATTTACATTAAATATTGAAGGTTCTCCCCTATTTTTATGTAATAAACATAACTTTTTTACATAACATCACAAATAAATTGTTGTATTAAATGATTTAATTACTGATATAATGGATTTTTAAAATTTTATTGATTTCATTTCATTTCAATATAAATATAATGGTTTTATCTTAGTTTTTTCAGGTTACATTTATTACCATTAAATGAATCTAGTCTTTTATATTATTTAATATATATTTATAATTTTAATATAATTTGTCTTCCATAAATATATTTATAATATAGTTTCTAAACTGTTAATTATAATGTAATGGTTGGGAAATTATAATTAAATAGTAATTGATAAAACCCTTCCTTCAAATATTCTACATATGTACTATATTTTAATTAATATTTTATATTATTATTTATCCAAGGGGTAGTTTAATGAATGGTATTGAGACAAGAGTTCATGGTTATGTTTCACATTTTTTATATTTGTGTTATGGATTCATGATAGATCACATCCATTTTATATATCATGGAAAAATATGAGTTCATATTGAGATGACTATACACATTTTTTGTTGTAGTTTAAAATTAAATTTTCACTATTGTTTTAATATATAGGATATAAATTGATGAGGTTAAAACATTTATTTTAGATGAATAAATTTTGGTAATATTGTAAGATAAATTTTTAATATTTTTTAAAAAAATTGGTATAGTAGGGGTTATTTTAAATTTTCATTTGTGGGGTGTGTAAATGATAATTATGGTTTATTTTACAAACAAAATATATAAAAACATTAGTAGTTTATTTTATAATTAATATGGTTATAAATAATGTTGATGGGTTTTTTCATTGATACAACTATTTAGAGGAATTAAGCAAAAAAGAATCACCAATAACACAAAGATGGTTGAATTTTGGTTTTTATTGTTGGGTATTTATCCTTAATAATTATTGAGATAGTACATATCATTCAAATTTTATTCTCGTTATTTTTTTCTACTCGTTGATCATTTATAGCTACATATTTATTGAATTTTTTAATTTTTCATGAACCTTAGACCAAAATGAGTTACATATTTGATTCATTTTGTATAAAATTATTTTTTATGCATGTATATATGACGTATCAAGTGGTTGGGCATGAGGGAAATATGGATGCTCCCTGAATAAGTAATTTAAATTTATGAAATAAATCCCATGTGAATATGTTGTATTTAATAGTTCTTGTATCTATCCTGAGGCAATCATAAAAGATTTTGGGGTCATATTATAAGATGAATCAAGTATTAGAATATAGAAAGACTAGGTTTGATCATGAATTGTTATTTATGGATGACTTTTTTTGTTTATAATATTCTTATATAAATATATATATATAAACATAGATGGAGTTAAATGTTTGGTTTGATGATTAGTTTTTTTTCTTCTACCATTGCATTGGATGATACTTGCTTAGGGGAAAAAATTTAATATTTTATCATAGATAATACAAATAATTTTTTCATATTATTCTGTAATTGATTACTCTATTGATATATTTAACCATATATAGAGGGATATTAGGGTGGACTGGTTACTATCCTACACACATTGTCATTATAGATAAATTTGATGGTTGGTTAACCTAAAATATATGATTGATATGTTATGAGATTTTTATTTCTTATAAATATATTACATTTCAAGAAACTGATTTGAATACACAATTTCATTAATATATCTTATTGTTTTAAAGTATAGTTTTAATTTAATTTTGGTCTGTGATAAAAAATTATGTGTTCTGTAATGAGTGATTAAATAATTTTATTTGGATTAACTTATTAGGTAGTAGGAATATACTTCAAAACTATATCATTAGAGTAAAAATTTATAAAATGAATAACATGAGATAATACAATGATATTAACTTCATTAAAGGAAATAATAAGTGATAGATATTGTCTAAAAAAATATTTTTATATTCCTTGATCATTAAATCTGTCATGTTTTACCAAATAAGAGTTCCCATGTAATTTCATATAAAATAAATTGTTGTAAGGGACTACCCAATAAGTATTGTAAATAATTCCTCATGTGATATTTTTGTTATACTTTATTCAAAATTTATTATCATTTTGATAAAAGAGAAAAAATATAGATTTTATCCATATGGCCTTTTATGAAAATTGTTGTCATCTCAACCATCTAAAAGAGATATGTGTATTTATTTTTATAATTAAATATGTAAATAAAAAATTATTGGATGTAAAATATATTTATTTTCAATTCCTAAAAAAACATTATTCATGGAACACTAATGTATAAGATGAAATTTAAAAACTATTAAACATTTTAATTGGATATAATTTAATATATTTTCACATTAGACATGTAAAATCCAAGATAATCAATATAGATAAACCATATCCTAAAAAATAAATCATTCAAATGAAAATAAATCATTTACTATAAGATAAACTCTTTCCTAAAAAATTTATTTTTAAAGTACATCAACTAATGGATCATGAAAATTCAAATGAGAATCATATAATTATTTAATAATGGTTTTAATTGAATTAGATTATTTTGTAACCTAAGTATATTTAGTAACCATTCATGTACTCAATATGAATGACTGCCTTAATGATATTGTTTAAATAATTTTTTACTATAATTATTTCTATTGATAAGGAATTAATTGAAATACCATTATTGGAAATTATCGAACATTTGGAATAAGTTTAATACACATGTTCCCTATATTCTCAATTTTTTTGAGGGATGTTGAAATTATCATGCCACATTTTAGATATAGTGATGTGTTGTGTACAAATGTTGTTAAATGTTAAATGTAAAAGATGAAGTAATAGATTGAGTGTACAAAAATGTTTATTCCGATAGAAATCATGGGATACTTAAACCTATAGCTAGATTGGGAAGGAGGATATGTGTTTTTATAAAATGAGATATACTTATTATCTAATGGATTTTGGAAAACTACATAAAATATCCAAATCATGTACAAGAGTTATTGAAATATTTTTTTTTCTATATGATGAAATTATATACCATTTGTGTTTGGTAAAAATTAATTTATTCCAAATAATAGTATGGATCGATAGATATTGTAGTATTTATTCATATTATTTGGTAAAGGGTAACATGTTTGGGTTTGGGATAAAATGTAATATTTTTGGATATCATATAAATTATGAAATGATTTATAAATTTATCATGATTAAATTATATTAATGGAGAAGAAATATATTATGAAATTATTTTAGGAATAATATATGATGCATGTTTAAACAGAAATGGTTCATTATTAAATATATTCAATATATGTTTGAAAGTATTATGAGGATAAATATGATTCATCCAAGACAATACACATATAATACCACATATAATAATGTACAAACAATTTATTTTATACATAATCCCTCTAAAGGCAATAATATTCATTTTATGAACATAATAGAATAATGTATATCAACATGATATTTTAAGAGAATACAAAATTAAATATGTTAGTGGAAGTATATTTAAGTTTAGAAGAGTTAATGTTTAAAATATAGAATATTAATCTTAAAAAATAAAAATCATATATTACTTAATTTCATAAAAATAATTTTTTTTGTAAGTTATCATTCCAATCATTATATATAATTCCAACCAAATCACTTGGAATGTTTTAAAATAATAATATCATAGAAAAAACCTATGACGAACTTATAATGTAGAAAATGTAGAAAATAAACACATTCATAATTGTTATATATTATTTTTTATTGTTTGATATTATTGAGTACAATTTCATTTAGTGGAACATTAGGAATATTTATCTCAAGAATAACCATTATACATAAATTTTTTATTAATTAATTTTAGTCACTACTAATATTAAATGGTGTTTTTTAAAAAAATTATAACTTTTATAGTTTTAATTTAATAAATATTAAATGAGTCTAGAAGAATACATAGCAGGTACTTATCATATACTTTATATTCTAGTATATTATAAGTGGTATGATGACAGGAAAATTTATCTATTATTTCATTAAAATTTATGAAGTAGTTTTATGAATATAAAATTTATCATATACTATACTTGGAAGACATCATATTCTCATTTTTTACTACATACATATACTCATAATGTTTAATGAATAATTTCCACACAATATATGGAATTTATTTAACTAAAAAAGATTATAAAAATTGAGTATAATATGTATTGAGGAAATGTTTTTGATGGAACGAGAATTATTCTATTAACGGGATATGAAATATGATCATGTACCATAAATGTGTTTTTTTTGTGTGGGGTTACCCACAAAGTATACCACATAGAGTATCATAAACTATGTATTTTCAATGATTTTAAAGAATGTTTATTATATTTATTTTCTGATTCCAATATTTGTTCAGATAATTACAGTTAAAATTATTTTAATTGGATATAATTTTTTTTAAAACCATTATATAATAAACATTTTAGGGATATATGATGAAACTAGTTTGATCTTGACCAAGATTGAATTATTCCTCTAGTATATTTAGTATGTAATTTGGTCAATCAATTAAGATAGATCTAGGATATATTTTTTCATGACAAAATATGAAATATGATGACGATAAATATTATTTTATGGGAATGTGATCTACCCAACAATGTTGGTTAATTACATATGATGTATTCATCAAAATGGATTGTTTATATATAGATAATAGAGAACATATGATTGGGAGATATAAGACCTTCATACTCGATATCTTATGTTCATGTGAAATAATAGAGCCTTAAGTTGAATTTTCAACTAAGAAGGGAGGAGTGAATCATTGGTTTTTTATAAGTAATTTTATCTAAAATTTAACCACTAAAACATTTTATCGTTATCAATACACTAAATATTATCTTTCAATGTCACCTCATTTCATGTTGCAATAATAGTTAAAATGACACAGTTGATTTAATAGGTTTTTTGGAATGCATACTTCATGATTATACAATTTATTCTACCCAGATAAAAAATTATCACTATCAATCGAATGATTAATTTTCTTCTAGAACCAACTATTTGATTCCATGAATTCATATAAAATATAATGTATTTTTATATTACTCTTATTAAGGGACTAATTCTTATTCATTGTCCTACCCAAATACATCATCTCTTGCTCAAGCTCAGAGAATTCTTCTACTTATAACACAAATAATAGGACTTCACATTGCACTAAAAATAACAACATGAAATTGTATTTCATTATGATTTGATCCACATTAGGATGGTATGTTTTTCTTCTCCACATGGTCACTAAACCAAACATTCCATTTTACTATTCATGTACAATATACATCTACTGTTGTGGTCTTTCCATCTTTATCAAATATATATCATTGTCGGTATTTGGCCAGATTCAATAGTGAAACTGATGACTAGTTTCTAATTCCTCCTTTTAGTGATGAAGACATGGACCCCCTGATATGGTTGCATGTGATGCACAATATATATAGAAATCATATTTCATATAGTACTCACATTCCATGAATGTATCAATCATTGGATGTCCTTATAGAAAACCCCTATAAAATTTCATTTCATGCATACTTATTTAGGTGATATTTTGCATTATTATGACCTTGTTGTCCCCAATAAATTTTTCCATATATGATGCAGAAATTAATTTATTTTCTCCCTATTAAAACCCTATTGGGTTCTTGATCATGAAAACTAATGCACAATATATTTTATCTTTATTGGAAAGGGTAAACCCTCATGTAAATCAGATATAATTATTATTCATGTATATCATTCTAAAGTTCATTAACTGCACTCTATGTGAATATGTAGTTTTTATCACTCACTCCCTTATCATAAACTAGTTAGAATATATAGTATAATGTGTTATGTCAATTTATATTTTAGAAACCATATGTTCCTTACAAAACTAGTTCTTTATGATACACATCGATGGTGATATACACATGCTAATGGCCCAAAAACTCATTATCTTCATTTAATAATAATATTCGACTAATTTCATTACGAATTAGAGTATCATGGTTCTCAATATTAATTAAAATAAAGGATATAAATCTTAATATTTAAATATATAATTTTTTATTGATCTTTAGTATATATATATGATGAACCAACCCCTTTCACTAATGTGACTCCCCCCAAAAAATTGTTATTTTTATTCTATGAGAATCCATACATGAATATATAAATATCTCAAATCATGTGAATAATATTGAATGCATATTATCACTTAATAACATACTAGTAATCGGGTAGTATCTTATTACATGATGAAATAACCACATGCATGTGTTAAATGATCACCATTCATTTATTCTGAACACCATACTCTTCTATGTATGTAAGTCACATTAAAACCATCATATAACATCATTTGTATTTAACCATATCATAATCATTTATTTTATGTAATACTAAAACACAAATACTGAATGCATTAATGATTGAAGCCTCACCACATCATAAATATGTTAATTTAATAGAGATGGTAAAATAAATATCAATCAATATAGTTTCTACATTATCTTGGGATTATAGGAACACTAATGCATTGCTTGATTATATGGAAAATAACCTATGGTGATTGGACGGTTCATATTTGGTAAATAAGATGATGATATCATAAACCTATCCATTTAATGTGGATGAATTGTTCACACATCCCACTTATCCAACATCGATGTATGGATTGTTCTGGAAATTCATAATATTTAAATTCTCATTACCTTACTGCTGAGACAATATATGGTTTTTGACAGATTTATCACACAACAAACTCATTAGAGTTCTTCCTAATATATTCTGGACAATCAACCCTCTAGAACATCAACATATATTCCTTCAAGTGTGAATATACACAAAAAAAACACTCATACATCTGTCATTATGGGCTGTCCATGTTGATTTCATCCATTGTGGATGATCACAAATATTCCATATGTGGTTGAGGTAACCTTATGATGGCCCATAGATGGAAAATATTTTGTATAAGGAATATTATAAATTATATTGAGATATTTTAATAATATAATATAATTTTAAACATTCCTTCATATTAATCCTATAAACTTTAAATACATATGACCTATATTTATTTTATATTATATTTGAAATAAACATTTTAAATGCATTTTGAACATGGATTAATAAATTAATTTGAATATTATCGCAATCAATCATCGCAACGAGAATAAAAATTATTAAGGAATGACTGTCAAATTCAATAAATTAATCCATAAAAATCCTAAAATCACCATGATATCCCCAGAAACATATAGAAAAATCATTAAAAATATAAAACAGTAGTCCAAATACTCTCCCCCTTTTTATTGTGTTCTCAATATATATTATATTGTTTAAAATAGAATATGTTTAATGAAATATTCCCACTATATTGGAAATAAAATGTAAAGAATATGCGTGGTTATACAATTTTAATTAATTTTCTGATGAAATTTTCACATACCAAAAATGAGTTTTTATTAAACACTACTGATATTATAATTATATAACGGGGTATTGTTATTAGAGATTTATTATTTAATCCACTTTAAGACTACAGAGGCGAACCTAGTGTAATCAATGGGAAATGTAACTAAGGATTCAAATTTTTTCTACAAAATCCCATATATGTGATGTCTGGAACAAAATTTAGTTTTGAGGGATTGTAAATAATATGACTTATAAATAGAATTATATGTGTTGAAAACACATAAATAAATACATCATAATCTTCATCTACAAAATCATATAGCTCCCCCTTTGACTCATTTCTTATTAACTAGTAACACCCCATAATGTTATGTGACTAATATAATTTTGAATGACTGATGAAACTATGATTGGAAAACCTCAAGGTATCCCCCATAATGAATTTACTATTTTATTTCATTTTATTGATTATATTACACTCCATGAAATATAGTTTCACCATGTTTTACAGAATGGATAACTGTAAATGTCTATATCAATTACCAAAAATTTATATCAAAAAACTTATAATAATATGCAATATGGGGAGAAAATATTTTATATTAGGATTGCGATTCAGTATGTGAAGTCAATCACTACATGGGGAATTCTTTTATTTTAATCACAATCAAATTCACTTCGACCAATTATGGAACAAAATTTCCATCTCACTATTTGTAATATGATGCTTTCCAATATTTATAGTAGTTTTTTAAAACTCATCTAATTTATTTGATACCTTAGATTATTTGAACAAACAATTAATAATACATTCATGAAAGTGTTTTTCTTATCCTGATATTGACATGATTTTCCAATGTTTTTCTATTTAAACATATTACCCTTCATAGAATATGTAATAAAATTTGAATTTCTTTTCTTTCATTTTAATGAAATGAGACTCTTAAAATTATGTGTAATGAAACAATCAATCAAACCTTCGTATGTGTTTTTCATTATTTTATTGGATGAATTTCTAGTTATAATAGTAGTATTCTAGGAACATATTATCAAATAATTACCATGACCCCCTGATTAATAAAAGGTTATTCAAAATCATATATTAAACCAAACATTTATGGACTTTGATGAGAATATATTCAATACTAGAAAAAACATCTAAATATCGATCTTTCTCTAGGATATGTATTCTATCCAGACACATGCTATTGTTTTACTTCCACCTATTGAGATATATTTTTCTTAGGAGGTAAAACATTTATTGATTTATTTCCTTCAACCATTAATATAAGAGAGGATCTATAGATTTTTCCATGGTCAAACAATGTTTGGATTTATATTTTTCATTTACACATTTTGAAATAAGAGATCTGTTTTAATAAAAATTATGTTTAGAACAATTTTTCATATTATCACCCTTCATTTTATTAGCATCAGATGACTCAACTTTAACATTAACTAAAATGGTAAAATCATTTATACGTACATTATATTTAAATTTTATACAACTATTTGGAGGACATTTTATATTTTTAGGGCATATAATGTTATGTAATATTTCTAATTACATGTGAAAAAACATATAAGAAACAATAATAAAAGTAAATGAATATTATACTCTAAATTTCTTGGTTAGTCTATCTGTATTTCAAATATTTTGAATCAATATAATTTTTTTGTAGAACCACCGTGATTTTGTATATTTCGTAATGAATAGATATTGATGTTAATTTTCACATCCACCATTGAAGTTGTATATCTGTAATAATTTTTCACAATCTATTCATTTCAAAAAATGTTTTAAATCACATACCATTTATATAAAAATTAGTATCATATAATATTTTTTTTGTATTATGGGATAACAACTTCTTAGAATATGTCTAAATTGTAACAGATTTTAATATAATTTTATTTTCTTAAAATTATCTTCAAATAACACATTTTTGGAATCATTTATATTTTGGGAAATTTTTTTTGTTCCATATTGAAGTGATTATAGATTATTTAATCTCACTTTTTCCTCAAATCACATCATATTGTGGAAGTTCTTATCATCCTCAATAGTTCTCAACATGGATTCACAATATATCTTAATCTTAATTAATCTATTTTAATGAATATTATTTGTTTCATTAATCAATTATACATATATTTTAAATTTTTGGATTTATACTTTAGTTTTGCAACATTGAAATCTATAGAATCATTGGGATATTTATCAAATTCTGGGAATTCATTTAGAAATATAATCTCAATAAATCATTTCTCAAAAAATCATTATTATATTATTAAATAAAATAAAAAAAAATTCATTATAAATATATCTTATTAATGATTTTCATTCACATGTATTTAGTGAGATTTGGCTATTCCAAACCTTTAATCTTATTGCTCATTAACATGTTCCCTTTATCCAACTACAATCGTTCATCATGAAGTCCCCTGGTGCCTCTAATAATATGTTATACCACTTATTTGGGGAAGTGAATTAGGTGTTCATTGAATAAAAAATGAAGATCACAATGTAACACATATTTATATTATCTTATGATGGCTTCATTAGAATAATCATAATAAATATGATTATTGTATGATATTCTATTAAGATTAACAGATATATCTTACATTTTATAAGATGCATATTCAACATTCATGCCTCACTTTCCATTGGGATCTTCATAGTCTTGTGAATAATATTATATTATTATCATATGGCCTAAATTATATATTCTTTATTAAGGTAAATAAGTCATTTCATGAAAGATTCACTTCATAACGACTGACATGGAACATTAGAGGGAACCATTTTTGATACCATATATAAATCCATAGGAAAAATTTAATTTAACATTGTAATATCATATGAAATATATTCATCAAAATTAATTTAATTTATTTAATAAATTTTGTTAATAATAATACATATTTTATTCTACAACATATGAAGAACCAATGTTATTTTTCATTTCATGATACATCTTGTTCTTTTGTTGATATATATTATACACACGCCTAAGCCTTACCTAAAAATAACAAAATATTAATATAATTATGATATCTATCACCTAGCCATTAGATGGTATGTTATGAATAAGAATAAAAAGATTATGAAGTTAATGTTTTAACGTGATTATAAAAATAAATCTTTATTTTAAAATAAATTATTAATTAAAATAATAACAAATTGAATATAAAGAATGTGATTTTATGAAAAAAAATTATGATTAGAATTTATTTTTATCAAAATTAGTTTATATTTCATATATGTAATAAAATTTAGTTAAATTTGTTAAAAATCTTGGATAGGCATAAGATAATAATAAATCAAATGTTAATCATAAAATATATATATATTTTTAAAAGGTAGTTTTACCACTTTTCTTGGAGAACATGCCTTAGAAATAAAATTTAAATCATTATAATTACTATATATCAAATGAAACAACTTTTATGAATTCATAACATTTCAATTTACTTTTGAATATTTTTTTATTAATGTTAATTTTGTTATAAATAGTGAAAAATAATGAATTTTAATTACAAAATATATTATTTATAATTTACTTATATAGTTAAATTAAGTTATTTATTTTTAATGTTTATAATTAATGAAATATCACTTCTATTAATCAAATTTATTTCATTAAGATCAATTTTATATTGAATTTG
Source organism: Viscum album (assembly GCA_963277665.1). NCBI lineage: Eukaryota > Viridiplantae > Streptophyta > Magnoliopsida > Santalales > Viscaceae > Viscum > Viscum album. The sequence continues at coordinate 396,486,547 of OY728161.1, forward strand.
GAAATAAAAACCATAAAATTGTTACCAATAATCACTTTTAAACCCTATTTTGTTTTCCAATATGTGGGATATATTATATTTTAATTTATAAAACTAATTTGATTATAAAATGAAAGAATGTATTAAATATTTTCAATAAGAAAATTTTATAATTTATAGTATGGTCAAATAATTTTTTTCAAAAAATATTAATGAAGGAAACAAATATTATTTAAAATAACTAAGAGTAAAACTATCATCATGAGTTACTAATCCAAACACATACGTGCAGAAATGACATAGAAAATTTTCCAAAACCAATTTACTCTATATTATTAGACATTAAAATATATATTGTTGTTTTTTGTGGGTTTATGATCACCTTTTTATGTAAAAAGGTATGTACACCTCATTTTGTTTTTCAAAAATACAAATTCTGTCATCTCCCTCACTTTTTAGGGGTCAAAAACACTCCAATTTATTCACACCACTCAAGCCATTTTTCTCCAGCATACCCAACCCAAATAATCTCCTTATATCCCGCATATTATAATTAATGTATCTCTTATCAAAGCAATAAACCATGTAAGTCATTTTTTGAAAACGAAATGGAGTTACTCAACAACGTCCTAGCATTCTTCAACGAGCACATTTATTTTATTTATTTCTCAAGTATTAAATTCTACTTATTCCCTGATTATATAATAACCTTTGAATAATTAAAATACTTTGATGTTTTTTTGTTAATTTTTTTACCTACACCTACACACATCTCCATCAAATAGGTAACAAAATCACAGTTCTTATGTATTTTTGACTACCACCTCGTGAAATGATGTCATTAATTTTTCCTTTAAGTTCTATCGTGGTTCAGAATTCTGATAAAATAATTTTTTATGTGATATAAATGATATCTATATTTTATTTATTTTTTTGTAATTATAATATTATATAATCCTGCATAATATCTATTTTTTAAAATATGTTAAAGACGTTTTTGGACATTCAGAATACCCAATCCTCATTTTGAATTGATATGATAAAAAATTAAAAGTAATGTAATAATGATGGTTTTAATAAAATTATGTTATATAAATGAAATATATTAATTATTAACTCATAAATAAATTCCCATAAAAATAATTAATCATTACATTTATTGCCTTTTAACACACTAAAAAGATTGATAATGTCGTCCATCATTGTGTCATCTACCTCCACAACAATGAATTGTGATTAATTTTAAATCAATATATATATATATATATATATATTAAATTATTTTAGTAAATACTATTTTTATCAGGATGAAATGAAAATTCATGAATGATTTATGTAACTTTCCTTCTTCCCATATTGATCAATGAATTATGGGAAAGTTACTCATGTATATATGACCTACCGTCTCCATGATTTTATCATTCGTTCTTTTTTCATAAAAATATTTCATTAGTGGATGTAAAAGTATAATTTATGAATAAAATAATAATTATCAAATGATATTTATTTTTGGGATGTTTTAATTTTGACCCTTTGACCATTTTTGACCTTCTAACAACATTTTACACACTTGAAGAAAATAATTTTAAAACACTAGATAAAAATTATATTTTTTAACTAGTTCTATAAAATATTGTAATAGTTGAAATTTAAATAATGCTAAAATTGAAAATTATTGTGAATAAAGTAAAGAATTAGAATTTTATAACTAATCATGTTGATAAAAACACATGTGATAAGAATGGATTATGTTTAGGGAATTAATCTCAATCTTCATTCATTGATGCATATCATGATGTTATAAATCGTTATTCATTTAGGAGGTGTATCTATAGGGTATTTAGGATGCGTATATATAGAACATGTTCTGTCATGACCCCCTCCCCACAAAGTGTACCCCTCCTAGGCAGGAAATGTGAGAAGAGAGATAATGACCCCCGAGTCCCGCCTCCAGTAGGCCCAAGGTTGGCGACTAGCACCGAGGGTATAATAAACACACAAATGGGAGGCATTACCCTCTAAGAGAACACATGAAGATGAGAGAGATAGAATAGACTCCAATAAACTCGAACTCAGAAATAAAATATAAATACAATCCAAGTACATATTTGAAATTTCATGAAAAAAGTCTATAACTGAAAGGGTAAACTAAATGTACCCAAAAGAAAGTAAAATGATAGCAACCACAATCCCAAATAGCTCCTCCTCCAACCACAAGCTAGTAGTAACCGGCATGATCTCCAACCTACACCAAGTGACCTGAAAAAATAGTTTATATGTTCTTATGGTGAGTATAACAGTATACTCAGTAGGATCCTCCCCAAGCCTGTCGTGCAAATGTAAAGAAATAATTCTAATGCCCAGTGAACAACAAGTGAAACTAACTCTTCACCTAAATAGGTATACTAAGTTCCCAACCTCACCATGGCTTCTCTCACCATGTAACACATACAAGAATATATCATATAATAATGAATATCAAGGGTACCCCTCTACTACTTCCCCACTGGTTTGCCGCTTTTCCCCAACGACATATGTCATGTGCATCTCTCTCCAAAGGCTTGCCCGCAGACACCTATGCTAAGCTCCACAATCTGCACCTCTTGCACCACAAAGGCTTTCCCACAGACACCTGGGCGAAGCACCACACCATCCTCATAACCAAAAGTAACCAGGTAAGTTCTGGGAGCCACCACAGCCCGCATAACGTGTATCATACATCGGGTATTATACATCAAGCCATTATAGCACATACACTGTGTAGGGATCCTCAAGCCATCACAGCCTATACAAGTTACACCTATAGTAGTCCCTAGGATACTATATCCAGAATTTATGTCTGTGAAATAACCACAAGACATTACAGCCCTCTACACACATATATGGGGAAACTAACTGTTGTGCATGTTGGCACATGTATCTACCAAGAGAAGAGAGCGAGGCCAATGGGGGTAGTCAGCCATTCGTCCTCCGGTCATAATGTTGGGGAAAACACCCCACCCCCCCAGGGCTAAGAATCCACGGGGTGTCAGTTTCCCTTACCAAAAGGGTGGAGTAGCGTATGGAAACACAAAAAGTACAGAATATATATATAACTCACATCCACACAATGGCAATTACCTAGTCTTAGATACAACTACAGCCAACGTCTTTCAGACTCCAAGCCGCTACTTCTAAGACTACGTGTCCTATAAGCAGACAAACATTTGAAGAGATTTATTCGATTACTCTATTCTTATTTTATCGTTTCCAATGTACATTAATTAATTTTTTAAATATTAATTAACCATGAATAATTTATCATTACACTTCATTAACATCACACCCAAAAAAAACTACTCCTTTTAAGATTCACATCACCTTTAAATTCTAGTATCTCCCTCCCCGTGGATTATTACCATTTAATCAATCTTTCTTTACAGAATAACTTTCCCATATTCCCATACATTATTGAAAGGCATCATATACTACTAAACCCAAAGGGGGGTCAATACGGTGAGTAGATATACTACCTGTCGAGTATTTTCTGCCTATAGCAAGAGCATAGACCCATTCTCCCTCGAGAGGCTAAACCCGGAAAGCATGTGGCATACCCTGTGTGTCTTCGCCTCCTTCGGAAGGAGGGTAAGCAAGACCAGCTGCCTGAGCAGTGGGGAAAAGTAAAACAGATAAACAACCAAACAAAACCACCAACATCCAGCCATCGCATTAATCCCATACCATCATCGTAGGTGTCCTCCCTGACACCCACATGCATAAGCTGATGCATCTCGCCACCCTCAGCTTCATCTGCTTCCATAGCCACAGGGCCTCAATGCCTCCGCATATCACAACACCCCTCTAGGGTTGCATCACATCACAAGAAGTAGGAAAACAACAATCACTTCAATGGGCTCTTGGCCCTTTAACAATCAAGAGGGTAACTCAGAACCCTTTAATAAATTCTCACACAATCTGTTCATTAATCCATATTGAATTAGCATATTTGTTATTCGTGGGTTCTAATTACGGGATATCTAATTAGTAATCTATCACTATTAAATAACCATTCTTACTTCCCTAATTTGATTAACCTCAAATTAGAACAACTACAACAACGACAACGACCAGATTCATTTACATGCCTCTTTATCTTTAGCCAACTAATTAACAATTAATTCCGGATTTATGTTAATTATAAATTTCCATCAAGAACGAAACACTAATCAAAGAAAACATAGATATCACTATATCAAGAAAAACATGAGGCAAATCGTTATCACAGTACAGAGCATCAACATACGATCAACCAATTATTTTAATCCAGTTTACGTATTTAATTTGGTCAATTTCATTGTGTTCCAAAGGGCTAAATCATGCTAATTATACCATTGTACATGTAAAATTAGAGAAGCCATGAATTCCCTACCTCGATGAGTTCTTGACGTCCTTTATCCACACAACGGGTCAAAATCCTCCTCTCACGACAAATGCATCCACTAGAGGATGCCACAGTACGACCGTACCAACCAACCCCAAGAAAAACCCATTATAATCTTGGAAATTACATGGTATAATAAGGAAGGGAGAAAAAAATATAAGATGATCCCCAAAAGAACAATGATACAACATACCTTATATCGAAGATTGGTCGATACACCTCAGTTGCATCCAAAAAAATAGAGCAGATCAAATTGGAGGATTAGTATTTTATTGTGAAACTCTTATGGGAATGATTGAAAGGTTCTAGTGTCTCTTAGCCGAGAAAAAAGATGAATAACATGGGAGAATGATATCTACTTCCTTTTTGAAGATTTGTCGAGGTGACAGTTTATGATCCGGTTAATTCTCCATTAAAAATGGATCACATTAATCCACACGGTTTTACCAAGTAAATACATCCCAGCCTTAGGAATAATTAATATAGGATTTATGACATTTTAATCAGCCATAAGAGTCCTTAAAACAAGGCTTTAAATGTATTTTACATCAAAGGAAATGCCAATTGGGTGAAACTATAGGAAGCTAGAAACATTGTTCACATACTCAAAATTTGGCAAAGGAAAGAAAAGGTCACCGTTAGACCTCACCGTTCTAGAAACATTGTTCAAGTCCACTGTTAGAAAGTCACTATTAGAAGGTTATTGGTCTGGAAACACTGTTCAAGTCCACCGTTAGAAGGTCACCATTAGAAGGTTACTGTCATGGAAACACTGTTCAAGGCTACCGTCAGAAGCTCACTGTTAAAAGGTTACCATTCTGGAAACACTGTTCAAGGCTACCGTTCTAAGGTCAGCATTAGAAGCTTACCATTCTGGAAACACTATTCAAGCATACCGTTAGAAGTTCACCATTAGATGGTTACCATTCTGGAAATACTGTTCAATTCTACCGTTATAAGGTCACCGTTAGAAGGTTACCGTTCGAGAAACCCTGTTCAATGAACCCCACCGATAGAAACATTGTTCACCTACCAATACAGTTCATAAAACTGGAAACACTATTCACAGAACTGGAAAATTGGAAATGTGTTGGGGGTAAGTCACCATGACCTCCCAGAACACCTCCAACACCTCATTTTACCAAAGTAATGGACAGGTGAGGTCCGGTGCATTACATTAGATAACTCATAAAGCATTCTCTTCCTTGAGAATTAAAAACCAACCCGAAATAAAAGAGGGGTCCGAATAACCACCACACAAGATACCTCTCTGGGGAAAACCACCACAAGTTGTTCGGAAGGTGGAACAAAACTACGACATCCGAGAGTATGGGAACAAACAATCCATATCCAAAAAATTCAATCATCACATCACATCAAAGATACATAAATAAAACATGAAAGGTCTAACCACAAAGGAAACATCCTTACATGAAAGGAGTTAAACATTAAACAACTCTGGGTACTGAGCACATAATTGTGACTCACGCTCCCAAGTACTCTCCTCTATGCCACCGTGTCGCCACAAGACAAGAACTAAGGGGATAGAACACCCACTCAACACCTTCTCCTTGTGGTCTTTGATCTCCACAGGTCGCTCCTCGAAGGTTGCATCATCATCAATATCGATCATTCCCCAATCGATAACATGAGATTCATCATGAAGATAATGACGGAGCTGTGATACATCAAAAACATCATGTATCCAACTCATCTGAGGGGGAAGTGCTACTCAATATGCCACAGCTCCAACATGAGCTAACACCTCGAAAGGCCCAACAAACCGGGGAGAAAGCTTACATCCACGACCAAACCTTCACTACCCACGACAGGGAGTCACCTTCAGAAACACATGATCCCTAACATTAAATTCTATGGGTCTCCTTCTTTGATCAGAATATGATTTTTAACGATCTTGCACTATCTTCATCCTCTCACAAATCACCTGAACAATCTCTGTTGTATTCTACACTAGTTCTGGTCGAGAATTGATGACTCTCTGGCCCCAGTCCAGCACAACGGAGAACGGCATGGCTGACCATACAAGGCTTCAAACGGAGCCATACCGATGGTAGAGTAAAAACGATTATTGTAAGCGAACTCTACCAAGGGTAAGTGCCTCATCCATGAACCTCCAAAATAAATAACACAAGAGCGCAACATCTCTTCAAGAGTCTAGATGGTTTGCTCGGTCTGACCATCCGTTTGAGGAGGAAAAGCAATCCTAAGGCACAATTGAGAGCCAAAATCATGTTGGAGACTTCACCACACCCTGAAGGTAAAACGAGGATCTCGATCATAAATGATCGTCCTAGGTACTCCATGAAGTCTCACCACCTCCTCTAGATACTGCCTCCAAAAAACATCCACTGAGCTCGACTCCTTGATCGCTATGAAGTGGGCCGATTTTGATAAATGATCCACTACCACCCATATAGCATCATGTCCTCCTAGAGCGCGAGGTAAACCTGTAACAAAGTCCATTGAGATGTCCCACCACTTCCACTGAGGAATCTCTAATTGCTGGAGAAGATCACCAGGAACACGATGTTCAACCTTCACCTTCTGGCAGACTAAACATCGAGACACACACTCTCGAACCGCATGCTTCATCCCTGGCCACCAAAACTAACACCTCAAGGATCGGTACATCTTTTCCACACCAGGATGTACTACCAAGTGTGAACTATGGAACTCTCAGAGAACCTTCTCGCGCATCTCCAAGGGAATAATAATCCTGCCATGATACAACACTCGGTGTTGTTCATCCTCCGACCAACCATCAGGGGCCTCACCACAAACAACCATGTCTCTCCAAAAATCCACCTCTAGATCATCCAACTGAGACTCTTCCACCTTCTGCATCAGGGATGGCTGCACCGTCATCTGGAAAAGACAACCTCTACCCCCATCTTATCCCATATCAAGATGCAAAGCTGATAGCTCTTGCATCACTCTCCAGGAATCACCAGATTCATAGACAACATCATTACATGACTTTCAGCTCAGTGCATCAGCTACAACATTCCCTTTTGTAGGTGTATACGATATTTCAAAGTCGTATTCCTATAAGAACCCCATCCACCGATGCTTCCTCAACTTCAAGTCACATTGGGAAAAAACATACCTCAAACTCTTATGATCGGTGAGAACCACAATGTGCTCACCAATGAGGTAATGTCTCCTCATCTTCAGAGAAAACACCACGGATGACAACTCAATATCATGGGTGGAATAGTTGTGTTCATGGGGACGCAACTGCCGATACCCATAAGAAACAACTGACCTCTGCTACATGAGACCACAGCCTAGCCCCAAATGTGAAGAATCACAGAAAACATCAAACTAGACTCCCTCTGCTGGAAAACATAGGAATGGAGCACATACCAATTTCTCCTTTAGATACTCTATAGCTATCTCACACTGATCATTCCATATTAACGTTTGATCCTTCTTGGTCAAAGCTGTCAGAGGAGTCACAACACGGGAGAAATTCACTACGAACCTCCTATAATAGCCTGCAAGACCAAGGAAACTTCGCACCTCTGACACGGTCTTGGGGGCTGCCCATGACACCACTGCTTCTATCTTCGATGGATTCACATATACTCCTTGTTGGGACACAACATGCCCCATGAAATGTACTTCTTGAGCCCAAAAATCACACTTCAACAACTTCCCAAACAACTGATGTTGGCGAAGAAAACCCAAAATGGCTCGTAGATGCTTTGCATGCTCCTCTTCAGATGTGGAGTACACAAGGATGTCGTCGATGAAAACTACAATAAACTTTTCCAGGAATTCATGGAATACAGCATTCATCAACCCCATAAAAACAGATATAGCATTTTTCACGCCGAATGGCATTACAACAAACTCATAATGCCCATGACGACAACGGAAAGCAGTCTTCAGGATATCCTCATCCGTTACACGCATCTGAGGATATCCTGACCGCCAGTCGATCATTAAGAACCAACATGCACCCTTCAGTTGATCGAATATGTAATCAATCCGTGACAAAGGATAGCAGTTATTTATTGTCACTTTTTTAATCGATGATAATCGACGCACAACCACAAACTGCCATCAGCCTTTTTCACAAACAAAACTGGTGCACCCCACGGTGATACACTTGGCCGAACAAAACTGCACTGCAACAGACCATCAAGATGTATACGTATCTCTCTTAACTCAGAAGGTTCCATCTTATACGGAGACATAGAGATAAGAGACACTATTGGCTATAGTTCGATCCCAAACTCGATCTCTCGTCAAGGGGGTAACGCTACACCCTCTTCTGGAAAGACATCAGGGTACTCCTCTACGACCCTAGGAAGCGCCAACTGCTGATCCTCTGAAGAACTCAACATCATCTCGGCCATCATGGATGATAAGGATTGAACTCGTCTATGACTCATCCGAGGATCTTGCTCACCCACAAACACCACTTTATCTCCATCTTCATCAGAGAAAACGACATTCTTCATGTAGCAATATACAATATCCTGCAACGAATACAACCAATCTATGTTGAGTATGACATCATATGGTTTTATTTGTAAACATAGGAAATCTCCCCAAGAGCGGTGTTTCCCCAACACTAGCTCACAGTCTCTACGTACTTCAAACAAGTCGGCTCGACCTCCAACTGGCATAGTCAATGCCAAGGGCATTGGAAGCCTCTCAACCTCATGTCCCAAAGCATGGACAAGAGTAGGTGATATGAAGGAGTGTGATGCTCCTGAATCAAACATGTCATACACCAAGGTATAAATCAATAAAAGGGTACCTCGAATGACATCTGGCTAACCTGGGGATGGCAACGCTAGAGCATGAAGCTGACCACGACCTCCTCCACGACCTCTCTGACCCTGATGACGACCACCACCACAACCGCTCTCTACTCTCAGAGGATGGGGAGCATCATGGGGCTGTCCTCTACCTACTCCATCTACCCTCTGGTGATCTATAACTGGTGTAACCTGCTGCTTCTGCCTCGGCTGGAACTTCCACAAAGGAGGAACCTGGAGCGGAGCGCCCGGTGCACGATGACTGCTCTGAAAAGTCGGGCACTCCTTTTTTTGATGACCACGACCAACAAAAGAAAAACAAGTGACTGACCCCTTGGCATAGGCTTTAGAATTGCTGCCTCCAGAGAAACGATATGGGAAGGGTTGGGACCTACCCCCAGGTGAATGGAAACTCTTCTACCCTGAAAACCGGGAACCCCTGACCACATCTCTGCTTCGTGAGGAATCCTGACGATTCCCCTCTTGTGACGATCTGGTCTTGGCCAAAGTCCTCTCAACAACCTCTACCCTCACCAGCACCTCATGATATGTCTTCAGCATAAATGTGGTGACCTAGCACTAGATATCTGGATGCAAAGCCTCCTCGAAATGCCTCGCCCTGGCCTCCTCATCTGGTAACAGGTTTGAAACATATCGTAGAAGGTTCCTGAAACAGATTCAAAACTCTCAAACACTGGAGGTCCCCTGTCTAAGGGTAAAAAGCTCCTGGCGAATGGACACCTTCGAAGTTGATGAAAGAAACTCAACTCTAAACCTGTCTCAAAACTCCTCCCATGGGATCGCTGACTCCTCACGATCCCTGAGGAACAAGAACCTCCACTACCTTACTTCTCCACGCAGCATCGTCACAACCAAGGACACCCAGTGTTCCTTCTGATCACGAATCGAACTGAAGCATATCTCGACCTCCTCCAACCAGTCTTCTATGACTACATCTGAAACAGAGACTTCGTACTTCTGTAGACTCTGGTGCTGAAACTCTCAGATTGTCTTCCTCTGAGTGTCATCGTCGTCAAACTCTACCCAGCTACGATCTGTTAGAATAGCCTACTGAACATCTTCTGTGAAAACCTGACGAGGACGTCGACCTAGAGCCATACTTGTAAAATAACAACTATTAGATCTCCTAATCCTGGAATATGGAAGACACAACTTTAATAAATTAATTTTTTTCTCTTACTAATTTATTGTTAACCTATACCAATGTCTACCCATTCAAACACAGACGCAAAGAAGAATGATGCATGATCCTTTCTTTGGTATCTACCCTACAACCAGTAACACATTGTTTAGTAGACATCATAAACATAAAGGTCTATGCAACAGATCATAGGGGGACCTAAACACCTATGTCTCTGCTGGTCTCCAGTGTTTACCCCACTTTCTAAACATGAGTGACATTGTTTCCCTACCATCCCATGCATCCTCACCTGTGCCTAACTCTAAACTCCATCCTATCCCTCAACCTGCCTCTGATACCACTCTGTCAAGACCCCCTCCCCACAAAGTGGACCCCTCCTGGGCCGACAATGTGAGAAGAGAGATAATGACCCCCGAGTCTGGCCTCCAGTAGGCTCTTGGTTGGAGACTAGCACCCAGGGTATAATAAACACACAAATGGGAGGCATTACCCTCTATGAGAACACATGCAGAAGAGAGATATAGAATAGACTCCAATCAACTCCAACTGAGAACTGAAATATAAATGAAATCCAAGAAAATATATGAAATGTCATGCAAAAGTACTACAACTGAAATGGTAAACTAAAAGTACCCAAAACAAAGTAAAACGACAGCATCCACAATCCCAAACAGATCCTCCTCTAACCAAAAGCTAGTAGTAAACAACATGATATCTAACCAGCTCCAAGTGACCTGAAAAATAGTTCATATGTAAATAGGGTGAGTATAATAGTATACTCAGTAGGATCCTCCCCAAGCATCTCATGCAAAAGTAAATAAAGCATGCTAAAGGCCAGCGAACAACAAGTGAAACTAACTCATCACCTAAACAGATATACTAAGTTCCCAACCTCACCATGGCGACTCTCACCAAGTAATGCATACAAGAACATAGCATATAATAATGAAAATCACGGATACCACTCTACTACTTCCCCACTGGTCTTTTTCTTTTCCCCAACGACATACGTCTTGTGCATCTCTCTCCAATGTCTTGCCCATAGTCACCTGGGCTAAGCTCCACAATCTGCACCTCGTGCACCACAAAGGCTCACCCGCAGACACCTGGGTGAAGCACCACACCATCCTACTAAACAAAAGTAACCAAGTATGTTCCGGGAGCCAGCACATCCCGCATAACCTATATCATACATCGGGTATTATACCTCAATCCATTATAGCCCATACCCCGAGTAGGGATCCTCAAGCCATCACAGCCTATACACGTTACAACTGTAGTAGTCCATAGGATACTTTATCTAGAATATATGTGTGTGAAATAACTAGAAGACATTAAATCCCTCTACACACATATATGGGGAAACTAACTGTTGTGCATGTTGGAACATGTATCTACCAAGAGAAGAGAGCGGGACCAAAGGGGGTAGTCATCCATTCGACCTCCCATTAGAATGTTGGGGAAAACACCCCCCAGGGCTCAGAATCCCTGGGGTGTCAGTTGCCCTTACCGAAAGGGTAGAGTAGCATATAGAAACACAAAAGGTAAAGAATATATATATAACTAACATCCACACTATGGTCATTACATAGTCTTAGATACAACTGAAACTACCATCTCTCAGACTCCAAGCCGCTACTTCTAAGACTAGGTGTCGTATAAGCACACAAACATTTGAAGAGCATTATTATATTACTCAATTTTCATTTTATCAGTTCCAATGTACATTAATTAATTCATTAAACATTGATTAACCTTGAATAATTTACCATTAAACTCCATTATCATCACACCCAAAAAAACAACTTCTCGTTTTAAGATTCACATCACCTTTAAATTCCAGTATCTCCCTCCCTGTGGATTATCACCATTTAATCAATCATTCATTACAGAATTACTTTCCCATATTCCAAGGCATTATTGAAAGTAATCATATGATACAAAACCAAATGGGGGCTCAAAATGGTGAGTAGATATACTACCCGTCGAGTATTTGCCGCCTATAGAAAGTGCATAGACCCATTCTCCCTCGAGAGGCTAAACATGGAATGCACGTGGAATACCCTGTGTGTCTTCTCCTCCTTCAGAAGGAGGGTAAGAAAGACCAGCTTCCTAAGCAGTGGGGAAATGTAAAACTGATAAACAACCAAAAAAAACCCCCAACATCCTGCCGTCACATTCATCCCATACCATCATCTTGGGTGTCCTCCCTGACACCCACATGCATATGCTGATGCATCTCACCACCCTAGGCGTCATCCACTTCCACTACCACAAGGCCTCCATTCCTTCACATATCAAAACACCCCTCCAGGGTCGCATCACAGCACAAGCAACAGGAAAACAACAATCACATCAATGGGCTCATGGCCCTTTAAAAATCCAGAGGGTAACTCAAAACCCTTTAAGAAATTCTCACACAATCTATTCTTTAATCCATATTGAATTAGAAGATTTTTTATTAGTAGGTTCCAATTACAAGATATCTAATCAGTAATCTATCACAATTAAATAACCATTCTTACTTCCCTATTTTGATTAACCACAAATTAGAACAACTACAACAACGACAACGACCAGATTCATTTACATGCCTCTTTATCTTTAGCCAATTAATTAACAATTAATTCTGGATTTACGTTCATTATCAATTTCCATCAAGAACGAACAACTAATCAATGTAAACTTAGATATCACTATATCTAGCAAAACATGAGGCAAACCGTTATCATGGTACAAAGCAACAACATGCGATCAACCGATTCTTTTAATCCAGTTCAAGTATTTAATTAGGTCATTTTAATTGTTATCCAAAGGGATAAATCATGCTAATTCTATGATTGCACATATACAATTAGATAATCCATTAATCCTCTACCTCGAAGAGTTCTTGACGTCCTTTATCCACACAACGGGTCACAATCCTCCTCTCATGACAATTGTATCCACCAGAGGATGCCATAGTACGAACGTACCAACCAACCCCAAAAAAACCCATTAGAATACTGGAAATTACTTGGTGTAATAAGGTAGGGAGAAAAAAGAGTGAAGATGATCCCCAAAAGAACAGTGATACAACATACCTTATATCGAAGTTTGATCGATACAGCTTAGTTGCATCCAAAATAATAGAGCAGAACCAATCGGAGGGTTAGGATTTGATTGTGAAACTCCTACAGGAATTAATGAAAGGTTATAGTGTATCTTAGCCATGAAAAAGGAGGAAGAACAAGGGAGAATGATATCTGGTTCATTTTTGAAGAATTAACGAGGCAGCAGTTTAAGATCCGGTTAATTCTCCATTAAAAAGAGATCACATTAACCCACATGGTTTGACCAAGAAAAATACATCCCGGCCTTAGGAATAATTACTATAGGATTTATGGCATGTGAATTGTCCATAAGAGACCTAAAAACACAGATTTAAATGTATTTTACGTCAAAGGAAACATCAAATGGTTGAAATTGTAGGAAGCTGGAAACACTGTTCACATACTCAAAATTTGGCAAAGGAAAGAAAAGGTCACTGTTAGACCTCACCATTCTGGAAACACTGTTCAAGTCAACCATTATAAGGTCACCGTTAGAAGGTTACCGTTATGGAAACATTGTTCATGTCCACCGTTATAAGGTCACCATTAGAAGGATACTGTTCTGGAATCACTGTTCAAGGCTACCGTTGGAAGCTCACCATTTGAAGGTTACCGTTCTGGAAACACTGTTCAAGGCTACCGTTATAAGGTCAGCATTAGAAGGTTACCATTCTGGAAACACTGTTTAAGCCTACTGTTAGAAGGTCACCGTTAGAAGTTTATCGTTCTGGAAACACTATTCAAGTCTACCGTTATATGGTCACTGTTAGAAGGTTACCGTTCTGGAAACCCTATTCACTGAACCTCACCGATATAAACACTGTTCACCTATAGATATTGTTCATAAAACTGGAAACACTGTTCACGGAACTGGAATATTGGCAAAGTGTTGGGGATAAGTCACCTTGACCTGCCGAAACACCTCAAACACCTCATTTTCACAATGTAATGGACTGGAGATGTCAGGTCCGTTACACGTTTGGTCCCCTCTACACCGTGGGATGCCACGGGGCCTCCACCTCCAGCTACAGTAGATGGATCACGGCTCGTACAGCTGAACTGGGAGGCCAGAATGCGGGCTGCCCACCTTCCCGCAGTGCTCCCACCTGGCGTGTGAGACCACCACCACCACCAGAACGATGAATGATCCTTCGGTTGACCACCAAAGGTATATTAGTTTTCTGTTATTCACATCTCCTGTGTCGATAGACATTATAGATTTACATATTTAATACAAAGGCCCTAAATCTCCCTCAGTATCATTTTGGTAATGTTACCATCAAGAACACACAAGTAGTGGTTCTCTGGATTTATTTGTGTTGGCCCGAGCGCTCCAGGTTAGATGTGTATAATCAAGGGGGGAGGCTCAGATATTTGTAGTTTGGTCATAAAATAATAATCTTAACCATGAATAATAAAATCCCCAATAGTGTTACGCTCCAGCATTAACACAGAATGTGATGGTCGTCCTATTCATGGGTTGATCCATGATAGCTGTTTCTAGAAAAAGTCATGGAAGAATACATAAGACATATAAAACCCTTAACTTTTTAACGTTCAATTCAGAATCATTCGTTCTCAAGGTTTCACGGTGTCAATTTCTCTCTCCAGATCTTTTCATCAAGGTTCATCAAATTTGGGGGAATCTCGTTGGTGTTCTTCATTGGATATGAAATTTACTAGAGTTTCGTCAGAAAAATTCTCCATGTTTAATTTCCAAATGCCACAGATTTGATTATTTAGTGAAAACAAAAAGTGAAGTGATGCTGCACCCATTAATATTGCTCATAAAATTAGCCTCATTTAATGATCCACATTTAATGAATAATTAAGGTAATAGCATCGCAGTTTCAAAAGATCAGTTATTAACCATCTATTAAGGCGCCTCATCACCACATCATCGCTGAACCATCGCATCCTTGTCCACCACCCAATGGTGAGAAAGGAAATAAAATAAATATTTTATTTTTTTTATTTTCTTTAAATATCATAAAAATAAATATTTCTCTCTGACCTTACCGGCCTATGTTAAGTCAATTCAGAAAAAATCTCGTTGTTCCGAATTCAACGGTGCCCTAGGATTTTTGATCTGATCACATATTAAAAATTTATAAAGTCATTCTCACACGTTTACTGAATGCAAATTAAAAATTATAAAAAATTTACATTCACCCTCAGACCATGCTGATTGTGGTAAAGCTCTTCCTAAAGGGAACACACCTCCCTGATTTGAATGGTACACTTAGATTTTGATTCTGTTTTACCATTATGGTGTTATAATGATTTGAAACAAAAATAATTGTAACATAATTAGTTTTTTCACGGCCAAAAACTAACTTCAAATGATGGCCCACACTTGCTGATATTTAGATATTCCTTAATAAGGAATACAATCACACGTTTAGTGGTGGTATCTAATTTTTAATCCCAATCACCAATAGTGAGTAATAATAATTTGAAAAATTAAATTATTTTATTTACAGTTATTCCATTTTTCGGTTTTCTCACTGGAGGCATGTGCTGAAAAAAATAAGTCAGCCTTAGGGTAAACACGACATCCTGAATGCAACAATGCCCTTTGATATCTTATCCAAGCAACCATTTAAGAGTTAATACCATTTTCATGAAAAATGTTCATGCGTTCGAATTAAAGACTTACATTTCTCGATGGATCATTCCTAGAATGTTGAGCCTCAGAATCATGTATTGTCGAGAGTGTTTTCTAGAAATAATTCATTATATATAAAAAAATTGCACATATATTTAATGACACTACAAATTAGTTTTTATGAAATGTATATCTAGATGTAGAAATTGATACTAGTGTGGTATTTGTATCACATGGTTTGTGACAATAGTAAAATTATTCATGGACAATCAAACAATGATATAGTAGATATCTGGTATATAATAATATTCATTAGATAAAAATAGTTTATAAATTATGGTAATGTGTCTTCGAGGAATCATACACAGTTTGGAAACCTACAAGACTAAATGAAAAGGGTTGTCAGAAAGTCATTTTCTACTTCTACAGTTGATAGTGGGACATATATTGAAGTGGTGAAAGCACTTGAGGGATATGTATTTTTATAATTTTGATCATTAGACCAATGTGTTATGAACTCTAGTATTAATGTTTTAATTAATTGAAAAACCATGGGAAATATATATTTTGTTTTTTAGAGGTATATGACTAATAATTTTTTAGGATGAATACCACTACATGCGTGGATTTAAATTTTATGGTATGGGTGTACATTAGGGTTATATACTTATGTAATGATGTAGATAAACCATTTTTTTATTACTATTGAACATTAGATATTAATGTATTGTCACATCACATGATTTTTTAAATTACCTTACTAAGTTATATTCATTTTGGTTTTGATTAATTACATAGGATTTTAAGAATATTGTGTTATCCTTTTTATGAATATGTGATCAATTAGAATTTGATTCTATTGATTTGGGCATGATAAATCATTATGAATACTCATTTATTAGAGGAATAGTAGAGTTTATGGTTGATATTTTTTAAAGGATGATTATCTACTCATCACGTAATAATATTTCCTCACACTCATATTATAAATGGTGGATGAATTCTTTAACACTGGGAAAAAGATCATGATATTAAATGTTTTCCTATCACAATATTATTGGATGATACCAATGAAATTTTCCACACAAATATTTTTGGTGTGGTTATCATTATTAACATTCTATGTACCATGTTATTTATCATTCTCTATTACTCCATGGGAATAATTTTTCCTCTCCAAATCAATAGATTCATTTCCCATGAAAGTTCTTCTTATGTGTAATCCTAGTAAAGCATTACATCCATTGAAATATATGTTTCCAAATTTCCATTATTTACACTATTTTTTATGATATATTTATATTAATTGTGTTTCAAAAATATAATTCTTAAAATGATAGTCAATTTCTGACTAAGATGAATTTGAATGAAAAAATTCACTTAATAAGGGTTAGATGCAACATAAATATTTGTTATGAAATAATTTATTTAACATTAATTTAAATTCATTAATAGATAATATTACATGAAATAAATAGTTTAAATTTCATCACACACGTTACCATGTTATTATTTTGTTTCACCCAACATTTAGTCCATTAGATTAATTATGTTACACAGAGGCTGATTTCATACCAGAAATATATATATATATTATTAATATTATTGTGATAGTTTTCAACAAGACATTAAAATTTAGGGAATTGATGAGATTAACAAAATTTGTGTAATTAATGTTAAAAAAATTATTATAAAATGGATTCATTAGTTTCTAATTAATTATAAATTAAAATAAATACCAGTTGATTATAAAAGATTCATTTTTATAACATTACCATTTTTTAAAAAATAATGAGAATTTTTCATAATAAAATTAATTAATCACAATTATTGAAAGATATTAATGAATAATATATTTTATATATTAATGAAAATGTTTATAAATTCTTCCAATAAGTCGTAGAGGATTAATACTGTTAAAAATATAAATTTAAGTATAAAATTAAGTAAATTTTTAAAAGATAATTTTAAAGCCTTTTAATTAAACACATGTAATGAAATTAAATTTTGATAATATTACAATTTTCATATGAAAAAATTAAATTTATATTTGAATCTTCTATTTAAAAATTAACATTTTGTGAATTTGATGTATTTTTATGTAAACATTCATTTTTTGATGAATATCAAAAAAATTATTTCAATTGTAAGATGCATATTAATCTAGTTTATTTAAATTTTTATATAATAATATTAAATGGGTTTAAAGTATAATTATTTATATTTCTCAAAAATTAATTCTATTTATTTCATTTGGATCATTTTTATAATTATTATTGATATATAATCACAGAATACTATTGAAGCTATTTATTTTAAAAACATGATATTTTGTCCCTTACGGGATATTAACATTAAAATAATTTTTACCAAAACAATGATTATAATTTGAAAAAAATTAAATATTTTAAATAATATTAATTATTAATTATTAGTAATTTACATATTTTTCCCAAAAATTATTAGTGAGGAAAAATAATAATTATAGAGATTATGAGAAAAACTACCATAATAAATGACTAAACCACAATCATTAGGGGAAAAATGACCACGAAACTCGTCTAACACCATTTTTTTGTCCATATATCAGCTTTAATACATCGATGAGGTTTTTTTATAAGTTTTTAATAAATTTTTAGGAAAATACATAGCTAACCCAGACATACATTTTAAAATTACCAAGTGTTTTATATCCCTCACTTATAAAAGGACACCACTTTTCCCCACATTGTGAAACCACAAAATCCAACCGGTTTATCCAAAAAACATAAAATATAATCTCTAAAAATCAGTAGATTAATAATAGATGCCTAATATTGTTCATAAATCAACCCAATTATGCCCTTTTTTGCAAACCAAAAGTAGTTACGTAAAGAAAAGCTAACATTCTTCTAAGAATTTGTTTATTTTATTATCAATATACGAAATTAATATTATTGATTGATTTTATAAAAAATTAATTATTCTAAATATAATGATATTTTTTTATTCCCAGGTTTTGACATACACATATACACACATTCATCAAATCTGTAACAAAATCATCATTTATCTGTATGGAAGAATACCTCTTTATAATACAATTTCAATCAATTTTCCATTATCACCTATCACGGTTGATAACAATGATAGAATAATATTTTAATGTGAAATATATTAAATTTAAAATTCATTCTTACTTATGGAATTATTATATAAGACATATCATCAATTGTTCCATTTTATGATAATAGGAAAACCTCGTTTGTGATGTGTGGACTACCACATCCTCAAAGCTATGTGAAAAATTTATCAACATAAATGGTATGTATTATGAATTTAATTAATTAAAAATGACTTATTCTTCAATCTATATTATATCCATGACATGATTACCTTATGTAAATATAATGTATCATTTTCATTATTACCTTTTATGGCAATGAAAAAGTAAAAACATTGTTCATGAACATGGCGACCACCACATCCTCAATATGATGTGATTAATTTTAAATAAACAATAATATATATATAATTATATATGATTAAATAATATGTTATTTATTAATTAATAAATATTATGGAATGATATATAATATTTAAATTTTTTACATAATGTTCATTAAAAAATGGAATATTACTCATGTGTACGTATGACGTACCAAATCCATGATTGTAACATTAGTTCATCTTTCACATAAATATATCAGAACTAGTTTTAAATTTAAATTCTATTTATATATTTTATAATTATTTCATGAATAAATTTTTGTATGTGTTTAATAATTACCCATTTAACCATTGTCGAACTACCAATGAATTTTTTTAATTATAAATAAAATATGGTCAAACCACCCAATATAAACAAAAAAATTTAACTATCTTTATTAGATAATATAATAAGTGAAATAATTTTACAGAAAAACATGAATTACATTTCAACGAATAAAATATTTATCTTAAGTTTATTTTTTATGAGGATAAATATACACATGAAAAGTCAAACTTGTGTAAAGGGTTTTTCCCCAATCCCCTTTCGTTGAGGCAAATCGTGATGTTATTTACCCACCCTCTTTTAAAAGGTCTATATACATAACCATTGTCATATAATATCATTAATTTACACACTCAAAGGAAATTTAATTCCATTTAAAAATGTATTCCCTCATGGGTCTTGTGATTAAAATATTTCAAATTGATATGGGACACGCTGATCTAAAAAATTCGTTTTAATATGATTTGTGATTTTTTTTTTCAAATACATTCCACCATATCAATATTATTGATATTATTATACATATATATTTTTATGTACAAAAATTATTATAAATAACATTTCTTATCTATTTTTGTATTGTTATTTTTTTACAATCGTTCATGTTGTCAAAAATAAAACCTATCCATTCATTTAATTTTGGGGTATTTTGTTAATAAAAATGTGTTTTGAATGATGATTCATTAAATAAATGACATAATTTTTATTATTATGAGTTCAAATGAATTTTTATGATTGATATGATGAAAAATTAATTCTTTTATGTGTTATGATTATATAGCTTTACATTAATATTTGATGGGTGTTTACGTGATTATCTAATGAAAAGTGGTTTTTCATAATCCAATGAAGGGTGGTTATGTGATAAAAAAATGATGGGTGGTCCAGTAATTTCCTCAAATGCATTTGGTATGTAATTCACCAATATGCTTATTCTATATTTCAGAGTGAAATTTTTGGAATTTGACTGCATGATTATTCCATTTATAAAAATGATTTGTATAATGATATCCGTAGATAACATTCTCTTTCATTTATACATGGTATGGGTTTTATGGTATTCATATTTTTTTAAAAGTTATAAATTATATTATTTTCAATGATCATACTTTATACTTATTAAAGGTGAAAATTATTACTAAATTATATTTTTTTCATAGAATTTTATGTTTCACATGGATAATTTATTCCCTTCATTATGATGACCTTATTGAACATTTTTTCCTCATCCAAAGATCCTATAGGATTTTTGTATGACATAATCACGGGCATGATAATATAAGTATTGAAGATGAAATTAATTATTATTATTCATTAACTGTAGTACTAGTGATTATTTAAAATGATTTATTTTATGGAAATACAGATACTAATCATATGTCTTCACTTTTTACTCTAGGGACTTATTATGTATGAGCTATGGACTAATTATTTAAAACTCTTAATCTAAAAAGGTAATCATGGTGATAGAATGTAATTTCTTGAATAATACTAAATATTAGGTGATGATTAAGGACATAGACTTATAATGACCATTGAGATTGTATGGGTGAATCAGTGGCTTCATTTTATGAATTATTTTTCATTGAAATTTTACCTCCATAACTTTTATGGTCTCAATAAACTCAATGGTATATCTAAATATCATCTTCTGTGTAGTTGTATTAATGGATATTAAAGAACTTATGATTTATAATGTACAGTAGATAGCCACCTACTAACTATTTCTAGTTATTCAGCATTGTTATGTATTATTTAGTATCAAACATTTTGTTAAATTCACTTCAATCACAAACTAGAATATCCCATTAATTCATCATTAACTTAAAGATGTCTACATCGGTTCCAACCAATAGATTCTGTCTACATTTACCTCAAAAAACACATCATCACTACCTCCAACTGAGTGACCCTATATACTCCTTGAACTAACTAGTATACATCACCTAATCGTGATACCCAATTGAATACATTAGCATTTAGTAATCTAGGATCAACTATAGGATTATATTTTGATATTTTTCAATAAAGATTTGGAATCTCACCAGCTCGTGTACCATTCATGTAGCTACATAATACATTGATGATTTCACTTGGCCTTGCTCAAATATATATTATCACCTATATTTTTTCATTTTCAGGAGTGAAAAAAATTCCCAAGATGTAATTTTGTCTTCTATTGATGATGACCCATCATCACTTATATTTATATAATCAATTCAATCAATATTTTAAATAAATACTTTATGTAGGAATCACTATTCAATTATGTATTAAACAATCAATGCCTTTCTAACCCAACAAACCAAGAACATGTAATTTATTGTTTTATTATTCATGTTCTAGTAAGGTTTATTATGATATGGTTTTCATCAATACATTTTCATGAATAAGATGATCATAAGTATATCATGTCTTCAAATGATAACCATAGTGGGTTCCAAATATTGAAATTTGAAGAATTGTATTAATTTATTCTTCACAAAAATTGAATCTTTATATATATGTGGTATATTAATTATTCATGTACTTCAAGTGAGATTGCATGAATTATCATCCATGAAAATGAGTTCTTGTTCACTCTCAACTACTGTATTTAACATGTCATGAACGAACCCGTGTCATCCCAAAATTAGTAAAACCGATCAGTCTCATGGGAAGACCTAAATAGAATTATCGATTCCCAAGGGATGAAAAATGGTTTTTGGAATAAACATAAAGATAATGGGAATGATTTTCCACAAAACTAAAAAATAAATAAACAAGAATAAATTGAATAATATAACTAAACTATAGTAAGAGAAATACCATAAAACTGCATGGCTATAAAAGCAACCAGATGACCTAGTGGGTCACCACCAATACCAGATCAACACTTTCTGCTAGAGCGATAAAAAAATTGAGAACCTGAAACTGAGAATATTGAGTAGGTGTGAGAAAAAGGATGCTCAACATGGATTCCAATTACAAATAACCCCCTATTCCCCACCATTAATGTGATATCCATTATTTATTGTTTTATTATATGATATATTAAAATAATGCATTCATTATTTCATCAAATCAATTAAAATTTTTCTAAAATCAAGAAAACCCAATTCCATCTAATTTTTTTCAAAAACAATTTTCCAATAATATAAGTCATTTCCATAATTTACATTAAAATACAACTAGTGATGAAACATGTTTTTTAAATAATAAAAACAAGTAGAAGTTCCCGAAAATAAAATAACCAAAATTTTAAATAAATAAATAAATAAGAATGTATAAGTATGAAACCATGTGAATTTTCTAAACACCCTTAGAGCTATTCGTAGATGTACTCATTTTATAACCACCTACCGGCGTATGGTGAATTTGTTATGTCTATATCAGACTAGTCAACCTCAACTAACCAATCCAGTGGTGTAGACCACCTTTGATAACAAAATATCTATGTGGTACCATCCTCTCAAATTGGGGTTGATCAGTAACAGTCGCATGACTCTATAAAAGTATCACAAGAAACCCATGGTAATTGTATATTGTGTAATTAGGAGGCCCTTTCATGCATGACTCAATATACCTACTTTCACCGTACTTTCCTACCAAATACATGGACACAACCTATATGATATCCCATATTGAGAAATAACTCTGTAGGAGTGCACACTGTATATAAATAGGTAAATATCACATCATGAATGAGCCAACAATGTGATCACATCATTTGAACAGGCAAACCTTTCTTTAAAATATAGTTGTTTAAACAAAGGCCTACAACTATACAAACAAAAAAAAATTGTCATATAACCTCAAAAACCATTTCTGATACTATGTGAAATAACAATTTGTCAAGGTCTTTCCAAATGGGACATTACACCTTCAAATACAAATCCATTTTCAATATTTCTTTGCTAAAATTGAAAATTTAAATTATCAGAAAAACCAAAGATGCCTAAAGGGATTCAGTAAAATTTTGAAATAAACCATTTTTTCAAAATTACCAAATATGATATGATTTATGGATCATACTCACAAAAATTTTCATGAGAAAGAAATTAAAAAAATTCCATTTAAATATCAATGTAGAATTATTTCAAAGATCCATATTTATTTTAAGGCACACCATTGTGTTACCATTATGCACATATGGATGTACCATAATCTAATGGAACAACATAAAATACCAAGAAACAACCAAAACACCTAATGGTGCCAACCAATCCATGTATTACATAACTCTTTAAACCAAATCCATTTAGTTTCACCAAATACACGTTTACAAATTAGGAAACATTTTCCATAAAATTCTAAAACACTTAAGATACGTCATAATTTATACCAACTTGTAAACATTCTGTAAAAAGATATTTAAATAAATGAGAAACCAGTTTCAAGAGTTTCAAGAAATATTAAAAAATACAGAGTCATGTATATATATATACAAGATAAATATAATAAAAAAACTTTTAATGTGATAAGTAATCAAGGAATTAAAAATTAATGGAGTGGGAATCGAAAAACATTTTTAGGGTGGAACCAAACAAAAATACCAGCCCTTGTTGATTTATAACTAAAATATGTTTCTCTCCCACTGTGAATATGAAACTTCACATACATATAAGAACACATAGCCTCTATGAACACATCTTCATTGTCATGAACATGTTCATGGAGATCATTGTATATATTCTTATATTAATATACTAGTAACCACTCACATTCATTGGAAATTTCTAATATATATATATATATATATATATATATATAATTGGGAACACCTACCCCCTACAAGTATATTAACATACATGGATGATTATACCATTGATAGGAAAACCCACATATATATACTTACTTGTTAACATGAAGGAATGTCACCTTAAACCCAACGACTCGAAACCTAGAAGTATAGATCAACAAAATACCCCACAAATACAAAAAAATGATAAAAGAAAATATGAACCTAATAAATATGGTGTAAAACCATGTGGAAATTTTTAATCCACACATATGATGGTTGAAGTGGCATAAAATCACATGGAACAGCCCAAATCCCAATAGATAAATCAATATAAAGTTAAAAAAACCAAAAAAAACCTAATAGTAGATGTTTAAAACAACAAAACAGAAGGAAAACCTTACCCCAAAGCATTGGCGGTGAACCAAGAGCCCTTGACCCAGTCCACCTTCATTGGGGGATGTAAGAAAACGCACATGGGAGTCATGATGGACCTTTTGAACCACCAAAAAATAGACGAAACAACATAAAATAGAGTTAGACTAAAACTAGGGTTCAACTAAACATCAAATTGAGTGATGGGAATTTATAGATTGTCCATAGTGAGGGAGGATAAATAATCTAGTGGATATACCATGATGAATCGTACAGAAAACATGAAGGGATCTACTGATATTGGAAATCGAAAAGAGAGGCTGAGATGGGAGGGGTGTGCATTATTTATGAAAAGGGTTTTCGATGGGGGTGACATGTAGAGGAAGATTGTTCCATAGGGGTTTAATAGAGGGAGATCATGTGGGTGGGGGTGGGGGTCGCACCATAGGGAGCTCTGCTGAGGGAAGAAGTTTTTGTCCATGAGATAGGAGCTGTAAAGGAGCTCACACATGTATAGAGTCGACCATGGGAGGAGGGTCACGAGACATGTTTTAGAAGTAGTCACTTTAGGGTCTAAAAAACCCTAAAATAATACAATATTAGAATAATAATAATAACACTAATAGTAAATATTATAATTATAAACATAATAATAAAATATAATATTCATAGTAATAATATTATCATTATTATTATTTTTAAATCATTTTATTTTTATTTTATTTTCATTCATTTTTATTTTAATTAAAAAAAATTTAAACTATTTTTTATAAGAAGACTCATATATTAATGAAATAAATATAAAAACACGGTGCCATGTTTTGGTTTGACAATTATCCACTCAAAAAAATTATTTTTCCATAGAACGCACCTAGGAAAAGTAGGGATCAAAATCAAGTTCGAAATAGAAAAAGGCCAAGGAAATCATGAAATCGCTGTCAAATTTCACTCCACCAGTCACACCAAACATCCCCTATGGAAAAGTTTAATGATAGGGGCCATCTAGAAATGAAGAGGTTTTTCCCCACCATGATAACTTGATTAGAACAATGAACATTGAGATATTCAGAGAAGACTAACTCTACAACTACTAATACGAACCAAAGAGAAAACCACCAACAAACGCCAAAAATCCATAATAGAATAGAACTCAAATATCCCACAACATGATCCATTATCCATATCCCAACCATTTAGTATTCAACCATCATTGACAAACAAACACAAACAGACACATGAGATTATAAGCCATACCATAAAATTTTTAAATATTAGAGAAACCACAAAATAATTCAACAAAATAGAGAAATGAACCATGAATCATTATTTTTACAAAAAATGTGCATCCCCAAACCGGGCATGTCCTAAAAAAATTTGTTAAAAAACCCCAACCACACAAGTGAGAAAATCACCTACAGACTCACAACCAGAAATATACAACCTTTCTAGGATCATCTCCCATAAATCAAAAACACTATAACTAAAATAAAAAAATGACAATTCCTTC
Organism: Viscum album; assembly: GCA_963277665.1. Lineage (NCBI taxonomy): Eukaryota > Viridiplantae > Streptophyta > Magnoliopsida > Santalales > Viscaceae > Viscum > Viscum album. The sequence goes on from OY728161.1 coordinate 396,512,957, forward strand.
TTGCATCCAAAGTGGATCATTCAAAACAATGATTCTTCGATAGAGAAACATAAGCTGATCTCATTCCAGCACTAATGAAACAATCCAGACCACGGTCCTCCACACCAAATTATTTCCTAACTTTGTGAAATGATTTACTTAGAGACCCATGGCTAGAGTTCTGAGGTCTCAATGTAACTACTACATCGCAATTAGGAGTTGGTGATTAATAACCGGGACATCCACATTATGTAATGAATCATTCTAAATCCCTTAAAATTACTCAAAAAAACTACTTCAAACTAAAAATCTCTCCATAAGTCACTATAATTGAATTATTCATCTATTTCTAGTTAACAACGGTTGAATAAATACAAAAGAAACTCAGGAAGGAACCAAATTTAGAAAAGGCCATGACCCAACAACTCAATTCTGTTTTTGGGAAAAGTCACAATTAATAATACTTAGAAAATAAATCATTATAAATTTCCTAAAAACAAAACCACCTTAATTTTACCAATTTCAAGCCAATAAATGAAAATAAACACCGACATAAAGCCTTATAAGGATGAAATCAATGTGACATAATGTACTAAAATGGACCACGCCAGAAGAAACTATGAGTGATCCCGACTATTAAATGATTTAACAGAAAATAAATATTGTATGAAATAGGTTCTTTTTGTTCATTCTCCTCAATATTTATGAAACATAATGAATTATATAATGGATTCATTACATGAACCATATACTAATACACCAAACAAGTGAAACTATAACTGATCTATGTCATTATAATTTATGAATAAGGATCCAAATCCCTATGATTATGGATATAGGCCTTCAGTGTTTATTTTTCTTGTTGGACACTCACGACCTCTATAACCATTCTCACCTTCACATCCTTAGGTATAAACCATCAGATGAAATTGGTCACAAAACCCTTCATATTCATCCCATCATGACAATACAATGAGATTATCTCCTTCACCAATTAAAATTTGATCTTTCACGTGATCTCGAACCACAACATGCCCTCATAGCATTGCGGATTTCCAATAACCTTAAAACACATACGATTTCTCCAATCTAGTATAATACATTGAAAAAATCATGATCACATTGGAAGATGAAAAAAAAAACCAGAATAAACTCAATTCCACCGCTTTATGAAGAATTTTTTTAGAATGAACAATTAGAAGTTAATCACCAGAAAACTCTTGGACTTTTCTGGGAATCAAACTCATAAATAAAAATAACGAATATGAATCTAAAAACATCCTAAATCTAAATTCCACACATCAATCACCTACTTAAACTCAATCCCAAATCACTATTTTTACCACAATTCATTATGTCAAAAATCAGAGACCATTAAAACAAATACCAAACACAAAAATAAAAAACAAAACCATTTTTTGCTCAGTTTTTATTACAATGAAATCACCACTTTTGGATAAAATTTTTCAGAATGAAAAAAAATTAAAAAACCCACCACTAGTATTTCATGATGTCCCACAGATATATATCTTAGTTCTTTCTCAAGAACCCATCCAGACAAACCACCAATGATCCAGGTGCAATACGACTACATTTATAAATGTTATCATACAATGAAATAAAAATAGTAACTTAAATACTTTTCTCATTCCTAAAATAGGATATTCAACATAAATTCCAAATTCCCAAGAAACATTCATTTCATTTTTCAAAAATACATTCCAAAACCAAAACACTTTCCAAAACACTTTCTATATTTCCCTTTGAAAGCAAACATTCTTTTAAGGGAAAAATTTTCATTGTCAAATTCCATTTTACCATTCCGAAAAAATCATTCCCTTTCAAAAACCCCTATTACTAAAATCCATATTTATTTTTTAGATCAACTAATTCTAACCCAAAAGAAAAGGCCAAAAATAACTCACATCAAAATTTCCAAAATTATTGAACTAGTGTCTTTTCCAACATGAAAACATGGTTTATCCAACCACACTCTAAATGAAAATTATCCACATGAAGTCTCATAAACTCTGCAATTGGGCTATAAATGGGTCTCTACTACATTAAATAACATCACCTAACAATGAATACCTTTCTTTTCCATACCTTATCTACAAAAACAATGAAAAATAGAAATTTAAATCTCAGACCATCTGTGGAAACATGAGGTTCATGATGTGTACGATTTTATGATGTCCATCCCGCACCTACCTCTCAAGTTCTAAAAATCTAAATGTCAATGCTATATAACACCCCTTATAACATGGTCCTACTCAAAATTTATTTTTTCATGAACCACCCCTATTCAACCATGAAATTTTCATCGTGTAAGCCCTGCAAAAATGTACAACAGACATTCCCAATACCCGCGATCTAGAAACAAGCATCCAGAATCAAAATAAAGGTATGGGATATTTTTTGTCACAAAACATAAAAATTAATAAATAAAAATAAACTAAACAATAAAATTAAACTATCTTAGAAGAAAGATAGTAAAACCGAATAACCAAACATACCTCTATATTACCTCATGAGAAACTACCAATCATGGAACAACCCTTTCCCATAGAGTTATCAAAAACCTAGAGAACCTACAACTGAAATTATAGAGTAGGAATGGGATCCAATATGCTTAGTGGGGATTCCATTGATAAATCATTCCATATTCCTCACCTTTAATGTGAACTCCATTTTTTCTAGTTATAGAATATAATATATTAAAACAATGATTCAATTATTTACCAAAATAAGTAACATGTATCAAAAATCACAAAACCCTCATTCCATTTCCATTTTTTCAAAATAATTTCCCAGTCATATAATTTATATTCCTCTATTCCAATAAAATACAACCAGTGATGAAAAAAGTGTTTTAAGAATGAAAAAATAGAAGAGGTGACCTAAAATATAATTCCCAAAAGTTCCACAAAAGAAATTGGAACATACAAGTATACATGTAATGGAATTCAATAAACATACCTAGGTTGATCTGTGGAAATTCTTAATTCTAAACCACCTGTAAACATATTGTTAATATCATATATATAACCCACTCAATGCCCTTAGCCAACTAATATAGTGGCACAGTCTATCGGTCCTATCAAAAAATCCTGGGGGTACTAAATAGTTTATTTAGTGGGGATTGGTAACTATTACTCAACCCTCTAATAGATTCCAAGGATTCCCATGGTTGATGTGTACATTGTATGTTGGAGTCCCTCACATGCGTCGCTCACCTTACCTGCCTATACCATACATTCATACCCCATAAAAGAACTCAACCTTTACAATAACCCATATATAGATATACATCTCCAAGAGTTCCCACTATATTGATATACATATATATCACATATTAATTGTTCTATCTAGTCTTTCTCATCATATGACCACTCAACCCTTTCCTTAAAATAAACTAGTTTTCACAATGTCCGACAACATAACACACCCAAATGAATTGGGGTAAAAACCTCTAAAACAATTTCCAAAATAATTTGAAACTTAAATTTCACAATGTCTATCCAAAAATTCATTTACATCATAAAATGAAATTCCATTTTCATTGTTTTTTGTTATAGAAATCAAAAATGAAAATCTAACCCTCAACTGATGAAGCAGAATGTGGTTTCATATTGATTAGAATTTAACTATTCTTTATAAATTTCCATTCCTGATTATTTATATGGAATACCCTCGAAAAAAATTTCATGCTACCCAACATACGAAATTTATATTTAAAGATCATTGATCCATGATTTCAATGTTCCGTCTTCATTTGATGGTGCACCCATGTGTGCATTTTTTTAACCCTTGGATGCACCAACATCTATTAGATTATTATATACTACAGCAAAATAACCAAAAAAATTCCAGTTTTTAACCAAGACATGTATTACATAACACATGACCTAATACATTTAGTTTCGCAAAAATAAATATTAAAAAACATGTAATCATTTGGAAAACTATTCATACAAAACAGATACAAAACTATTTGAATAAACATGTTAATATGATTTAGTAGGAAATTTATATAAAAAGGAAACAAATTCCAAGAGGTGTAATCACTTTAAAAAACAATGTATGCATATATATATAATTACCACATAATTATAAAAAACACACTTTTAATGTTCTATAAATTAAGTGATTTGTAAATTAATGGTGCGGGAATAAGAAAACATCCACTTGGTGGAACCAAACCAATTTTTCGGCCCTTGGTTCATTCTAACTAAAATATGCTTCTCCCACTCTTAGAATCGACACCATCACATACACGTAAGGAAACCTATCCACAATGCACACATTCTCATGTCCATGATCATGTTCAAGGGGATCCTTAAATTTATGCTTATATGAATTATGAGTTCTCAGTCACCAACATATGCATTTTTATATATATACAAGGGAACATGTAGTTGCATACATTTATATTCACTACCATGTATGATTATACATATAACAGAGAACTCGCATTTATATACTTACTTATAAATATGATGTCGAGTTTCGTTAGACATGATGACTCGAAACTGTAATGCAGAGTTCTACACAGTACAACACGAATATTAAAAATGTTAAAAAATGAATACCCAAATTATGATGTTTTGAAAAAAAAGAAACAAGATATAAAACATTACGTGGATGGAGGCAGTGGTCTAAAATCACACATCACATCCCTACACCCTACCAATTAATCAAAATGAAGTTGAAAACACCCATAAACCCTTATAATAGAGGTAAGAAACAACAAAATAGACGGAAACCCATACAAAAAAAGAATCAATGGAAATATGAGTTATCAATTACTTAGGGGTCAACATACATTCATATCTAGTGAAAGGAAATGATAAGTTGTCCAAAAAGAGGAAGGATAAAGGATCTAAGGAACAGTCCTCAACGAATCAAATGAAAAACATGAAGGGATGTCGTGAGATTGGATATATAAGAGATTTGATGAGTGGGGGTTCCATATACCAATTGACTCCAATGGGGGTGTTTCATGGAGAATGGTCATGTTGTAGGGGTGCAACCAATTGAGATCGTGAGGGCGGGGGAGGGGGTCACTCCATAGGGAGCTCACCTGAGGGTGGAAGGTCGCATCCATGAGAGGGGAGTTAGAGAGGGGATTTCACATGTAAAGGATTGACCAGGTGAGGGGGTCACACTATATGTTTGGGAAGGATACCAATTGAGGTCTAAAAAATTTCTGTAAAATAAGAAATAATGAAAAATAATAAGTAAAATAAAATTTTTAATAATACAAGTATTAAAAATAATATAATTTTCATAATAAAAATATTATCATTATAATTATTTTAAATTAATTTTTAGTTTATTTTATTTTCATTCTTTCTGATTTTAATTAATAATATGTAAAACAATTTTTGATAAAAAAATTCTAATATATATTATTTAACCCGAACTGAAAGGAGCTGGTTCATGGTGTGACATAAAACATTGAGGTTATATTATAATATTATGTATCTATAATCATATAACAAAATAATAATGGTAATCACAGAACCATTTCATCATGAATGTCATCTATTGTGATTTAAAAAAGATAAATACCCCCAATTTCTTATTCTCTAGGATAGAATAATATTCATGGATTATCTTCATTAAATATAAATTCTTGGTTCTCTATTGTGTCATTATATAATAAAATCTCTCATAATATTCTAGTATAAATTTTGTTTTATTTATTTAGTATTTCCTGGCAGAATCATTCTCAGAAACTGTATTCATTAACCGAATAAAATATTTACTTATTATTCCAAGACAGTCCACACCTAAATACATGAAGACATCGATTTCATTGAATATTATGAATATGGGTAATTGTTTTAAATGAAACTTCAAATCATACATTTTATTCATATGTGCTAAAATATTCATGTGCTTGTGATAAATGTTGATGTAGACTCTATTTTAGTTGTAAAAATAATCTATGTATATAGGTTTCATGAACATCCACCTACATATTCCTATTCAATGATCCAAATCATAATTCATTGCTATATGCATGCATGTATGATGGATATTTCTTGTTTTTAGGATCAAGTACTCAATGCCTCATTAAATCAGAACATGAACATCCATGATTACATTGGAATCATTTATTTGAGGTTCTATAATAAAATTTTAATACTAAAATAATTGGATAAGGCTTGCGGTATTAGAAAATTTTACCTGGAAATTGAATGAATAAAATTACATAGTTCAGACATCAATGAAATAAATGTACAATTTTAATAGAGGATGGATAGTAAAAACATCCTAGATGTCCCTCGTCTATTAGTGTCTTGTTATGTTGTTACTTAATTAGAAACTCTATGCTGCAATAGTGGAGCCATCAATGAGATATCAGCACCAGCAAAACAACACACATGGCCCATGGGCCACTCCCAGACGTTCTATCCCACATGTCTACCAGATGACCCATATATGTTCATATATTTGACCCCTCATATAAGATTAAACAACAACCTCCACTCATACCACTTTCATTGAGGGTTCGATATGTTTATTTCATCGATTATTGTTGACCCCTTCATCCCCATATACTTTTGAGGTGATCCTTGGATTTTCCATAGTTGGTCATATTTCATTATAATTCCAACTATAGATTACTCAGAACAATTCAATGTATTAAATATGATTCCATATATTCCTTGAAATTCAACAATTAAATGATAATTACATTTTACATGGAATAATTTCAAATCATCTTGAAAAAAAAAATTATCAATATATTCTTTATCATGGTCCAATTTTTTCGATGATTATCAATATGAAAAAAATTACAATTTGAAGAATAAATTTTCCTGAATGAAATAAAATTCTATTTTAGGAATCAAAAATAATTCCACAATAATTAAAGAATCTTCATCAAATCATCACACTTAAATTGATACATTATTTAATACAAATGAAACACCAAGCCCAATAGTGGTCTAAAATAAATGGATCATAGTGAAATAAATACCAATATATGATACAATATCTATTTACATTTATCAATATAAATGGGTTTGAAATATATTGTGTAAAATACACACATAGAATTATTACTACATATTAATATAGAAAGTATACTCATTTTTAAAATATATGATTTTCAAAATAATTATTTTATTCAATTCGATAAAGGATAAGGTTCTAAAAAATCATATTTATTGAATGGAGTTAGAATATTACGTAGATTTGTTAAATCAAAATGTTTTATAGTTAATATATATTATCATACCCATACAAATTCTTAGCATATTCCATATGATCTGATATAAGGGGAAAATATTATTGTGACATTGATTATAGCATGCATGGATCAACAACATGCCAAATTTTCAAGCAGAGTATGTTTCATAAATAAATCATCATTTGGTAAATCATATTGTACAAACGAAAAGGTTCCCAATCCTGATCCACAATCATTAAAGAATAATCCACAAAATTTGAAACAATAATTATGGATGTTTCATATGATAAAATTCTTAGGAGGATCTAGATTAAATTTATGTGTTGAATTCAGAAAATTATCTAAAAAATCATTTATTATATATTATATGTATTATTTCATAAAGTGTAACACCCGAATCCCTTAATGGCATGAAGGCCTTATTTTTTATTTTTATTATGGATAATACCCCTTTTAAGGGTTTAAGGGGAACCCGTACATGACCCACAGGCCCAAGGCACAAGGCCCGACAAACCTACAATACAAGACCCGAAGGCCCAGAGGAATACCATTCCCAATACATGACCCGTAGGCCCAGCCCACTTGAACTACCCCTACCCATCGTTCTACATCATTGATCACCTAGCTTCCACCTTGCATTCTGGATCGGCTAGCATTGCCCCGTACAAAGCTGCATGATACCTGGTCCCAATGGCGGCTGCTATACCTTCTCATTCTTCCAATCCGGTTAGCTCTGCATCTGGTGGCTGATACTCCTGTTGCTCTGATCCTCTTCTAGGGCATGTTTTGTGTGAAATGGGGTACTCCATGGTCTACGTGACCCGAAGTCCCTAAGGCATGATGTCTTTTGTTGACCTGAAGGCCCTGGAGACCCATAGGCCCAAACCGGTGGCCCGAAGTCCCAAATCGGGTGAATAGTGCTATCAGCTATAGTACTAAATAGTAACTGCTATAGTAATGCTACAGTACCCCCCCAATATTCGCCTCCACCCGGTTTTGAACCCGAGTGTCTTGGATTCCATGCCAGAGCCCTTACCACTCAGGTACGAGCTCGTTGCCTCATAAATAGTCACGGAGAATCCATTAAGGATGTATACTAGTCATAATTATATTTTAATATTTAGTCATATATTATCCATAAATGGATACACTCTCTTATATAGGATTCTTCTCATCATAATCCATAAAAATTTATATATTACCCATTATTTCTGAAAAGATATATCTACCTACTAATTGGGTGAGTTTTTTTTATCAATTTTAAACAACATGGAGGATGGAGTCTGTCTGTTACTTCTAGAGGGATCTACATAGAACCACTATGTATGAAGATTATTATATAATTATTTTTTTTAAGGTTCACAATATCTTCATTTAAAAAATTCATGGATATTTCATGCATTCTATATCGTATAAAATATTTTTTAGACCATTTTATTCGATGAATGATTTTAATTTGATCATAATTCACTAATAACTAAACTCACTACAAATGTATGATATATAGTATCTCCCGAGATGTATCCACTATGTAATTAATTGTGGTAGAGTATGACTCTTTCCCCTCCAATCCCATCATAATATTTCATTTATATATTTTTTATTTATAAAACAAATCATTCATATATTATAGATCACTCGCCACAATTATTTGTATTTACTTCAATAAATATCTTATCTATTTTATTATTATTCCTTTTTTGAGTTAAAATACATTTTTTTTAAATGTGGAAGAACATAACACATTATGAGAATATTTATTCTTGTAACCATGAATCTAGACTATACGAATGTTAAGGATGTTTCTGTTTTCTACCACAGGGATGGATATGGAATAAAAATATGTTGTCCATAATCCATATTAAATAAACTTTTCTAGAGAGTGGAATTACATAATGGGTAAATAGTATCTTAAAATTGGAATGAACACCAAGTGATTTTCTTATATAAAGTTTTTTATGTACTAGTTACCTTATAGTTTTCTTACAATTCCCTAATCTAGGTGGAAATATCCTATGGCGTTTCTGGTTTCATTAAAAATGAAAACATCATATTCCACCATTACTCAAGTTAATTTTCATTATTATCATCTCCCACACCTCTCCTATAATATAATTCATGCATAGGGGAGAAAATCATAACTTCTCTCTCCATTAACATTATTTGAAGTTTATTTTCATAAAGTATATTTTGGAAATGATTCCTTGAATTTATAACATCTCCATGGTAATTTTGTCAACATAAACAAGGTTTTATTATTTCATAATACATTCAGGTCTACAAATGATGTTGGATGAATATTATGATAGGCAGTTTTGGTGTTATAGATTTATATTACCTTCCATGTTATCTTTCCCCAATTAAATAGCATAATAACATCAATATGTAGTGATGTAATAATTTTAGGTTATATGTGTCCATACAGAGGAATTGTTTAATGAACCCAATTTTGTTGAAATTCATAAATGTTGTTTGATATTTTTACAAAGTCTTTCTTATCAAAGTCATGGATGTATTATATGATAGTATTTTTTTTAAATGAAATATATATTTTTATATGGGTAGTCAGTTCTTTTTTATAAATCATATTTTACTTGAATTGATATTATAATATTCTATTTTGTGCTCGATGGAGTTCATCATTGAATGAAATAATTTAACTATGAAATATAAATCATGATTTTCATGGTATCAATGGTTATTGGGTATGATATTTAGTACTGGTACCTAGAATTAATTTATCGCACTCTACATATCCTTGGAAGACATTATTTTTTTGGATGCTACACTGGTGAATATGTTTTATTACTGTACCTGAATTGATTTTAGTCTCCTTATAATATGACATGAAGAATGATTTTATTTTTTGGAATATAAGATTGAATGAGCGTAACTTCCTTGTTATGCATGTCTCCAAAAGGTTCCATGTACCCGGTTGTTCACATGGACTCATGCCCATTTTCCAGAATGCCAGAAGATGCTGATTAACAACGATAGATTTGGGTGTTATAGTGGGGAAACTATACCCTCATCAGCATTGTCTACACAACTAAATAGAATACAATAAATAGTATATGAAGAAATAATACCATTCAACAATTAATCATCTAATATCTAAATGTAAATAAATAACTAGAGAAGATATACAAATGATGCATGTCACATATGTCTACAAAAGCAGCCAAACAAGACAATATACTTGACATAAAATACTATAGAAAATGCAAAGGACAACAAGTAAACTCCAATATCATTGCAAGCCTCAGATTGGTCCCATGCTCTCCATCTCCACTGATATCAAATACCTGATGATGAAAGGTGGTTTCCCTTATTTAATCGTGCAACTATAGAATCGATTTGTGTCCAAACGCATGACCCAAACAAGATGTCAGTCGAATCCCAGTAGGCTACCATGACAATAACTATGCCTAACATCCAATGACTATATATATAAGGTAATAATGGAAATGAAACATAGAAACTAGGATTACTCAAAAGTAACCAGATCCTACAGTTTAAATTTACATTTATTAGCATTTAATATTCACCATTCATTCAAATAAGTATCACAACACACATACCAGAAGAATAGAACAGCCATAGGGAACCTTCACTCTGCGATCAAAAATCTATATAAGATGCTCCTCGAATGATGTGCCCACCTTCAATACAACCCCAGTGAGTAGAAAAACATGGTCTGTGTCTGATAAGTAACTATATTATTGAGAAATGTGGAAGACGTCGTGCATTGCCTGATACCTCTAAGGTAACTGAAACCTATAGGCAATTGGTCTGAAACTCTCAAAAACCACAAACGGCATGGCCTATCTTGGTTAATGCTTCTTGTGTTTCATTATCCTTCTATGTCACAACATTGGTCTGACACGTATGAAATCCAGATCTCCAACATCTAACTCTTAATGTCATCTCCATCAATCAGCATAAGACTTCCGCTAAGACTGTGTAGTAGCAATTATCTTCTGAATAAACTCAACCTTCTTTTTGGTCTCTTGGAAAATATGAGGTCACAGTATAGCTTCCTATCATATCTCTATCCAACATAGTGGTGATCAGAAAGGAATACCATACAAAGCATTATATGGTTCCATATGAATTGTTTCGTGAAAAAATTTATTGTAGGAAAACTCAATTTGAGGTATGTGCTTCTCCCATGAATTTTAAAAATCCAAGACGCATGCTCGAATCATGTCATCCAACACATGAATCATGTTCTTTGACTAGACATGTATATAGGGATGGTATGATGTGATGAGCAGTACTTGTGTACTCATATACCTTTGTAGTCCCATCTATACATGATAAGTAAAACAAGCATCTCTATTCATGATAAGATAATGCGGAACCCCATGAACTCACACAAGATCTCGGATGTGAAACTATCCAAGATAATCATCTTTGATGAACTCTATGATTGGTTGAATGTGTTCCACATTTGTGAGCATGTCGATAACTACCCAAACCACATCATTCCCCCAGCACAATCTCAGAAAACCTGTTACGAAATCCATTTCAACTTCAATCCAATTCCAATCGGGAATGGGTAATTGATGTAGAATCCCTTATGGTAACTGATGCACCACCTTCATCAACTGATAGGTGGAATATCTTGTAATAAAACTAGAAAAATTTCACATCATAATTAGCCCCCAATACTGACATTATATATCCTGTTACATCTTGGTGACACCAGGATGAACTACCCAACATGAGGAATGAAAATCCCACATTAGCGTGTTAGGTATGTCCGCTGACACCCATACCTGTCCAAGAAAATGTAAGATCATATCCTATCCAATGGTCCATCCAAGAGTAGGGGCCACTCCTGACACACACTCTCATAGGACTAGGCCTTAAATTTTTGATAGATTTTTCATTCTTACTCGATCAATTAGAGTAGAGGTAAAAAATCGAGAAGAAAAAAATGACTGCCCCATTCTATAATGCACCCCAATTGCATCTCCAATAATGTTTCCATACGATACGTCTCATTTTTAGCCTCACGAGCTCCATGTATCTTATTCCTCCTTCTCAATGCATCAGACGCTATATTTCCTTTCCCTGGCATGTTGGAAAACATGATGTCAAAAGATTGAATGTACTCATCCGAAATTCACTGCCACAAATTTATGATCTCACAGTGTAATGATACACTTGATACTTTTTTTGTCAGTGGAACCACAAAGTTCTATCCTCGAAGGTATTGTCTCTATTAGAATTAGGCATGAAAAACTACATCCATCTCAAGATTGTGTATTGTGAAATTCCACTCATGTGGCCTTAACTGTCGATACCCATATGCAACGACTCATTCCCCCTTCTTAGGAAGTGCTCACAGCTCGATACCTAACACATCACACTATGATTTTTAACTATTTGCTAGCACTAGAAAGATCAGTATCATCACTAAATTAAATATCCCATTCTGCTCTTGAAAGGATGAATCATAGGATTATTTCCTTAACAGTTTCCCAAACTTCTTAGTCAAGCTCATAAGTGGTACTTATAATAGTGAAAACACTAGTATAAATCACATGTAGTGACCAGTCAACCCTGGAAAACTATATACCTTAGAGTAAATAATTGAATTCTCCTATGAAACTACTACACTCAAATTTTATTGGCCTATTATTAATCATGTCTCTGAGATAACATGACACATGAATTAAATCTGGTCAGTACAAAAGTGGATTTTTTAGAGCATAACATATAACTGATTCTCCCTTACTGTACTAAAAACGATCTCAAGATGGATAGCATGGTCATGTGGAGGGTAAGAGTACACCATGATATCTATCATGAAAACAAATAAAAATTCTTCCATATATGTATGAAACACTCAGTTGATTAGTTCAATAAAAACTGGAGGCGCGTTCGTGGGACCGAACAAGATTACCACATACTCGTATAGACCCTACCTTCTTGGAATGTCTGTAAGTGGTATATCCGATTGTCTAATGTGAAACTGATGATAACTAGATCTCAATTTTGTCATTAAGAACACCCTATCACCTCTAAAATGGTCGAAAAGATCATATGTTCTTGGAATGGGTTATCAGTTCTTGACTGTCAACTGGTCTATATTTTGATAATACACACAAGTCTTAGGTTACCATCCACGTTCTTCGCAAATAGGACAGGTGAACCCTAATGATTATTACTGGTTCGAAGGAAATGATTTTCATGAAAATTCACCGACTACTTCTTGAGCACATGTAACTGTGATGTATCCATCCTATATAGAAGTATGGAGACTCGTGCTACCCCTGTGACCAGATCAAGAGAACATTCTTACTCTCACTCTGGAGGGAAGCCCAAAAAGACTTCAAGAAATAAACCCCTGACACGATCAACCATTGGAGGAAATTCCATCTATGTATTACCTTGTTCATCCAGATACAGACTAGCATTCTGGGTTGTAACCCCCCTCAACTCATATTGCTCGTGTCCATCTCTGCTAGCCTGGACATCACATTCGTGTTTATGTGGAAACATTCCACCATCTACTAATGTGAAACTCACCCAAAAGTGATTCCAAATGAAAAAATACGGGAAAGGAATTATCTATTCCATTCTGATAATGATTCCAGAGCCTTTCATCTCTAATACACAACAGTCTCATAAGTAGTGGCACCCACTAACAATAAGAGGGAACTCCTTTCACTAACACACACTTACCGTTCTACTCCACAACGGGGTATCCAACGTCATGATATCATCTGAAGTGAAGATACAAAACCCAAGTCTCTCCACAATAGTCACAAATATAAATCAATGGAAATCCCCTATATGGAAATGTTTAGAAGATTAAAATGAGGCAACCCAAATCATACCTATAACCGTAGAGGGTTCAAGATAATGCTCCTACATGATTTTCCCCTGCATAAAATCTAGACATACATTGTGCCCCTATGGACCTGTCTAAGATCCCTGATTTGATCCAACCTAAAACTATCGAAATCACTATGTTTGACCACTACAAACATGAGAAACACCTCAGCCTGAATGACATGAATAACTCCATCCCCTAGTCGGATGTGGAACTGGTGGTGCTGCTCCGGTATAAGGAGTCAAAACAGATCCTTCCGTACCAGCTTCTGGATGGAGGGTGTTGAAAAAATGATGATGACGTCCCATCATTCCAAAATATTGGCACCTAACTAGGTCACGTAGGATCATAGGTTTCTTATATCTTCCCTTTTCACACTGGTACCACACCACCTGGGTACTAGACTAGAAATCCCACCTACTCGAATCTCTGCTCGTAGACTACCTACGACCCTTCATACTATCAGATGGAAGGGTACCAACTCTGGATGGTAAACCACCCTATCCCAAATATTCATAATCCATCAAGTTTCACTCAGTGATCAGAACCTTGTCGACAATAGAAGATATAGAACTCATCTGGATGTTGTTCTTCCTAGATCAGATGTCATGTCGGAGACTATCCACAAACATTCTTTCAAGAGTTAACTCATCACTAACCAGAATGGGAGAGAATCACTGCAGATCAATGAAGAAAGAATATTACTCCCGAATTGAGAGTATACCCTTCTCCAAACTCAAGAACTCTTGGGCTCAGATGTCCCTCATGGAATCTTCAAGGAAGTAATCACATAAGGTACACTAGAACTAAACCAAATCCATAACTCATTGATGTACCATCCGTGATACCTCATCCCACCATCTCTATGAGAAATCTCAAAGTATGTAGGCATTGATATTCACTATCCTACCTAGAAGAATCTCAATATGCTCAAAGATAGAGAAAATGGCTTCTAACTAGGAATCTACAGCTTGAGGTTTTCCATCCCCTAAGAATGTGAGAGGATACTACTGCTAAAAACCTACTTCAACTCTTCAAAAGATAAGGAAGGATGAGGTGATTACTAGAAGGTCTTAATCATGCTCATGAATCCTTCTCGAAAATTTTCATCAGCACCTATGACTGGTATAACTACTGGTGTTAAGACATGCACAACATAAAGATCAGATAATTCTCCTTGATCAACAATTTATTGTGTTTGATCATTTACCTTAATATTTCATACAACCGGAGGACGTATCGGTGGCATGTATCTGCCAGAAAAAGTGCACACCAAAGTATAATATTTATGAAAAAACAACATTGAAGTGAAAACAGAAAAGATAAGGAAACCCATACATGATTTTCAAATCAAGGTTTCACGGCGTGTATACACTCTACACGGCATGTTCCCTTAACCCATTACATGGGATTGTACTTTTTCCAACCCTAGTCGTGCAACATCCCAAACACATGTCGTGTTCCTTTTGAAACAAAACATGTACATGAATTTTTCGTCTTACACGAGTCCTTCTACATAGTTAACCACATAGTTTTCTCTTAGGTGACACTATACGATGTGTTCACCCTCAGCACGGTATGTACAAATCATGTTATAACCCCCTGTGTCATTAGTGAAATGGTATGAAACATAATAGACTCCACCAAACATTCATGAATAGAACACGATACATACAACCTAAGATTCATCAAGCCATGTCGTTGTTCACACGATAGGATACATAGTTCACAAAAACCCGGTGTGTATTCCCAATACACTGCATGTTTATGAAAGTATTTTATATCCCATTTCTCTGTCCACATAGTTGGTCACACAGTAAATCAATATGAGACATATCAATCAAATACACAATGTGTACTAAAAAAGGAATCCCCACCCCTGTGTCTCTACACACACGGTCAGTCACACGGTTAAAGACTACACTGTAAAGACCTAGAATTTCAATGGATTGTTTTTTAAAAAAATACATGGGAATTTTACGAGTTCACGAAAAATGACAACGATTGATTTCGAGGCCCGGTGTGCCTGAAATCAATTTATGGAGTTTTTGTTTGGGTATGTTTAGTAAACGAATGATCAGGTTTTTATAACTTTTTAACTAGTGCTCGGAACATAAATCAGAGGGCACCGTTGAACTCGTAGTACTGGTTTTCGTATAAGGAGACATTCACATCAACGACAGAGAGTCAAAAATTGAAGATGGTTTTTGGGTTTTAGGTGGAATTATAAAATAAAATAAGTCCATGTCTTATTTTATTTTATTAGTTAAAACCTCCTCCTAGAAGTTAGTGGTGGGGCCACCACACCTTATCCTCCCATGAGAGGTTATGATAGTGGGGCCCACCCGAACTCAACCTCCCACGGGAAGATAAATGATGTGGGGACCACCCGGACTTTTAACCCATTGAAAATCTCCATTATGTGGGGATAACCCTTGATATCTCCACATTATGGTGACTAATCCACCCAAATAATTATTTTTGAATATTTTTGAAATTTTGAGGCAACACTTAATTAATGGAATAAGTAATTCCATTATTTTTGTGGTGTTGGAATTTTTCATTTTGGTGGATCTTGGAAAAATGGACATCATGTGAGAAAATGAATTCTCCAATGATGAACACTTCTTCCACCAATGAAGAATGATCTTCAACCGGAGCAAAGGATGAAGCACCGTCCTTGAAGGACACCAATGACAACTTTCTTGACTTCTTTATTTTATTTCACGATGTCAACGAATCGAAGTTTGCCTTTCCGAGTCATCATCAATGAACAAAAAATCTGAGGTAGGGATTCAATATTGATAATTGTTCCATGTTCTCAATTTTGAATTATAGTTTAGAATTCGAAGCCGCTTGATATCACCCTTACGCGGAGGGTGCGGACCGAACAAACACGGATAGACCCCTCAGCATTCTTTGTGGATTTTGGTGCTAATCTTTGAATGAGACCGGAATGTGCGACTCTCATCAATGAAGACAACGGATCGAAGGCAATGACCTGAGGTGATCAAGTCTACTTCCGAAATGAGAATCGGGCCACAAGAGCACGTCCAAAGACCCACCGAAAGAACACTGGCAGATGGAACCAACGTGCGTCATTGTGTGGTGGCTGCAGCGCAACCGCGTCACCAGAGGAAAAGTCACAGCCCCTAGCCACCTTAATGCATCAGCGACCAGCACATGGTCGGCCGCAAAATAAACTGGCGGTTGAATCTACCGGTTTGACCAAGAAGCTGCGACACAACCGGTGTTGTGCGGTTGATCAAAGGAGGGAAACGACCCATGGCCGTGGCGGTGCTATTGCAGCTAGCTAGATCCTGACTGTGAAAAAGGCCAATAGCGTGAGCTGAAGGGTCGCCGAAAAAGTCGTTGCACAACCGGCACCGCGCAAGGAGTCGGCTAGTCGCATGGCCATCCAGAAACAACGGGACCCCACTGGGTCCCGTGTGACACACTGGTGCCAGCCTGGCGCCGGTTCCACTCGACCGAACGACTAAGTCGTTCAGGAACCAGGGAGCAAGGACTCCCCGCTGGATGTGGCTAGGGAAGACCCCTGCTTGCCTCCAGGCCACTGGGCCGCCGGGCGGGACCCTACGAGGGCCGGACCCCCTGCGGGTAGGGCCTCCTTTGCGGGCCAGGCCTCCAGCGTTGGTCGCCCGCCTACACGGGCCGGACCGTCTTCGTGGGCCGAGCTACCCCCTCAGGTCGGGTTGGACCCATGGGCTAGGTCGGACCCATATGTCGGGTCAGACCCCAGTACATACTCGGGTTAGACCAGATCGTTCCAACTGGGCCGAACTGGACCGAGACCCATTTGACATGATTTCAACATTTCACCCATAACTTGGCCTATGAGTGTCCAATTGATTAATCATCTACGACGATGGAAAAAATGGAGCAAGGCGGTTCGTTTGGTATACCACACTCGAGGATTGTACACAGTTCCAGTATGACCGAGTTGGATCAAACGTATATCCAACCGGGCCCTCAGAACGAAAATGCTAATAACTCACAGACAGGGCGTCTGATTGACGTGTTGTCTGTTGCGTTGTGACACATATGACTGGACAGAACATTCATATACTTTTTTGGGGGACTTGGTGGCAGTTGACATGTCGACATTTGGCTTGAGGAGAAGACACTCTTTGAATCAAAGATGCTTTGTGGAAACCCTATGGCTGGTGGTGCACTGACGACTGTTCATGGATCATGTGTTGGTCGGACAGTTCTGACCTCTATTCCTGGATCATGTTTTTGTCTGACAGAATAGCTGGTCCTAGACCATTTGATGGTCTGATAGTTCTGACGATTGTTCCTGGATCATGTGTTGGTCCGACCGTTCTGACTTCTATTTCTGGATCTTGTGTTGGTCCAACAGAATAGCTGGTCCTGGATCATGTGTTGGTCTAACAACTCTGATGATTCAGTGGCTATATCTTATCATCTATATCTCTCTACATAAGTTGTATACTTCTGTGAGCTGATTCAGTAACTCTTGTGTTTCCTCGTGATTGGGATGTATTACTTAATTACTAAGGTATATGTATGGGAATTACCTAAGTGGGGTTATCTGTTGATTTCATACAGTGTGGTTTATCCTTGTTGGATTTTGTGAGACCATGAGGGTCTCGAGGTCCCTAATGAGTGTTGTTATACTCACCCATGAACGATCTATGCCCGCACCACATTTTGTTCAATGCAGATGACAGACAGTGTTGACTGATGCTGAGTAGCAAGACTAGATGATACCCAGAGGTTGACCATACGATGAGTCGGTGCACGGAGGAGACAGACGGACGTAGAGTGCTGTGGAGGCCATCTGTACCTTCCCATTATGTTGGAACCCAAGAGGATGACCTTATGTGTGCTTTACATTTCTTCAGTTGTACATGCATTTCAGTTGTTATTGTACTTTCCTGTTGGACATGTATTTCTAGACCCTTTAACATTTCAGCACTCCTTTGTATACATATTTTCTTATTGTTTTACTTCCATATCATAATATTTTGTGTGTTTTTCTATTTTATAAAGGCAATACCTTCCCATTTTTAGGGATTTACGCCTTTGGTGCTAGTCACCATCCCCTAGCCTATGGAAGGTGGGTGTGGGGAAGTTACGACATGAGCACCAGGGGACGGTTCGTGACATACACGACATGTAAATAATGTACACAACATGTACTTAAGAAAAGTGATTTATTCCAGAACAGACGAACACATGGTGTTTTTTCATAACCCTGCATGCCGTGTTGTCCAGGTTTATAGACAATAGACCTCATAAACTACTCTTGAACCCTTGGAAAATTAAATTTTTTCCAAAGAATGAAAAATTCCGACCTGAGAGAGCCCATGCTACCACAAATCATGTTTTACATCATTATTCACATAATAACTAGGAAAAATTTAATTCAATGTCGGATATGATCCACCAATTTCTGATCCAAGAGGGCCCATAACACATTAGAAACCAATGTTTGGAATCCATTCTAGTGAAAAATTGACTTTTTCAATACCATATAAAATATAAGGTATTATATCAAAACATCTATCACATCAACATGAATATAGATGACTATATCTATCACAAAAACATATAATTCATAATGATCCCAAAATGGAATGACAAGAATGCATGACATGTGATCAATATCAAGTTCCCATATGATGCAAGAGATGGAATACCCTTATCTCATTGGGTTGCAACATAAATATAACCTCAATGATATAAATCATGAAATAAAAAATCTTGTAAATCACCCAATGGTGAAATCAGATCAGTTGTAAAATTAAAAAATAGGAAAAATTGTAATAATCGAGGAAACATGTATTTTTTCTGTAAACAGTTTAGCTTCTCCCTTGAATAACATATTACCAACAACCCATTCCTTCATATCTCTATGAATATTATCTGAATAGTAAGACACAGACGAAAATAAACCCCCTTGAATACCACCTTCTAACGTCTCGGTTCTAGGACCCACCCAAAGGATCCTAATACCTGGTTGGTCACATGGCCTCAAAAAAATTTTCCCAAATGCCAGAGGCTGGAGACAATAATATGGGAAATTATATGTGATAGTTGGGAAACTATTCCCTCATTTGGAGAGTATGCATAGTAGAATAAAAAATAATAAATATTATTAGAAGCAATAATACCATACAACCAGTAAACAATGGTATGCTGAATGTAAATAAACAACTCAAGATCATATATAAATGGATCGTGTAACAAATGTCTTAAAAGGAATCCATACAATACAATATGATAAAAATACAATACTAAACCCAATGCTAAGGAACAAAAGTAAACTCCATAATCATCGCAAGGATCATCTTGGTCCCATGCTCTCTAACTCCACAAAAATCAAGTACCTGATGATGATGATAGATTTCCCTTTTCTAATACTACAACAATATAATTGGTTTGGGACAAAAATCATGCCCTAATCATGGTGTGTGTCAAATACAAGTAAGAAACCAAAAAAATATTCTTGCCTAACTTTTATTGAGTATACATAGTAGGTAATAATGGAAATGAAACAATGAAACTAGGAATGCACAAAAGTAAACAAATCCTTCAGTTTACATTTAAAGTAATTATAATTTAATATTCACCATTTAATCCTGTAAGTATCCCAATAGGTAAATTAGAAAACTACCTAATATGAATGAATCCATGATTTGGATTCGTCTTGGAAGATGTGTCACAACATTAAATATTCATTTTAACACTCTCAGTAGCTCATAATATCTAACCCCACTAGCCATGTAATTTAATAAAAATTAAAAGACACTCTGAGGAACCACTCCCCGTCAATTACCCATATGGTCATTCCCTAACAACAACTAACTCTCTGGTGAATCACTCAACATCAATTCCTTATATGGTATAATAATGTAAACTATAGACACTCTGAGAAATCATTAAACATCAATCCCCCCATGTGGTCTCGTAACGTGAAATATAATATACACTCTGAGAAAGCACTCAATGTCAATTCCCCACGTGGTCCAACTACACCAAGTTCTCATAGACCTTTGTAATTGAATCATGAGTAAATTATATTTATTAGCCCAAAATAATACCAACTACTACATGGGTAAATAATTCCATTTCATTTCACCAGTATTTATCAGGAATAAAAATACAAAATGTTCCATCCTATCATGCATGGAGTAGAAACAAGGTGGCCTTTATATGCAACCTAGAGAAAACAGTCCTAATAATTCCAAATAGGAAACTCACACATGTGGTGTTCCTGAAACATGAAATTGAACATAATATCACATCAATAAACCCTTAATACAATAATAAATCTATGGAAGATAAAACAGGGTTCTATTTCTTTAACCCAAAATACTTTAAACACAGGTAACAAACCCTTTGGAATATAAAACTGAAAGACAATCAATGAAACACAAAAAACCACACACATCAAATTTATACGATAGATATAGTTGAACATCAACCTTTGAATCGAACTAATACATTATAGATCTAAAATAGTTTCAAAAACATTTATCCATGAATAACTTGATAGAGAAGAGAAATCAGGAGGAGAGGCTCTAGAAGAAGGTAGAAATCACCTAGGGGATTCCAGAGCTCCCCCTAATGTTCGAATCGAACCTTGGTTGGAGAAATGGTGGCTCAGAGAAGATTCTCCACTCTCGATCACTCTTATTCAAAACAAGGCCATATGAAGATGAATCTAGAGATTAGAAACGACCCTAGTTTATTTAATCAAATAAATGAAAATGTACATGTAATGTTCATTTAATGTACATGTCGTGTACATTCCTCAACCAGAACATGATTTAGGCAGTCTCCAGGTCACCAAACACGGCCATGTCTCAGCCTGTACATGCCCATAAAATGGATACTCATGAAAACCTTGAACACGGCGTGTACTCATTAAATTTAAAAAACTATACTTTTCCTAATAAAAATCAAAAAAACATGATCCAAACCCTGAAATAATATATGGGTTCTTACAATCTGGGTCATAATATTCTATGAAATTATGTAAATTATGGAATATATAACCATTCATGTTTTCATTTTTAATTTTCATGGATTTTTCATTAATGTTTAATATTATATGAAATATTAATATATGTTTCGAGAATTTAATATATACTAAATGTTTTTTATGGGTTATTTTAAAATATTCATGTTTGTGTAAAATATAATATTTTTTTATATTGTACACATGATGATATACTATAATGATATTTATTCTCACACTTTATATACACCAATAATATGTATTTAATTATTACTAATGGATATATGAAATAAATTTAATCCACATTGTGGTAATGTATATTCATTCTCACTGGCCCATTGATGGTGGTTTTGAAATGGATGGTAGTGATCCCCCCATGTCCCATAGCGATGAATTGCATTCATTTATGGTAATTTTTCATCATGACTCACTGTAAACATACAATCTCAACTTACATTCTCACTTCCTATAGAAATTTACCCTCCTTAATATTTGTTTAATAGTTCAAAATATTATCATATAGGTAATAATGAGTCAATATTAATGATTTATTATATGTTTTTATATATTTTTCCCCAATTAATATTTTTCATTCATACATAAAATTTGATTTATTTATGTAGAAACCAACTTATGGTGGGGTCATTTTGGGTTCTACGTTAGGACCATATTTCTACTTGTACTATTTATTGGTTAAACCCTCCCAAATAGTAATTCAATGATGTCGACAAACTAGATATAAATACTTGCATATACATAATACATTTTTTTAATTTTTATTTTGAAAATAACTAATAGAGCCTAGGTGATCATAATTTGGATAAAAAAAAGTAATCATAAATAATATATATTTAAAAATAAAATTAATGTCATTGTAGATAATTTTTAATCATCGATACATAAGGGGGGGGGGGTATGAGTGAGTTTCAAGATTCCACTAATCAATGTAAGCATTAATTTACAATGCGATGTCTATAAATTCATACTTAGGATATTATTTTAATATGATTTTTGAGGGTTTTCAATAAAAAGTGGACTATTTATTTGAATTTATAGGATATAGAGGTACAGTTCTCCTGCATTAGATAGATTTGTACACCATAAAATCCTACTAGATGAGTTCAAGTGTTCCGACATATGTTTAGTGTATTGTATCTAAACATGGATGGGTAATTTATTTTTCTAAATATATTTATCTAGTGATATGCACACTATTTGTGAACTCCTTTTTAATACTTTCATCCAAATAGTGAATAATTGAAATAATAATAGTTTATGTGTGAATTATATTTAAATATAATTTTTTTATATTTATAAATTTTCATTATATATTTATGGTTTCAAATGTTTATGTTTTCAAATTTTAGTTTTATCTTTATATATTTTAATTATTCATTTTAATGTTTCATTATACCCCATTAAAGAATCCATATGAAACCATATTAAGGACCAATTGATAATTTTTTTGGGGATAGTCCCATAGTTATATTGAATTTTATCATGATCGTCATGAGAAACAATAATCCTATATACCGTGTGGCATGAATTTAAAAACTAAGGATAATAATGTTGGATGAGTTATGTTTCTAGATAATGATCAAGATTTAGTATTTCATCCCCATTAGAATAAATACACCAGTTAAACTAATAATCCTATGGAGGCGAAGGATTTTTTAGAAAAATATAATGGATTTTTATAGTTCTATGTACTCTATAGAGAAAATTGGTACAATGTTATGTGTTTATTCTTGAATATCCCAATTAGAAATCACATGTTTCAATTATTCAATCCATGAAGCATGAAAAAATGGATTAAAAGGACTTATAGTCACATATTCTATGATTTTATAATGGTATATGAATGCCTAGGATAATTATAAATAATGTTTTTTCCGATATTGGTAATGTAATGGTCATGGAGTATGAAAAACGGTTTTTAATACTCATTCATTTCATTGTCAGTGTTTTTTCAAATGATATGATGAAATGATCATTGATTAAAATGGAACATAAATGTGATTTTTATCCTGACATTGAAATATTAAATATTCATTCCAATATATAATTGGTGAATTTGGACTTATGAGGTGTCAGTAACTTGGTAGAGGTGGTGGCCTTTTATAAGAGGGAGGTGGGACACTTTACGAATGTTTTGAAATATTATTTTATTATCAAATGAATTCGGTATTATAAAAGTGAAAAAGTGATATTTCTAGAGGATAAGATGATAATGGGTCGATATAATATCAACCAGTAGGTTTTAGACACATTTAGTTTAAATAACTAACCACATATTTTTGTTTTAACCCTTAGTTAAAAACATTAACTCTTATCATGGTTTCCTATATTTTCATAATATATGGTTTCTATATTTAGTGTAAAAACCAATAGAATGATAATAAGATCATAAATTGCATTTTTACATTATATAATCTAGTAGGCCTAATATTATATTTTTATAACTATTATATCTTAAAATCAAAATAGTATTTGTCTTAAATGCTCATTTGTGTCAAATTTGACACTATTTAGTAAATGATTTTTTTAATGTCATAAAAAATTATTCCTTGAAAAAAATGCATTATTGAAATGATAATATCTCAATATATTCACTGTAATTCTTTAATTTCATTCTAATATTCATATTACATTTATTTTCACATTTATACTATCATTTATTTTAATCAATAATTAATAAGGTAATCACTGCACCATCATTGTGTTTTAAATAAATTTAATTACATAATGTATAAAAATTATAAATAAAATTAAATGATGTATGGAATATTTTAAGATTTATAATGACTATTTATAGTTATAGATATCAGTTATATGACACTATATTAAAATTTATTCAATAAAACATACAGCTTTTTGTTATATTTCACTTTATGTTTATTTAATTATTATAATATTACATTATCACACCCAAGATACTCTTTGAGGTATTGTAATCGACCCAAGGATGTCCATGGTCTGAAATATGTCATCCAATAGGATTAGGACATGTGTGATGGTATTTTAATATTATTTTAATATATTTAATAGCCTCATTTACTAGATCTATCCTTTATACATGGTAATTATAAATAATTACTTAAGATACTATTATTTATGTCCAAAATTGAAATATAAGTATTTAAAAAATTTAAAAATTCTGATTCCCAATTTTGAATTAAATTTAACAATAAAATCACATAATCAAAAGAAATTAATTTAATATTAACTGAAAATTTCAAAACCAAATGGGGGATATTTATGAGTTAAAAACTATCAAAAGTATGGCATGTGTTTCTATCCAATTTAAAAGTGAAATAACATTCACTGAAAAAAATTGGTTTAAATGACAAAAATTAATAAATTTACATTTTAAATCAAATTAAAATGATATTCTTACTGTATAATTAAATTAGATGAAGACAGAGTTTTTAATTAAAATGCAGTTTTTTTCTCTATTTATTAAAATAGAAACTTTAATAAAAAATTACACAAAAAGTATCCAATGTAAATTTTGAAGTTCCAATTCTATAGAATATGATTATTTTGTCTACTAGAACTTATAAAAGTGAAAAAACTACATTTAAAATGGGTTTATCCTCAAAAGGGGTAAAATGACATTTTAAAAATATTAGAGCATCTAATGCTTAAAATTGGATTCTTTCAAATTTTGAGCCTCTAAAATTTATTGGATAAATACATATAACATTTAATAAAAATGTATAATCATATGGTAGTTATTTTTATTCATTCCCACTAATACAATGGCTCGGGGTTAACAACCATTTAAAATAATAATATTGCAATATTTTTTTTCGGTATCACTAAATGTTGTATGCAAAATAAGATTTCCAAAAAAAATTGTTGAGTTTCAAGTATGAAATCAGAAAAAGTGACTCGTTTAAAGTATAATTAATCTCATATTCCTAAATATTAATAGATATAAACTTTCGTTATTCTATAAATAACTGGGAACCTATAATTTTTCATCTCTTTATAATAGTTAGGGTATTCCATAATGCATTACGAGATTACTTCTTGTGGATTCCAACTTGGTAGAATGATGAAATTTCTATTGACTTTATTTTTTAATAATAATAATTATTATTTAATTAAAAACATATGGTGCGTATTCTTGTAAAAGTTATGAAGATTCATCTATATGATTTGAATGAAATTCTATTTATTCAACCAATATTTTCTCTATGGGATTTAATGGTTCTTTTTTCAAAGAAGATTGACTAGACACATCATTTCGGTTTCAACAACATGAATTTGAACATAGCGGCTATCTTCAATAAATTCACCCTGAATCATTTTTATGACCTCCTTTTTTAATAAAAATTCTCTCCTTGGATCATATTGTATAAAATTGATTGATAAAACATAACAAAAATATGAACAATTACCCAACTCATGACCTTGATGAATTACTAGTTTTTTATACTATAAAATATTGGAGGAAATAGTATTTTGTTTAGAAAATAATATACTATATGAACTATAAATGATAAATTTTCACACAAAAGGAATTCAATCTCATAAAAAGGTTATGGGTGGAATACCGATAAAATATTGTATTTTTGTATCACCTATATGATGTCAAATGTAATTGTGGTACCTAATTCCATTATAATGTAGTCATTGATGTGATCCTTAAATGAGTATTATGTTGAAATGAACCTGATGATCATTATTTATAACATGCACTAAGAGGTGGGATAAGATGTCGGTAGTATGATTCTATATAATATTAATTTAACACCTTCTCATTTTGATATTCATATCTATGTGAAACTAGGTTATTATTAGTTTCGACTTATATGGAAGAATTTATATAGTATAGAGACCACCAATTTTTTGTCTCAATATATTGAGAAAATTATCTTATTTAGGGAATATTATTTCCTTCCATTTACCATAAAAATTGTGGTGCATAATGATTTTCTTCACTCTTAATGAAAATTACATCCATGATCTAATAATATGTCTATTTGTATTATCCATACATATTTATGTATTGTTAGGAGACCTAACAAACCATATTTTGTATTACTCGGCTCTATATATTTGTATATTATAGTATATAATGGAAAAAACTATCATTTTAGATTCCCTCTTTCAATATGAACATAAATGGCAAAAATTGCAATTTGAATTAATATATGGTTATATTATACCCATTGAATAATAATGTTTTCTATGTTTTGACTAATAGGCTAACTAAGTCTTCATATTTCTGGTTGAGCGATGTTAGTAAAAAGGTTGATGATATTGGAAATCTTTATTTAATGGAAATTTTGATAATTCATAAGGGAATAAATTTATGAATTTTTATTGAAGTTATTAATTGAAAAATAAAATTTTGGAACTCATTTTTAAGGAAATGAGATATCATGTGAAATTATGCCTTATAAATTATCCACAAAAGGTTATGAAGATGAATCAAGAGATTTAGATTCTATTGTTCAAGCATTATTAATTTATCTTGGATTTAAAAGAAACATGAGCTACCTATATGGAATTATTTGTGTTTTTATAGTAATATAAATATGTATTATATATTAATGGCTTCATTTAATCCCATATATGATAATACAATATAATATACACTCTGTGGGATAGATGTAGATGAGGAATAACTGGTAGTATTGAGCATTATTTGCAGGATGAATTAAAATATAAATTTTATCTACATTATAGTAGGTATACTTTTGTGCGTGTATAAATAATAAGCTTATTTTAATCATTATTATTTTGGAGTTATATATTTTTTATTGGGTGAATTGTAAGGTGTAACTGCATTTTTTCACTGACAACCCATAATGAAAGTGAAATATAATGAGATGTAAGTGCTAACATTTCTGATCTCTATAAGCATTAGTATGTTTACTTATTGATTGTTGTTACCACACAAGGTTACACCTATTTATAATTTATTTTGTGCCTCTTAGTAAAGGATGAAAATTCATTATTTCTATAATATATTGAGTGGATAAGAGCTATAATTGGAGAAACAACCCCATGTAAATGAAAAAATGTTATATAATTTTTTCTCCCAATATAATGAAATACCAAGGAAATCTATTCTGTTGCTACCTAAAACGTCATTTGTAGGTGCAAGAATTATAATTTGTAAATTTTTTATTATTTTCCTTTAATTTAGATTAAATTTCATTATGATTTTTGTAATAATTGGAAAGAAAAACCCATCCCATAGTTGTCACACGGTTAGTAAAAACAATATATACCAATATCATATGAAGTGGGTGGAGGTTTCCTCTTTTTACTAAATGGTTGATCTATAGTTTTCTAACAATATGGCCAACCGCTGAAGATTATTTTTTTCTATATTGATTTTATATTAATGAAAGGTACATGGATTATTAAATCCTTTTCAAAATTATGAGGTTATCCTTAGTTATAGTGGATTTATGAACTATATACTACAAAATTTTAAAATTTATTCCTTAATAATGATTTTTATCTTTTTACAATGTCGGGTTCATTTAACTAAAAAATTAATGTTATACCCACTATCATATGAAACTAAATTAGAATATTATTCCCCATTTAATCATTATAAAGAAAGAATATTGGGAACCTCTAATGAAAACTACTTCTGATTGGTTTTCATGTTTATTTTCTAATATTTTTTATAATATCATAAATTTAATCGATTCATCCTATTTCAATTGTCATTTTGTATACATATCCTTGATTATAATAATTTCAAACAAAAAATAGTGTATTTTCATTTAGATTCTTTGAGAATTATTATCATTTTATTGTTTTTAGTAATTTAAATCACACCATAATAATTTTTCTTCATTATCATGGTTTTACTACAATGTTATCATGTGATTTCGTCAATTTGACAGTAGTGGTATTAAGTAATTACTTTGGTAGAGGAAGAATATCTTAATCAATTTTTTAAATCAAATATTATATTGATTCAATGTTTTTTATTGAATCAAAGATTAGTAAGTATACTATAATAATGTTTTCAATTTCAGATATTTTATAAATGTAATAAAATTAATTTATACAACATTATTTATATATATATGTTCTATAGAAATGGATATGAGAAGCTAATATTTTATTTGTTATCAATGTGAAATTTGATGTATGATTTTTTATGGATGATTGAGTGATTATTGACCCACATTACATAATGGGGATGATAATGAATTGTGGTTAATAGTGAAAGATGTATCATTCCATAGTATATGAAAATAAATATTCCTATGATGTGAAAAGAATGGAAAATAGAAGTTACACGGTGAGAAATCACAACATAAAATGTTCTTCATTCTAGTCTATAAGTGAATGAAAAATATTGAAGTGTTTAAATTCTATGTATAATACATTAAAATATTATAGAGAAATTTTCTTACATAATAAAACAATGAATAATTTAGGGATATATTTAAATTCTAGAATAAATAGAGATACTAATCTAATGATGTTATAGAGAATCCACCGACTGATGACTAAACATGTCATTTTTTAGTGATAAAATAAAATTGAAAAGGATGTTTATAGGTTGGTTATATATTGAAATGTAATTTAGTAATGTAATATTATTAATAATATATAATAAATACTTATAATTTTTCAATATCTTGGTTTCAGTGAAAAAATAAAAAAATAAGTTATTGCAATTATATTTTTTATGTTATGTGAAGAATATCTGTGATATCCTGGATGTATTTTTGGTTGAGTTGATTAATTTTCTTCTAAATAATTCATTAGATTATTCAATGAATTAATTCTTATACACATTATAGGGGTCATAAAAATCATTGTAGGGATCGCTATGTGATCATGGTAATATACAATCATCAATGTAGAATTAAAATGAAATACATAATATACATTGAAAAAAACAAATTTTGTTTGATAAATAGACAACATATAGTACAATGAAGAACATATGGAGAATAATGAACATAAAGAGTAAACCATTTAAGATATTGAAAGTGTTTTATTTTGATATTTTGAAGAATATTGTAAATATAATCAAAGAACTACCTATATCATAATTTTGTACATAGATCCTCTTAAAATAGAATGTATACTTATATTTTGGGTAATAATATGGGGATTTGGGAAAAATAAAAAATTTATATTCTATTGAGAAAATTATTTTTCATGAAAAATATTTTATTAATTATTGATATAAAGACCAATAAATACTAAATTGGTTTGTGATAAAATATAAATTATTTATAGAATATTATTGTAAATTAGTTGTAGTTTCCCGAAAAGGGTTCCACACACCTATACCTCAAGTTGGTCAGTCACATGACATCATTACCGAATCCCCATATACTAGAGGCTGCCAACTAGTAGAAATTTTCTAACACCATTCATGTTGAAATTATACCTTATTCTTCATAATAAAAATTAAGAGTGAAATAATAGTAAATCACAAAATACATCACCCAAACCATAAGGATTCTAATTTAAAATGATTTACAAAACAGGAAATTCATTGCCAAAACATAACAATAGATATTTCATGATATTTTATGTGTAATGTATCAGAATGAAAACTAAAAAATGAGAACATTGATGTCTACCATGAAGGAAACTTAACATGTTCCGTTCCCTCATCAAGGCTCCATCCCAACTCAGCTACCTAACATATGTTGTTTTAATTTATCTTTTCTTACAAACATGAAATCTATTTAGGTACCGATCAAGTAACCTTACTATAGTGTCAGTACAAATCATTTGGCTACCTCTAACAATTCTTAATATGATATATATTCTATAACAACGTATGCAATTATATATATAATAAATCACATTTCATATATAACAGTTCATAACATTGTGAACTATTATTTTTTTTAACCACATAAACCTCTGGGATCCCATAGACACCAATATCTCAATAATTCATTGTCCAATTATTATGTATGAGTAATCACCAAGGAATATCATATCACATAATTCCATTATTACTATTATTTAATTCATATATGAATGTTGATGTTACCATTAATACGTTATAATTGGGTGACCATGATACCATTCATAATTTAACAACTGAATGACCATGTAACCATTCATAATTTCAAAATTGAATGACTATTTTACCATTCAAAGTTTCAATATTCATTAATATATGCCAGTCATTACATTCATCATTTCATCATTCAACAACCATGTGACCATTCATAGTTTCAAAATTCATGACTAAATGTCCATGTCACCAATTATCATTTCAAAATAAAATTACCATGTTACAATACATATCTTTTTTAAATAATTAAAATATTAATAAGTCACACCATGTTCATATTTTAATTAGAAAAAATGAAATCAATTCAATTACATAATTCAAATATTAAATAAACACATCGATAACATCAAATAATTCAACAAATAATTAATCACATCAATAAAATTAAGTAATTGAATATTTAATTATTCATGTCAACTCATTTACTTAATATAATAATTAATTAATCACAAAAAAATATTAATCAATTCAACAATTAATTATCTAATAATTTAAATTAGTTAATTCAATAATTAACTAGTCACATCAATAAAATTAATTATTTCAAAATTTAATTAATCACATATATAAAATTATTTAATTCACTAATTAAGTAATTAGAACAATTTCATAGTTAAATAATAAATTAGCTAGTAACAACCATTACATTAATTAATTTAGAAATTAATTAATTAAATCAATAAGGTTATTTAATTCGATAGTTTTTTAATCGCGTCAATTTCTTTAGCTCATTAAACAGTTAACTAATCATGTTAATAAAATTAATTTACTAGGCAATTAAGTAATCACATCAATTCATTTAGTTAATTCAAAAATTAATTAATATAATAAATCCCTTAAGATAATTTAAAAATTACTATTCACTTCAATAACATTAATTAATTAGGAAAATATATAATTACAGTAATTACATTAGTCAATTCAACAATTTTCTATTCATGTCAATGAAATTAATTAATTAAAAAATTAATTTATCACATCAATTTCCCCAATTAATTTCCAAAATAATTGTTCCTTTTTTTCTATTAATTAATTCCATATTTAATTAATCACATCCAATCCCTTCAAATAATTCTACAATAATTATTTCCTGGATATTTCATTATCTAATTCCACAATTATTTCATCACATTCAATCACTTCAATTTATTAAACAAATAATTATTCATGAAAAATCCTATAATTCATGATACAATTAATTAATCACACTCAATCTCTTGAATTATTTCTCCAATTAAGTTTTCATAGAAATTCCATTAATTAATTCCACCATTAATTAATCACATTAAATCTCTTAAATTAATTTCTAATTTAATGGTTCATGAAATATCTATTAATTAGTTACACTAATAATTAGTCACATTGATTCTCCTAAATTACATCACTAATTTATCGGTTACATAAATTCCATTAATTAATTTCATAACTAATTTAACACACACATGATATTTCATAGTAAAAAAAATAACAAATAATTAATTCTAAAATTAAATATTTTAATTCAACAACCACAATAACACGATAATTAATTCCATGCTTAATTATTAGAAATCACGAATTCATAGTCCCAACCAATTCAATTCATTAAATTAATTAATAAATAAATAGTCAAAATCAACAACCTCAGTAATCCAATAATTATTTCAACAATTAATTATTCCAAATAATGATTTTAGATTCCCAACCATTCCCAATAATTAAATCAAAAATTAATTAATCAATATTAACTACATTAATAACCCCATAATTAATTACTTAATTAATTAATCATCTCAATCGAATTAATTAACTCAAAAATTAATTAGTCATATCATTATCATTATTGAACACAAAATTTTTTTAATCATCTTAGAATTTTTTAACAATTTTAGTTCATGTTCGTCACATCGATCTCAAGAATTAATCCCAATATTAATTAAGAAAATAATTAAAATAAAATAATCCTTTAATTTTTTATTCTATAAAGACAAACCAATATTGAATAACTTTTTCAAAAATTAGAAATTAAATTCATATTCACATTAACCCATAATTATTTTAGAAATTATTTATCTCTAATCAATAATGACAATAGCCCTAATGATGTCAGTAATTAATTATCTCAAACAAACAATCTCATTATCTCAAAATTAATGAAACAATTATTTATCACAAAGAAAAAATCTCATTATCCATAAATAATTTAACAATTAACTATATAAAACAACAATATAGATATTTCATAAATAAATCAACTCAAATTATCTCAAATCAACAATTCAAACATAGAACAATTTATTCAACAATTAATTTTCTTAAATCAACAATATCATTATCAATATTTTATTCATTAACTATTTCTATCAAATAACCTATCTAAATATATCACAAATAATTAAACACCTAATTATCTCAAATATATAATCTCAAATATCCCCATGTAAAAATATCCATTAATTGTTTATTTTACAAAATTAATTAATTGTATTTAGAATTAAATTTTTTAAAATATAATCGAAATTATACAGTTAGATTAATATAATTACAATCAAGACAATGAGATTTGAATTATAGGCCACCTAACTCAATTCATTAGAGAAAAACCACCTAAGGTAAATATCCATTTTGAAGACGATCGATCAAGAACATGAGGAATATCATGGTCATGATCCAAAAGAAAATTCCACTATCAAACGAAAATGGTCTCCTAACTCTAAATAACAATCCCAAAATCCTATATCATGTTAAAAAAAATTAGATATAGATATAAAATAAAATTTATAAACCCACAAAAATAATGGGACAAGAACGAGATTGAGATGCAAAATCAACCAGGAAGAAACCACATAACCAATGTGGTATAGCTCTTCCAATCGTGCATGGAATAGCTATGAATGGAGGTCGATGGGCCTTGGAATCATGCCAAGTGCCAAATAAAATGAATAAATTTATTATTTTTCAAGCTAAATAATTTAGGGGTATAAGAGATGGTTTTAATTTTTTTTATTTTTTTTAACGTTAATTATCATTCTCATGGTTTTCTAGGTTATGTCACATGGTTTGTACTAATAATTTTCCTAACCATGTGCACATTGCCAAATGTTTTTTTGGAAAAATCGTTTAACCATGTAAAAATCCTATGACCTCCTTCCAAACTATTTTTAACAATTCTTAAAACATGTGAAACCCATTAAACCTCATTTCTCCATCATTCTAATGATGCAGAAACCATAATCAATCCATGAAACACCTCTCATCTAGCCTTGATATAACTACAAAAATTTATAATCGAATCAGGTAAAATATAAAAGTACTAAATAAGAATATGGAATTTCTCTAAAATGATTTTATTTAATATTAATGTAATGAAACATCATTTCATAGGGATTAAATATTATTTTAATACTATATTTATTTTTAATTTCCATAATAGTATGAAATTATTTATGATGATCCATGATAATTTAACACATAATCAAATCATGAGGACTTATTTATAATGACTGAATCAAGGATTAATTTATGATGACTAGATGATAATGAGGATGGATTCTATTTAATTTATTTTTGAATTTATAATGATAATATCTAGAAATCAGTTCTCTAAAATTTAAAATTACAAATTTTGATTTTGGAAATATTATTTTTCATTTAAATTTTCACTTTTTCAGTTTTTATAACTCATTATATTGAGTTTATTTAGTAAAATTTAATATTTTTTATAGAAATAAAAATTCTAATATAAAATAATGTTTGGATCCACAGTACAGTAGGATGTTTTAACCATAAAAACAACATTAAGATATTACATTTAATGTAGATATAGGTGTAGTGTTTTTTATAAAAATAATTTCATGCAATATATAAGATATAATATGGTTATGTAGTT
This sequence comes from Viscum album, assembly GCA_963277665.1. Lineage (NCBI taxonomy): Eukaryota > Viridiplantae > Streptophyta > Magnoliopsida > Santalales > Viscaceae > Viscum > Viscum album. The sequence continues at coordinate 396,547,897 of OY728161.1, forward strand.
GGATAATCTAAAATGATAAAGGAAATGATAAAATTTACCCCTTTAATTTTTTATATATAAAATATTGTGGAAAAAAGTTATGAAATAATGTGTGGAAACCCTATATACAAAATTTCAAAAAAAAATATTGGATATAAATTTAGATTCAATAGTTTTTTTCTATGGTTCAAATATTTAATATAAACTAAAATGACACATATGATAATATTAAATATTAGGATAGATAATGTGGATAAAATGAGGTTGGAATCTAATAGCTACAAATTAAAAGAACAACTAATCTCTATAGGAATAAGTTGTTGTTGTTATTATAGTAGATACTAATATGATGACAATGATGACGATTCTCCATATCATTACTAAGGATAATGATAGAATAAGAACTCATGATAGTATTTTTTTTAAATAATAATTAGTGTAGTTGGGGTTTGGCATTTCAGTAATTACCACAGAATACCACATAATGTATGGGGGTTCAAAACTCATTCATATGCATGCAATTTAGTAGCATTGAACCAGTACTGTAGTAGAACTAAAACAGTGGAAGAAATGTATCAGTGAAGACACTATAGTGGTGGATATATTGTAGTCTGTACTATAGCAACCTGGTTACTATAGTAGTGGTATTCACTGAAGAGAATTTGGATAAAAAATATGGGTATTAAGGTAAATGTAATGGGCTTTAATTTCCATTAGACCTATGTTACATGTAATTTGTCTCCTCTACCAAATGACAAAAGTGGTTATTTATATTATTTAAATAATAAAGAGTCTTTATCCCTAACTATAAAAAATTGAATATTTAGAGGTATAAAATACAACATAATCTATGGATTATTTGAATGTACTTACAAGAGTATGATTTGGGTGGTGAGCATTTTATATTTTGAGAATTTTTGGATTCAAAATTATTACACGATATCTAGAATGAGTTGTAAATTATATTTTAATAAATTGTATGTTATTTTTATAATGAAATAATATAAGATTATACCAAGTATTATGAATTTTTATTGAAGGATTATATGTAATTCAAAGACACAAATTTCAATTATGTGTATTATATTTGTTGGTTGTGATACATTCTAGTGATTATTAGTTTTTTTAATTCAATATGGTGTAAGGATTCTATCAAAACTAGTCACAAACATTTAATAGTACTCGGAAGATTTTAATTCCTTTAGGATATGGGAAATTGTATACCATATTTTAATCTATGTATATTTGTTTGATTTTATATATCCTGGGATGATGAAAAAGATAACCCTTTTCTCATAAACAATTTTTATGATATTTCTCAAACAAAACATTAAATTAATAGTTCTATGGATAATTTATTGTTTGTATCTAGAAAAAATGCTATGTAATATTAGAAATAAAAAAAACAAACTTATCATTTATTTAGACATATTTAAAGGATCTATTATTATTCCATTTTATGCCACCTAACTTCAATTTATTTCATGTGGACATAAATCAATTGAATTTGATTAAAATAATATTTAATAGGATATATATAAAGGTAATAAAATCTCTCATATTATCATGGTTATTACATTTTTCATAATAATATAGAATGACCATAAATAAATGAGGTGTAGTATAAAATTTTGATATTAATTACAATAGAAGTAATCATCAAATGTGGCTAAAGTATAAAAATAATGCAATCAAAATCATGTCTCAAAGGCTTTATAAAAAAAGTTTTATAAGGAAATTAACCTAGTTATCAGGAAACATTATAATTTTATGATTTAAAAATATGATAAATATTCAATCTATTAATGTAAAGTTTTTACCAAATTCATTAGATATCCATCAGTGGGCACCATCAATATATTTATGTGTACATGTGCTACAAACATTATATATCATAATAATGTCTTCTCTATTTCTAACCATATGAACCAAATATGGGATTAAAACATAATATCTCCCTATCATTGAAGTGTTGTAATATAAATAATAATACCCTTGAATGAATCTTCAGTTTGGTATTTGTAATATAAATGTATTTGATGTAAATATAAGGAAAATATTTCTAAAAAATATATACATAAATTTTAGTAGAAGGGGGTAAATGATTGAGAAAGGCTTTATCTAATTTATAGGGAAACATTGATAAGTAAATGAATTATTATGAAATCATGTTGAATGATTTAAAAGAAAATAAAAACTTTTATCTTCAGTAATGTACACAAATATGATCATATGTGAATCTGTTACAAAAAAAAATTATTTTCAAAACATACAAGATTGATTTATTGAGAGTTTTAAGGACTTAGAAATTTTCATAAAAACAAAAAAGAAGTGAGAGTGAATATAAAATGATCTTGGGTTTGAAAAAAATGGTGTGGATAGGCTGGAATTAATAGAAAATTAGGAAAAATGATTATAATTTTTAAAATATAGTTGGAGTATTTCTATGTTAAAAAAGAAATTTTCTATGGATGAATCATAGTTTTATTTTATAGATTCTAAAATAAAAATGTTTTTATTATAAATAATGTAGTATAATAAATAAAAGACCACTTTTTTTTACAATGGTTATTGGAATATATTTTTTCACCAAAATAGAGGTTTTTAAAAAATTTATATCGACATTATTACTTTGGAGTTTTTTACTATTTTTGGAATGTAATATTACATAATTAATATAAAATATAAATATAATGTTAGAAATTTATGCCCGTGGACATACTTATTATATATTTTATTTCATTATTAAAAGTATTTTTATTCACAAATATACTAAAATCATAAAACATTTTTTTATATTCACTAAAAACTATTTTTTTATTATATTTTTAAAATTTCACCCAAACCTAACATCTATGTGATGATTTCAAATATAAATTTATTTTATCATGATAATTTCCTTTTCATGACCAATAATTATTTCAACAATGTTACTGAATTATTATAAAATAATATTTTTAATGTTTAAGATATTATCTAATCCATTTTTTAATATAAATTTTTATTATACCATTTGTAATGGTTTATAATTATTATATTTACATATAAAAATATGAAAAAAATATAATAAATACATATAGACTCCAAAATTTTCATTCATTAACATTTAATACTTTTTTACAGATCATTTATAATTCCCTTAATGATGTCTATCATATTCTTATCAAAAATAATTTATTTTTGTAGTTGTCATTGATGAACTGATCTTCATAGGATAATTTAGGATTATAGAGTGAGTTTTAATATTGAAATTATTTGAATGTCTTCATCTATATGTACACTTCATATATGGTATCCTCAACACTATTATATATTTTTAAATGTTGTTATTAAATGCAAATATTTCTCTATGATTTCAATATAATATAGTCACTTTGAAAATTGAGTACTTTTAATAATATTATACTAAAAATATAGGCTGTTTAATTCCCCTTAATAAATTTAATCTTCATCATTTCTGTAAATTATCTTAATATGGATCTACATCTCTAGTATAATTACTTTAGACTCAAATTTTATTTTATAAAACTTGTGATTTTCAGACAAGTCATTAAACAATGGGGTTTTCTGATTATTTATCAAAATATTCCTTTTATCAACAATATAAATCTGTTATTCTTTATATGAAAGGTTGGGTTCCAAATCATCACCATTTTTTATTATTTATGTTTTGGGAATGATATATAATTAGTTAATAGAGAAATGTGGAAGATTTCATGGAAGATAGAATGATATTTAGGTAATTCTATCTAATATATAACTTCACCAACATGCTCCAAAATTATAAAATGTCGAATATAAGAGTGTATCATATTACTATTAATTAAAAATCTTATATTATCATCCTATTGTGATATTTTTGGCAATATATAATCTCAAGCATAAAACTCTATATTCATTATTTGATTGTAATCGTAGTTATTTTACCATCTCTACGATGCATTAATGTGTTTCTGGATCCAATGTATCATATCTATTGTGTCTTTCATAATGTGTATTCACATCATTTTCCCATCTATTACATAATATTTTCATTCTAGATTAATAATTTTTTTCCTGTACAGAAATGTATACAGATCAATTTGGATACATTATTGGAAGTCAGTTTAATATGGAATTAGAAAATTGGATGATATTGGTCTCAAGAACTATGAAAATATATCTAGTTAGACCATTTAACGTGTTATATTTTTTTACTCCTACAAATTAAGTCCATTATTTAATTGATGATTGGATATAGTAATGACGAATTTGATTTTCACAACCTTTGGGATTTTCCTCAAGAATATAAAAGTAAATATTTAACCATGTTCTAGAAACATTTATAGTGGCTCTCCATAATGCCTCAATAAATCTTGATTATACAGGTGAAAAAAATAATAGAGGTCAATTCAATGGTATATTAGTAAATGAGAATAGTTTTCCACTCTATAAATGATTTCCCATATTGTGTTGTTTTCCTTCGATTTCATAGGATAACAGATAAAAAATCATATTGTTATGGTTTTTAGCATCAATATATGTAGTGGTAGTTGTAAATATAGTTCGTTTGGTAAATCTTTTCCTACATCACTATATATTAGTAATACTTATTTTAGTATAATCATAAATTCCCATTCTATGTTATATCAACAAAATTTGTCTCCAAGATCATTATATATTTTAGTTATTGTAAGAGGAATTGATAACAAAAATATATGATCTTTATGAGTCATATATTTCATATGATTTATAGAATATGAGAAACATATAATTTTAAAAATCCTTACCACAACATCATTATCATCATTTAAACAAATAATATTTTAATTTTTCATAACATTACTTTACGTTCAAAACAAATCATAATATCTTGTTGCGTTGTTGGACTTTGATGGTAATAATTGTCTATGAACCTTTTAGGATAAGATTCATGACATTCCTTCCCCTACTACTTCCATGTAAATCATTTCAATGACCTTGAACAAAGGATATTAGATAACACACAACATTGAATTAAATTTAAGGTTTTTCAAACCTTCCATATCCATGAATTTGTTTTATATTCCATGTTGATAATTTATAGATTAGATTTATTAATTAAGAAACTCTAACGATCTCATATGTATCATTTTTAGAATATTTTGTTATAATATATATTTCAGAGTCCTCTTTTCAATATATTTATTGTACTTCTCCCAATAAAGATTATATCAATATATATTAAAAGACTATATATATCCGGCTAACTCCAAATTCGGGGGAGGATTATTCTATTCATGGCAATTAAACATTGAAGATTCATATGAACTCATAATTTCAATATTAATGTAATAAATGAAAAGGCCTTTCTAGGATTAGTCACTAAAAATGTCTTCTCTTACTACATTAGAGGGTAAAAATTTAATAGGTTCACCAACCAATCTTTTAATTAGTTTATATAATCCTTGTCTTAATTATTTTTTGGGATAAAACTAACTCTCTTTAATTTTAACATTGTAAGTGTAATATAAATAGTTAAAATGATTTCACAATCCTTCTATAATATCATTCATGAATATGTAATATATGAATCTAGGTTACTGGTGTAGGATGAGGAAACTCCTCTATCACCCAGTTCCATGTTATATCAATATTTATTCCATCAGTGGTCATTATTTTTCCTATGAAGGAGACATAATATTGAAAGGAATAATATTTTCCAGATTAAATAATGAAATTTTACCACCTCATTTTTCAAAAATGAAACCCTTAGATAATCCTTATACTCCTCGTGATATTTGAAATATATATTAATATCATAAAAAACCATCGAAACATTTATCAATGTAGTCTTTATATAGTATATTAATGAAATATAATAATATGATAGGACTATTAATAAATAAAAATGTAATTAGAACAATCTAATTGTTTCTATATCCTTTTCATAAGTTAATCTTCTCAATATCTTATTTCTCACCCTCAATAGTTAATCAATTCATATGATGTAATCCATGGAGAACAATGATGTCCCCGGAAAATAGTATAAAAAACCTAAATCCATAATAAGTTGAATTTTTGGTTCATTATTATACAATTATGATGTTTATAATCAATTCATATATATTGTGATCTACTATTTTTTACAAAATGAAAAATAAAAACCGCCTAGAGATATACTTGAATGAATACAACCATTACTTGAATAATCATGATGGTTATTATTTAATTCCTATAATTCTATTTTTATTCTATCTAGGATCTATTATATTGGATTATATATTGGATATATTTCAATAGATATCATTACCTCTCCCTGATGATTCCCACATAATTCATTTAAAAATACATTAATGTATTCTAAAAAGGTATTTATATCTATTGTATTTTTTTATCATCACTTTCATCCCATTATTCATGAATGATCTTTATAAGTTAAGTTTTAGGATAAATATATTGACATGAATCAGGATAAGATTTAGTTCCCCTATATATTAATATAGGTTATCCCACTGAGAATACTAAAATTTAATTAATCTATAGTTGACCAGATAATTATAAATTAAATAAAATCAATTACTAGTATTATCCCAAATTCAAAAAGTCGATTACTCACTATGTATCCAAATAGAGTATAATCCCAAATAATAATAGTGATATCAGAATATATTATTTATTTTTTAATACATAATCTAAAATTTTTATCCTACTACTCCACCACTAGTAGTTTTGGGTATAATTGGATGTTCACTACATATTACAATGAAATTAATAAATCTATATATCATAGATGAAATAATCATCTTTTCTATATTTATGAGTATTATAAATATACCATCCACTGCATCATTATGTGCCTTGACAATAGCCATCATCATTTTGAATAAATTATTCTTCTACCTGCATATCTACATGGGTGGTGGGAGTATCCCTATGTTATCATATGTTTGGAATGTCAGTTATGGACATGATATTGCTCCCCAAACATGAAAACGTTTTCAGAACGATTTTTATTCCCCATCATTTAGTTTCCTTTTTTATTCATATATTTAGTATTTTAATGTTGATTTAATTTTTTATATAAATATATCTCACCTCCACCCATTTAAAACATTCAAATTCCTTGCAGAAAATAAATTGAATACTTCCTCCAATTATTTTTTGATCGTATATAGTGTTTGTTATATACCCTATCAATCATTTACAAAACTGCTCCTAAAATTTTTCCATGTTATCTTATTTTTATATTTCATTACATGATATAATTTATATTCTCAAATATCTATTTTCCTATTGAGATAATATAACACTATTTACCCATAAATCCCATTGATATGGATTTATAGAGAATTAGATTCATTATTTCTTCATACATTAATGATTCAATTGATTTTACCATAATAATCATTGATAATTCATTAATCAAATCATGGAAAAATTTAATTTTCATCTCATAAACATTTAGAGGGAATGAGAAAAAAAATATTTTAGAATTAACTATATTATTTTTTACCACTTCATAGCTTCAACATCATGATATGGCATCAAGATATTGATCATATTCAACTTCTGAGAAGATTATCCCGTTATGAAATATATATCTAACACATATTTATTATAAAAATAATAGTGGAATATTGAAAATTTATTTTGAATTGAAAATTTCAATTTTTCAATGATCACTGAATCAAAGGATCATATAAAAAAGTGGTTCTTTTACCATTACTGAATTCATATATATTTTTAACTTCCATGATGATGTCAGATGCTACAAATAGTTTTGGTTTTAATTCATTGCCTTAAATAACAAATTCATAATCATTATAAGGTTTTAAACTAAAAAATCAATTATAATTTGATTCTTTTCATTTTATTATTGATTGTGTAAATTATTTATAGTATCCCATTGATTTTATTCATTTTTTATAGAAAAAAGGAAAAATATGTGAGATATTTGTTACTGTTACAAATCAAAAGATAATACATCGAAAGGGAATATTTATCCTATAATATTCTAATAATAAGTTCCTAAAATGTAATAAATATACGTTATAAATAATCATGTTATAAATATAGGCATTATAATGGATTACATAAAGAGTGTTACTAACCAGTTAATATCCTGTTGGGTTGTCGGTCCTGGTGTGGAGTTCTAATCCCACCCAATATGCACTAGGTATAGAGTGAATTGATAATCAACCTATGATTTTATAAATTATTATCCCTAGGCAAACATGTACCATAATAGTATCTAATTTCTTATAGAAATAAAGGATTTTAATTATAATAAAACAATAAACTCATTACATAAGAAAAATATTTGTGGATTTAATTTTATATAATTTACCTAATATTTTTTATAATTTTTTATAGTAATAATTCAATATATACCTTTTTATTTTTTAATCAAAACAAGGGAGTCTGATCTTTTTCATACATGATTTTTTTATATAATTCCATTAAATATATTACATTATTATATAGTGGTATTTTTAGAATAAAACTTATAAAAAATACATATATTATATCTGGATAGCATAATGAAAACAATAAAATAATATTTATTCATTCCTACTGAATTATCTATTTCTTATTCTATACTTAGTCAGATCAGTAAAAGTTATTTTCAAAGGAGACAATTTAATTAAAATGGTTCATAAAAAAATTTTGGGATGGAGAAATAAAATGGGAAGTCAATATTCATCATGGGATAAAAAAATTATATAAATGCATCAATGATGTAATAAATGAGTTATATATGATCATGATAACATGTATAGGATGAATGAAATATAAATCATGCTACAACATAAAAAACAGTCATTCCTATGAACACCACAAAGGTTCATCACCAATGTATCGTAAAATATTTTTCCATGTTTTTTCAAAAGGGCTCTACAAAATCATTAACAATTAATGACTCTATGGTATCATAAACATGTCATATGTATAGATTAATTCATTACCCATTACATTAAAAGGATATTCAAGTATATGATTCATATGATTAACATTATGTGATTCATATAGATTATATATAATAAGGGTATTCTATTCCATTTCAAACAATGTGTAGGTAATTTAGGGGTTTTCCTTATAGTCTCAAATCCAAAAAGTATAGTAATATATATTTTGATAACATAAGATGAATTTATGGTTACTATTCAAAAAAGTCATGTAAATCAAGGAATTATATTTTTAACATAACATGTATACATAATGACTTAAGGGATTAAGATAAAAAAAGAAAATGGTATTAACTCATTAATAGAAAAATAATTTTATATAAATATATTAATTATAAATTCATATTAGAATAATCAAAAGAGAAATAAAGACTTTATCACATGGAATGTAATATAATAGAGCGGTAGTGAATCCCTATCCTTATTTATTCGTAAAAAACATAAATAATGTAGTATATGAAATCATTATATATTTTCCAAAATTCATAATGAGAGTTTAAGATTTAATGGGACATGATAATGAACAACGGATAATTTTGGGTTGATAGGTAGGTATTTTGAAACATTATGAAGAAATTTTAATATAATCTTTAAAATATAGACATTTGAAAAATAATTTAGTAAAATAAACAATCCATATGCCTCCCATGGTTTTAGAAAATGGTTTATGATGAAATTTATTTAAATAAAATATTTTATTTTTATAACTGAATATAATTTCTGATATCATTTATGTAATAAGAAAATAAAATTATTCATATTATTATATTTAGAACCATAATAATCACTTTACAATTTGTATTTAGATTTATCCAATTCAAAATTCATATTCATTCATTTGAATATGTTTTATTATTAATATAAAAAAGTCAACATAAATTCAAATATTTTATGGGATTCAAAATTATCTTATATTTTAACGTTAATAAAACATATTAAAAACCATTGTTTTACAATTAATTGAAAAAAAATTTATCTTATGAAAATATAATGAATACAACATAACAAAATTTTAATGATCTGATTTCAGTTATGTAACTAAATTTTCACAAGACAATATCTTTTTTGATTTATAATTAATATATACAAACAATATTTTTTCTAATAAAATAAAATATTTAAAGGGAAAAACATTGTTAATTAATATAAAGTGTTTATTAATTTTATAATACCAAATGTATTTGATCATAATGTTTATTAGGAATTGTAATAACATTTCCAAATGAAAATTATAATAAATTTCAATTTTATTTTATAGAAGTATTTTAGAGTTCAAATGTATATCATTCCAATTACAACGGTTATATAGTGTCCAATTTTTTTTAATGTAATGGTATAATCCTAATAGAATAATTTCCCATTAAACCCTATATATACCTCTCAAATATCATATATAAAAATTCAATTCATTTCCCATAATGGTTTTAAACTTCCCTTAATAATTTCTATCATATTTTTAACAAATGTATTTTGTCTTATAGTTATAATGACTAGAGTGATCTTCATGGGATAATTTACACTCCTGTAGCTTCCATTTATGTTTTAATTAATCATGGGTGTTTATCATGAGGTAATATTCTTAGTCAGCATTGTCAATATAATTACATGAATTTAAAAGTTAATATGTAACTAAATTTCAATTTTATTATATCATAATAAAATATTTATATTTATACGCATCTTCCATTACTAATTAGTGAAATCATTTCCACGTTATTTCAATATATTCTACACCAATGTCATATGAAACCAAATAGTATAGACAATCAATCATAAGGGTGAATAAATGATCATTAAAAGAAATTTAATTAACACAACATGGTCAATCCTTGAACAAATATAGGTTGTTATTATTTTGAAGATTTCATATATTAAATGTGCATTAATTTCTTATTTGTAATGTCCCATCCTTGGTTCCATGTACTAGTTCGCCAAGCTGGTTTGTCGCATTACCCAAAACATGCCTCCTCATATTGTATAGGCTTCCTACTACTAGTGAGATTCTAATATATAACATGGGGATATTATATACTCATTATAAATTAACAGAATATTGAATTTAATTTACAAATAGATAAATTGTAATAACCAAAAACCAAAGTAATATCATAGGAATTAGAAACTAGAATCACATGGTAAACCAAAATATTTAAACAGTATCCAAAATATTGTATTACATATTTCATTCCACTTATTTAACATGTTTTAGAACGACAAACACAATATAATTACACACTCACAAGTCCCAAGATGGTCCGAACATCGTTTTTGGTTCAGTGATATGTGATGAATTCCATCTAATCCATCTATAATAAGGATATCTTCTCTACCCTATCATATAGACATGAGGTCTATTCTATTATTGATCATGCATCTTGAGTATAGTGTGAGTACAACTAAGTAGTCCATCACCAAAGACATCTAAAATAATATCTAGTCAGTAAAAGTGTATGTAGTTTTATCAAGAATAATGTGAAACAAAACATGTAAGAATTCAACATGTCAATATTATCTAATTAACCACTGAATTTATAATTTTTTGGAAGAAAAAAATCATTAATACGTTTTTAGCCAATTTCATATTTTAAATCATTCCCAAAGGGAAATCATATTTCATTATAACATGGGATTTAAATATAAAATTTAATTTAAATACATATAACATAGACTATTGGAACCACAATACAGGGAAAACCATTTTGGCCTAGAATTACATGTCTAGTAGACAATGAGTATTTGGAGCACCAGCCCCATTACCTCACCTAATTTTCATCACAGTTTTCTTATTTATTCATCTTTAACAATCCCACACCTGTTTTTATCACACAAGCCCATTTGAAGATTCATCCTTGTCCCACACATGTCATCGCATATAACCCAATATCACATTCAGGACATATTTCATATACATCATGGTTAAGAATTATTATGGTTCTTATAATCCATTATCTCCAATGTGTCCCATTTTATTTTATTTTTCATCCTTGTTTCATCACATTAGTCAAATGGAATAATATTATCAATTCCCCATTAATAAATTTATCAACATTTAATATTAAAAACCATTATCCCTTTAAGCATTCGACCACTCTCTCTTAATTACTATTTTCAATCAAATCAAAATCAAATCAAAATCACATTAATAATCATTTTCATAAAAACAATTACCAAATTAAAATTTCCAAATACCAACACGTCTCACTATCGCATGGAAATTCAATTAATCATTTATAATTGGAATAAAAATATCCCAATTTCTAAATTTAAATTTCCCACTTAGAGACCCAAAATTATAGTCAAAACATTTAGAATTGATAATTATACTACCTGCATCAAGGTTGTTTATAGACAATAGAGAAGTGGAAACACCCATTATGAAGAGGAATAACATAGATCACAATGGAACATAGAATCTAGAATAAAAAACCTATGATCAAGATCCAATTGAAACAAAAACAAAAACATGATCTAAATCTATCCCAATGGAGAATAAATAATTTATATTTATTAGAAATCATATAGGAGAGAGACTGAAAACCTAATTGAATGATATTACATACTAAAAGTGGTGAAGATCATTTAATCAGATCTTTTCGTATATAGTAACAGAATTAGATATGTCTCATCATCCCTTTGACAGCTCCAAAAAGTGAAGGATAAATTTTAGGGTAGAGCTTTATAGAAACTGGGATAATTTAGTGGGTTTGGGGATTTATAGAAGAATTTTTAGTGAAATTAATCATATGAACATGGTTTACAGGTCAGAGGTGCACTGTTTCCAATAATAGGTTCCCCGTAATCTTGTTTCTCATCATAGAGGATCATGAATTCTACCTAGAGGGATAATGAATTGATTAACCATGTTCAAACCTTGTGTTTACTATCCAAGTATGAATTCACTGGTTTTTATGGTCAAGTATAAAGTTTGGGAAAATTGCGTGCTGACCATGCACTGCCTAATTTCCCTAAAAAACATAATAATTTCTCATGAAATCTTCTAAGTTAATCGTCCATCATATTATAATGAAAACAAAAATTAATAATAAAAACAAAATGATCAATGCATGTATAGATAATGGTTGATGCTTACATTATTCCGACCATAAAATAGACCATCCGTGATATGTAGTCCCTTTTTTTAAGGGTTCAATATAAAATGATCAGTCCACTAAGCCAACATATCTTCTACTATCTCCCACGATTCCTCTAGAACAAAACCCTGATTCTAAAATAAATGAACTAACATCATGGAGTGTTACCACAAATTTTTTTTCACTATTATCCATAATATGTATATGATACTCCTAAATGTATGTATCGATATCATGGTAACTTCATCCAGATAAATCAACTGAGAATTTTGGGTTGATATCATTGATCTTTTGATCCCAAAAAAATGTTGTGAATAACACTATACCATTGTGGAAGCTCCAATCTGTATGAAACCTATCCAAATATATGTACAACCTCAAAATGTCCAAAAAACCTAGGTACCAACATTCCCTTCCATCCAGACAAGAGGTGTTCTTCATGGCCTATAATAAAGAGAAACAAAATATTAATTTTTAATAGTTCTATGATAATTCTAATTTATGTTGATCTCAACGCTTTCTATTTTCTTATCACAAGACCCAAAAAAATCATGAATTCACACCCATATAATATCTTACACAACCTATATTATATTAGCTTATTTCCAATATTTCTGTGGGTGGTAATCCGTATGCAGTAATACCTTTATACGAAGCACATTCTATAAGACTTTCTATAATAATTTAGTGAATATTGACACATGGATTGAAATTATACTCCACAAAAAACAGTGAAAAAAGACTATCTCTTTAATCTATAAGTCTCCAAACTGATCTGTTGATTAATCCTCCTAGAGTGGAAATTTTTATCTACATTCATCAATCATTCTAAAATACTAAAATTTATTCATTTGTCTATGATGTCATTAGGATACCCACCACAAATCCCAATGTTTAATTATACAAATTCCATTTTTAATAGGCAATGGATGTTTTAAATTACTAGGTATTGATTTAATTCCTTCAAATGATGACATATTTATCATTATTTAATGTCCCTACAACAAATTTTTTCATGTATGGCCACTAATATTGTCAATGATGGTCATGGAACATTTTTTTCACACCTAGATTCACTGCCAAATTCATTGAATTAATTTTATTCATCGTATCCTCATCCGTACATGTAGGAAAGGAAAAACCATTCCTAAAAATATTATAACATCCTAACATATAGTCAAATCTATTGGTGACTCCATAACAACAATTATTTCCATCCAATATAACACTCAATATCCTCATACAGAATCTCCCTAATCTATCTCAAGTGTGTTGAATCCACTAATACTGATATATGGGTAATTTGTTCCTAGACATCCTGAACCACAAAATTCCTCTCATACAACAAATTATTAATTTTCTTCTCATAACTAGTCTCTTAAACATCTCGATTTGTATTTTTCGTACACAAATAATCTGCATCAATATATCCCTTCCAAGGTACATATGAAAGATCAAAATTTTGAGACTGAATTTATTCATCCCATATATATTTTCATATATTCACGTCTCCATACAAAAAGATATACATTAATAACATTTTCTTAGTATAAATGGTAATCCTTAAATCCAATATATATTGATGCCAACACTTCAAATCCTTATCCAATCACAGTTACTCGAAAACACGTGTTGGTTAATTTCCTTAATGTGGCCTCAACGTTTTTGACCCATACACCACAACCTAATATCCTATCATCAATAATGATCTATGTCATATCCCAGATGCATCATAAAACTATGAATATTTCTCACACAGTTATGGAAAGGTAAATATTAAAGTGTTTGTCAAATAAATATTCAACTCTTTAATATAATTCACACATGTTATAGACCCTAGAAACTATACTCCCTTCTTGTTTAATCCCAAAAAGGGATATTTGTGAAATAAATTCCCAAGATGTTACACTTATTATAGCTTAGTAATACTAGAGATAACCAGTTATTAAGAACTATATTTTCTACTCATAAGAAAACATTTCGTAAACATAGTATGAGTCTTGTGACACAGCTTCCTAAAAGACAGCGTGACCATGGAAATGTAGCTAATCAATCAAGAATTGGAAGATAGATGATTTGTAATATAGATGATTCCCTCTTAGTGAGATAAGGATAATTTCAATATGTTTTACATGATTGTCATGAGTTTTCTAGTATACAAATATATCATACACAATAAAAACTAGAAATGGAACCAATTATTTGCAGAAGATTCTGTTCATTAGGGGAACAAATACAATATGATCATTTTTCAATTTGATCTACTTCATGAAAAAATAATAGAGGCCACAATAGATTATGAATATTTTTTTGGTATATCAAATGTTTAAACTATCAATCCATACCGCCTTCAAAAAAAAATACAATTCCCTCAATATTGTCTTGAAGAACACACATGAACATCTCAAATGGATAAAGAGACCATCTATACAAGGACGTGGATAAAATGTATTCATTATCACCCAGTTCATCTTCTAAAAATAATCACATATGCTTAAAGAAAAATTAAACTTCCTTAATAACAATAATAAATAACCCAACAGAAACTAAATCAGATAGAGTAATCATTATCCATCATCCCCTCTATTTGAGTCATTTTCTCTTGAATATATATTGGTTCCATTCTGAAAGGTGGAATGGAATCAATCACTACTCCTTGTATGATTTCATTATTATACTCAAAATCCCACTCATGTGGAAGCCCATGAAGACCCCTAGAAAAATTCATAGAGTCATTACAGTAAGTGTGGGATGAAATCATTATTCACACCCTTTTAAACCATAAAATTAATTTAATATTCGGTGGAAAAATCCCCCAGTTGAAAATTTAATGGTGCTGCATTGCCTTCTTGAATATCCCACTATGCACAAATAATGTAACCTTAACCATTGGGATATGTAAATGTAATTATTAAATGGTAAAAATTACCATACGATCAGTATTATACGATCCATTTCATAACCAAAACATCATTGAATCATATCATTCCATATATGTAATGATCACATAGGAAATGATACTATCAAACATAGAGATAACACACATTGAATGAACCAATGTATCTCGAATTTACTCACAACGTTGTATATATTATCATAAGGTCATATATAAAATTCACTTCAATACTCAAATAGTTCAAAATTTGGGCAATTATAAAATAATGGGAGGATCCTATGTCAAATAAAGAACTAGAATGAGTAAAATATAGACGATTACAATCACTAAATTTTAATGGTCCGTCACAATAATCCACATGTTTAGGATAAAAATAATGAAAATATAATATTTATATTCCTTTTACTATCATCTAATTACCATATGTTACTCCAATCTATTGATATGACCTCTCTTTCCAAGAAGTGCTAAATTCACAACCTTAGCCACCATGGCTAGTAGAACTTAATGTGGTAGAACAATGTTTTCTCAAAGACTTAAATCCCAAAAAATTATTCAGTTTTACATCTACATCAGTACTCATCTATAATTTTTCTTTTTAAACCATTGTCGATGTCCCATTATACCATAATATCATCACTCTACTGATAGTTATGGTCTCTATCTCTTAATGTGACCCAGCATACCTCACACATGGATGACCACTCAATTAACCTCCTAAGTTAATAGAAATTTCAACTTTATACATTTTTCTGCACTTAAAAAGTCACCATTTCCACAAATATGCTTTCTATACTTGTATGAAATACCTCCCAGTCATCTAGTTGGGGCCTCCTACCTTTCCTTGAATGCCTCCATCAGGTTCCCATCATAAATGAGGGCTTTATTCACCTCATATGAAAAAAATTTCATACTAAAAATATTATTCTAGGTCTTTATCTTACACATAATACCATATTGAAAACAATTTTACGTATTAGCCTCTTCACCTTGAAATTATGGGACAAAGTGCTGAAAATCATTAACAGGGCCACTATAGTCCATCACAAACATACTCTCCAATGCCAGCGTAATAAAATATACTTATCTACACATAACCTGATAATTACTGAACAATTTCTCCAAGAACATATTAAATGGTCCTTCTATGACATATTTTCTATTTTTTTGTCCCATTTTTTATTTCCCACAAACCCATAGACCAAATACGTATCTTATATGAAGTTTTTTGAAACCCATTACATTAAAATTCTCTTGGTGGTCAAGGTTTTTCTATATATCCTTGATCGAAAACTCACATGCCTCCGGTCCACCCTATCTAGATAATGATTGAGGGTTATAAAACAAGAACATTCATGGCATTTTAAACATACTTTTAGAAACAAAAATTGCGTATCCCACAACCAGGTACATAAAAAAAAGAATTGTTCTCACACAACACGTATTCAACATCATCAATTAGAAATATAACTGCTTCAACTTACACTACATGGGGAACATTAATATCCATATAATTAAATATTCCAATAAAAAATAATCATTAAGGAGTTATATATCAAAATTTAAAATTCAATTTCTTAATACAAATTTCAAAACAGTATAAAATTTTAACAATTGGGTTTCTTATAAATCCATCGTCAGTAATTCCCATTATACTAACACACTGTCAAAACATAGTAATGATCACTACCATCTACCATACATAATATTGGTCATAGATCATGTAGATGAAAACAATTTTACATATTATGTTTCTCATTAGGCACCCACTTCATCAATTTTATATACAACATATATCATCAATTATAATTATAATTCATTTTAGGACCCTTTTCATATATACAACAAATTAATGAAATGGAAATTAATTTAATCATCTCATCCCAATTACCTATTTTTTATGTGTGACTAAAATGATTCATTTAATAATAATTCTTGACTTCCATGAATGAGTCAGGTATGTTAATAATCTATAACATGAAAGGTGAAAAAAAATCTCAGATTACAACAAATAACACAACAACTGCATCAATTGAGGTGAAATAAAATCAAATTTTTTTAATAACATCAATAAAAACAATCTCACCCTGGATATATAGCTTTTACCATCGTAAATGGGTTATCTACACCCATTTACGAGCTCTTTACCAAGGCCTAAATCATTGTATTCTCATGTATACCATTCCTAAATAGTATGAAAAGAATAAATGAAAAGAAACATCATTTGATATGAATTTATAACTATTTGTATATGGATATGTGTTCCAAATAAAATGTTAGTTGGTCACATGACCACAATCACGCCACACCATATTCCAGAAGCTACCGACTAGTTGTGATGGTCTAATATATATCATCGAGATACGATACACTCTCTATCAAAGAATAAAAAATTTAAAATAAATGAACAATATCCAAATGAATATAATCAATATATAGAATCACAACATAACCAAAACAATCCAGTATCCAAAGATATACCAGAATATGTAAAAAAAATTAAAAACTGATGCATTATATAGGTAATTCCATTTATTTTTTGAGTTATATAATTAAAAACTATAAATAAGGTTATAGTGATAACTTCCATGATTTTCTGAACTTCTTGTTTAGTTCCCTAATTCATTCTTTATTAAATACCATAAATCTATAATATTAATCTTACCATTAATCTATTTAATAATTTTGACATAAATTTGGGTACCAAACAGGAACCTCGGGTAGGGTGTGTGTAGAAATTAGTAGGCCGCCACAAATGAAATCTAAAATAATATATAGTTAATAATAGTGTTTGTAGTGGTAACAAGAATAATGTACTATAAAACAATGAAATTGTTTTCTCAAGTCATTATTCATTAATTAGCCATCCATTTCATTGGGTTCATAATGAAACCCACACCGTCAATACTTTCTTCATCCCATGAAAGAGTCAGAACCATTCTTAAAGGGATTTCACATTTCATTATATCATGGTCATTAGTTATAAATTTTATTATAAATTTCATATCACATCCACTTGGAAACACATCCCATTGACCATTCTTTAGCACACATATTTTATGGCTATAACAACATGGGTATTTAGGGCATTTTCCCTTATCCCACAACTTATTTTATGACATGTTGGATTTTGATGCATCATTCCTGGACCTATGATTTTTGTTATTACATATGGGATTTTTAAGCATCATTCCATATTCAAATTCCTCATTAAATATATAACAACATCATAGATTTCACATATTTCATATACATATATGATAAGATTCATTAATAGTATAATTAAACATACCCATAATTGTTTCCCATTTCAATCATCAGTTCAATCATGGTTCCACAATTAAGTCAAATGTAATAATATGATTAATTCACCATTAATATATTTACAGAACTATAACTATATATTCAATTAACAAATCGTGGTCAATACAACCATCCCCTAATTCCCATTAAAAAAACATAATCCCATTAATCGTTAATTTCCTAACCACTATTACCAGAATTAATTTTCCTATGTTCTACCCATATCATTTTGACATCTAAATTCAATTAATCAATTCAATTCAAAATTTAATTTCCCATAATGAAAATTGGAATTACTCAATTACATACAAACAATTATAACAAAGATGATGGTAATTGATAATTAAACAACATAACTCAACATTTCTGATGGATTCTTTCTGAACAGAAAATAGTAATTTGATGTGGAGAAACATTGATGAAAATGGAATCCAGGATCTATAACACATAAACTATGATCATGTTCCAACAATATATATGAAGTAAAACAAGATCTAAAATAATTATAATGAAAATTAGAACATTCCACGTTATCTGGATAGAAATATATAAGAGAAAAAATTTTATGGGAAGAGATTACATACAAGAAGAGGTGAAGATATTTATTCAGATATTTGATTAATCAATAATAGTGTTTTATGATACATGGAATCCATTAGGGAGGTTCTAAAAATATTGAAAAAATATTTGTTCAATCTCAGGGGACAATATGAATAATACTCATTGGTTATAGATTATTAAAATAAAATTTGAGGTAAATTAATTTCCTGTGCATGGTTTCCTAGGTAGGGGTAAGTGGTTTTCCAAAAAATGTGTCTTTAAAGTGCACCTCTTCTTTGGGGGGAATGGTTTTCCCAAATAGAGAACACCATTTTCAAACAGTGGACCTAACACATAATTGTTCGTTGGTTGGGAATGTGTGATAAACTATGGTAGGGTGTACTATTTGGAAAAAAAATTTCCAAACTTGAACTTCCCAAAAAACTTTAAAAAAAATCTAAATTTCCCATGAACGCACCCATGAAAATCCTAAAAAAGTATGAAAAAACAATTTTAATGAAAACATGAATAGATCAATGATAGATCACTAGAAAAATGGTTAGGAACATACACTATACAATTATGAATAGATCTAAAGTTATTCTAAGAAATAAAAGAAATAAAAATTATATAGTTCTATTTTTTCATTTGAAATTTTTTAATAAACAGGTTCCCTTAATAGTGGATAACATTTTTCCTTTCTTTTTATTTTTAATATAATTTCATCATTATTAAATATAAAATAAAACAACCTTGTATAAATATTATATTTTCTATTTTTATTATAAAAATGAATCTATAATAGACAAGACTCTATGAAATATGAAAAATTTATTTTTAAAGTATCTTTTATGAGTTTGAAAATAAATAGAAGGAAGACCATAAATTTAAGGTAGTATCAATGTTATATATTATAAATTAAATTCACTGATTATTACCACCATGTTGAAGAAATTAAAAGAAATATTGAATATAAATTTAATTATTCAATATTTGTTTCTTATTATTATTTGATTTATTATGTCAAATAGGTTCTTATAAAAATTTTGACATAAATATTTCATATAACAAGGTCATATGTGATGAAATGTTAATGTTATAAAAGTAATATTGTTCCTTATAAAATGAATTAGTTAAAAAATGGGTACATGAAATATACTCTATAAACCTGATAATGAAAAGGATAAATTTCATTTAATTTAACATGAAATAGTTTTTTAAATTGAAAATGAATGAAAGTGTGATATATACTATATTTATTAGGTGTAATTTTTTTAATAAATTGAGGCTTTTAAATTGGAATCTATTTAAAATTTCTATTAGTAATAGTGATTCTCCAATATAAATAAATTACAAAAAATGGATACAAATTTATAACTATATTTAGTGACAAAAAATTACATGATGATCATATCTTGATTATTATAATTGTTTTTGAGTATATGACGAAAATTTATGACGATTTTTAGCAATTTTTACATATAACATTTCTTATTGTTTATTTATTGAGAAAAATAATATATGTCACGCATGTACTATTTTCGTAATATTCAATGAGAACTAACAAGATAAGAATTTTTGATTTGAACCTTTCTTCTAATCAGACTATTTTTGGTGAAATGATGTACTAGGAACTATATCTAGATATTCACATTACCAAATCAGATAAATAGGTAATCTAGTTTTGTAATTATTTTTTCCACTAATTTCATTGTAATATTTACATATTATATAAGTAAATAATATGGATATATTTAGGTGAATAAATTTTATAATAATCCACAAATGTGTTATGGTTGAACATAAAAATGTTTGACAGTAGAATATACCCCAAATGAATTATCATGTAGTTTTTTTTCAATATAAAAATAGAAGTCATGTAAATCATGACAAAAACTATTAGCTAGAAAATATAGAGATTTTTTTATAGCTCCTATTGATGTTCTTATATATAGGAAGAAATTATAACATAAAACTTTCATCAAATAGAAGATTAATAAATCTTAATGTGTTGGGGAACATTCTCTAAATAATGACCTAAAAATAGTTATAATACTTATACACGAAAGGAGGAACTTTTAAATTAATAACATATTTGGTCATTTGAAATGTTTCTATGACATTTTTGTAGGTAACTGGTCACTGAAATGAATGATGATGGAATGTGACAATACATCCCATCTCTTACAACACATAAAAAATACCACAACAATATAAGGAAAATCTTTTTAAAGGACAAATATTTTTACTTGCAGGTATACCTATAAATATGGAATCTGAGTAGATATCTTCCATTAATTTAAACAAGAAGGATAAATATTATATCAAATTAAATTGTATATGATTTATATGTTATAATTGGATATTTCATAACATAGGCTATTTTAAATTTGAAATTATTATAAAAAGGTAGGATGATTTGAATAAAATTAGGATCCCACAAAGATAAATTCCTAATGATTATTTTATTGGTTGAAATACCAAGTGTATAATTTGAGAGGCTTTTCATAAGGAATACCCAAATGTTGTTTAAAGTTTGTATATAAAATGAGATAAGGCAACCAAATAGATACAATTATGAAGGATTTGATACCTTGTTTAATGGATATTATAAGAGATAAATTGAAATTACAAATTACTCTAAGTATTAAAATCTATATATTAAATATTGAGTCCTCATCCAAATACAGAAAATAAATTTTTGCAAACATTATTTATTTATTTGTATATATCTGGTGTAAAAGGATAAAAATATTGAACAATCTGATTGAAATAAATTTTTACTAAAATTTAATGATAAGAAGAAAATTTCGATTAATAAATCCTTAGAAAATTAGAATGAATACATACACTCTATGGTTTTCTAAAATTTAGATGAATAATTATAATAGATCATTTACAAGTAGCAGAATTAATTGGGCCATAATCAAAAGCGTTTTTGGATGATGTAATAATCCTCATCTTTATTTCTAATAATTAAGAATTGATGGAAGTAATCCAAATTCCCAAATAATTCAATTATATATAATAAGAATATTTTATTTTTGAACAGCCAATAAAAGATGATTTTAGTGATGTTGTTGTTACATATCCTGTAATGTGATCCATCATGGAGAATATTTTTAATTGGAATACCGGTTATTTGTGGGTAACACACACACACATCTATATATATATATATGTAATAAGAATAAATTGATATAAAATATTCATGTGGTTTATTTCTAGAATAAAATACAATGATAAATATATTTTTGGATTATCCCCTAAGTGGAAGATATTAATAATGTGAACCTATATTTTATTTATTTATTTATATTTAAATAAAAAAATCTATATTTAATTGAATGAAACTACATCGTGGGGTATAATAATTAATTTCCCTTTATAAATATTATTATATTAAATAGGGACAAATGAAAGTGAAACTTATATTGATATGGTAAATGTTACATATATTCACATTAATGGTTTTGAGGATATTATTAAGTGGATTGTAGTTCCATAAATTCCATCATATTTTTATTTATACAAAGCCTTAATGAATAATGTTAGTGGTTTATTTAAATTTATATACATTAATATATATCATTTTTATAAATTTATCAATATTATTTTACAAACCACATTAGCCTATATAGAATTAATAAAATTAACTGATGGAAATTTCTTAAGGGAAATTTTGTATGAACATGCTTATATAAAATTCATTTAATATCATTTAATGAACCATACATAAACATATCACCTTTAGATGAATTTCGACTTTAATTGAATGTATTTCATTCTCAATGATATTAGAGGTTTCTTGTTTTTTAGAATTATTAAATACAAATAAATTTTAATCCCATACAATAAAAGTGGAGCCATATAGTTAGTATCCATTTCCACCAAAGGAGACGCCTTTAAATAGGAAAATGATTTTGTTTCATGACACATATTCAATACATTCATCATGAAATAGTATTTGTTATAAAAATAATTATGAGATGTGAAAGTATATTAAAAAATGGGAAGAGGACAAAATAATACTTTAAGGGACATTAAAAATGAATATTTTAAGTCTAGTGAAATACATGGAAACCCATTTAACGAAATATTAGAGATTATAACAAATAATTCTCACATGAAAAAAACACAATTTTTTTACTAAAAACATATTAAATTACATAAAAAATGATTCATAATGGTTACATATGGAATATATTTATCACCACACTTACATTTCTCTCTCACAGATATTATAGTTATCATAACTACATAAGGAGTAATAATCATAGTCAGAATACAAATAACCACCAATTTATATTCCTATAATTTTTTAATATAATAATATGAAAATAGATCTGTCACATTATATAATTAATTGGAGTGAAATAACGTGTTGAACCTCCCATGGATTATAATAAGACAAACCATTATAATAAACAATTCCCATGAACCATTATATAAGCATTACACATTAATATTTCACAAAAAAAATCATGAGAAAATTAAAATTAAAATTTTGATATGACTTTTCCTTTATTAAAATCAACACACCCTTAAATGAACAAATTTTATGTGAAAATAAAATGTTAAACATGAAAACGGACCTTCCAATGGTTATGGTGTTGAGAAATATAGAAATTATAATAAAACATTATTTGTTAAAAAATCTTCTTTTTTACTTTTGTAAAAATTGTAAAAGGTGTAACTTCAAAAGATTGTCTTTTAAAATAATTTCACTTATATAAAATTTTAAAAAGTTACCTATTTGAAATCATTTGAGAAAAAATAATAAATTACAATTTCAAAAAATTCATGTCTATATAAATACATTAAAATAATATTTTTTTAAAACATGTATATGAAAGACAATGATATTTGAGAATAAATCATTATAACATTTAAAATAATGTTTTAGTTGAAGAGTTCCTAACATTGTTCCTGACCAATAAAGTACATAATCTATCTTCAAAAATAATAAACATACATTAATTCATTACATCAAGTGAACCATTTTTATGTTTATGTCTCCTTTTTTTTACTTATTTCTATGTTATGAAAATTATTTTATTATTTATGATCATGGTAATTTTTTGAGAATATTCGGTATTTGAGTCCAAAGTAACATTAAGATTATATATATAATAAATTTTTGAATTATTCCATAATTTCTAAAATACTAATAATGATATTATAATTATTAGTAAACATTAATTATACAATATTTTTTAATATATATGGTAATAATAAATGATATTTGTTACAATTTTTTGGATGTTAGGTTGTATGTACACATGAGTATTGATTCACTTTTTCAATGTAAATTGATGATAAAAGATAAATATAATATTATCCTTTAGTAAAGACTATTATTACATTAATATAATATTAATAATTTATATATACTTTTACAAATCATTAATTTGATATGGTAATGAAAAAATATTAACATCGCTTTGTGGAGATGATAATTCACACATAAGCACGAATGGTGTTATCATTTTTCTATGATTTTCAATGTGAAAATTTAAATGAAATATTATCCTCTATAAAAGGAAAATATTGATAAATATATTATATAACAATTATTTCAATTATTATAACTAGTCATTTGCGATATTGATAGAAAATGAATTATATCAGTTTGTGAGGTGGTGGTATGTTGTTCATATCAATGATTGAATCTTTTCTAATTTGAGGGAAGTGGATATGGATACATATCATGAAAATAAAATAATAACATCCAATAATTTTACAAACTATAATAATTTTATCAATTTTATATCATTTAACAAAATATCATGTATTTTAAAATTTCATTTATGTCAATATTCAAATTATTCTCTATTTTGACGTTGAAAATATCAAAACTAAAAAAAATTACAAGACAATTAATAAATACCCCAAATAAAAAATTAATTTATACAATTAACTGATGAATATAATAATATAATGATTTATATATTTTTATATGTTTAATATAATTTGATTTATTTTTTCATTAATTGAATAATTTTTTTATAAGCATTTTAGGAAATTATATCATCACTATAAACTATTAAAAAATATCAATTTTGTAGATAAATAATTTATATTCCAAATTTCTATTTATAATCTAATATGTAATCTATATTACCCTATTTAAAATAGATATAATTTTTAATAAAATGAGTATGACATTATTGACTTATATTTCAATAAAAATTTATAAATGTCATAATCTCATGCATGTGGATATAAAAGTATATAATTTAGATCCTTGGATGATTATAGTAGAGAATAAATCTCCCAATAAAATGAATCAAGTGTTAGGAAAATTTTATACCACCTATCATTTCATTGGTTAACAAAATTTCTTGATAAATTCTTTAACAAGGTAATAAAAACTACTAATGTTACTATTCATATTGGCCAAATATAAAATGGGCCTATTTAATAATATTAGATTTTATGATTCAACATATTGAATTAATTTTTTTTAATTCAAATATAAGAACTTTTAGCATTTAATTTAAATTTAAACTAGTAAAACCCAACAAAAAATGGATTTAGGGAAAAGAAAAATTTTAAACATAATTTTTTTATTATAAATTATCTTATAAAATCAATTTGAAAACAAACAATTGGGTTATTTTAAAAAAAATACAATGAATTATTATTGAAAATTATTTTAAATAATAATTTTCACTTTAAAAAACATGAAAATATAATTAATTAGAAAATCATTATTTTAACTTATTCATTGAAAAAAAATATTTTTATAAAAATTTATTAAAATTATAAAATAATTAAATTTTCTTAAGATGATTTATAAAATTATGTTAAATTAATAAAAAAATATTTAATCCCAATAAAATAATTATATTATTTATATAAAAAAATAAAAATCATTTTGAAGGAAATTTTATTTTGATGAATAAAATGACTATACAAAAAATCATTTACATTACTAAAAAGAATTATGCAATACATTATAAATGAGTATGTAGATTAATTTTTTTTAAATCCATGAATAATATTCATTCCCTCCATTTTTATGGATATATTATAATTTTCAAATTTAATTAATAATATTTTATTACTCATTTTAGATCTCTGTTTTGTATCGTTAGTCTATAAAAAAATTTATTTATATTAAATAATCATGTTATTAAATTATCTCCCTTAATATATTACTTCCTCCCTATCCGAACATTGGAATGGTATCTATGGTTCGACAATTTAAAATACCATTACTGATATCCCACATTGAAATAAGTGTTAATAAATCATCAATTTAGAAACACACTAGTGGAAAAAACATTTATCACGTTGGAGTTTTTCACATTGGTACTATATAACCGACTTGCAATTCTTTAAAAATAGATATATCCCGTCAGTTATTTTATAACCGACATGATATATCGATCAAGATCAATTTTTAACATCGGTTTTTTTATAACTGACATAAAAAATACGGAGATTTTCTTTTTTACATCGGTAATTTTATAACCGACGTGAAAATCAAATTTGGCATGCTTTATCACGTCGGTTCTAAAATAAATGATGTGATAAAGGAAAGTTCGGTACGTTATCTCGTCGTTTATTACAAACTAACATGATAAGGATCCATTTATAATGTTAGTTATAAAATAATCGATGTTATAAATAAATTTATATGTCAGTTATTTAATAATCGACGTTATAAATAGAGAAAAAATAGTTTATCACGTCGGTTATAAAATAACCAACGTGATAAAGCATTTAAAAGATTTATGGAACCCCATATTCAGTCATTCTGTTTTCTTCGATAGAGCGACCATCGAATCTTCTCTCCTGCGCAGAAAACCTAGAAATTATTCTTCAAAGACGTGCCCTCCAACTTTATTTTTACAAAATCATTCATCGTATTAATTATCACCAAATCTATTAGGTCGACTCGCAACACTCAAGTAAGCCTCACAAGGCTCGGTTTCAAATATTATTTTTTGCGATGTCCTAATCTATTTTTTTAGTTTTTATTTTTCTATCTTTGTTCTTGCTATCATGTTATGTTTCATATTTTTTATTTAATCTACGATAAATTCATTTTTGGTGAAAGAATCCATGGAAGTGATATCAGGAAATATTACGATTATTGTTTATTTGTGTGTGTGCTAAGACATGGGGTGTCCAAGTGGGTGGGGGTTGTCCAAGTGGGTGGGCGGTGTCTAGGGGTGGTGGGGAGATGTCAAGGGGGGTGTGGTGTCTAGGGGGTGTCAAAAGGGGTGGGGTGGTGTCCAGGGGGGTACAGGGGCAGTCCAAGGGGTTGGGTGTCCAAGGTGGTGCAGGGGATGTCAAAGGGTGTGGGGTGGAGTCTAGAGAAGTTCAGGTGATATCCAAGGGGGTTGGGGTGTCCAGGGGGTCTCTAGGGTGTGAGGGGGATGAGATGGCTGTCCAAGGGGATATGGGTGTCCCGGGGGTGGGGTTGTGTCAAGGGAGGTGAGTGGGCTATCCAAGGTGGTAGGGGGTCTCCATGGGGTAGGGGTTGTCTAGAGGGGTGGGGCTGTCCAGGGGTTGGGGGGATGTCCAGAGGGGTGGGGGCTATCCAGAGGGTTCGGGGGGCTGTCCAGAGGGTTGGTGGTGTCCAGGGTGTCTATGGAGATGGGTGAAATCCAGGGTTGTGTGTCTAGGGGGGGTCCAAGGGGGCTGGGGTGTCGATTGGGGTGGGCTGTCCAAGGGGGTTAGGGGGGTTGTAAATGTGGGTGGGGACTTATCCAATGGGTTTGGGGGGCTATCCAAAGGGTTGGTGGTGTCCATAGGGTGTCCAAGGGGGTAGGGGTGGGGGGTATTGTCCATGAGGGGTGGGAGCGTCCAAGGGGGTGGGGCTGTCTACGGGGTGGGGGTGTCTAGAGGGGTGGGGGATGTCTAAGGGAGTGGTGATGTTCAATGGGTGTCCAAGCATTGGGGGGTAGTGTCCAGGGGGTGGGGGTAGTCCAAGGGGGTGGTGAAGTTCTGAGGGTGTCCAAGGGGGTGGGGTGGTGTCCAAGGGTGTGGGGGTGCTATCCAAGGCAGTGAGTTTGTTTTACAAGGGGGTATGGTTGCCCAAGAGGTTGGGGTGGTGTCTAGGGGGGACGAGGGTGGTGTCTAAGGGGTGGGGGCGGTGTCAGGGGTGGTGGGGGGACATCCAGAGGTTTTCAATTGTTGGGATCTATGTAATTTTCCATAGAGAATGTATACATATTTTAATATTTAGACTTCATATTTCATTTTTACAGAATGGTGAATTTGGTATCAAGTTTCACCAAGATGTATTCATTGTGATCCATATGATGAAAGGATCCAAGAGGATTTTAAAACTTTTATATCTAACTATATTTTCTTTTTAGAATCATTTTCATGCATATTTTGTAAAATACACATAGATTTGTTTTATATTTCAAAAATTTTTTACATTTAAATTATGATATTTTACATATAAATATGTATTTGACTTATGATAAAAAGATGTATAATTTTTATATTTTTTATTGGTAATAATGATTCACAGATGGATTATGGAACATCGATGGAGTAATGAATATGAGGTAGGTGTTGATGCCATTTTGGAATTTTCTAAACGAAATGTTCGAAGCAGTGACATTATTTTCTGTCCATGCCTGAAATGATTAAATATGAAGAAGATGAAAATTAGAGTGATAAAAGATCATCTGATTTTTCATGGTTTTAATCCAAGATACAACCCTTGGATTTGGCATAGTGAAAGTGGATGGAATGTCAGATCTACTGATGATGATGATTTTCAAGATGTTAACTCTGATGTAATTGAATAAATGATTAACAATATTGCAGAAGAACAAATTGAGATAGAACCAATAGTCACACATCTATATGGTGATGCAGAAAAACCATTGTATCCTAGTTTTATAGATTTTACGGTTTGGTCGGTGGTGTTAAGATTGATTATCCTAGAGAATAAAATGGATGGAGTGACAGAAGTTTTACAGAGCTTCTACAGTTGATGAAAGTCATTCTTCTAAAAGATAATGATATTCCAGATTGGCATTATAAGGACAAGAAAATATTATTCCCAATGGGATCCGTATATAATAAAATAAATGCATGTTTGAATGACTATGTGATATATAAGAAGGAATATGAATTTCTGTTTGAGTGTCCTAAATTTGGGGCATCATGATATAAGGTGAAAGAAAAATCACAGGCTGATATAGAGATTACAAAGATCCCTTCCATGGTATTGTGGTATCTTTTTATAATTCATTGTTTGAAACATTTATTTGCTAATTCACATGATGAAAAAAGGCTAAGATGGAATGTTGATGAGTGGATATGTGATGGAAAAATATTTCATCCAGATGATTGTCCACAATGGAAGAAAATTGATGAGTATTATCCTATATTTGGAAATGAAATTAGAAGTCTCAAACTAGGGTTGTGGACAGATAAAATGAATCAATACCAAACCCGCATTAGCACACATAGTTCATGGCCTATTTTATTGGTAATTTACATCCACTCTCTTGATGTTTGTATGAAGCTGAAATATGTCATGTTGAGTATAATGATATCAGTTCTGAAGCAACCGGAAAATTATATTGATTTTTTCTTGTCACCATTGATTTATGATTTGAAACTTTTATAGGAGGATGGTATTATGGTGTATGGTTCTTAAAAAATAGAATATTTTAATCTACATGCAGTGATTATGTTAACTATAAATAACTTCCCAGCATATGGAAATTTGTCTGGATACAGTGTTAAAAGGCATAAAGTATGTCCAATTTGCGAATAACAGTCTTCATCTTGTCAATTGCATCATTGGAGGAAAAAAGTTTACATGGGCCATCGAAAGTTTTTCCTATGGATCAATATTATAGAAGAATAAAAAAGGAATTCAATGGCTCATAAGAATTTAATATTTCTCCAAAATCTTTATCAGCTGGTCTGTATTTTGAGAGGGTATAAAACCTTGATGTCACATTGTGTAAGACAAAGAAATATGGTAATTATATACATTTTTGGAAGAAAGGGTAAATATTTATTGAGCTACCATATTGGAGATATCATGATTTTAAACATAATATTGATGGCATTCACGTGGAGAAGAATAAATGAGATTGTTTGGTTGTAACATTTTTTGATATTAAATGAATGAAAATAGTTGGTTTTATTGCAAGATTAGACTTAATATCAATGGGAATATGTTTGGTGTCAGCTCCCACTCTTAATGAATGATGAACACTTCTTCCCCTGACATGTCATACATTATCCAATATGAAGAAAATTTTCTTTTGTCCATGTCTTCATGATATCAAATTGCCTCAAGGTTAGTCGCAAATGTAAAAACATTTGTCCCATTAAAGGACTTGAAGTTGATAGTTATGAATTCTCTTCATTTTCATTTTATTATGCAACATCTTCTACTAGTTTCATTGCGTGGAATATTTCCCATCCATGTTAGAAATACTATAATCAAGTTGTGTTATTTTTTCAATACATTTTTTAGTAAGGTGATTGATGTAAAATCATTGAAAATTTTGGAAAAGGATGCAATGGGTATACTTTGTCAATTGGAAATTTATTTTCCTCCATCTTTTTGTTTATATAAGGGTGAATTGAATGATTAATCTGGTTCGATAAATAAAGCTTTGTGGACCTGTATATATTTTTTGGATGTATCATTTTAAATATATATAAAAATATTGAAGTGGTATGTTAAGAATCCATATCGTCCTAAAGCCTCCATTATAGAAATGTATATTTCCGAGGTGGTTGTAGAGTTTGGTATGAGCTACATAGCTGTGGCGCAGCACATAGGATTACCTACATCTCACCATGAATGATTTAATAATGAGGGAAAGGGAAATCATGGCTTGAAAGTAAATTTTTTGTCAGTAGAACAATGAAGAAGTTAGAATTATACATCTTTAATAACATAGATTATGATCAACGGTATATCTCATTGCATATTAATTAGTTGAAACAATGTCATCAAAAGTATAATGAAATGTGGATTTTGAATGAGCTCAACAAAATATTTTGTCAAGGTTTAAAACAACCTTTCTTGGTATATCTGATGTATCAGGGACATTAAAATGGGTTGTGGGTGGTCCATGTTTAAATATGATAACATGGTTTAGATATGACATTAATGGCTATACATTTCATACAAAATCTCCGGACAACAGAAGTGAAGTTCATAATAGGGGTCTATTGGTATTTGCAGAAGTAATATATTTTTCATGTGATAAAGACAAAAACCCAATTTCACAATCATGTGCATATTATGTAGTGATTGATGAAATATGGGAGGTTGATTACTTTAAAATTAAAGATCCTATTTTTAACTGTAAATGGTTTATCAGTAACAACAATGTCAGACCTGATGAATTTGGATTGGAAGTATTTAATCTGAATAGATTGGTAGACACATATTATTCTTTTATATTGTAAACACTTGAAAAACAAATATTAAATGTGGTATATCAATCAGATATGTAGTGGGATATTGTTTTACAATGGAAAACAATATATTGGTGAGGATCAACTTGATGAAGATACTGATTTATGTGAGATCCCTACATCCATGGAATGATTAACAGAACATAATGATGAGCATGTTGAAGACATGGTTTGTGGCATAATTAAAGATCATGACGAAGGAATTTGGGAAAACAATCCATTTTTACATTCCTTAAAATTATAGGTACCACTGTATTATTTCTTGTTTACACTTATTATTTTAATAAAATGTTAGATATTGTATGTTTTTTTGTTATTAAAACACATATTAAAACAAATAAGTATAAGTTTTTATTTTTTCTAATTTTGTTTAGTTTACATTATCATGATCACCATTACATAAATTAATTATCTATTTTTTTCTATGACAATTACATTACCATGTTTACTATGTTTACCAGGTTTACTAAGTTTACCATGTTTACCATATTTACCATCATTAGAATCTTTACCATTTCGTAATATGTTTACCATATTAACCATGTTATCTATTACATAACTTAGAAAAATTTTCTATTTTATGTATACATAAGTATTGTAATTTTTGAATTTGTATATTTGTGAACTAATGTTTGTTTTTTGATTAGATGGATAATGACAGATCAATCAGTTGTTCAAACACATGATTCCAGAGATGAGAATATTTGTCTTACCTCTAGGTAAGAGCATTCACATGCTCATCTTGATGTTCCCCAATCATTCTCATGTTCTCCCATTACGACAAATAGTTCAAGAGTTGTTCGATGTGGGTGCACACATTTACCAAAATTATCACTTTCCCGTACACAGGATCAGAGGATACTCATAGAGTTTGATAAGGATGATATTCCTATAGGTCAAAATTCAAAATATTTTAAGAGTATTGTATCAACTCATAGTAAGAGAAAATTAAGAATTTTTTATGGTGACAGGAGAATTGTGCACAATGCGATAATCTCTAAGTTATGGGAGATGATTTTGGTAATATTTTTACTATTTTTTTCCTATTAGTTAAATGTTTTTATTATATATAATATGTTGAACCTCTTCTTTATCAGATTAAATTTGATATTCTTGACACTGGAGGAGTCGGGATGAAATTCTTATCAATATCTTCCAGGAGATAGAGGGTCTTCAAATCAACCCTATCATTTAATTTCATTTTTGGTTATAGGAGTCGTGAAAATCCATCTCATATATATCATTTCATTGATGAAGACATATGGAGACAATTTTTTGAATGTAGGAGAAAATATCCATTTTTATTAAGAGAAATGTAAACTTTTATATGACTTCTTATATAAATTATCTTATTAATTTTTTGCTAATGATTTATTATTTCTAATTAACTGAAAAAAAGGAAATATAATCAAAAAAGCAAATTTAAAAATGTATAATCTCATATTTTATCTCAGGGAGGGTATACATTATTGAAGAAAAAATGATAGCAGGAAAATTAAAAAAAGTATGAGCTATGTTTTCAAGCTATAGAGAGGTGTCCCCTCCATCCCCTCCATCTAGACATGAAAAATGGAAGAGTGCATGGATGGGAAAAAAAGGGAAATATCATTCAGAAGATTCATGAATCGTTTTGAGAGGATTGTAAGATATCTATTTTATTTATTTATCTTAACTATATTATTCATATAATTTAAATAAATATAGAAGCGTTAAATTAATAAATACAATATTATCTTGAGGATCATAGCTCATAGGGAATATTCACAACTGCCAGGAGGCAGGATATTTTATCGGTAGGATTGAAAAAGCCCGAACATCCTGGTCATATACAAGGATATCTGATAGGTATATCGGTAAGAAAAGTGTTGACACATTCTTCAACTTCTTCCATTGATGGTGTTTATAAAAAAAATAGAATCCTTGGAGGCTGAAGATCAAAATATTAATGTGATAATGGAGGAAAATATTAGATCGTCGGTACAGTCTATGTTTGAAGACATGAAAATACAATTTCATACTGCATCTCCCACTCCTACACCTCTCCCTAGAGACACCATTATTTATCCTCCACCTCCTCCAATAGCTCCCACTACCACACCTCATCCTTCCAACCCCATTTTTGATCCTACTCCTCCTCCACAGCTTCTTACTAATTGCGAGTTGTATGTTGATGATCCTAAACTTTATATAGTTTAATATGGGCTGGTATATTGTATAGGAGATATAGCTCATCATCAACAATTAGAGGTAGAGAATCCTAGGGTAACTATAGAAGATATTATAGTTAGATCAGATCAAGTACCATTACCTACAGATGAGGTGAAAAAAGTTGGACATAGTAGCAGACATTTTTTTATTTGTCCATCAACACTTGTATGAACCATTGACCATATATGTGTATATGTTATATATTTTATTTCAATTTTTTATTAATGATTATTTATCATTGAAAAGATAATATATTTTTCTATTTATTTTTACAGAAATACTTCAAAGGTAACAAAATATTGTATAGAAAACCAGATATAAAAATGGCTTTAACAGAGGATACAAATTCACGTAGTCTTGATAGATTTTCAAGATCTTCAAAATTGTTGGTGGATAATTATGAGTTTCCAATGTATGATCATGTTAGTGGATTTGAAATAACTGTGGGGATTGTGAAAACTGATATCATGGAGCTTGTTACTGGAGATAAGTTGTGCACCAACATAGTGAATTTTTTTTCTATGTAAGTCTTGACACCTTTTCCCTGTGTTATATTTATTAGAAATAAAAACTTATGTCTATTTTGTATTATGTGTCTCTATAACATTTGTGAGAAAAATTAGAAGACATATGTATATGTATTCATGGACCTGTATTTTATTTCCCCTGAAGAACGTGCATTGGATGAGGAACAATGAATTATTTATATTGCTGAATGTTTTGAACGGAATATTGTCACACAAGGTTGGATGATGCCTTTTTATGAGAGGTATGAAATGAATCTCTGACAGAGAGTTCATTATCTGTTAACATAAAATACAATTATCCTTAAATTTTCTTTTATCAGTGATCATTGGTTGTTAGGTGTTTTTTCCAAAGGGAGAAAAGACTTTATTTGATATGCTCTGTCCATGGCGATGTGCATGAAGGTTTTAAGAAAATTTTGGAAACATATTTTTCAATTTCTCAATTGTTTTATATATTATTATGAATTTTAAATTTAAATGATTAGTATTATTTTTTAACAGGGGATGGGTCTACATTCAAAAAAACACAAAGAAAAGGAGTGTTATGGTCCAATATGTAAATTTAAATGTTAATATCCATTTATAATTTTTGATTTCTGGTTTATTACATAAAAAATATATATATAATTTCCACTCATTCATAAAATATTTTCATTAAAAAAAGGCATAATCGAATGTGGA
This sequence comes from Viscum album, assembly GCA_963277665.1. Classification (NCBI taxonomy): domain Eukaryota; kingdom Viridiplantae; phylum Streptophyta; class Magnoliopsida; order Santalales; family Viscaceae; genus Viscum; species Viscum album. Next base: position 396,583,478 of record OY728161.1, read on the forward strand.
TATTGTATATTAAGATTTATATATGAAATAATTACAACTGGAATAATTTTCAAATTTTACCTGGTAAGATTTCATTTTAAACATGGCCATAATATTTCTTTTGATATATTCATTATACACAATAAATACCATCCTTTTAATTATTATCCATTTGATGACCCTCAACCCTACAGTTCTCAAGACGTTAAACACTTACAGGTGGAATGGTCAAATTATTTTATAGGTTTTATTGAATTTTAGTTGTTTAAAGTGTAAAATGTAATTTTGATTATTGTCATTGTAATTGTCTCATTGTTAGTGGTTTAGGTTGGATTTGGTTTTATTATGTTCAAATTGTATGTTTTGAATGTTATATATGTGAATGTTTAATTTTTCTCTACGTTTTGTTTTGGTCTAATTATGATGGATTTTCTTGTATGGATTCTGGTCTGGGGGGAGGGGTTCCAAGGGTGTGGGAGGTCTATCTGGTGGGGTGGGGGTGTTCAGGGTGTCCATGAGAGCGGGGGGGGGGGGGGGGGGGCATTCCAGGGTATGGGAGTGTTTCCAAGAGGGTGGGAAGGTGGTATAGGGGAGTGTGGGCTATCGAGGGGGTTTCCAGGTGTGTAGGGTGTCATGTGGGGTGAGTCAGGTTTCCAGAATTATGGGAGGCTTATCTAGTTGGGTGGTGGTGTCCAGGGTGTCCATGGGGATTTTGGGGGGCATTCTGGGGGGAGCATTTCCAGGAGGGTGGGAGGGATGCCCAGGGTAGTGGGTCAGTCTAGGGGGTGTCTAAGGGAGTGGGGGTGTAATGTGGGATGAAATGGGCTATCTAGGGGGTGTGGGAGTGATGCCTAGGGGGTGGGGCATTCCAATTGGGTGGGGGTTTTCCAGGGGTGTGGGGGGATGTCCAGGGGTGTGGGGTGTCCAGGGGTGTGGTGGGGGCTATCCAGTTTGGGGGGGGGGGGTTGGTCTGGTTTTGGTTTTTTTCTTGGTCTGGGGTGTCCAATGTGGTGGGGTGTCCAGGGGTGTGGTTGGGGTAATCTAGCGGGGTGGGGGTTTCTGATCTGTTTTTGGTCGGGTTTTGGTCTATTGGCGGTTCTAGTCTAGTTTTGGTCTGTTTTTGGTTTTGCTCTGGGGTTGTCCAGTGTGGTGGGGGTTGTCTAGGGGTGTTGTGGGGGTTGTGTGTGTGTGTGTGGGGGGGGGGGGGGGGGGTTGCAGTGGTGTGTGGGAGGATGTCCAAGAGGTTGGGCGCGTTTCAAGGAGGGTGGGAGGGCTGCCCAGGGGAGTGGGGGCTATTCAGGGGGTGTCTAGGGGTGAGGGAGGGTTCCATGGGGGTGTGGCAGGGCTGTGCAGTGGGGTGAGGGTGTCCATGGGGGTTATGGGGGTAGTCCAGGTAGTAGTAGGGTGTCCATGAGGGTGGGAGGGTTGTCCAGGAGAGTGACGGGATGTCCAGGGGTTTCCAGGGCTGTGGGGGGCGTCTAGGGGGTGGGAGGGCTGTCCAGGGTTGTGGGAGGGCTGTCTAGGGTTTTGGGGGGTGTCCTTGGTGTCCATGAGGGTGGTGTGTTCTGTGGGGGGAGGGGGGGGGGGGGGTTTCAAGTGGTGTGTGGGAGGGCTACCAAGTGGTGTGGGGGTGTCCTAGGTGTCAAGGGGGGGGGGGGGGTAGTACAACGGGGTAGGAAGCTATCCAAGATGGTTGGAGGGTTGTCCCTGTGAGTGGGGGGATGACCAAGGGTGTTCTAGGGGTGTGAGAGGGATGTCCAGAGTTGTGGGAGTGATATCCAGGGGGTGGGGGTGTCCAATAGGGTTGGGGGTTTCTAGGGGTGTGGGAGGGATATTCAAGGGAGTGGCTGTGCTGTCGAGGGGGTGTGGGTTTTCCAGGAGGGTGGGGTATGTCTAGTGGAGTGGGGGATGCCTAGGGGGTGGGGGTAGTCCAGGGGTGTGGGGGTGTCCAAGGGTGTGGTGGGGGCTTTCCTTGGGGGGGGGGGGTCTGGTTTTGGTCAGTTTTGGGTCTGTTTTTAGTATGGTGGTGTCCAATGGGGTGGGGGTGTCCTGGGTTGTGGTGGGGATGTCCAGTGGGGTGGGGGTGGGAGGGTGTCCAGGAGGGTGGTAGGGATGTCCTGGCATGTGGGAGATATTCAGGGGGTGCCTAGGGGTGTTGGGGGTGTTCAGTGGGGGGGGGGGGTGTTCTAGGGGTGTGGGAGGGTTGTTCAGGTGTGTGGGAGTGCAATTCATGGGTGGGGGTGTCTAGGAGGGTGGGGGTGTCTATGGGTGTGGTGGGGGGACTCCTAGGGTGGTGGGGGAGGGGGTTTTCAGTTGTGTGGTGGGGGCTATCAATGAGGGTGGGGAGTGGGTGGGTGTCCAGGAGGGTGGGAGGGATGTGCCAGAGAGTGGGGGATTTCCAGGGGTTTGGGGGTTTCCAATGGGGTGGGGGGGGGGTTCTAGGGGTGTGGGAGGGCTGTCTAGGGGTGTGGGAGTTATGTCCAGGGGGTGGGGGTGTCTAAGAGGGTGGTAGAGTTTCTAGGGGTGTGGGAGGGCTGTCTAGGGATTTGGGGGTGTTTTCCATGGGATGGGGGTTTCTATGAGGATGGGAGTTTTCAAGGGGTGTTGGCACTGTCCAGGGGGTGGGGGCAGTCCAGGGGTGTTGGGAAGTGGTCGTGTCTAGGGGAGTGGTAGGGGCTGTTTAGTGGGGGGGTTCTTTTCTACATAGGTCGGGATTAGGTCTATTTCTGGTCTGGGGGTGTCTAGTGGGGTGGGGGGGTTCAGGGGTGTGGTGGGGACTGTCCAGTGGGGGTGGGGAGGGGGGATCTGTACTTTTTTGGTCGGGTTTTGGTCTATTTTTTGTCTATTATTGGTATTTTTTTGGTATGTTTCTGGTCTTTTGGCAGAACATAGCAGTGGTTGATTGTTTTTATTAGAAACAAATTGTTTTTTTCGTCTCTTATTTTATAACCAATATAAAAAATCATTGGTATTAGTTTTAACGTCGGTTATTTAAATGCTGTTTTAAAAAAATTCATGGGAAATGGATTTTACGTCGGTTATTTCATAACTGACGTAATAAATTAAATTGAATAGTTTTTTATGTCTGTTATAAAATAACTGACATAAGATATAAGTGTTCATGTCGGTTATTATTTTACTGACGTGGGAATCCTCTTGGAAAACAGGTTTAACACATCAGTGATGAAAATAAATGATGTGACAAATGCTTCGAAGGAGTGATTTTTGACGTTAGTTATATAATAACAGATCTGAAAGAGTATATACCATGTTTGTTATTAAATAACTGACATAATAAACCACGACTCTGAATCATTTTCTACATTGGTTTTTTATCAACCGACGTGAAAAACACATTGGATTTTTGTTTTTTACGTTTGTTTTAAAATAACTCACATAAAAAACAATGGTTATAACTTCTATTTTAATTACATTGTCCAAAATCCGACGTAAATAATAAAAAATAACCACCGAAAAAATGGTTTATGCACTACTGACAGTTAAAGATATGTTAGAAGGTCACCTATGGTAACACATACATGGTTACATGTTGGAAAACATGGAATTGTAAAAGAATGATAACATTCATGTTATGAGGGAGAGTGATATAAAATATGTTCATGAGAATGTGAACAATCACAAAACTATAAAACATTTATGGGTTAAAATATCATTAATTTATTATTATGAAAAATAACTGGATAATATTTTTGTTTCAGGATCTATTTCATAGAGTTTGTGAATTTTTATAATACATTGACTAATAACAAAATGAAACATGCGGACATGACATGTAGAGTATCAACTATTAACAAGTTTTTTCAAAAATCTCAAATTTTTATTCAAATGATTAGTATTTAATATGAATACATTATTCCAGAAGCATTGGAGTCAACTTCAATTGATAAATTGATCTATGAAATCATCACTATTTGTTACTCCTATATATTGAAATTTAAATATTCTAAAATGTATACTATAATATATGATAATTCCTTAAATATAGTGGATCATTATATGATAAAAAAATATGTCCTCTAAAATTATTATATAATAACTAAATATCAACATAAATCATTTATCAAATAGAGATCCTTAATATTCATATAAAATATTCTCAACTAAGATTGAAACCCCAAAGTGATTTGATAATAAAAACATCCAAGATACTTTTAAACTTTTATATCCAAATAACATCAATCAATTTTAAAGCTACAAACCACTACTTAATTACCATTCTCAGATAGTTATCATTATATGATAACCATTTCTTATAATATCCATACTCAAATAAAATTCATAATAGAATTTCAAATTATTAAAAATTTTAATTCAACATTTATTCCTCGAATGAAATCCCATAATTTTCTTTTTCACATAGTCATATAGTGTTCCCAAAATAGCGATAATCCACCAAAACAATATTAGTATCATAATCCCCAAATCATTTTCTAAGCCCATATATATATATATTTGATAAACCATACATTCTAAAAATGGAAGTAAATTTTATCTTTTTGATAGTTTAAATTAGAAAAATAATTTCATTCAATCCATGACACCACATTGGCCAGTTGTATGGGATGCATCTTTATTGATCACTGTTTTTGGGTTTATTTCTCACAACTTTTTTGTATGTAATGAGTTTTCATATAGTCTGTGAGTTTTAATTTTTCAAAAAATATATTATTCATATAAAATTACTATATATATTATAAAATAATCACAAAAAACCATAATTTTCAATAAACTCAACGATTTGCGCATATCTTTCATTTGGAATCCAAATATTTAATAACACATAATGACATTAAATATTAGTTTCTCCAAAATAATATTGGTACTATTAAATTTTCATAACATATAACATCAAATTTTTATTTTGAGATAATAATCTTGTGATAATCCTGATAAGTATGGACCCATGATCATACCCTAGCTCTTAAAAAGGCATCATTATCTCCAATGTTTTCGATACCCCGATACGACAACATATATAATAAAATTACGATTAATTTCTGATATTATAGTTATACAAATTAGAATTTAAATTATTTCATTCCCAAATAACTTTCTGGTTTATTTTTTTATATAATTATAACATATAGTTACATAGTAAAACATTACATTTCATGTGGATACCCATACATATTATCAAATTTTAAATCTAACGTAATTGGTTTAAAAATAAAAAATTATTTTTTATGAAATATCTTTAATACATTTATCTTGACATGATCTTATTTCCTAAAAATCCCCAAAAAATATGAAAATTTTCAAATATAAAATTATAATAAATTCCCATGAAGGCCCCAAAATACTGAAATCGTTAGTCTAGTGAATAAAATAAAAACCCATTAAATTTTTTTGGAGTGAATAAAACTTGTAATATTCAGATAAAGACCTCACAAAAATTCTACTCAAATAAAAATATTAATTCCTATATAGATCATAATTAATAATTTTAACTAATGGAATTATTTTCTCTTCACATATACATCTATCTATCATAAATAATGTAGTTATCACAACTACATAGGGAGTAATCATCATAATTTCATTTTGAAAAACAACCACACTAAATTCCAATAATCTCTCATGAGAAACATATTTTTTTTACTCTAACCAATGTCTCAATACATTAGAGAGATATAATGGGGTCACCAAACCATGTTTTATGACATAATTTATCATCCTCTTAAAAAATTTAGATTATTCAAAACATAATCATAACAAATAAATCACACATAAAATAAAAAATATCGAGGAAAGTAAATAACCCATTTTGATATCACTTTTCCTTTTTAAAATTTCATAAAATAATAAATGAAATAATTTCATTTGATAATAAAATAATAAACCTGTAAATAAAGCGTCAAAATATTGTGGTATCATGATGTTGGGGATATAAGTTCATTCCATATATGTTGAAAATACATTTTTGATTTTCTAAAAATAGTTTAAATAGTTACAATAAATCTATGTTTTTAAAGAATATACCATATATAAAACATAAAAAGGATCCATTTTATTAATAATGTCGACATAAATTAAAAAATTCCAATTTTAAGACATTAATGTCCATATAAATACATGCATAAAATAATATAGAAAATATGTACATGAAAGATAAATAATTTTAAGAATAAATCATTAAAATATAGAAAATTATTATTTACTTAATGATTCTATTACCTTTAGTCTGACAGATCTTGTATGTTATTAAGTATTTAGATAGTAAGAATAGGTTGGTAGGGAAGATGTAAGAAAAAGGGTGGAAACTAGGTGAATTGTAGTTCTGTAACCCTGATGAAGACTTATAAGAGGAAAAACCCAATGGTATAGATCAAAATCACATTTCTCTAGATCACTTAAGATATAATGGTCTATTTCAATGGTGTGGTAAAAGTAATAAAATTTTGAAGAATCAATATCAAAATGAGATATAGAGAGTGAAGCAGAACTTCAATGAACTGATAAAATCATCTACGAATCTCCCCATTGAAAATTTTTATGTCCCTTCCCGAGGTAGTGTAATCAATAAATGATGCATTTCCCATGTCTGAACCAACAAAGTAAATATGGGGGAAACAATTAATCTATGTCTGTGTTTTATTATTGATATTGTTATTACATTGAATGGTGAATGTATATCGATCTTCAAATAGTTTATTAAGATAATTTCAGAGATTAAGGGTTTTAGGGATTAAAGGACGAAAGGTATATAGAAAAGTTTCAATAACATTGTGTTGACCTCTAATGATTCAAAACAGAGTGTGTGGAGGATAGTTAAATATTAAATAATCATTGATTTCTAAGAATACTAGTGTGGTATATAAACATTTAACTTAACAATTCACAGAATAACATCATAGAATACTTGATTGACATATACAAGATAATATTTATTTAATATAATTCGAGAATGATATGTTATTATGGATCCTTAGATAAGAACATCATTAGAGTATATTGGAAAAATAAATATCCATGATTTGGGCACTATTATATGGTGTTAGTTCATGTGGAAATATCTTATACAATGATATAAGTGGTTGTGTTCAAAATAAGAGATGATATCATCATCCTGGAAATTCATTATGTTTATAAACAAACATTTTTTATGAACTAAAGTTATTTGGAATTGTATTTGATGAATTCAATAGATAAAATATTGAAAACCTTTTCCATGTCGATGGTCATGAATAATTTTCAATAAAGTGGAATAATTAGAAAGGATTATATATGGAACACAACCCTAATATGAAGTCAAGTTATCCCTCTTACTCGAGAATTATAAATATTGAATGGTACCTCCCAAACATGGTCACCATAATTTCGAAAAAACCCATGCACTAATGATTTGAAATGGTATCTTGAATGTAATATTTCTAAAATTCATTGTATTTCATTGTAGAAGGTGTTTATAAATCCATATATTATCAAGTTAATATTATCATATCTAATGAAAACATAATATATTATCATAGTTTTCATGTAAGGGATGCGTATATTGTAACACCCCTGAATGATAAAGGGTTAAATGACTAAATGATATGACTCATGTCAACAAGGTGCACCTTCCTTTTCGGGAGCCTGTCTGATTAGAACTCCACAGTTAAGTGTGCTTAGCCTGGAGTACTGATCAGTATGGGTGACCTTCTGGGATGTTTCACAGGGTGTGTGTGAGTGAGGACAAAGCACACTATAAAGAACATGTGTTGTCCTGTGGGAACTGTCATTAGACAGATGACCCATTCAGGCATGTGGGTGGACCCTAGGGTGGGCCCCACGTGTCTGCGGGGCAACTGGTGGTACCTGGTAGGCTAGGACATGACAACCATGTAAAGGTGGGGTGTCTCTACAGTCATCGGGTGCCGATTGTCACATTTGATATCAGAGGAAAAACCAAGCCTTAAGTGTGGTGCACTGCCTGGGTTGAGATGTAGGGCCCATAATGAGGACATTGTGCTCTAGGGGGGTGATTGTAACACCCCTGAATGATAAAGTGTTAAATGACCGAATGATATGACTCGTGTCAACAAGGTTCTCCTTCATTTTCGGGAGCCTTCCTGATTATAACTCCACGGTTTATCGTGCTTATCCTGGAGTAGTGATCAGGATGGTTGACCTTATCGTAAGTTTCCCAGGATGTGTGTGAGTGAGGACAAAGCACACTGTAAAGGACATGTGTGGGCCTGTGGGATCTTTCATTAGACAGATGACCCGTTCAGGCATGTCGGTGGACCCTGGGGTGGGCCCCACATTTCATCGGGGCCCGGTTGTCACATTTGGTATCAGAGGAGGAACCCAGCCTTAAGTGCGGTGCACTGCCTGGGTTGAGATGTAGGGCCCACAAAGAGGACGTTGTGCTCTAAAGGGGGGGTGATTGTAACACCCCGGGATGATAATGGGTTTAATGACTAAATGATATGACTCATGTCAACAAGGTGCACCTTCCTTTTCAGGAGCCTGTCTGATTAGAACGCCACAGTTAAGCTTGTTTGGCCGAGAGTAGTGATCAGGAGGGTGACCTTCTGGGAAGTTTCCCAGGGTGTGTGTGAGTGAGGACAAAGCACACTATAAAGAACATATGTTGGCCTGTGTGAACTGTCATTAGACAGATGACCCGTCCAGGCATGTGGGTGGACCCTGGGTTGGGCCCCGCGTATCTGCGGGGCAACTAGTGGTACCTGGTAGGCCAGGCCCGGACATCCATGTAAAGGCGGGGTGTCTGTGCTGTCACCAGAGCCTGGTTGTAACATATATGATCAAATCTGTGGAGGTGTCTAGTCTCCTGATTCCTGAAGTTGATGTAGAGGAATATTCCAATGAATAAACTGAAAATGATACCTCTAGTTATGAATAGGTTCACTCAATCAGGGAAAATTCAATGAAATAGAATGAAACTCTAACTCTTATGATGAATCCTACTAAATAGGACTATCCATAGAGTGAAAACATCTTGAGACCTGATGAAAATTCTCAAAAAACTTGATTCATCATTAAAAATGGTAAAAATATTTTTTCACAATAATAATTTGTGATATAGGTGGGTATATAGGTTGAGTCCCCTCATTATGTGCTATATTCCAACACTGATGATATGTATTGAGTCATGGCTTCTCATGATGAGAAAAAAAAATACCTTCATCTAGGTGACTTCTTATAAATCTACCAAGGGAATATCCTCTTAGAAATATATTTCAAAATTTATTTAATCCATTAACAAGTCATTCACCCACACGTGAGAGTTTAGTTTAGATAATGATAAAGAAATAAATCCTCGTGAATCTCTATAGGGTGATCATAGACTTCCCAAAGAATGTAATAAATCAGTTAACTAATTAATATGTAAAGGAAATATAAAGAAAGGAAAATTTGAATGAAATAAATCCATTATGGAGATTCCTCAACTAGTGATACCTATAAATATAGGAAAATCCCTTGTGAAATGAAGATATTATGTTGGAATTTCGAAGGGATTGGGAATTATACCATGATCATGATAGTTAAGCACTATCTTACCATAAATAATTTTTCTCTTAATGGTGTTCTATTACCTTGATTCTATTTAGAAACCTAATAGACATTAAATGAAAATCATTTGGATACAACATTGAATATCGGAATTCTCTTGGTATTGACATTGATCATTTGTGTGGTATTAATCATGATTGTATTCAGATTAATGGACATGAAAAATATATAAAAATAATTTCCATATATACTTATATGTATTTTATCACCATTTTTATATCATTTTTAATTATTCCACCACATAAATAAAAAGAGGTGAACTTTGGAGGGATCTGGAAATGTATTCTGACAATGAAAGAAAAAATGTATTATTTTATTAGACATAAATTATATTTTTATAAGTTATGTGAAAATTTAATTTAATTTTAATATAATTTATTCTAATTATTATTGTACATGTGTTTATCTTTGAATTCTATTTAAACATCCAATTGTTGTAATATATTACACATGTATTAGATTCACCTTACATTGTAGAAAGCCTAATTAATTAGATAGATCCTTTTTTTAAAAGGTATGATTAGAGTATGGCCCTGAGAGACTTTATTTTCACGCATCCCAAACATCATTCATATCGTAATATAATTTTTTCTCCCATACACGTGCATATCACAATGATGGGTCCTCTTCATTTTAAAATTAATAATGGTTGGATTATTAATACATGATGCATGAAGATAATACATTAATCCTTTAAGATGGACTCCCTTGATATCCTTATATTGTCACATTCTAGTGGACAAAAAAACTGTAAAATGATACTAAAATAGTGGATTATGAAATCGTTTTCCAAGATGGATGCTGACCTCATGGAATGTAACGATTGTATTATTTATACCAAAATAAAAATAAAACCCATGATCTTCTTTCTAAATAGTAAATTCAATCAATTTCAAATAATGATGACCATATAACACTTAAGGAATGAAAAGATTTGAATTCTCTCAACATTATATTTCCTAAAGAAAACAAAAAGAATTATGAATAGATTCACTATTTACATAATGAGAAAAGGATATGGATTTTCCATATGGTTATTAGCTTCAAGGTATGGGATATAAAATATGAATATTACTTCTATGATACTATGATTAATCACTTTTATTCCCTTAAAATATTATGATGTATCTGTTAATACCCATTAGATGGTTCATAGTAGTCCATCCTGTATCGAGGATCATCAAAAAAGAAGATTCATCATATCTTGTTTAAAGGAGGATATCACAAAATCACGCTTCCCCCTCAAAATTTATAGTTCTCTTTAAAGAAATTGGTTCACCAATAAATTTAATATTTTTCACTTAGAAATTGGGAATTATACGGTGAGAAATTATATAAGATAAATTATTAATTATTGAACAATTATATGTGGAACTAATTATAGTTTCATTACAATTATTAAAAAAACAATGTTCCATTTATTTCATGTAATTCAATACAACTATAATAAAAAATACACTTCAAAAAATAAATGGATAAGTATTTGGGACCATTTTGGGAGATATCATGATGGAAATAATCACAGAAAAATAATTTTGATTTTTTCTTGAGAAGTAGTATTTATAATTTATTGTTTAATTCCTCTCAAAGTGACAATCTAATGAGAAATAAGGGAATGAATTGAAATTTTACCTAATTAATGACATCTCAAAAGCCTTTTACACTATGAAATGGAATTTCAATTTTTTTATTCTTAATATGAATGGTTTTCTAATTCCTTATTGAGGCTCATCATCACCATCCTTAGAAAATTATGAATTTAAATTTGCCTAAATGGACCACTTAGGGGATTCATTACTTGAAAATGTTGTGTGTGATATGGTGAAACCATATAATGTATTCTCGTTGATATTTTTGAAGTCTATATTAGATGATTCATCATTATGCTGACTAAAATCATATATTATAAATTTATAAAGGTGGTTACTTATTTTAACACTATATCACATCTTCATTAAGCTAGCAATATCATCCTATTTGGGTAGGGAAGCATAATCAAATTTTCTTATATGAAGGATTTTTTTACCAATATTAAGAAGATTTAGAACATAAAATTATAGTAAACAATTCATTTGTTGTATTGAGATATGGAATCCATAAAATAAGAAAAATATAATTGTTAGATTTCTTTAGGTGAGATGTGTAAAATTTCATTTCATCAACCGTGCGTCTATTTTATTTTGGGGAAAATAAAATGTATATATCTTAAAGATGCAGGTTATAGCATCATAAATACACTAGACAATTGGAAATGAAATATATGTACATTGTTGGGAGAATATTCTGGATCAATTCAATGATCACATCTATATTTTGTTAGATATTCACATTGTAATAATGGAATATGTGAAATATCATGAATTTTCAAGAAATGATTATATATTACATATGGATTGGTTTAGTTCATCAAAAAAGGATTATAATTATTTCCTAAATAGATTTCAGAAAACCTGTTCTTTTTGTTGGACATGGAATAAATGATTTTTAGATAATTAATAATATAGTTGTTGGAAAATTTACAAGGATTCTGATTTCATCTTAAGATTATCCTGATTTTGTGAACAAAAAGGATTACTAAATGGATTATGATTGGATCCTCAGAATTCCTTAACTCATCAATATGGCCCACCCTTAGAATACGCTTCAATGAGATTATGAGAATATCATAAAGGATAGTGTGAAATCAAGCCAAAGAAATATTCTATAATTTACAATGGTTTGAAAGACCCCTTGATGAAATCACGGATTCACCTCCAACAATTTTGACTATATATATTGGTGATATCCTATAGGGAATACATATCATGGTTTGGTTATTTACCAGTAACAATTTTTCTATTATGCAATGTTATCACATTTTAGACATGGACACTCTTATATGCAATCCAAATGTGGTTGTAATATTCTCCAGGAGGGTGAGTTATATAATTATTTTAGAGGTAATATTAAAATTCCATCATGTATATTGAATCGTAAAACATATTTAATTTAACCATCCAATTGGAAACCCGTCCAGTTATTCATAGTATTTTTATTCCTACTAAAGATATATTGCATTTTATTGGAATTCAGCTGACCTATATATGGATTATGTGTCTCTTAAATTTTGAAAATTCACAACATATTTTCATTTGGTACATCGTTCCATATAAATTATAAGAGAGCCTGCATATTTTCTATAGAGTTTACATATAAAAAAAATCATGAGGTTCTTGACATTCTTCATTCTATATCTATTTCATAAATTAGTGAATAGGTTCATGACTTGTTTATAGAAGATAATTTCATTATCATATTATACATCTTGAATGCTGTAAATGATGCTATTTTAAACAAAAAATCTCCATCAATTCATGTGGGAAAAATGAATATTCCCAAGGATGTCTTTTCTAGCATCAATTATTCAAGAATATGTGATGGATTTTAAAATTCATTATTTGAATATTATAATCTTCTGGCTGTTAATTGTAGGACTAAAAGTCCTCCATATATTAAATATATCTGGTGAATTCCCCAAATTACCTCATGTTTGATGTTTAATGTCAGTGGAGTTCCCTCATGCATGTCAGGGCCCTCATGTTGTGAGGGATTCATTCAAATATAACGAGTCTTCGTTAAAGGGCGCTCCAAAAATTACAATGGTATTGGAAAATAATATGAGGTATATTTATTGTCCATGGATTATATTGTGAAAAATAATTTCCTAAATGATTTTATGTACCATTTGATCAAATATGACTTGAACAATTATCCTGAAGTAATAAATTCTAGATCTTAGAACCTCCCATGGAATGTTCTCCCTCAATGGATTTGCTATCATGGAGGCACTAACCATATCAACCTGGTCATCTCACATGTTTATAGGGAGGAAAATAAATATTTGGATTAAAAATAAAAATAATATATTGTATAAATGTGTTCTACATGTTCTTTTAGGATGTCCATATTTTTTGGATCCCTTGTCAGTGGGGATATAGAGGGTGTGATTCTATATCATCTTTATAAAACCCATATAATATCTGTTCTTTTCCAACATTTAGATTTTCCCTAATAACTTTTAGGATTATGCTTTTTTATATGCTGAACAATTTGGATTAACAAATATAGGATAATTTCTAATTTAATTATTTACATGTTGATATTTATAATTCCTTTTTATTACATATTTCACTATTCAAACAATTACATAATTATATACATTTACATTATATGTTTTGATGAAAATATATAATTAATTCCAAAAAAAACATTTGTATAATGTCTCTATACAATGTGGTGAATATTACATAATATATAAAATATTATTAATTACATAATAATAATTAATATACTTAAATTTCATTTTTAATATATATATCCAATTCTATTATGTTAGATGAATGATGTTAAAATCCTGTAGATGGTATGTTGTACATACGCCTGAGTGAAATTGAATTTTTCAATGATAATAATTAAAATACTGTAAGAATAATTTTATCATTAAATATTTATAATTTTATAGTTATTTACATATTAATAAAATTAATAAAGATTTATATATCATATATTTTATATGATGAATAAGAATAAAACATTTCACTTTGTTGAGCTGATAATTAACATGTATACACGAATGATGTTATCATTTTTCGATCCATAGAAAGGTAAAAATGTAAAAATTATATCATGTTTTCAAAAGTATAAATAAATCACTAATATAATATAAAAGAATTAAGGTTATCATTTCTCATGGAAATGATAGACATTGATGGAAAAAAATTACACAGGTTTCTGAGGTGGTAGTCTGTCATATACATAATGGATTAATTATTTTCCCTTTTGGTGGAATAGGAGATGGCTATGAATCTAGAATTTAACATTCTAATGAATCATTATATAGAGGATGTAGTCATTATTAATTTCCCATGGTTGAGTAAAATTTTTATTATATTTAAGATTAATAAAAAATAAAACAAGCAGTTGAAAACAATACCTATTCTTCGAACAACCATTTATTCGTAACATATAAAAACCTCTAAGTATTATTTCATTCCAAAAAAAAAAATTTAAAATGCGGTGTTTGAATCAACGATTGTTTATGGGGATATCATTGATGAACCATAATTGTTTTCAAATGAGATCATATTAGATTAATTAGATACCTTTTATAAGGGAGTTAAGGGGTACTCTATGAATATCCCCAAATATTAAATTATTAAAAATTTATTTTACAATTCAAATAGCCCCAAATATATTTATTTTGATTTTAAATAATTTGTTTATTAAAATACCATTATAAAATGAAAATTATTTTAGTTTTATCAATATTTAATCCATTGTCATTTTTTATGAACACATATTAATCTCCTTTAATTGAAACCGAGAAAATGTGGATGTTTACTCTATAAGGGATAATATATTTAAAATAAAAAGACAAATAATACCCGTAAATGAATGAAGGATAAGAAGTAAAACTATATAATTTTTTTATTTTTGAATATAATATATTAATGAATTTTATATCACATTAAAAATATTATTTATTTTGATATATCACTAATGTCAGTTTTGAAAATATTAATTATACCGAATTTGATAAATATGAAAAAAAGATAAATTCCAAAAAATAATTTATCAAATCCCAAGAATAAAAAGTTAGTTTTTATAATTTGTTGCAATAAATAATTATCTCATGTTATATACGTACTAATGTTTTTAATATCATTTATTTTATATTGAATTAATTGAATAATTACTTACTTATTGTTGTGTTATAATTTACACTAATTATTTAGTCAATAATAATTGTTAATAAATTACCATGATTTAGAATGACAATATATTATTCATTGAAAATTTATTATTTGATGAGATATTATGAAGTTATCAATATTAGGAATGATATAATAATTAAATATATGAGGATGACATCATTGACTTTTCATTAGGTAAAACGGTATGAATGTAATAATCTCGTCCAAGTGGCTTCAATATGATATAATTTCAATCCATGAATGTTAATGTTATAATATAACCCATACAATTAAATTAGGTCATGTTTTAGGGTCATTTTTATGTTCTTAATTTCAATTTATACTTTTAATAACATGATTTTCCCTTTATCATGGTAAAAAAATAAAAAAAAATTCATTTCTTATTGTTCAAAAATAAATGCTACATATTAAATAAAATTTAAATTTATGAAACCAAATATTAAATAAAATTTTAAATATTAAATAAATTAAATTCCATAATTATATTAAATATTAAATTGGTAAAACACATCTAAAAATACCTTTTTTGAAAAATTGCCTTTTAATCTATACGATGTGTTTCTAAAAAATTCAAATATAAAATAAAATATATAATAAAAAGTATGTTTATTATAAATAATATTTTACATATTACAATTTAAGACTAATCCAAAACATAATTCGAACATATAAATTGTTGAAAATGTAATTTTTTATTTAAATTAATATTTCATACTATTCAATGGATAATCAAACATTATAGTAAATTATAAAAATATCACCATCGTAAAATTTTGATAAGACTGTTTATATAATTATGTTCATTTTACTAAATAAATTATCTACATTTTCTAATAATTAATTATAGTATTTTTATATAAAAATTAAATCAAAATTTTTTTTTATGAAAATATATTTTTTAATGAATAAAATAAAATTACTAAAAAGATACTACTTTTTTTGGAAATAAATAGTTAAAAATTATCAATGTGTATTATAATTATTGTTACATTATTCATTTCCTTTAATTTAATAGCTTCGTTATAAAAGAAAAATTATAATAATAAGATTTTGATGTTCATTTAATATCATTTTTGCATATCATTATGTCATTGAACATAGTAATTTCATTGAATAACTAGGGTTGATACGTATTATATGAAATGTGGCAATTAAAATTCAATAATTAGATAGGAGAAGATCAGTTTTTAATCAATAAGGGAATCATGTATATGAAATTAAATTGAAAATTTTTATTTTTTTTTAAAATTAGAGGGTATATAGAAACATTTATGGATGTATAAAATTTGAATTAACATTAAATAAAATTCTGACATAATTTACCAAAATAGATCTGAGATGCTGGTGTTGATTTTTTAACATTCAAATTAAAAATTTATTATTTTTTATTCATGATAGGGTGAGAATCCAACCACTAAACATAATGATGGTACCTGTTTTTTATGGGTAAGGAGAATGATGTTAGGTACAAATATATATATGATAATTATTATGTATATTATGAGATGAAAAATGTAATAGATACTTTTTATGTTGATAATCCATGATATTAGATCATTCAGTGTTTTCTTATCATGTTAGAGAAGTAATTTTCTATGGATCAAAGTGTTGGCTCCTACAATCACATATAGAGGATAAGATTACATGGAGAATATATTGATAAATATATAACTAATATAGGTAAATTATTTTATAAATCGTGAAATTGAACATATTTTATTGTAAAGAAACTATATTCTATTGAATTATCTTGTTGCCAACAATATATTGAAATTATTCTCATTTAGATGATTGATATAGATAACTATGTGAAAGATGTAACTTTAGTAGACGGATTATATATTATAAATACTATATAATAATTATTTGATTAATTTATTGACTTTGGAAATAGTGAGAAAAAATAAAAATTGTGAATCACATTTTCCAAAAACAAATCTTGTTTTTTGAAGAGGTTCTAAGAAGTTATTGATATAAGATCATGCTAATTAGTCTTATTTATCATATTTTAGTCATCATAGAATATATGAACATTTTATTATTTAATAACTTCCACATTTTCATAATATTATTGGATGAAATAAATTAATAAGATCATCAATTTGATGGTAATTAATTAACATTAGAGGACACAGTGAGAATATTTTGAGACAATCTCCTTTAAAAAAAATAAAACTATGAAATTTCATGACCCAATAAGTTTAATTATCAATTCATTTTATTTTTATATAAACCAAAACAAATGAGGATAAAATTATTTATGATAAAATTCCATATAAGATATTTTCAAATAAATTTTAGGTATGCAGTTATCCATAAATTGAGGGTTAATATTACAATGTTATTCTAAATTTATCATGTATAACTTCAATAAATACTAGTTTAAAAAATAAATGAAATCCATTTTTTTGGTTATATGATTATAAATATATTCTCTCATGTATATGTCCCATAATAAATAAATAGCTAGTCATATATTTATAAATCACATTATGGAATACATCAATAATGGTTATGCATATTGATGTTGTTAGGTATATTTATTTATATTGGGATTCCACGTAATGGAATGATAATTTTTCTAACAATGAATACAAAATAATAACTCTTGAATGCAATATCTAATATATGATATATTTTTTAATGAAATAAAATCATTTTGTAACTTTGGATTTAATGGGATGATCATTGCTTTTACAGATAATTAAATATGGTGTTCATTTTTCACCTTATTATGTTAACCATATTCTATTTTATTTAACTTATTAACTTATAATTTTTTAGTATTACTCATCTTACATTCATGGGATTTGTAATATGGTGGTTGATTCCTTAAGTTGTAAGACTTTTGATCATGTTGTTCAATAATCATTGGATCAATGGTAATTAATGTGTATATTAACATAAATAAAAAATGATTACAATGAGAATTCTAATGTTTATTTTTTCCTTCCACTAAAACTCATTTATAATGTTTTTGAACATGTCCTGGAAGAGCATTAAATACACCATTATTTCATTAATATTAGGTAAGACCCCGGTAGTGGGTAGATTATTCATATAGAATATTTAGTTTATATAATCCACTTTCAAATTTGAATTATGGTTCCTCAGTCCCTAAACAAGGGATTATATATTCTTATTATCCCAGGATTTGAGATATCTATTCATGAATCAAAATGTCGGATATAGTAATGAAACAATATTTTTGTTGGCCGGGTATAATGAAGAATGTTTCATAATATTCAACCAAGTGCTACACATATGGTTAGATTGTGACTAGATAAAAAATAAAATAAGTAATGTGTAACCCGTTACATGTAATTTTGTGGATATGGGATGATATTCAATTATAATTTATCATTAAATTAACTATGATTCATTGGAATAAATGGTTCTATTTTTGGTAAATTTTTTATGAACTCACAGTGTAATAACAAATAATTATAATTAGATATCAATTTACTTGGTAGATATTGATTAGTTTTTTATCTATGAAGTTGTGATATCATACAATCCTCATATTTTAATCAATAAATAGAATAATATCATAGGTTTAAATTATAGTTATAGTAATAATTAAACTATATTAGGAATCCCAGATAACCATTGGAGTAATATAAAAGTATAAAATATGTGGTTAGTTATATGATATAATCTAAATAGTTTTGGTCAAACTCTGAAATTATGAGACATAATTTATTGTTGTTATGGAGAATCATTTTTCACATGTGGAATATTCCGTTACTAAAAAATATGAATAATTAATTAATATTTTTTAATTAAATTAATTATATTCCATGTCAATATTAATAGTGTAGTATAAAGGATGGTGGAATTTCTTAATATAGATCATTTCCAATACATGAGAGTAAAATAAATAACCAATTTTCCCTAAAAATAAAATAAAACGAGACCCTAATTTTTGACATACTTTTAAGATAAATTTTCTTTTCTGTTATTTTTTTATTTCTTATATGTATGTCCATGGTTTTGGAAATGATTCAATGGAGAAAAAGCAATGAGAGTAGATTGGTATAACATACCTTTTGGGTTGTTTTATAACATCAAAAAAATATATGAGACGATATATACATCCAAGATTCAATATTTTACATGATCGTATCCATATATCATAGATTTAGATGAATGGGCATGACCATACACATAATATTAAATTTGATAACATTAGACAATAACTTTAAAAAAATCTACACCATGATTTTTTTGTACGAAGGGAAATGAATAATTTTACGAGGATATCAAATTTAGATTAAAAGTGCATCATATTTTAATTTATTTATTTGTGTGAAGACCTGGGATGAGAATGATATTTAAGTATATTAATGGCTACACCATTTTTATAGAACCACCAAAATCTATCATTTTTATAATCAAAATATAAATATTTGCAGTTAATATAAAACCTCTAGATTGATGTATTAATTTTTATTTTGATGATTTTTAGTTTAATTGGATTATGAGAATTGATGTGATGTATTATTTGTTTTATAGGGTTTTATGTATCAATTTTAGTTCATTTTTTTGTTAATCTTACACATTTTATATGAATACCATGAATTGGAAAATGATTCTTATGGGTATGTTCATGGTTGATGCATGGTTTTGGAATGTTTTCCTACAATAGTTAAGAAATAAATTGAATTAACGTATATTTTAACCTTATTATTGGGTCACCAGTTACCAATATATTCAACCCTGGGTTTTATAGAGTTCTTACTACAAGGGTTGCAGTTGATTTTTTCATTAATTATCCCAAAATGTCTCCTTCATTGGAAATATTTGAGAAACAAAATTTTAATAAATTTATCTTTAAAAAAAAAATTTATAATCTATTGGATATGTCTCAGGATTCTTTTGTCTCCCTTGGTAGTTTTTTTGTGAAAATATTATTTCTATCTTCCCTCTCATTAAATTTTACACAGTTAGGAATATCGGTCGAGTGAAATTTTTTCCCTATATTTATATTCACTAATATTTTTCATTGAAATAAACTGTATTCAATGGATTAAATTATAAAATATCTTCGTTATATACTATTTTGAAACATTTTTTATTATTAATCGATGATGATTACTTATATGAGAAAAAATCAATTACTATGTGATGTGGTTTCATAATGATTAAATTTTTTGAGGTATTTAGATTCATGAAAGGACCCTCCATTGGAAATAAAATGGAAGGGGAGAAAAAGTGAGCCTCCTTCACTTCATAAAGATGGAGAAGATATATTGAGCCCCCAAGTCCCGCCTCTTGTATGCCCCATAGTGGCGACTAGTACCAAGGGTATAAATTCTCTCAATATTGAAGGCATTACAATTTTATTATTTTAAAAATATCGAAAGATAAGAGAAGCCAACCACAAAACACCAAGGTACAATATATAAAAAAATAATACCATATCCAAACACACATGATTGTTTTTAAACGCAAATGAAACAATAGTACAAAAAATATACCAAAGTGAAATACCAAAAAGGAGAAGGGAAAAATGATGTGTAGAAGGAAAACTGAGCACCATCCAACAATAACTCCCAACATCTAGACTATTAGAATCTCGCACAGTCCTCAAAGCCCTCCTAGAAACCTCACAGTAAATGTACGGTGAGTATAATATTATACTCAGTAGGGTACCGAATGCAATCATTCACATGTGGGGAGGCATTGAAATGCCCCTTGAAAACCCAATGTAACTAGACACTGAGAAAGGAAACTAACCACCCATATACACAAGGGACACTCCCAAAATATTACAATCCAAGTATATAGTAGTATAGTCCATAATTTTAGGGTACCCCACACCACCCTCCATCTGGTCATCTAAACATGCTATGCGTCAAACCTCCCCTGAAAGTTCCACTTCCATATCCTGCCCACACAAACCTGGCCACATCCATCTGCAAATCCTCCCTAAAACCCCATGGGACATATCAAAACCAAACCCCACACAATTTTTCCCACATACTCCTGGGCTCCACAATAGTCACACATCCTACACGGTGACACATGGGTCTCATCTTGAAGATACCTGGGAAACTAAAACCACACCTCTCACCAAATGACTCCTACTCCTCATCCCGAAGACACAAGGGAACATTCTACCTGAAAACACCTAGAACTTATATCCATAACAGAAAACTACATGATGGTTCAGGGAAAAAACAACACACAATGCCCGAAGAGTCTTGGGCTAAAGTAACCACCACACTCCATCACATCCTCTGGAAGAGGGAGAAGAAAAAAGAAAACGACCAGGGGAAACAACATCCCCTATGAGATGGGGGTGTTCATAAAATTGTTCTCAACATGGGTGGGATGTGATTTAAACAAGAAGAAAATACATGATAAATATTGAAAAACCACTCTTACCATGATATGGCTTCTAAAATGAAGATCCAAGCATGTGACACAACACTACTACACCTATGGCATGGATAGAAAAACAATCACAAAACTCCACATTTATTTGTTCATGTTTGTAAATTTACAATTCAAATATTTTTTCACATTAGGAAAAATAACACGCACAACCATATGGAGGAACAATAAAAAATAGAAACAACAAAGAAACGATTTAACAATTCACAACCATTACCACCTTTTTATCTCACCAACACCACAACATAACCCTTATAGGGCACGAAATTGATTCCTCAAACATATCATTAAAATCTAATTACGAAGATTACATAGTCAAAAAATAATGGTCACCATGTTCCTCCTTTTCGTTTGTTTAACCAGGGTGATCACACATTGGTTAAATTCATGAGTAATCCACTTAAATACCCATGTATATGTGATTATCCTTCTTTTCTTTTTCCACCTTTTTAATCACTAAAATGTCAATAAAACTGAGTATTAATAGTGATCTTACAAGGACCACTAAGGACCATGATTTTTAGTAGGATTAACCATATACAATTCAAAACATATAAAAATATAATAACAACATCATATCTGTCCCATCCCCCTTCTATTTAACAACTGTTTATTATCATTGTTTAAGGATGGGTTTCAACTACCTCTCATGGACACATTGTGATACCAAACCTAGATGATGCATGTGAAAGAGAGATTATTGTATAATTTTGTACCATTATGATCAAATATTTTCATTTCTTACTCACTCTATGAAATTATAGTGGAACTTTATCGATACCTCTCAGTTGACCCAAAACATGGGGTTGCAATTGGAGTAGTCAAACCCCATGAAAGGGATGATCTGAGGAATTCTGATTGATCCCAAAACATCATGAGAATAGTGGAAGGGTCCGAGAATCTCACAGTAGGGAACATGAAGGAAGAATAAGAGAGGAATACTTATTTTCCATGTAAATGATTTATTTTTTAGGTTTATGTTATGCTAGATTTTCCATTAAAAGTGAATCGCATTAAACAAAACTATAGGAAAACAACCATTTAGCGGTGGTTATTTTTGCATATAGAGTGGTTTAAACTTCTGCGACATGGTTTGGCCACGGTTTGTGTAAACCACAGCTAAATTTGGAGTCATAAAACTATTAGTGGTGGTTATTACCATTTATTGGTGGTTTAAGGGAAGCGTCGTAGCTTCCACGTTTAGCGGTGGTTATAAAAACTACTAATAAAAAAATCCCACGTCCGTAAAACCGCTGCTAAATTCATGATAACTTTTGCGGAATGCACCTTAGTGATGCGACTATTTAGGGGCAGTTTAAAAGGCCTCTAAACGTCAAAAATACTTACGTTGAGCGGTGGTTAGAACCACCACTAATGTCTTTCCTGTATACTTTTCGCGTTGGTTAAAACCGCCGCGAAAAGCTGACCAGACAAAAAAATACATTTTATGCTTCCACTGCACCACTGCCCTAAAAAAAATCAAACCAGAAAATATTCCTCACTATATCATACCGATCTGGAGAATTTCTCACAATCTTTATAACAATAGTATTATCATCCACAATATAACTAAACACAAAATATTCCTCAATATATCATTCAAATTGGTGAAATATTGCTCAATATTATCATCATCATACATTTTGATATCCTTAAGAGTTCTCATCCACACCAATATCGTGGCCTCCTTTACATTGATCATTCCTTCATCACTTCGTCCAAATTTATCCCAATTTTCTATGAAAGTGTAAAGTCCCATAACTTTTTTGTATACCATTTATAATAAAAAATTCAATATTATATTTTTATCCATTGTATAATTATTCTTATTTTCTTTTTCATCTAAATTAATTGCAACGCCCTCAATAATGGGTGGATAGACTATTTTTTAGTATGCCTTACTACTCGGTTGAGAGGGAGGAGGTAGGGGAAAATCTTCTTCCTCTACTTGTGGAAGCTAATTCCATTAATATTTCATAATCCTAAGATGTTTGAAGAGTTATGTTTCAATATTTATAATATATTTATTATATATTCACAGTGTATAGTTGATTTGATAACAATTATTTTCAACAAGGACATGCATGGTACCACTTGGAGAAGGTGAGTTTGTGGTACACTAATTTTTTGGTTTGTTACACTTTTTAAATCAACCACTAGGATTAGTTAAACTCTCAATACCTCATGTTTATTTACTCAAACTCACCTAATACAACACATAATGATTCACTATCTACACATTCTACCTCACCAATGTGTCCACAACACTATCCCCTTGATCACAATGAAATCACCCAATTTGTTCAACACATCAATAATGGGATTAACTCCTAGTCATCCAAAATCTCGACTACCAATTCAAAAACAGGCCTAACTGTAATGTTGTATACCACATTTGAGAAATCACGACATAAAAGGAAACATCATAATTCAATAAAATGCTTTAAATGAAACATGAGAAATTAAGAAAATTTTAGGACATAAAAATGTTTGGTGGAAACTATGTGACACACATGTTACATATACAAACTAATTGTTCGCATATTTGTTCAACACATCAACAATACAACTACTCAATCTGATGATGCATAGTCACCCTCTCCACCACCATCTCAATTATTTTTTGTCTCCTGTAAGTACATTATATTGAAAATTAAGTACTGTTGCATATTTATATTAAAACATAAAACCAATGAATGTTTGAAAACTAAATTATTTTGATTTCTTGTGATTTACCTGCTGACCACCAGTCGATGCACTACCACTGGGGGAATATCTGCTCATATGTTGATGTATATCAGTCATCGATTTTTTCAAAGCATATATCTGAGCCCCTTTGATCCTAAACTGTTGTTCATAGAGAAGAAATCTCCCTCTAAGTAGATTCAGTTATGGACTAACTATAACCAAGGGTAGATGCAGGTGGAATCCCTGGTAGTAGGCCAAAGACCTTAGATGGTACGGGTCTGAAACCCATCCCACGCACTCTACCAGGATGCTTCTTCCCAAAGAATTTAGCAACTGGGACATCCTGGGAGATAGAGTAGGACTTCCTAGGATTGGAATCCCATAGTTCATTAATTTTTACCAATAAATAAAACATTAATATATATTAACACATTTAAAAATGATAACAAGTTGTTATAATAAAAAATTGACTTCATACCCTAACTTCTTTGGCAGGCTCATTAACGAAACTTCCATCTGATCTTTATGAACATCCAACCACAGTTTAATTCAGGATTCTTCGTTCCCTAAACTGTTTGACTGAGTTAAGAAAATATTAATCAATAATTCAATATATTAAATAGGTAATATTATCTTATAAATATTTATAATAATTAAATTATTACCAATGTTGTTTATCTTCTAGAAAAGCTTATTGAGTCCGCATTGTGAAGGATGACTTTCTTATCCCGGTTTGATGCATTCTGTCTTGAGAGATCCTGAAAAAAATAAAATGAAATTTAACAGTACTGTATCTAGTGTCATCTCATTTTCATATACTTGTATAAATGTAAAATGAGAATAATCTAATAATATATATTTCTATACCATCCGCTTCTCATCACGATGTCTATCAACAATAACATTCCACTGTTCTTTAGGTACCCGACAGGGTAGCTTCTCATACATTTGTTGCACGATCAACGATGTATCATTGACATCACACCACAATCTCTATTTGAAATCATTCCAATTCTTAGCAAGAATTTTCAATGTACACTTCCATGATATCACATCAGCAAATGTAAAGTGGAAAAACATCTGTATACAGAAATTCATTCTGAACATATTAGCAACATGAAATTAAATTAAACCATAATGTATTAAATTTACCTTTATTTGGGAATCGAAATCATTATTTTTCAATCATGGAGGAATATTTCTCCAATCTTCATAAAAAATAGGAAGTGAAATGGTCTCCGCTGCATGTTGGCCTCGAGTCTGGCCATGTAACCCTGTGGCGACATCTGTAGGGACCCCATAAGAATCAAATGGCTTGACAATCTTCTTGTCATTAATATTAAAAACATATGAAATTTTAATGTTTTTCTCCATGGTTTCATTTTTTCATCATCAATGAGAAAACAATTACTATAAAGAAAATGCAATAAATTTATTTAACTAAAATTTGTAACTATGATAGGAACACTTCAGTATGTCTATGATGAACTGGAAGGGGCATGTCACTGCCCCACTATTGAGGCATTTGAAGGGGGAATCGATGAATCTTCCTCTAATGGGACACCCACAGATGGTGTGAGAGATGGTGCATGGGGTGATGGTGCAGGGGTGTAGGCAGCTGGTGCCTCTGATGACGTGGGGAGGGAGCTATATGGATTTTCATCTATCAGAGAACATGATGAGACAGTGTACCTCTTCATCCTTGGAATTCCTATCATTTAATAAAATAAAATTTAGTTCAGAATATATATTTCAAAAAAATTATTCAGAAAAAAAAATTAAAACTGATAATAGATGCCCAGTACTAACAAATATATATATATATATAACAATGATAATGAATGACTGTAGAAATGAAACAAGTGGTTACTGGATGAATACATAATTTTAAAAACAATAATTTTCCCCTTCAATCATGTCAGTTTCCTACTCTCTTGCTTCATCCACTTCATTCTTCCTTGCTAGACTAATATTTTCAATATCATGATGCACAAATAATTCTGCTTTCTTTTGTTGATGAAATTAAATTTTAGAGGAAAAATATTCCACTTCATCACCCATATCGTAAAAATATCATTGTATTACATGAGAATCTACACTCCACCCTTCATCCACAACATCATTCACAAAATATACCATTTTTTATTATGATGCTAAGATATATGGATCATGCAGTTCACGATCACCAATATCCATCATGTGAGAGAAGTTCACTAAAGTAAATTGCAAGGAATATCTTTTAACACCTCTGATAATATCGACCAATTTTCATTTGAATAAAATAATAGAAAAAGGTCTGTGGTCATTTAATTCAATAATATCATGCAGCCTTCCATAGTATCCCACATTAGAAAATGTAAATATACCACTATTCTGTGTCTTGAAACCTGCTTCTCGATCGACTGTATGAAATCAAAAGCCATTCACATTATAAGCATCGAACATTATAAATTATTTTATATAACCTCTATCAAGAAACATAAAATATTCTGACAAGCCTACTTGAGTATCAGTATTCATGATCTGAAAAAAGAAATATAATATAATATATTTACAAAATGTATGTGTCAATCTAATATTCGTATTTATTGAAATATTTATGAACATACACGTTGTGCAAACCATTCTACAAGCTCTTTATTCACAGTTTTCATTATATCATTCTCATTTTGTGATCAGCCTCTCATTTTTCTCTTTGTTTGTATCCTCTACTATTCAATAAATGGATCTACAATTTCACTATTCAGAATCACATATCTATGTTCTTGTATTAATTCCAATTCTTTTAGTGTCACATTTGAGGTCCTCCAAACTGATCGGTCAATAGCATGAAATATTTTTGATTTCTGCTGCATTTGAGATTAATTTGGCGTGTCATCAAAACATCCAACTTGATTAAATCATGTCTCAATATCATCCAAATATCTGGAACAAAAGGCATGACACTTCTTATCCAAATAACCTCCACTAATAGAGCCTTCTGGTTGAGGTTTATTTCTCAAATATGCTTTCAAATGCCCAAGATATCTGTGAAATAAAATAATAATATTAATCATTTATTTAAATGCCAAATTTTTTTACTTAACTAAAAAACATATAAATAAAATACCTCTCAATTGGATACATCCATCGATAATGAATGGGGCGTCCTAATTTAGATTCTTCACCAAATGCACAGTTAAATGCATCATGATAGTAAAAAATGGAGGAAAGATCATCTCCATTGCAAAAAGGGTTTATAAAAACCTCTGCTAGATGTTTTCAAGATGAAATGGATATAGAGATTTATCACATAAATGCCTGAAAAATGTGCAGAATTGGAGTAAAATAGCAGTAACTTTTTCAGGTAAAAATGTACGAAATGGTAATGGTAGTAACTGTTGTAAAAAAATATGTGAATCGTGACTTTTCAATCCATGTAACTTACGATTCATCAAGTCAACCCACCTCAATATGTTACTCTAATACCCATCATATACCTTTACATTCTTTTAAATTCGAAGGAATATATCATTAGCCCTATTTTTCATTTAAAAAATCATCGGAGCATACTTTTCGTTCTCATCTGGCCCGAGATCACATATTATGTTAATTACTTGTATGTCATTGCGAGCATTGAGATGATCCTTCAACTTTCCATGCTTATTAAGTAATGTGAAAACAAAATTATCGCAAACATTCTTCTCAATATGCATCACATCAAGATTTTTCCGCAACAAATTAAATTCCAAATATGGAAGTTTAAGGAATTTACTTTTTTTCTTCCGTTGTTGCGTTCTGAATTCACTTGATGATGCACTTTGGACCCGTTTAACACTATCATTCAAAAGGTGAACCTTCCCAAAATATATTTCAACATTTTCATGTTGTTTCAATATTTCAGAACATGTTAACAACATTGGAGGTGGTCTACGATCAATGAAAGCATTAAATTTTGATCTGTTCAGCCGAAATCTATGAGATGTGTCAAGAAATCTTCAATGGAACAAGTAGCACCATACTCTACTGTGATATAGCCTTTTGGGATCAAAATCAATGTTATAAACGGGAGAAGCCAAACCCATGTAATTATTCCAACCAGATAAATTCCCAAGCCCATGGAAGTCACTAATGGTCCACATTAAAGCAGTATGCATTTTGAACATTGTTTTAGAAGAAGCATCAATTGTCTCAACACTGTTACTCCATAACTACATCAATTCATCAATTAAAGGATACATATATACATCAATATCATATCCAGGCATTTTTTTTCTAGGAATAATCATCGAAATGAAAAATGATTTTTTTGGCATACACATCCACAGAGGTAGATTACAAGGGATCAAAATAACTGGCCAAATGTAATAACTAGTACTCAAAGTCCCAAATGGGTTGAATCCATCAGCAGCCACTCCCAATCGAACATTCCTATGATCAGCTAAGAAATATTGATTTAATTAATCAAATGTCTTCCATAATTGGGAATCTCATGGATGTATCATTAACCCATCATTTTTATTATCTAAAAAACGCCAATTCATGTGTTCTGTGGTTTTCGATGAAATTAATTATCTTGGAAATTGAGGCTTTAAAGGAAAGTAACGCAAAACCTTTACAGGTGTGTTCCATTACTTCTTATCCATGAAATTAAGTTCATTCAGACTTCCAAAATAACCCTTTGACTACCATATAGAAGAAGAACATTTCATGCAATTCTATCAACTTGAATCCTCTCCACAATAATGCATACAATCATTGGGACACACATACATTTTTGTATAATTCAGAAAATGCTTGTAAACAACTTTTATCATATCATAAAAAGATACTAGGATTTTTTCTTCAAGAAATGCATCAATAATCAATTCCAATATCATGGACATTTCCTTATTTGTAATTCCACACAAACATTTGATATGGTACAACTTAAGTAGAAATGAAAGTTTTGAATATTTCAAACACCCACTATACAAATCGTGATTTCTATTGTCAACTAAATCATGAAACACATTTTACTCAGTATAGTTTTATCTTACTTTTGGCTCCATAGAATCAAGAGGAGGATCCAATGATATGTTACAATCTTGATCTGTGTGTGTTATAGTCTCAAAAAAATTAATTGTCACGTTGTAATTTGTAGCACCCTATTATGGTTGTTCTTATCTGTTTTGATGTTGATAGTGGTGTCTTGCAGTGAATAATTCATCATTTATGAGGATTTTTCATTTCATTTTCCATTGTCTCCCAACTTGGGACCTCATTCTGTAGATTAACATCAGTGCTCAATATTTCTGCAACGTTTGATTATCTATGACAACTCCAACACAAATATTGACCAGGGAATTGCTTCAGTATTAAATGTTCATAAACATAATCTCTCTTCAACCATGTTCTAAATTTAGATTTTGGACATGCACATCTTATTCTCCCTTCAACAGATCAATTAGAAATTACAAAATCTAAAAACTCATTCAAACCCTTAGCATACTGAGGTGTGTTCCTCGGTTATGTGATCCAACTTTTATCCATGTATATCACAATGTTCTTACACAATAATATATAAAATTAAAACAAATATTTAATACTAAATAGTGAAACAGATTCCTATATACGATAGTGTAAGCATACAAGAAACATAATATTCAATGAAAGTGATTACTTTAATCCAAGACTATACATGTTAAAGAAAAATCATCTGGTTTGGATAACTTATAGAGAAAGAAAATACAAATAAAATTTAAACACAAAATAAACCTAGTTGAAATATCTGACTGTAACACCCCAAACATCCACGACACACTTCTCTTCAAATAATATAATAGTGTGTGAATTGTGAAACTTCGAGTTCTAACACACACCACAACAAATCAAAATAGTCGTTATGAATAGTAATACCCACTATTTGAAATTTTATAAATTTTATCATTAAAAATGGACTTCATTTTTTTATTTGGAATATCAAAATTATCTTAGGGACAATTTTCAGTAATTTTTGGATAACTTTCATATTTTTATGAATAGTGAAAATTACTAAATTTTAATTCAAAAAAACTTTTTTAATCGAAATAATTAATTGTGATGAATTATGAATTTGAGTGGTTTTAAAGTATATCTTGATTAAATTTTTATCATTTCAAACATGTTTGGTCATTGTACGTAATTTCACATTTAAACTAGACATAAACAAGTGTCAATCTTTTGATAGTTATTATTTCTTAAAAACACATTTTTTTTACAGCGGGAATTATTTATAAATTAATTTCTGCCACTTCTGTGTTTTGAATTTGGAAAAATAGATTCCATATTTGGAATCATGATGTTCAAATTTTGTAAATAGGTATCTCTTATTTTTAGACATTTTGAAAAATTACTTCGGTAAATAATTTATTTACCATGGTTAAATGGTAAATTCGGTAAATAAGGGTTAAAAATAATAATATAATAATATTATATTACCCTAAAACATGTCCAAACACTATTGGTCTATATATGTCTGATCATGGGCATCTTTGCGTCGATTTTGGGACCCAATGGAGAAAATTTTAAGTGATAATGAAACTTTATATTAATAAAGTTAAAGTAAATACAAAAATGACAAAAACATATATATCTTTTAGAAAAAAAAATTTACATAGGGTTATATATTTTATAATTTTGTCTATTAATATTCTTTATAAATCTAAAAGGCATTCCTAAAAAATGATACTTTATTTATAATTTTTGGTAATTTAATAATTCAATTTATTTATGACACAATAATGATGCAGTATTTTCTATATTATTGAAAGAACCAAATAATTGTTATTATAAATGTTAAAATAAATAAAAATTGAAATTTTCGATTCCATAAAATAATTTTATTGGTTATTATGACATTTTAGAATTACATTAAATAATTTTTTTCGAATTAATAATGTTTTTATGACTTTAACAAAAGTGTCAAAAATGACATAAAGGAGTTTTTAAAACAAATATTATATTATAAATTAATATTATATTCCTAGAAATATATGATTTGTCCAAGAGACTTATATAATGATATGTGTATCATTTATTAACCCCTTGGTGTTCTCTTGGAAGTACATAGTATGTTTATTGAACATTTAATAAAAAAAAAGTGACATGGTAAATGCCAAACTAATTAACTAAGAGTTAAAACTAAAATATAATGTTAATAAAGTGACCCAAACCAATATAAAACCTATTGGTTGAGTTTTTTTCAACCTATCCCCACATTAATATTTAAATAATCCACTTTGGAGCCATTATAAACCAAATAAGAATTTATTATAAAATAATATTTTATGTTTTTTCTAAGGTTCCCCTCATCCCTCTTATAAAAGGGCACTCAACCTTCTCTCAAATTCATGACATAAATGCCTTTTAGTTCGACCAAACCCTACCCAAATATCATCTCAAATTCGCTCACTTCATCCTAGAGGACTTACTTTAGTCATAAACCCAACATAAGGAGTCCTTTTGATAAAATCAAAAGGAAGAGGCCAAAAAAGAGGTAAAAATCCCACCACCTCTTTCAAGTTCCTTTCTTCTTCCACTTACATTTTCATAGTTGATTCAATTTTAAAATAATAACTCCATTATATTATATATAATTTGATGTTATTTTAAATATATTACATCCAAATTCATTATTCTATCCATCTCATCAATGTCATGTCACCATACGTGTGTACGTACGACATACCATCACCACGTCGTGGTGTA
Source organism: Viscum album (assembly GCA_963277665.1). NCBI lineage: Eukaryota > Viridiplantae > Streptophyta > Magnoliopsida > Santalales > Viscaceae > Viscum > Viscum album. The sequence continues at coordinate 396,615,544 of OY728161.1, forward strand.
ATTGTTATTCAATACATTATTAATTGGATGGGTATAATAATGACATGTAATTCATGTAAATAATAAATATAGCATGATATTTATTCTTTATATATGTTACAACATCCAATTTTATGTTATTTTAATAGCAATAGAATGATATTGTCGCTCGTGCGTACGTACGGACTACCGCCTCCACGAACGCGATGCGATTCATTCCCAATCAAAATTATTCAAGACTAATTATCATTTGGTGATTAAAAATAATGTTTATGGAATTGATATCATTATGGATATGAATTGTATACAACCTATCTATAACAAACACTACTTATGTAATAAAACATATAAAAGAAAACGAGTAAGTTAAGACCCGAAATGACGATTATAATAAGATATTAATAACAAAGAAATGTTAATAGATCATATATGATATCATATTAATTTATAAAATTCTTCTATAATTTAATAACAATTATTTTATCATTATACTATAGGTTAACCTACCCTTGACCATGGAAAAGTACAAGGTAAGGGGTTTTCATCTCACCGTTTATTCCTGTGAGATTCAGGCCATATTGCCACTATTAACTTTTTTGTGGTGTATGAACTGCCCATAATTGTATTAATTTAGTAATACACTTTAATTTATGTTTATTTACATATTCATTTTATTATTATTCTTTAATGGGTTGTTTGTTTTGTAAGTTACAAAATTGATAAGGGTTAATTCCTCAATCACATTATTATCCGAGATTGTTTATGTGTAAGTATATACTGGGATATTTCTATAATCCATGTACATTTTTCAAAAAAATGAGTTCAAAATGAATATTTCTAGGATTTTTGAAAGGTAATCTTTATCAAGTTCATAATTTTAAATTTTTTAATGATTTATCTTTCAAAAAATTTAAAATTAATGTCCATGTTTTCAAAATGATTTTAAAGATTTATTTATATGGACATGAATGTTATGAAATGATAATTATTTTCCAAAGTTTCAATGTGGTATGGGAAACATTGATTCAAAAAATCTCTTTCAAATTACATCCTTGATAAATGTGTTACTTTTCAATTATTTTACCAAAAGGATGTTTCTCTCAACAATATTTACTAATCATTTTCGACTATGTAAGCATCTGTTACTGGATATTATTTTTGATTGAGGTTGATTTATTATAAGACAATCTTATATATTGTATTGAATGAGTTATGATATGTTTGACTGCGGATGTTCTATTTTTATACCATTCATGGTTTATGGGTAATTTATTAACATTTTGTATGCTAGTTCCAATACGAATGTTTATATTATGATTCAACCTTTTTATATGAGGAATGTATTTGACTTAGTAATTGATGGGTGGAGCCCGCTATAGCACCTCGATGCATCGGTAGGTCTCATGAGACAATTGGACGTGGAATTAGAAAAGGCCTTTTCCCAACTTCAGTTATGGTTTTCACCGATGCCTTAATCATTTTTAGATGTCTTGGTCGAGGCATTGACAAAATGACTTAGAAGTTCTAGGATTATACATTCCCTCATTATCAAAATAATATTGATATTTCATGTGGTCATTCAACTAGTAGAATACCCATGTTTATGTTTTATTACAGAATTATTTATTCAGGTCATATTCCTTCCATAAAATTATTCATGTTTATTATTATTAAAGGTGTGTGGTTTCAATTAATCACCATACTTAATATTTATTTCATTTTCCATTGTATTACTTACCCTTACTAAGCGTTTGATCTCACCCCTTTTTTATGTTTCATTTTCCCAGGATACGAAGAAGTTAGTTATGAGTGAATTTCAGGAAAATCTAGGAGGCTTGAATGTTTTTAATGAAATATATTCGTGTTGTATATATATTCGAGATGTAAAGTTGAACTTATGTATGAATCTTGTTTCAAAGACTGCAAAACCGAACGGTCCTTCAGTACTTGATTTATTGTAATCATGCCAATTATATGTAATAATGCGCCGACTCTGGGTAACTGGGGTTGGGGCGTTACATTTGGTATCATAGGATGTTTAGTACATACCTTGGAAGCTAGATTTAGATTAACTCTAATTAGATAACATAGACCTAAGATGGAATTTGAGGATTAGTACAGAAAAACTTCCATAGATTTTGGTATTGTAGAGATTTAGTCAGTTTTTTGAGCAATAAATCCATGTCTAGATATGAGCAGGTAGAGGTGGCTCTGTCATAGATGTACGTAGGGGTAAAACCCAAAAACACCGCTTTGATTTAGACTCGAACAGGAACTGATGCACGACAACGGATCTTGCTGCACTGTTGGTTATGACACTTATAGGAGATATGCATAGGTTAATTCTCGTTTACATTATAAACCATTATGAAGGGTTTATGAGTATATGAATTCTTAATGAAAACATTTTTTTTGATTATGGATTAAATCCATAAACTGTTCAATTTACATTAGGTATTTTGCATGTTTAGAATTATGTATTTATATTCATAAACTAATCTAGTTTATGCCATTGTTTAGAATTGGAAACTGGTGGATGGAATGGAAATCGAATCAATGCACGTACATCATGTGGGGAGTTCCCTCTTACTCAAGAAATTTATAGTGGGGCTAGGGATATAACTGGTGTTGATCAGCTTATCACCATACTGGGACAACTCACTCAGGTTATGAATAATAACCTTACCCCAATAGAGCACCCTGAACTACAATGCGGAGGATTAATGTTAGATCACATCATGAGGCAATAACCACATACATTAAATGGGAATATAAATCCATTGGTAGCTGAGCAATGGATAAGTTCCATAGAGAATATATTTTAGGTTTTGGAAATTAGTGAAAAGGAAAAAGTATTCATGCAAGTTTATAGCCTCACTAGAGATATTGATCAACGGTGGACATTAACTCAAAACACAAAGGAAGATGAATAAGTATCAAGTATGGAATGGAGGGAGTTTAAAGAGATTTTATTAGAAAAATACTTTCCTCATGACCATCAAGCGGATATGGAAAGACAATTTCTCATTCTTAGGAAAAAGGAGGATGAGAATGTAGTAAAGTATGAGGCTAAATCTTATGACAATAACGTAAAGCAAGAGAAGAAGATAACGGTGGATCAAGAGACAAGTAATGGTAAAAAAGGAAAGAAGGATTTTCCATTATGTGATAATTGTGGAAAGAAACACACTGGTACTTTCCTTAAAGGAATGGGTGTCTCTTACATGTGTGGTGAAAAAGGACACCAAGATCATGATTATAAGGGAATGAATGTCTCTGTCAATGTGGAATGCTATAATTGTTGAGAAATGGGGCATTATGAAAATGAATGTCTTAAGTGCCAAGGAAACTTAACTCAAGAAAGGCCGAGGGAGAAAGGCCAATTTTATGGTGTTAATACACTTGAAGTTGAATAATTATTGTATTTGTGTTTTTGGATTCAAGAAATATATTCTGGTTATAAGAATAAGGTGATGAATATAAGGATTGTACTTCAATACTAGTTGTCTTCATTAAGGGTTTAATATGACCAATGATATCATATTTTCAGTATGTAACAATATGAGAAACATTCCATTGTTTGTTGAATTTGTTGTTACAATTTATTTTTTAATTTAGATACCTTTTATAAAGTGTCTGGACAGAGGTATTTTGGATAAATATAATGTTTGTAATCAATTAAGTTGAACTTTGGATAGTATTGTTTAAAGTTAAAACATTTCTTATGATTATTTTTGGAATATTATAATACTATAGTCATGGGAAAAGGACATCCCGCGGGTCGGGCGATAACCCATTGCATCAGACAAAGGTGGAGGAATCAAACACACAATCATAGTGTGACATACCTTAATTACCTACCACTGGCCTATAGGAAGTCTCTGGTTGTTACAAAATAGTTTTCATCATTTAAATTGTATATATTTGGAACCCTATACAATTTGGATAAATATAATATTTTTGAGTTGTATTATGTTTTGCAGTAAAAGATGATTTTGTGGTAGAAATTAATTAATAGATAAAACTCTAATTATAAAGTAAGTATATATCCTTATGATCTTATCCAATCTCATAAATAAATTCCTCAACATTAAGAAAATGATCTTAGATCAAAAACGTTGTCCTAGATGGTACCTTAGAACATCACAATTTTATGGCTTTGTGACTGTTGGATTTTTCGTACCCATGTTCCCTACCACTCTCCATCAGATATTGATGGTTTGATTCTTCTTCTATATCCATTTTTTCCAACATATAACCCTAATATGTGTTATTTTCGTTAACCATCATACTTACCACTCTTTATTTTAAATAGAGGTCTCATTAATCTATTTTTCAATGTGGGAATTCAACTAAGATATTTTAAAATGTCAACCCCATGTTTCCAATACTGAGCATAAATTGTGAGGACACAATTTATTGAAGGTGGATAGAATGTAACACTCCAAACTTCCATGGTACGCTTCTTGTTGAGTAATACAATAGTATGTATTGTACGCAATTTTTAGTTCTAAGACACACCAAAACCAATCAAACTAGCCATTATGAATAGTAATACCCACTTTTTAAAATTTTATAAATTTTATCATTCAAAATGAACAGAATTTTTTTATTCCGAATATCCAAATTAGGGTATGGTGAATTTTTGGTACTCTTCAAATAACTTTAACATTTTGATGATTAGTAAAAATTACTAAATTTTAATTAAAAACAAATTTTTTAATCGAAATAATTAATAGTGATAACTTATGAATTTGATTTTTTTTAAGTATATTTAGAATATATTTTTTACATTTAATACAATGTTGGTCATTGGACATAATTTCACATTTAAAACGGGCATAAACAAATGTTAATCTTTTGATAGCTAATATTTCTTAAAAATACGTTTTTTGTTTTGACAGCAGGAATTAATTTGAAATTAATTTCTTCCACTTATTTTTTTTTAATTTGGAAAAATGGATTCAATATTTGGAATCAGGATGATAAAATTGGTTAAATAGTTAACTCTTATGTTTAGACATTTTGAATAATTATTTTGGTAAATATTTTATTTACCATGGTTAAAAGGTAAATCCGGTAATAAAAATAAAAAAATATTATAATAATATTATATTACTCTAAAACATGTCCTAACCCTATTGGTTGATACATGACCAACCACGGAAAACATTGTGTCAATTTTGGGACCCCATGGAGCCACTTGTAATTGATAATGACACTTTATATTAATTAAGTTAAAGTAAATACAAAAATGACATAAGCATATATCTTTTAGAAAAACAATTTTTAGATAGAGTTATATATGTTATATTTTCAAGTATAAATATTAATTAGAAATATAAAAATATTTACCACATAATTATATTTTATTTATAAATTTAATACAATGAATAATTAAATTTATATATGACACAATAATGATGCAGTATTTTCCTTATTGATGAAAGAATCAAATAATTGATATTATAAATGTTAAAATAAATATAATTTTAATGTTTTGATGCCATAAACTAATTTTATTTGTTAATATGACATGTTAGAATTACTTAAATGATTTTTTTTAATTAATAATGTTTTTAATACTTTAACAAAAATAAATTATTAAATATTTTCATTATTGACATAAAAGAGTTGTTAAAAAAATATTTTATTATAAATTGATATTATATTTATAAAAATATTTTTTTAGGCCCAAAAAACTATATAATTATAGGTGTTTCATTATTTAACAACTTGGGGTTATCTTAGAAGTATATAGTATGTTTATTAACCATATAATATAAAAAATATAAAGTGACATGGTAAATGTCGAACTAATTAACTACGAGTTAAAACTAAAAGATAAGGTTAATAATGTAACCCAAACCTGTCTAAAACCTATTGGTTGAGTTGTTTTCGACACATGACCACCTTATACTTTAAATTATCTACTTTTTATCCATTATAAACCGAATGTGAATTTAATATAAAATAATATTTTATGTTCTTTCTAAGGTGCCCATCACCCCTCTTATAAAATGGCACTCCCCCTTACCACAAATTAATACCTTCAATACCTTTTGGTTCTGCAAAACCCTACCCAAATAACCTCTAAACATCCCTCAATTCATCCTATAGGCCTTCCATTAGTCATAAATCCAACATAAGGATCCATTTTGATCAAATCAAGAGGAAGAACCCAATGAAGAGGTAAAAATCCCACCACCTCATTCATGTTCCTTTCTTCATCCACTTAATTTTTCATAGTTTTTTCCATTATAAAATAATAAATCATGTATCTTCTATATACTGAGATGTTATTATAAATATGGTACAACCAAATTCATTATTCTATCCATCCCTTGAATGACATGTCACCATACGTGTGTACATATGACTTACTGTCTCCACGTCGTGGTGTAATTGTCATTCAATAAATTATTATTTGTATGGGTATAATAATGATGTGAAATTCATGTAAATAATAAATATAACATTATAATTATTCTGTATATACAATACAAAATCCAATTATATATTATTTTAATATCAAAAGAATGATATTTTCGCTTATGCCTATGTATGGACTACCATCTCCACGAACGCTATGATACTCATTCCCCATCGTAATCATTCAAGACTAATTCTCATTAGATAATTAAAAATAATATTTAATGAATTTCTATAATTCGTGATATGAATAATATACAACCTATCCATAACAAACACGGCTTATATAATAAAACATATGAAAGAAAACGAGTAAGTTAACAACTGAAACGACGATGATACTAAGATATTATTAAAAAAGAAATGTTAAAAGATCATATATGATATCATATTAATTTATATGATTCATTTATAATTTAATAAAAATTATTTCACAATTATACCAGAGGTTAACCTACCCATAATCAATGGAATAGTACAAGATAAGGGGTTTTCAACTCACTCCTTATTCCCATGAGATTCATGCCATATTTCCACTATTAAATTTTGTGTGGTGTATGTACTGCCCATAATTGTATTGTTTGTGTAATACACTTTAATTTATGTGTATTTACATATTCTTTTTATGATACTTCTTTCATGGGGTGTATGTTTCATATGTTATAAAATTGGTAAGGGTTAATTCCTCAATCTCATTATTATCCGAGATTGTTTATGTGTAAGTATTTACTGGGACATATCCATTCCCCATGTCCATTTTTCATAAAAATTATTTCAAAATAAATATTTTAAGGATTTGTGAAAGGTAATATTTATCCAGATTAGAATTTTAAATGTTGTAAATATTTACCTTTTTATATCATTTTAATTAATGTCTATGTTTTCAAAATGATTTTAAGGATTTATTTATATGGACATGAATGTTTTTAAATGATAATTATTTTAAATAGTTTCAAAGTTGAATGGGACACTTTGATTCAAAATTATATTTTAAATTACTTCCTTTATAAATGTGTGACTTTTAAATGATTTTAAAAAAAGTATTTTATCTCCAAAAGTTTTACGAATCATTTTCAACTATGTAAGCATAATTTACTGGATATTATTTTTGATTGAGGTTGATTTATTATAATACAATCATATATATTTTAATGAAGGATTTTTGATATGTTTGACTATGGATGTTCTATTTTTATACCATTCATGGTTTATGGTCAAAGTATTGGCATTTTACATGATAGTTCTAATACGAATATTTATGTTTTGTTTCAACATTTTCATATGAGGAATTTATTGGACTTAGTAAGTGATGGGTGGGGCCTTCTATAGCTCCTCGATGCATCGGTATGTCTCATGAGACAACTATATGTGGAATTGGCTGAGGCCCTTTCCCATCTTGAGTTATGGTTTTGGATGAGGACTTAATCATTTTTAGACGGCTTGGCCGAGGCCTTGACGAAATGTCTCAGAATATCTGGCACTATACATTCCCTCATTATGAAAATAATATTGATGTTTCATGTGGTCATTAGTCTAGTAAAATATCCATGATTATGTTTTCTTATGGCATTATTTACTAATATCATATTCCTTCCATAAAATTATTCATGATTATTATTGGTAATGGCATGTGGTTTCAATTATTCACCATTCATAATATTTATATCATTTTATGCTGTATTTTATACCCTTATTGGGTGTTTGAGCACACCCATTTCTTATGTTTCATTTTCCTAGGATATGAAGAAGTTAGTTATCAGTGACTTGTACACATAATCTAGGAGGCTTGGCTGTTTTTATTGAAATATTTTCATGTTGTATATCTCTTCAAGATGTAAAGTTGAACTTATGTATGAATCTTGTTTGCAATCCTGCTAAACGGATCGGTCCTTCAGGACATGATTCCTTGTAATCATGCCAATGATATGTAATAATGCACCGACTCAGGGTGATTGGGGTCGGGGCGTTACACTCACTATAAAAGTTTCCAAAGAAACTCACAACAATATTCACAACTCAAAACATCTCCATGTGATCCCTAGAAAGTCACAACATTCCAATGTCCATTAATGGAACAATAGGAAACAAATAATTAGAAATCTCAATATAGGAATTATAATGAAAAGATAGAAGTTAAACACACACATTAATTTGTATCAAAATTGTGATATAAATATTCTTAGATATATTTAGTAATTCATTCTATAAAAAATATTCAGAAATACTTATTTTAAAAATAGTTCTAGAGTTTATTATTTAGATATAGAAGTTTTAAAATACATAAATCACAGGATTTATCCATTTTAGTAAAAAATTATAAAATTCTTATATAAAAAATGGGTAGATTTAACACATTATATAGTAAACTTTAAACCAAAAAATAACTAAAACATGAAATGAACATAAATAAGAACCTAGATATTACTAAAAAACTATATAAACATCTACCAAGAAATGGTTCCGAATTAAAAAAGCAAGGTCTATGGGTTCAATCTATGTAGGAAATGGGATACCCTATGTAATCATTAATGGGAACCAATAATTATGTGTAACTCACTGCGTTATAACATGAAGGATATTGGAACACACATATCGACACCAAAAATTTTATCGGGCTGCCCTATTTGAAATAAACTCCTATTTCATATGTCCATGTGCTCTAATCCCTTATATATAATATCACATAAAGACCCATAGTCAACTAAATCATACCAAGAACCCTGTGTGTAACTAACAATCACATATTTCCTAAAGACACCTACGAAACTGCATCATATCAATCACCCCACCTTGGAGCCTCTGTCTAGGTGAATTACCCCACCTTGGACCATTATTATAGTTACATTACCACCTCTTGGATCCAATGTATTTATGAATTACCTCACCCTATAGCCTCAATCTAGGTGAATTTAATCATTCATTAATTAGGGATGTAGATCCTCACTATTACTCCCTAACCCATGAAATACTTTGTAGGTCCTAGAGTATCAGTCTGATCAAACCATTGGAAGATCCTCAATCCAATAGCCGACCAACATTTAATACATGTGAACATGCTTTTTTATCACTAACTAATATATCAACTAAAAAACACAACCATTGAAAATATTTACCATTTATAACCATACACATTTAACACATTTATCTTTCACATACATAACCCAATACACATATACCATTATTCCATACAACCCCTTATCATGGTTTGTTAACTAGTAACATTCATCATTTAGTTCATTTCATAACAATGTTCCCATGAAAAAAATCTCCATGGTTTATATCTCACTAATAAATATATCCAATTAATTATTATGGTGCAAAAAAACCTTTAAATCCAAATAATGTTATAAACACAATTCAAGTACTCATTTGAAATAATTTTGAATCCGCCACTTAAAACATGTGTATTCAAATTTTAAAACTAAAAAATTACTCAAGGATTTCATCTCTAAATCAACCATTCAAACCAACCATTTAGAGATTTCAAAAGATATTTTCTAAACCCCAAAATCAAGTAATCATTTGAAATCTCATAATAAAACCCTCTTTTAAAGAATCATTTTCATCATATAAAATTCAAAACCAGATCGAAATCCCAAACACATATTTCAAACCATTTCAAGAGACCCTTGGGAATTTCAAAACGAATGACATATAATCATTTCATTTTACCCTTTAACCAAACCCACATTACCAATTAAAATTTAGAACACATTAACTCAAACATTTACCCTATTCTGATGTTAAAAAATTTATTTCAACATTCTCAAGGTTTTTTCATATTCCATGGGTATCAATAGGTTTGGTCTTACATCATAAAAAACACAAAAAGGATTGTTATGGGTTTAAATATTAAAACATCAATTTAAGCCCCCAAATCACATTACTTAACAAAGGACTCCAAATTAAACAAGGAAACACTTAATCACAAAATCATTTACATATAAACTATTAAGGTTGATAGATAATTCTCTAAATGAATAATGAGAATAAAAGAGGATAAAAATAGTTGAAAGATCAATATACCTACGTCTCTGTGGCCGCGGGTGTCTGGGGAAAGTAGGGTCATGGGGTCACCAGGGTCGTGGGGATTCCAGCATCGATAGGGTCGTGGGGTCGATGGGGTCACAGGGTTGTCGGGGTCACTGGGGTCACGGGGGGCTGGGGTCGCAGAGGAAGTTGGGTGCCAAGGGAAGCGGGGGAAGTGGGGTGGGAAGAGGTTTGGGGTGGGGGAATGGTCGGCAGTGTTAAAAGAAAATTTTTCTTGGCGGTTTATTATAAACCGCCATGAAACCGTTTTAAAAAAATGAATAGCGGCGGTTCCCCAAACTGCTGCTAATAAACAACTGCTAAACACATTTTTTGCTGTAGTGCAACATAGTTTGAGAATGTAAAATCATCATGAGCCATAAGAAAAACTAATATAGGAGATATGGCCTTTGAATTGGCCTTATAGTCCTTAAAACGAGTCATTAAATGCATTTTACATCAATAGAATTGTCAAAGGGGAAAAACTGTAGAAAGCTAAAAAAATTGTACACCAAACATGAAATTTGACAATGTGTGGGATGACTCACCATTCTGGAAACATCACTGTTTTGGAAACACTATAGAAAATCACTGGTCTAAAAACATCATCGGTCTAGAATCATTGAATAACCTCAGTTGTTGGGAAACCTCATTGGCATAGTAACACTATACAACGTCACAGGTCTAGAAACCTCATAAGTCTGGAATCATTGTTCATGAACTAGAAATTTTATACTGTGTTGAGAATATATCATCTAGACCACCAAGAACACATCAAACACATGATTTCATCAATGTAATGGACCGGAGAGGTATGATCCATTACATTAGATACCTCTCAAAGCATTGTTGTCGCTGATAAATCAAAACCATCTAAGAAGAAAAGTGGGGTCTAAACATCCACCCCTTAAGAAATCACTTAGTGGAAAACCACCTTGTTTTTTTTGAAATCTAGAACAAAACCTCGACATATTATAACAATACCCCCATGAGTTATCACATTTAAATAGCTACACCAACCTCAAATATCACAATGTACCAATGCATGGTCTAGGGAGTTCCTTCCCACATGTCAGGATATTACTCACATTAGGTGGTAGTAACATGCCCGCATGGGTTTAATCAAAACCCTATTAGTGCATCGGGATTAAGAGTTAGGGAATCCTTTCCAAACACATTCAGACACATTACACATATCAAGAGAACAAGGGTAAAAATATTCCATATCCATACAAGTCCAGAATAACATCACATCAAAGGTACAAAAAAATGAAAGCATCAATGAAAATATCAGCACAACAACTTAAAATAGCTTTGGGTACTGCACACACATCTGGGACTCCTACTCCCATGTACTCTCCAGGACACCACCATGTGGCCACATGAAATGAAATCAGGGAATAGAACACCCACAAAACACCATCCCCTTGATGTCCAAGATCTCGACCATCCACTACTCAAAGGTCGCATCGTTGTCATCATTGATCTCTCTCCAATTTATGATGTGTGAGTCATCATAATGATAATGACGGAGCTGTGTTACATGAAAAACATCATTTATCTCACTCATCTTTGGGGGAGTTCTATCTAATATTCCACATCTCTAACATGAGAAAAAATCATGATAGGACCACCAAACCATGGAGAAAATTTACTTTCGTTACCGAACATTCAATTACCACAACGAGGGAAAACCTTTAAGAACATTTGGTCTCAAACCTCGAACTCTTAAGGCCTCATCGGTTGACCAACATATAACGTATGATGGTCTTGATCTATATTCGTATCCTAATACATAATTTGTACATTATATGTGGTGCTCTACCCCACCTCTGGCCCAAGAACTCCTACCTCACCAACCTATGTCCAGCACACGATTGAAAGACACATCCTTCCATTCAAATCCTCAAATGTTGACCGGAAAATGGTAGAGTGGTAGCTGTTTTTGTAGAAAAACTCTACCAGAGAAAATTGTGTGGCAATGATCCCCCAAAATCCACAACACATGCCCGTAGCATGTCCTCCAATGTCAGGAGAGTCCACTTTGTCTACCCATCTATCTGGGGGTGGAAGGCAGTGCTAAGGCATATCTCAGTACCATAAGCATGTTGTAATCCCCTTCAGACTCATGAGATAAACTGTGTATCCCGGTCCGATACAATGTACCTCATAAATCCATGTCACCACACCTCCTCATCCATGTATCTTTGAGTTAAGGCACTCACTAAGACCGACTCCATGATCCCCAATAAGTGATAAGATTTCTTCAGTCGATCCACCAATACCCAGATATCATCATTTCCTCTTTCTGTTCTAGGTACAACTATGAAAATATTCGTTGATATTTCATCCCACATACACTGAATGATATTTAACAGATGAAAAAACATCCATGAACATTGTGTTTAGCCTTTACCAGATAACACACTAGGAAGTTTCCCACAGTCTCTATCAATGCCTACTTCACCCTAGTCCGCAAAAACTGTCTCCTCAACCCTCAGTATATCTTGGATACACTGGGTTGTACTGCTAGGGAAGAAATATGGAACTCACGAAGAACTTCCGCATGAATTGATTTAGGAACAAACAACCATCCACAGAAAAGCATCAGATTCTGGACATCCTATGAATACGCTTCAGGACCACAACCCCTGTTAATGATATCAGATATCACATCATCCTTTGAGACTCCTCATAGAGGCTCCTATACATTCTACATCAGAGATGAATGTACCATCATCTGAAACGAACAACCTCTACCTCTATCATCCCCCACATCTAGGTTCAAGTAAACCAAGTATCTCATTGTTCTCCAAGAATCTACAAACTATCAATCTTATTCATTCAATGATTTTCTCCTCAAGGAATCAACCACAACATTCTACTTATCTTCGGTGTAAGAGAACACAATGTAGTAGTCTTGTAGAAACTCCACCCATATCCACTACCACAAATTCAAATCCCGCTGGGAAAAGAGGTACATTAAAATATTGGGATTAGTGAATAGCACAAAGTGCACTCCAATGAGTTAATGTTGCCAAAACATCAATGTGAACACTACTTCTTAATTCTCCAGATAATGGGTGGAATACTTAGGCTTGTGAGGATGTAACTAACTAGACCCATAAGATATCTATCTCCACTGATGCATCAACACACATCCCAAACCACCACTATAAGGATCACAAAACCCCTAAAATAAAACTCCTTCCAGTGGAAACCTATGAAATGGAGCACTGACTAATTTTTACATCATATATCTGAAATATTCCTGACACTGATCACTCTACATGAATTCATAGTCATTCCTAGTCAAATCCATCAATGGAGCAAAAAATTGATAGAATTTAAGAACATACATGCAGTAATAGATTGCCAAGCCCATGAAATTATGAACATCCACCACATTTTTTCGTGTTACCAAAGAAACAATTTCCTCCTACTTTGATGGTTCCACTACAACCACTTGTTGAGAAACCACGTGTCTAAGGAGGTGCACATCACATTTCAAGAATGTGCACTTAGACAACTTCTTGTAGAGCTGGTGGCATTGAAGGACCTCCAAGAATTATCTAAGATGATCAACATGCTCCTCTTATGACATAGACTATATCAAAATTTCTTCGATGAAAACAATTAAGAACATGTCAAAAAAACTTGTGGAAAACAAAGTTCATGATCCTCATGAGATATACTGGTGCATTCATGGAACCGAACATCATAACTATGAACTCAAAGTTCCCATACCTACACATGAAATACATATTAGGGATATAACTCACCACCACCCTGAGCTAGTGACATCTAGACCTCAAATAGATCCCAGATAACCAACCTTATCACTTCAATTGGTTGAAGTGATCGTCTATCCTTGGGAGAGGGTAACAGTTATTGACAGTTACCCTGTTCAACCTATGGTAGTCTATGAAGAACTTGAGACCACCATATTCCTTCTTCATTAACATAACCAGAGCACCCCATGGAGACAAACTATGTTGGATGAAACCCTTATTTACATGGTTGTCAATCTGAATATGCAACTATTGCTACTCATAAGGCGCTATCTGATTGGAAGCCATAAAACCATACATACACTAGGTTGTATGTCTATCCTAATATCACCATCACTTCAAGGGGGAATATTCACTACCTCCTTGGGAAATACATAGATAAAATCTCTGAAAACCCCAATAACTCCCAACAAATCAATTTCTTATGACTCTGCTTACAGTCATTCCAACCTAGATAGAAGAGGCTCTACATGCCGACTTCCCTTCTGACATACCACCTTGATAATCTGACACAAACTGACAGTACCTACCATAAAACTCAACTCTTTTTCGGAATTAGTTTATCTCAACACACATTAAAAACAACCATTCAATTCCTAGAATGGCATCGTATGACTTCATGTGCAATAGAAGAAGATTCCCACTAAACTCATGTGGTTCTAACATCAGTCCACACACCTGTAAAACATAAACAAATTAGTCTGATATACAATTGGTGTACTCTAACCTAGGGGCACTGGAATCCTTTCGGCATCTAGAACCTGAGCATGGGAAAGATATGGTGTAATGAAGGTGTGATAGGTACCTGAATAATGTAATGCAGAAACAGGATTGATGAAGAAACAGATTGTACCTCAAATGACTTTCCACCCCACTTGAACTGCAAACTCTTTAGTGTGAAACAATCTTCCCCCAACTCCACTACCTCTCTGCATTTGACCACCACATGAACCACACACTGGTCGTGGTCTCTGAAGAGCACCCTATGGTCGGCCTCCCCCTTAAACTTCTTACATTAGAGGATCAGGGTCCTACTGATGAAAAGGCCTCCCTGGGAACTAATATTTTGAGTTGGGTGCTGAACCTACCCACCACCACCGTACTAAGCCCGTGCTGGTCTATGTCACATAATGTTCCCATAAATTCCAAAGAAAACATATCTCGGTCATGGTCTTGTAGGAAAAGGGTGAGGACCATAGGAACAAAACTGGAACAACTGAGGAATACTCTCCACTGGCCAAAACATGGAAGGCCCGGTCGTTTGAGATCTATTGAATTCCCAATGATGAACATGATCGGCTACCCTCTCATGGAACACCTCCTCTTAGTTGCATCCATTTCACCTACTCACCCTTCTTTTACACAGCCATTATTGTCAGTAGTGTAATGGGAGTAACAACATACTGAAGGGACGGTTGAAGCTCCTCCTCTAAATGTCTCCCCAGTGACTCCTCCTCAGGAAAAGGGTCTGGAGAAAAATGTAGGAGATCCTTTAACATGATCCCCAATTCCCTCACTAACATAATTCCTTGCTAAATGGAGATAAATTATTGTCTCTTCTCATTTTTTCCATAGATGGACGAAATTCTTATCAAATATCCTTCTCAAAAACAACCCATATAACCTCTGTCTCTGTCTTTTCCTTAATGTAGAGTGCCCACAACTGATGTGTTTCTCCTCTCATGTGGATGACTGCCAATGGGACTTAGTACTCCCTCACACCACGAACCATAGTGAAAGAGATCCTTTGCTCCTCAATCCAACCTTTTGTTTCTATGTCAGAGATGCTTACCTCGTACTTCTAGAGGGTCTGTCGCTGGAAGGAACATAGAATCCACTACCACATCTCATCCTCCTCCTCTCGGTCATCCCTCAGTTGATTGTCCAGTACAACCTACAGACCCTCAATAACCCCTACCACATGTGGGAGAAGTCTGGGTTCCATAACTTCAAGGTAATGTAAGAATTACTAAGAATAAGTAGAAAGGAATTTAAAATAATATTTATTTATCATCTTACTTAATTTTCACAAAAATACACCCCAATTAATGTATTAACCTAGGTCATTATGATGCATGTTGCATTAATAGGGTCTCTACCATGCAATAAATGTAGGCTCACTTGATAGTTTGTAAGGCTCAAAGTGCACAAATTAGATCACAAGGGGCCCTAAAATCCCATGTCCCAGCTGGTCTTCCCTAGCCTATGTCACGCACCATGATTTCATAGTCTATTCCCTACCATCACATGTAATTTCCAATGTTCCTAACGCTTGAATCCATCCTATATCTCAACCATCACCTATGATACCATTCACTCATGACCTGCCTTTGAAAAGATGGGGGAAGGGGCAGAAAAGTACGCTAACCTTCCTTCTCCAAGAAGAAGATAATATAATGACTCTTGAGTCTCTCCTCCAGTAGGCCCTATAGTGGAGACTCTCACCAAGGGTATATATTTTCACATTATTGGAGACAATAACCATTTTTTATTTTAAAATGTTTGATAGATAAGAGAATCCAACCACAAAACACCACGATACAATATGTATATAAATAAACCCAATGACAAACCCACATGCATGTGTCTGAACAAAACAGAAAACAATTACAAAAATATACCAAATTACAATTCCAAAATGAAAAAATGATAACTGAGTAGAAATATGAAAAATGAGCACCGTCCCGAAACAACTCCCAACTTCTAGAAATGTATGGTCTTACATGGTCCTCATATCCCTCCTGAAAACCTAAATGTAAGTGTAGGTTGAGCATACAAGTATACTCAGTAGGGAACCTAAATCTCTCGTGCATAAGTGGGGAGCCATTCTAATGCCCCATGGAAAACAAAAGTAACCAAACACCCATCAAAGAAAACTATCCTCCCAGCCTCACAAGTCAAACTCTCCAA
The DNA here is from genome assembly GCA_963277665.1 of Viscum album. NCBI lineage: Eukaryota > Viridiplantae > Streptophyta > Magnoliopsida > Santalales > Viscaceae > Viscum > Viscum album. Next base: position 396,632,685 of record OY728161.1, read on the forward strand.
ATATCGCAATCCATGAATATTGTTGTATAGTACATCCTTATAGGGTACCCCAAAACACCCTCCCACTAGGTATCTAGATATCCTACGGGTCTAACCCCCCTGCAAGTTCCTCTTCCATATCTCGCCCACACATACCTGGGACATAAATATCCACATATCCCACCTGTAAACACCTAGGACCTATCACAACCACATCCCACATAGTTCTACCAACACACACCTTGTCCCCACAAGAGTCAAACAACTCACACAAAGACACTTGGGCCTCGTCCTGAAGACACATGGGAAGCTAAAACAAAACCACTCACACAGAGACTCAAGACCCTTATCCCGAAGTAACATGGTAACATTGAACCTGAAAACTCTTAGGACTCATAACCATAACAAAAAACTACCCCAATGTTATGGGATAAAACTTCAAACAATGCTCGTAGAGTCTTGGGATAAAGTAACCACATGAGGCCATAACAACCTCTGGGATATGGAGAAGGAAGGAGCTAACGGCCAGGGGAAACAACCTCCCCCATGGGTTTTGGGGGTTCGGCACTAAGCGCTCAACATGGGTCGGGTGTACTATAAACATGAATAAAATACATGATTAATACTGAACACCAACTATATACATCAAATGGATTCTAAATTAAAGATCCAAGAAAGTTCAATTGCACTACTACCCCTACTTCATGGATAGAACAACAATCCCAGAACTCCTTGTCCTTGTTATCGTGTTTGAAAATTTACAGTTCAACTATTACTTCACTACTTGGAAAATAACAATCAAAACCATAAAAAAGGAACAAAAAAATAGAAATACCAAATATGTGATTTAACAGTTCACAACCAGTTCCAGCCTATGATTTCAAAGACACCACCACATAACCTATACAGGGCACCAAACATATTCCTCATACTAATCATTAATAAAAGGTTAAGTAGTTTACACATTTGAATAACATTGGTAACCATGTTCCTCCTTTTTGATTGTTTAATTGGGGTGATCACACCTGTGTTACATTCGTCAGGAATCTACATAAACATCCAATTATATGTGATTAACCTTCTTTTCATGTTGCTCATTTTTAATCATTACGATGTTGAGAAAACAGAGCATTAACAGTGCGCAATCAAGGAACACCTACGACCATGATTTTTACTAGAATTATTCCTATATAAATCACAATGTAGATAATAATAATAACAATATCATCTTGGACCATCCCCGTTTAATTTAATAGACTTTTATTATTTTAATTAATGGTTGGGTTTTAACTATGTCTCGCGGGAACGTTTTCATACCCACCCCACATAATGCACACAAAAGAGGGACGAATGTAGAATTTCTTACCATGATGATCAAATATAATTTTTTCTTGCTCACGTCAAGAAATTATATTGGGACATGATCGATACGATCTGGTTATCCCAAAACAAGGGGGTGTAGTAAGAGCACTGAAAACCCAAGGAAGGGATGATCCAAGGAGTGTATATTGATCCCACAACTTCTTGGGAACTGGTGAAGGGTTTGATAATCTCACGAAAGAGAAAAAGAAGTAGAAACGAGGGAAGAAGATATATCACCCCTTTAAGTTGATTTTAAGAGTAGGATTAATATACACTGGATTTTCCTTTAAAAGAGGATCACATTAATCCACATGGTTTGACCATGTAAAAGCTTCCCCAGCCTTATGAAAAATTCATATTGGAGTAATGAAATTTTAATTGGCCATTGATTCCTTAAAACGAGGCATTAAATGAATTTTAGGACAAAGGAAACATCAAAGGGGAGAAACTGCAGTAATCGTGATACATTGTACACCAAACATATAATTTGATAGTGTGTTGGATGACTCACCATTTTGGAAACCCCATTGGTCTGGAATCACTTTATAACACCAGTAGTCTGGAAATATAATTGCCTGGAAACACTGTAGAACCTCATTGGTCTATAAACCACACTTGTTAAGAAACCTCACTGGTCTGGAAACAATGTAGATCCTCCCTGGTTTGGAATCCTCACCAGTCTAGAAACATATTTCATGTACTAGAAATTTGGCATAGTGTTGGGAATAAGTCACCTTGAACCCCATGAACACCTCAAACACCAGATTTCAGCAATGTAATGACTGGAGAGGTTCAAGAAATTATAATTATCCACAACATTAAATTTATCAATAACATAAATTATTAGGAATTTTGAGGTCATGTTTTATTTTATTTTTTTATAATTCATTTTTAAAAAACATTTTTTTATATTGTATTGAAGGGTTTTTTTTATGTAAAGTTAGTGGGTGCCACATTGAATGTGATACACTATGGGAATAATTGGGTATATTATTTTAAAAAGAGTCGTGTTTTCATGTGATAAATGTTTTAATTATTTGATTATGTGTTTTTGTCTACATTTCCCTGAAACATTAATTTGGGGAATATATTTTAGAATGTTAATTTCATCACTGTAGTATATTATCAATTAGACTATATAGAATATGTCAATGATGTGTATGTGAAATGAATTGTGAATTTGAACATTGAATCTAGTGATGAATTAATTTAACGGTGATTATACCAATAGATGATGAAATATTTATTGAGAGGTGTGATTCTAGAAAACATTTTAAGTGAATCTAATAGTATATCCCTGATAAAGTAATGTGTGTTGTTAGGGACATAAATAAGCGATGGGGGAGTTTTAATTCTATAGAGTGTGAGTTAATTTACATTATGTATGATTTGGTAAGCCTATAGATATCAAAAATATTGGATAAAGTGGTTGATGTTCCATTTCTGTTATATTTATGTTTTATCATGGTCATTTTTACATGTATTATGTTTCCTTCTTTTTATTATATAATGTGGATTCTAGAATGATTTGTTTTAAGTGTAATGTGAGGGAATTATTGATTTATTTCAAACTATATTTGAATACTTACTCCATGTATATACATCATGGTTCAAGTTAAGAAGTTTTTTAACAAGATACAAGCAAGGATAAGGAATCATACTACACAATAAATACATATTAATTATACGAAAATTGATGAAGTCATTATAATCATATAGTTATTAATAGAGTGGGATTTTATGTAGTGGTTTGATTAGAAACATTTCCACTATTTTTAGTACATTTTTTTAGATATTTTTTATATTTAATTTGTTGAAATTTATATTATATTCATTTTTTATTATGTTACAAAGATTTTTGAATCGGTTCTTGTGAATCAAATTTGTATATATTTATCCATTGTAATTTATATATAATTTAAGGGTAAATAATCCTAGATTGGATTGGTTCACCAGGAAATTTTTTTTAGCCTTTATACTTGATGATATGATACTATTATTAAGAGAATCATTATGTCGTTCAATGTGTTATGTGAGGTCATAATGTTTCAAAAGAATATTAGAAAATTTTTAAGAGAGGAATTTTTATGGGGGGGTATTTTTCTAGAAAGGGGTAATTCCATGTTTCTATTATGTGTGTCGTCATCTCTTTCTAGTGACAATTAATAACTTGAATAATTTAGGTTTTTAGAAGGTTGTGATATTTTATAACAAATATTCCATATAATGGTAAAGCTGTTACAGATTCCTAATAACTATGTTGTTAATTTCGGAAGATGGTATTTTTATTGAACTACACCAAAATAGAAAAAATTATTAATGATAAAAGAAAATTACCATATTAATTAGTTTTAACAAGGGGATATCGAAATAGATAATGTATCAATATTACCTTTTAACTATAACAAAATACATTTTTCTAATGTTGTATTTCCTAGAGAAACTAAATAGGGGGAAAATATAAAAAAATATGAATCACATCATCACCCATGGATTAATATACATGAAAGTTACATATTTTCAATTAATTTTCATTACATTATAACAACAATATACTAAGGATTAAATAGTTTACTTCATTTTGAATATTGGAACCCAATATCTTAATCTAGTGAATGATCTACAATTCCTAAATTAATATCTTCCCATTTAATACTTCTACATATAAACCATTACTCAAATAATAGGTAAAGGAAACAAAATAATGTGTGATCAAAGATGATCAGTTAAGATAAACATAAGTCGCATCAAAATATGATTATATGAATGAATATGATATGATTAATTGTAGTTAATTATGAACATATCATATATGGTTCAAACTCATCCAGTGACAGATGAAAAACCCAAGGCATGGCATAATAACAGGAAGTTCATAAGACATAAATCATAAGAACATGAAGAACATGAATAATGAGTGTATATCATAGGAATAAGACATTGATATGTGGAATGAACATCATCTGATAACATTATGAACATGTTTAAATAGAAAAAGTGCACTCATTTTGATTTGGATTTGAAATTAGTTCCTCACATAATCTCATGGAAATGAATCAAGGTTAATAAAAAATGATTGAACACCTTATATGGATCCCTAATACTATTTTGAACATGTTATTAGGTCCTCTCATAAACATAAGGTCATTAAACTAGTACCACACATATCATTTTTAACATGTAATAAGGTTTACTCATAACATTTTCAACATTTTATTAGACCGACAAAAAATAATATGGACATGTATTAATACCCACTCCTATCATTTTAAACATGTTATATAGTTCACATGTATCATTGTAAACTTGTAATCGCTACTACTGGTGAACATATAGAAATAAAAATATCTCCACACATAACATTGTGAACACATAATAATGTTCAATATTCACATTGTGAATATGTAATCAAATCCTTTATAATTAATATATTTATGCAACCAGTTACATGAATAACATTATGAACATGAAATAATGAAAAATCTTAACACTGTGAACATGAAACCAAGTCCTCAAAAAACATTTGTACATGAAACTGGGTCCATGCATAACATTGTTAACATTTTAAAAGGTTACCTCAAAACATTTCAAACATGTGATGATCTACAAAAACAAGCATCAATACCTTCCATAAAGGACACACTCCCATCACCATTGACGTTCCCTTATTAATAGATGATTAGGTTACACCATCTTCATATAGTGGATAAATACCTTCTAATTGATTACATCATTATCTCATTAGATATATATCTTTTCTAAATTCACTGGATGGTTATGTAGGATGCCTCCATCACCAAATTAATTCATAAAAACTATCTTCACTGTATAGTAAAACATTAATCATATCGAGTTCCATTAAAATTTTTTTTTTAATAATCATAATATTACAACGATTGAAATTAAATTTTTATCTTAAAAATGTCATCATATTATAAACTATGAAATATAGAGAGGATTCATAATCATTTCCTCGTAGAAAAAATCTATCAACGGAAATGGGTTTCATAAACTACTTAAAAAACTAATCATAAACCATTAAAAAATTAATTAGCATTGTAAAATTAGTCTATATCCCAAATAATTAATAAAAAATATCAATGGATGTTATCTTAGATAGTGAATTTTTTATGAAGATACATCAGAGTATTTGTTAGGAAATAACATTTCATAAAAACCACTTGAAGGCATATTATTTTTTGAAAATATTTTCCCCTAAAAAACACTCTTATATTATGAAAATATAATTTAAAAAATAATTTAAAACATTTCATTAGGAATATACCACTTTCTCATTGAGTTTTTTAAAACAGAATACACATGGAAAAATAATTTTTTTAATAACCCTGAAAACTTAATAAAAAAACATTAAAAAACTTTTTAAACCCTTTAAATCATAATAAATTTTAGAAATATATTAACATAAATATTATATAAATATATCACTTAAAAAAATTTGTAAAAACGTTTTTATAAAAATAATCTTCTGAATAATACAAATTTGCGATTGAATAATGAATTATAGTTAGTTTTTATTTGACACACATTCTTGATTATGTTAAGTATCAGAGAGTGGAAATATGGTACCTATACATGGATATATGATGATACACCATTGGATAAGAAAACACATGATAATTATTTAGATAGGGATCATAACATTTCAGCAATGGAAGCATAATCATTCTGACTCTCTATTAATGATGAGATTTTAGAAATACTATAATTGCATTTTTTTAATATTAATTACCACGAAATAATAACAAAAAATTAACCATAAAATTTCATTAATGGGTTTATATTAATTATATAACATCTAAAAGTATATTATACACACATTTTAAATATATATATGTTTATAACAAAACATTTTTTCCAAAGATGGAAAACTGAGAAAAATTTTCATTATCAATTAGGTATTTTTTGAACCGTAAAACCCAATGAAATAGAATTGATAATGATTATATCTAAATAAAAATTAATATAATTATATTAGACATAGAATAAAATAATTGGTGGTATACATTTTACCAGTAATAAAATATTTGTGAATAAGGAACAACTCTCACAAAAATAAATGTTAGAATATAAGTCATTTTACTACTTATGTAACATTGGAATCATGAGATCTGTAAAACCAAAGCCTCAACAAATACATTAAATATAATTAAATAAATGAAATTAATGATAATAATATCATAAGTAATTATATAAACCATACAAGAAAAATAATTAGTGAATATTAAATATATCTCATAGAAATAAAGGTGAGACGGGGACAACAGTACGTTAATTTTTGACATTCTTCATATAAATTACATATAAGATTATATTAAATATATTTTAATTTAATCAATAAAAAATAACTATATTTTTATATATTATACCGTATATTACATTATTATTATGTCATGTTTCCATTTAATTATCTATTCCATGTTAATATTATTTTTCGAGTAATAACCACACTGTTTTTCATATATGTCTTAACATGTTATTTTAGATATTCTTACGAAAATTATTATTTAAATCTTTAGTGAATGTAAAAATTTATTCAAATATAAAACTCATTCCTTATATTTTTAGTTATAATATATTAATATATATATATATATATATGAAATGGAATAAATGGTTCATAGAGAATGTAGGTCATACATACACATGAACGTTTTTCCATTTTCATGTCATAATGAGAAAAAACTATAAAATAAAATAGAAGAATATATATATATAATATATAATTATCATACAATTTTTATTTTATATATATCATATATTTTCAGTCAAACCATTATTAGTATATTCATGTCAATTGATAAAGAATCACATTGTTTTAAGGAGGTTGTATCCCACACGTCCACAATCGAAGTTATCGTACTTCAAAAAAATGGAAATCATTACGATATGTGTTATATATCAACAATAGAAGAAATAAAAATTAAAAATAATATATATCACATAAAAATATAAATTACACAATTATTCTCAACCATGAATGGTGGAACTAGAAGGAAAAACGACATTGGTTCACAAGGCGGTAGTTCACCGTACACATGAATGATGATTGTGTATACCATTTGATGGATGTTTGTGTCTATGTATGTTCAATGATTAATATTAAAAAATATATAAGTATATATAAGATACTGAGTTTATTATGTATTAATTTAATAATAATATTTTATTTGTAGAGAAAGAAATTAATACAGTGTTCGCGTTGACAGATATGATATCATCTTCATGTAATTCCTTTTGATTTCCACCAAAGTGATTAAATGGTAGGATTTATCCAAATTTAGGGTATTTAAGATGAATTGTGGGAATTTGGGATAATATTTGGGTCAGTTTTCTCTATGCTAATGGCCTTGAGAGATGCGAAGAGAGGGTCAGGGGGAGGAGGCATTTTATAAGAGGGGAAAAGGACACATTGGGAAATCATTAGAAATTTTGATTGCTCCTCATGTTTTTTTCCTAAAGGAATGGAAATAGAAAATTATATATTCATAGTGGTGTAATGGTCTATAGATGGAAATACAATAATTCTTATAAATGTGTAGGGTTATTTTTAGGCATTATATATTAGTTTTAGTAATTATTGTTTTTTCATTTTTACCACAATCACTAAAATTAATTTTCATTACATTCACTAAAATTTAATTTAAAAAAACATTAAGATAATATAAATTATTAATTATTATTATTCTAAACATTTCATACATTGTTTGATATTTTAATCTCATAAATAAATGAAATTTCATTACAAATAATCCTGAAAATGGTATTAGAAGAAAAGTTTTTAATGAGAAAAATTAAAAACTTATTATTTTTGTAAAGACCTAGAAATTTCAAGGAAAATGTTTACTTCATTTCTTTGGAATTTTATGATTCTGCACTTTCTGACGATGCCTGATTCCGAGGCTCGGTGTGCCCGGAATCAATTTCGGATGTTTTCTTCGGGTACGTTCAGTAAACAAATGTGCGACTTTTTCTATCTATTGATTTGTTTACCGGATTTGAAATCTGAGGACATAGATGGACTCGCAGCGCCGATATTCACTAACGAATACCTTCACCTCGAACGTAGTCGATGTGGTGTGAAAGTTGGTTTTCCTAGGTTCATGAAATAAAAATAAAATAAGTTATTATTTTATTTTTATTTATTTACTTTTGAATTTAAAATCATTGTAATTGTTGGTGTTGGTGACCACTCAACATAAAAGATCATCATTAATGAGAAGAATTTAAATGAGTTGTTACACAAAAATTTAACCACACATTTAATGGTTAATTTAATTGATGAATTAAATTCAACTTAACTTAATTTATTTAAACTCAAGTTAAGTTGGTGTTGGGGGGTTTTGGGAGCTCGGGATTTCCATTGTCAAGGGGAACTCTTGGTGGAGGAATGCTCTTCAATGAATAACGGTTCTCCTTATGATGGATCTCCGATGAACGATACTTGATCCGGGATCGAAGGCACTTTGCGGGAGTGACGGACGACAATGATCATCTAAACCTTCATCTACTCCCTTGCGATGACGTCAGTGAACCGACATCCGCCTTTTCACGATACCATCAACGAATGATAAACCTTGAGATTGGGTGCTTGTATAATTTATTTTGAAAAAATTGTACCGTAGTCGTTGAAGAAATCAAGTGTTTGTTTATGGCCAACTGATAACGCCTACATGGATGGCATGGGCCAATCAAACATGACCCGATGTCCCTCGAAGGATGTTCATCTGTGCGCGGATTGACGAGCGGTGACAAAACGAGACCACAATGGTGATTTGGAGCTTTCGTAGTGGTGTTCAGGTCCCGATATGACCTTAGGCGCAGACGGTGGGAAAAACGGACCACTGGAGTGCAGCCGAGGAACTGTAGAAGGCGGAAGCGGCGCGCCGCTAGAGAAGACTCTCGTGGCTGAGCCCCGACGACGTATGGAACTGGAATGACTCTACCGTTTCAGAAATAAAGAGGTGTAGCTTAATGTCACGCCATCAGGATGAGCCACCCCCCCCCCCCCCCCCCCCGCCCCGACCGGGGGGGGGGGGGGGTCACGCGGTCTGGGCCATGCTAATCATGTCGGGCCACACCCTATCATGCCAGACCAGGACACGGGTCAGGTTGACCCGGTTCGGGCCTACCCAGGTTGGGTCGGGCCGGGTCAGACTTGGCCAAGACCCCCCCCCCCCTTTTCGGACCGTTTATGGTTTATTTCCCATAACATGAGCTACGGACCTCCAATCGACACACCATTAGTTGAGTAGGATTCCTATGATCGAGACAGTCATTTCGGTATATTGCATTCAAGGTATGGGCGATGTTTGTGTATGTCCAGGTTGGTTCGAAACAAAAACCAACCGGGCCCTCAGAGTGGAGACACTTATAACATAAGGACCGGACGTCTGATTGACATGTCGTCAACTATATTGGTTTCCTTTTATTGAGATGGATATTTCGGATTACTTAATGTGGGATTCATATGATACTGGATTATGGTCGATTTGGTTTTAGCTTAAAAACTAAACAGGCCCCAGGAACAGAAAAACCAATAACTCTCAGACCATGTGTCTGATTGACATGTCGTCTGTCACGTTGGGTTTCTTTTGACGATAAAGATCAACAGGATACATCAACTCTAATGTAACACCCCAGGTAAATAAAGAGTATAACATCATTATATTTATCCATATTTGTGAATCAAATATTAATATTTCTTTAAAGGGGATGTAATGCTCGATGGCGTACCCAATACGCAACAACGAGTTTCTTGGGAATCTTACGTTGCACTCTAATAATAAAATAATATTATTTTAAATGGTAGTTAACATGTAGCCGCTGTATTGGCGGGAATGGATAGAAATAAATAAAATATGATTATATATGTTTTTAGATATTTTTACATTTATCCAATAAAGGATAGAGGCTTAAAATACGTAAAGAATTCAATTTTAGGCGTATATGCCCTAGTTTTCACTAAAGGTTCACTTATCATATTTTGATGTTGAACCATCATTAAATATAGTTTTTTTCACTCTTAAACATTCTTTTGGACCAAATAAATCTATTATTAAGAATCAGGACATCAAAATCTACTTTTTGTAAATTTTTGGTATCTTTCCGATAAAGTTCATTTTTTTTATGAATAGCGTAAAATGTTGTATTTTAATTCAAAACCTATTTTTAATCTAATTTATTTATATGATTAGATTATCTTTTGAATTGGTTTTAAAGTGAAATTTGAATATATTTTTACCATTAAATCCAGTAGTGGTCGTTGGAATTAATTTCACTTTGAAATCAGACTTAAACCAGTGTCAATCTTTTGATTCTTATTGTTTCATAAAAACACGTTATTTGCTCTGACAGCGGGAATTAATTATTAAATTAATTAATGTGACTTATATGTTTTGAATTTTGTAAAATAGTCTTTATTTTTGAATTCGGAATATCAAATACAGCTTAGGGTGAATTTTTGGGATTTTTCTGAAAAACATCAATTTTTGATGAATAGTGACACCACTAAGTGGTACTTATAAAAACTGATTTTCCCGTTTAAATGAAATTTTTCCATCTTTGTGTTTTTAATTTCAAAAATCCGACATACATGGTTTTCATTAAGAAATAAAATGTGGTTCAATGGGATTAAAATAATTTTTTGGTGAATAGAAACTTATTATGTTTTTAATCGCGATTAGAGGTAATTAGTGTAGTTTAATGTAAAAATAATGTTTTAATAATATTAAATGAACTTGAAACATATCCTAACCTCATTGGACGTGTCATGGCCGACCAAGAAAAGCCATGGGTCAACTCGGGGACCCCATGGAGCCACTTTGGTTGGAAAATGACATAAATACCTTTTTATTTAATGTTAATGTAAAAATGAGACAAACATGAAATGTTTTACTAAAACAATTTTTACATATGGTTATACGAATCAGATGTTTGACTATAAATATTCATTGGAAAGCTAAAACGATTTCCTACATCATAGTATATTTTTATAATTTTTAGACATTAAATTAATTAAATTAGTTATGACATCATGATGATGCAGCGATGACCTCATTATTTAACGATTTAAATAAAATGGAAAGATAATGTAAAATATAAGACCTAAACATGCCCAAAACCAATTGGATGTGTGGATTTCGAAACCTTATCACCTTATCCTCGAATTATATCAATGTGGTACCCTTTAAATACGAAACTCATTTTCAAATAAAGTAATATTTCTTTACATTCCAAAAGTGCCCCTCCTCTCCTCTTATAAAAGGCCCCCACCTCTACCTCCTTACCCACACTCCCAAAGCCTTTTGCTCGGCCAAACCCTGCCCATTTTGTCTCTCCACTTCCCTCTCTTACTCATTAGAGCCTCACTTTGTTCATATGTCTTTCCAAGGAAGCCTTAGAGCTCAAACCAAGGGGAGTTACCCGATTTTAAGGTAATGTCTTCTTTTGGGTCGTTTTGTTTTATTTTGCTTCTCCAAACCCCTAAAATCTTTTTATTATTTTCTTTTGTAACAGATACAGTATCCTCAATATACTAGGATGCTGTTATAAGAATGATTCGAGCTACACTTACACACACATACATCTAATGGTTAAAGAACATACGGTTTCCGTGGATGGCGAAATTCTGCCTCCCGAAACGATGATTGTTCAATACTCATTTAACACCTTCAAAGGTGGAAATTATGATGTAAATATTTTTATATATGATATATTATATTTTTATGTTTTCCTTAAGCTTCTGTTTTTTTTTCATTTTGGGCATACCTTTATGGTTTTCATTATGGGTAAACGTGATATCTTCATTTAAGGAAGTGCGGACTACCACCCCCTCAAAGTGATTTGATTCGTTAAATACCATATGTGGGATGTATAAAAGAATGGAACTATGATATTATATATGATATTATACCGGAATTATAATATACCTTTATATCATTATTATTCCATTCTATAAAATATGAAATAGAAATGAAAGTAGCGTTCATGCGTACGTACGGCTTACCGTCTCCATGAACGGTGCATTTCATTTCTTACCTCTAAATGATTATGTAATGTTATAAATGCATGCATGTACTGGATATATATGACATATATGATATCTACATCATGAATACAATTATGGGTATAATAAACATTTGGACACAGGAACAACATGTAAGTGTAAGAAATCCACTTTCGACTTAAGAACCAAATATTGACAAAACAAATATTATTAACTTAAATGATTACATAATGTTTATGACATGGTAATAAGTGATATTAAAGTAATAATGAACTTGAAAAAGGTTCTTAAGGAAATATAAATTAACTCAAGTTTATTATTCAGGACGTTAAAGAATGATAGAGTGAAGTCGGACCCGAGGTAAGGGATCCTACTCCTCTCTTTCTTTTTAAGTACAAACCTTTATGTCATTCCTTTTAAAGCTAATCTTTCTTGTTATTGGGATGATCTTTTATATTACAATTACTGTAATTTTTATGTTCATGTGATGAGAGACCCTATTATCTCTCATCAATCCATTTTGGATGTTTTGAGTGGCGCTGTTAGGCTGCCGAACATTCTTAAGAGATCTAACCTCTCTCTTTCTTTTTAAGTACTCTCCTTTTTGTCACTTCTTTTAAGCTCCTCTTTGTAATTTTGGGGGATGTTATTTTATATTCCTCTTGCTGTACATTTTATTTTAATGTGAGGAGATACCCTATTTGATCTCATCAATCCATATTCGGAAGTTTTATGTGGCGTCGTTAGGCTGCCGAGATTTCGTAAGGGATTTTTCATCTCACTTTTATTCTCGTGAGATTTATGCTACTTTTTCCACAAATTCCATTGAAGTGGTGTATGGACTTCCCATTATTCTACTCTTTGTGTAATATACTTTCGTTTATGATTATTTACATCAATTATCTATTGTCCTTCTTTCATGGGGTGTATGTTTTGAAAGATACCAAAGTCGGTAAGGGAACCTTTCACCCTCCTCTTTTTTAAAATACTTCTTTTGTTGGGTCTTTTAATTTACATATTGTTATGTTAGGATATGTTCTCATATATCCTTATTGATGTAAATTTTATGTCCAAGTGATGAGATACACTTTTTATCTCTCATCAACTCATTTTGATGTGATGTCGTTAGGCTGTGAAGGGAACTTTTTAACCCAATTTTGATTTCTTTGGGTTCAACATGTAGTCATTGAATATGTCATCCATTGAATATGTTTGAATGACCTTTTATTGTTTTACACTTAATATCCATTTATATTGGGTGTATTTACATTTTCCACACATATTATTGAGAATGATTTGTCCTTAATTTAAGGATACCTTCTTTATAAGGGATTTCACCACATTTGACATTTTTATTGAGGGTTCATTGTTGTTATGCACCAATTCACTCTTATATGGTGTATATACTGTCATTTGGAGTATTATATCATGAATCCATTTATTCTCATGATATTATAATGTTCTGACTAAATGTTATTCCTCAATTATTGTATTCAAGTGTCTCTAATTTTGGTAAAACCCCTTTAATCAAAATATCGTTTTAAATGTTTTAATTATTTGTTATTATTAATATACATGTTTTCAAAATGGTTTTAAGGATTTATTTATATGGATATTAATGGTTTAAAATTTTAAGCTTCAAGGTGGTATGGGACACTTTGATTCAAAAATCTCTTTATTAAATGTTTTAAATGGTTTTGGAAATGGTTTCTTTTTGAATGGATTCATTATTTCAATATACTAAAATTATATATTGTGATTGAAATGTGAAAATGTTATGTTTCCTTTATGCATGTTTTATGTGATACATTTATGTTATGGTTTTGGGCATTGTTATGAAAACGGGTGGTTCCGTGATAAACTAAGGGCGGGTGAGCCCGATATAGCTCTCCAATGCATTGGGTAATGCGAAGGAGTGAAACGATAAGGTTTCTCCGAAGATATTTAGGGAATATACTGTGATGGGAATTCCAAACGTAACCAAGAGGGTTACTCCCTACGTAAGAATGTTATGAATGCCTCAACTTACCTTTATGTCTTATGTTTTCTATGATATATTCATGATTTGATATGCCTATGTTTTATGGGTAAAGTGTGATTTCATTCTAATGTATATATGAACTCATGTTTCCTTTCCATATTTTTATAACTCTTACTGAGCTTTTTATGCTCATCCCAAGTTTTTTGAAATGTTTTCATAGGTCAAGGGAATGGTACATGATGTGATGATAGTGTCAAGGATGTGTCAAGAAAGAATCCGTGTTATATTTTAAATATGTTCCCGTTGATGGGAAGAATGAATACTGTCTTTTATGTAACCACTTTTTTAAAATGTGGAATGTAATACAAGTTTCATGATCTAATTCTCTAAAACTCTAAGCCTGAAAAGATCCTCAATGTGTAATCTTGTAATAATTCAAGATTAAGTAAGGTTTAAAGATGGTGCCTTATAGTTGGTATCAGAGGTCGATTTAGATAAATTTAGAGGTTAGGGTATTCTTTAAGCATAAGTGACATTACCATAATGGTTAGGATTTCAGACAGATTCCTAGTTTTAGATAAACTGAATGAGTAAGAATAACTTAGTGTTTATCTTCCTCATTAATACATGATGGTTTTTCTGTTATAATCACACTGACCTTTTTTGGTTTTAGTGAATGGATGGATCTAGCAGGCACCAAAGTGACAATGGGTTTGAAGGAAAATGTGGTGGTTCTCTGATTAAGACACTAGATGAGATGGGGGATTCAATGAGGAATCTCATAGTTGTTCTAAACCAACTATCAAGGAGTCATGATCAACCACTTCAACCTTGGTGAGTAATCTAATGCATCATGTACGAGATGGCCAACTCGATGTGGAAATTCAGGTAACAATTATTAAGGTAACCATTCGGGTTTATATGATCCATTAATTTTTAGATAATTATGGGTTACTCTATGATATGATGGAAAATGAAAGGAATTAGATAAACTTGAGGTTAAAATATGTTATGATTATTCTTCAAGATTTTATCTCATTTTGGGGAATGTTTTAAGAATTATATAGTTTTGGAAAAAGGACAACACACAAACCGTGTGACATCCCGTCGCGTCGGACAAAGCTGTGGGAATCGAACCCACAACCAAAGTGCGACTGGTATTTATCGCCTACCACTGGACTACGTGAAGTCCCTGGTTAGTTTGACTGATTCTTTCTAGTTATATGATTTTATGAATTAAGAGTAAGTTGATTTTGGGTTATTTATGAAAATGATTAACCTATCATGGAGGATATGTGATTAGGTTAATTACTTTTCAATATGAGACTTTAGGAGGAAGTGATGTTGTTTGGAGATAAATGTTACGATTTAACTTGGTAGGCTATGTGACTAAATCCTTCAAATATTTGGGTTTCAATCTTAGTTTGTTTTACTTTGAATAATTTTATGGACAAATGGTCCTCCTGGAACTTTGGGTTTTGTTGGACACATTTTGGAGATTAAGAATAGATTTTCTTTTTATAAAGGGTTATCCTTTTCTGGATTATCTGATCTTGTACTAGCCTTTTTGGTTTTGGTTTTGGTTAAAGTATAAAGACATGGGACGTATATAGTTCTATTTTGTGGATTAGGTGATTCTCTAGAACTTGATTATAATACTCTTAATTTTGACAAGTCTTCCTAAATACTCGTCTTTTGAGAAAATATGAGTTTGTGTAAGGAATCTAATAAAAGTTGAAAGTCAACATGATAAGTTATTATGTTTCCTTATGAATAAATTCCTCAATAAAAAGTAACTTAAAACAAAAATGTTGTCTATTCACTTTTCTTACTGGGGAATCAAATACCGTTTAACCCATAACAAGTTTGTGATTTTCTCGTGGTTAACTTTCTCCTAAACATGTTTCCTATCACTCCCCATCAGAACATGACCCTCTGTTTTTTTTCCTCCATGTCCATATTTTCATACTTGGAATCCTAGAATGGGTTAACTCGGGTGACCTTTGTACTTATCTTCCTTTATTTTAACGTGATTGTTTTACTGACTCTTGTTCTGATGTGGGACTTTCAAAGATGTTTCCAAGCTCAATTTTAAAATTGTGAGGACGCAATTCCCAAAGGGGGGAAGGATGTAACACCCCGGGTAAATAAAGAGTATAACATCGTTATATTTATCCATATTTGTGAATCAAATATTAATATTTCTTTAAAGGGGATTTAATGCTCGATGGCGTACCCAATACGCAACAACGAGTTTCTTGGAAATCTTACGTTTCACTCTAATAATAAAATAATATTATTTTAAACGGTAGTTAACATGTAGCCATTGTATTGGCGGGAATGGATAGAAATAACTAAAATATGATTATATATGTTTTTCAATGTTTTTATATTTATCCAGTAAAGGATAGAGGCTTAAAATATGGAAAGAATTCAATTTTAGGCGTATATGCCCTATTTTCACTAAAGGTTCACTTATCACCTTTTGATGGTGAACCATCATTAAATCTAGTTTTGTTAACTCTTAAACATTATTTTGGACCAAATAAAACTCTTATTAATAATCGGGACATCAAAATTTACTTTGGGTAAATTTTTGGTATCTTTCCGATAAAGTTCATTTTTTTAATAAATAGTGTAAAATGTTGTATTTTAATTCAAAACCTATTTTTAATCAAATTTATTTATATGATTAGATTATATTTTTAATTGGTTTTAAAGTGAAATTAGAATATATTTTTACCATTAAATCCAATAGTGGTCGTTGAAATTAATTTCACTTTGAAATCAGACATAAACCAGTGTCAATCTTTTGATACTTATTGTTTCATAAAAACACGCTATTTTCTCTGACAGCAGGAATTAATTAGTAAATTAATTAATATGACTTATATGTTTTGAATTTTTTAAAATAGACTTCATTTTTGAATTCGGAATATCAAATATAGCTTAGGGTGAATTTTTGGGATTTTTCTGAAAAACATCAATTTTTTATGAATAGTGACACCACTAAGTAGTACTTATAAAAACTGATTTTCCCGTTTAAAACAAATTTTGCGATCTTTTTGTTTTGAATTTAAAAAATCCGACATACATGGTTTTCATTAATAAATAAAATTTGGTTCAATGGGATAAAAATAATTTTTTGGTGAATAGTAACTTATTAAGTTTTTAATCGCGATTATAGGTAATTAGTGTAGTTTAAGGTAAAAATAATGTTTTAATAATATGAAATGAACTTTACACATGTACTAACCTCATTGGACGTGTCATTGCCGACCAAGAAAAGCCATGGGTCAACTTCAGGACACCATGGAGCCACTTTGGTTGGAAAATGACATAAATACCTTTTTATTTAATGTTAAAGTAAAAATGAGACAAACATGATATGTTTTACTAAAACAATTTTAACATATGGTTATACAAATAATAAGTTTGACTATAAATATTCATTGGAAAGCGAAAAAGATTTGCTACATCATAGTATTTTTTTTATAATTTTTAGACATTATATAAATTAAATTAGTTATGACATCATGATGATGCAGCGATGACCTCATTATTTTATGATTTAAATAAAATGGAAAGATAATGTAACATGTAAGACATACACATGTCCAAAAACAATTGGATGGGTGGATTTCGAAACCTTATCACCTTATACTCGAATTATTTCAATGTGGGACCCTTTAAATCCGAAACTCATTTTCAAATAAAGTAATATTTCCTTACTTTCCAAAAGTGCCCCTCCACTCCTCTTATAAAAGGCCCCCAACTATATCTCCTTACCCACACTCCCAAAGCCTTTGGCTCAGCCAACCCCTGCCCATTTTGTCTCTCCACTTCCCTATCTTACTCATTGAAGCCTCACATTGGGCAGAAGCCTTTCCAAGGAAGCCTTAGAGCTCAATCCAAGGGGAGTTACCCGATTTTAAGGTAATGTCTTCTTTTGAGTCCTTTTGTTTTATTTTTCTTCTCCAACCACCTAAACTCTTTTTATTATTTTCTTTTGTAACAACTACAGTATCCTAAATATACAAGGATGTTGTTATAAGAAGTATTCGAGCTAAACTTACACACACATACATCTAATGGTTAAAGAATATACGGTTTCCGTGGATGGCAAAATTCTACCTCCCGAAACGATGATTGTTCAATACTCATTTAACACCTTAAAAGGTGGCCATTATGATGACACTATTTTTATATATGATATATAACATGTTTATTTTTTCCTTAAGATTCTGTTTTTTTTCATTTTGGGCATACCTTTATGGTTTCCATTATGGGTAAACACAATATCTTCATTTAAGGAAGTGCGGACTACCGCCCCCTCAAAGGGATTTGATTTGTTAAATACCATATGTGCGACGTATAAGGGATGGAACTATGATATTATATATGATATTATACTGGAATTATAATATACCATTATATAATTATTAATCCATTCTTTAAAATACGAAATAGAAATGAATGTAGCGTTCATGCGTACGTACGACTTACCGTCTCCATGAACGATGCATTTCATTTCTTACCTCTAAATGATTATGTAATGTTATAAATGCATGAATTTACTGGATATATATGACATATATGATATATACATCATGAATACAATTCTTGATATAATAAACATTTGGCCACACGAACAACATGTAATTGTAAGAAGTCCACTTTCGACTTAAGAACCAAATATCGGCAAAACAAATATTATTAACTTAAATGATTACATAATGTTTATGACATGGTAATAAGTGATATAAAAAGAATAATGAACTTGAAAAAGGTTCTTAAGGAAGTAGAAATTAACTCAAGTTTATTATTCAGGACGTTAAAGAACGATCGAGTCATGTCGGACCCGAGGTAAGGGATCCTACTCCTCTCTTTCTTTTTAAGTACACACTTTTATGTCATTCCTTTTAAAGATAATCTTTCATGTTATTGGGATGATCTTTTATCTTACACATACTGTAATTTTTATGTTCATGTGATGAGAGACACTATTCTCTCTCATGAATCCATTTTGGAAGTTTTGAGTGGCACCGTTAGGCTGCCGAACTTTCGTAAGAGATCTAACCTCTCTCTTTCTTTTTAACTACTCTCGTTTATGTCACTTCTATTAAGATCCACTTTGTAATGTTGGGGGGATGTTCTTTTATATTCCTCTTTCTGTAAATTTTATTGTAATGTGATGAGATGCCCTATTTGATCTCATCATTCCATATTCGGATGTTTTATGTGGTGCCGTTAGGCTGCCGAGATTTCGTAAGGGATTTTTCATCTCACTTTTATTCCCATGAGATCTATGCTACTTTTGCCACAAATTCCATTGAAGTGGTGTATGTACTGCCCATTATTCTACTCTTTGTGTAATATACTTTCTTTTATGAGTATTTACATCAATGATCTATTGTCCTTCTTTCATGGGGTGTATGTTTTGATAGATACCCAAGTCGGTATGGGAACCTTTCACCCTCCTCTTTTTTTAAAAGACTTCTTTTGTTGGGTCTTTTAATTTACATATTGTTATATTGGGATATGTTATCATATATCCTTATTGATGTAAATTTTATGTCCAAGTGATGAGATACACTTTTTATCTCTCATCAACTCATTTTGATGTGATGCCGTTAGGCTGTCAGGGGAACTTTTTAACCCAATTTCGATTTCTTTGGGTTCAACAAGTAGTCATTGAATATGTCATCCATTAAATATGTGTGAATGAAATTTTATTGTTTTACACTTAATATCCATTTATATTGGGTGTATTTACATTTGTCACACATATTATTGAGATTGATTTGTCCTAAATTTATGGAGACCTTCTTTATAAGGGATTTCACAACATTTGACATTTTTATTGAGGGTTCATTGTTGTTATGCATCAATTCACTCTTATATGGTGTATATACTGTCATTTGGAGTATTATATCATGAATCCATTTATTCTCATGATATTATAAAGTTCTGACTAAATGTTTGTCCTCAATTATTGTATTCAAGTGTCTCTAATTTTGGTAAAACCCCTTTAACCAAAATATCATTTTAAATGTTTTAATTATTTGTTCTTATTAATATCCATGTTTTCAAAATGGTTTTAAGGATTTATTTATATGTATATTAATGGTTTAAAATATTAATTTTCAAGGTGGTGTGTGACACTTTGATTCAAAAATCTCTTTATTAAATGTTTTAAATGGTTTTGGAAATGGTTTCTTTTTGAATGGATTCATTATTGCAATATACTAAAATGATATATTATGATTGAAATGTGGAAATGTTATGTTTCCTTTATGCATGTTTTATGTGATACATTTATGTTATGGTTCTTGGGCATTGTTATGAAAACGGGTGGTTCCGTGATAAACTAAGTGCGGGTGAGCCCGATATAGCTCTCCAATGCATTGGGTAACGCGAAGGAGTGAAACGTTGAGGTTTCTCCGAAGAGATTTAGGGAATATACTGTGATGGGTATTCCAAACGTAACCAAGAGGGTTACTCCCTACGTAACATTGTTATGAATGCCTCAAGTTACCTTTATGTATTATGTTTTCTATGATTTATTCATGATTTGATATGCCTATGTTTTATGGGTAAAGTGTGATTTCATTCTAATGTATATATGAACTCATGTTTCCTTTCCATATTTTTATAACTCTTACTGAGCTTTTTAAGCTCATCCCATGTTTATTGAAATGTTTTTCACAGGTCATGGGAAAAGTACATGATGTGATGATAGTGTCAAGGATGTGTCAAGAAAGAATCCGTGTTATATTTTAAATATGTTCCTGTTGATGGGAAGAATGAATACTGTATTTTATGTAACCACTTTGTTTAAATGTGGAATGTAATACAAGTTTCATGATCTGATTCTCTAAAACTCTAAACCTGAAAAGTTCCTCAATGTGTAATCTTGTAATAACTCAAGATTAAGTAAGGTATATGGGTGGGGCCTTATATATAGACTTCGTGATAGTTGATGTATCACCCCCTTGAATCGAGGAGCGGACCCTCAAGGAATCGAGTTTGCTATGTGCAGAAACCCTAGAGCTGGCTGCGACTGCGAGGACAACTGTTCTGGAATCCTTCGTGAGTTTGGCAGCGACGACACCTATACTAGAATCCTCTGTGGGGTTGGCAGTGGCCAAAACTATATTATAATCCTCCGTTGGATCTGCAGTGACAACAACTGTACTATAATCCTATGTGGGTTCGCCAGTGATGACAATTGTACTGGAATCCTCCGTGGGTTTGGCAGCGACAACAACTGTACTTGTATCCTACGTGGGTCCAACAGTTCGACGTCTGTAATAGTATCCTACATGGGTCTGACAGAGTAGCTGGTCTAGTATCCTAAGTGGGTCCGACAATTTAGCTGGACTAGTATCCTATGTGGGCCCAATAGCTTAGATGAATCAGTGACTACATTTGATCATCTTTATCACTTTATGAAAGATGTTTACCTTTGTGATATGAGTATTGATTTTCAATCATTATCATCGATGTGATTGAATTATTTCCAATGTGGACTAGGTTGTACATGTGCTCGAGTGTTGGAGATGAACTGGGATTGATGACATAGGTATATGGATGGGCATATACCTAAGTAGAGATGGTTGATACTTCATGATTGAATCTTTTCATTGTGGTTGATCCTTCGTGGATTCTGAGAGACCTTCGAGGGTCTCGGGATCCCTACTGAGTATCGTTATACTCACCCCTGGATGGGAAATGCCCCCATATGTTGTGTTTGATGTAAACGACGGACATGACTGATCATTTTAGAGGTTTATAGAGCTTGACGGTACCCATAGGTGGACCACTTAGTGAGACGTACATGGAGAAGACGGAAGGGCCCATGGTGCTGGGGCGACTATATGTACCCACCCTTCTGTTGGAATTCCTAGTGGATGACTCAGTGGTTGCTACTTTACTTTACTACTATTGTAATATACATTCAGTTGTACTTTACTTTATAGTTGGGTTTGTATTCTGGACCATTTACCTTTCAACACATACTTTGTATTCAGTGTTACTTTGTGCTTACTTCAGCTTGCTTACACTGTTGTTTTTTTAATATCATAATGGAAATGCCTTTGCTTCTTATTGGGATTTACGCCTTTGGTGCTACTCTCCAGCCCCTGGCCTATGGAAGGCATGCATGGGGTAGTCACAACACAGGCCCCGAGGACGGGTCGTGACAAATTTCTTTATATCAAAATTAAATTAGATATTTTTTCCAATAAAATATAATAGATCAGTGGATTTTTATTTAATTTAACTGAAATGTAAATAAAAAACAATAGGTATTTTATAAATAAATATATAATTCATGAAATGTTATTTTCAATTAAAATTCATTTTCCGTCACTATTCATAAAAAAGAAACTTGTCAGAAAAATAAAAAATATCACAAGATGATATTTTTTATTATCCATTATAAGAAATTATTTTTATATTTTGAAATTGTAATTAAAAATGTTTAAAAGATATACTATAATAATTTATCCGTTTAATGGAGGAAAACTATCCTTTTAGAAGAATACATTTTTTTATTCATATTTTTGAATATATTAATATCATATAACTATAAAATTTATTGGATGATTATTATATAATGTATTAAATATATAATATATAATTTTATTAAAAAAATTGATCAATTTTTGGTTATTAATATGTTAAGAAAATGGTGTCTACATGTAGGGAAAAAATTTACATTGAAATTAAATTTTTTCTTTTAATAGAGTTCTTAGATTAATTTAGTATAAATTGATAACCAAAATAAATAATTTACCTATATGTGAAAATAATTATTTGAAAATTTATTCAATAATTTTTTAATAAAATACATTAAAAATTCCATGTGTTATGTATAATAATACTCAAATAACAATATTAAATGTATATTGTACTATGTTAAAAATCAGCCTTGCATGTAACACAATCTATCGAGGGAACTCGAAATTTTGGGTAACATAAGAAGATCATGGAGTTTCATGTTTTGAATTCAAATTTATTTTTTGTGTACAATGCAATAATTACTTGGTGTTGCAAGTTACACAATATAAACCCAGTCCTTTCATATAACACAAGCTATATTCATTGTTTCAAGATTTGAAAAATTATCAAAATGTTTATAGTAAATCAAAACTCTTAGAGAGTTGCGTTATAAACTAATAAAAAGAAATTTTTACCTCAAAATTTATCTTATTCATTAATGGTTCAATACATGATCTTTCCTTTCATAGAAACCCAAATTGTACAATTGAAAACTAAAAACGTGATTTAAAAAATTAATGTTGGAATCATTTTAATTACCCAATGTAACACATAAATATTTTTCCACATAAACAAACCTACATGGGAACTGAAAACACTATCATTAGAGATAAATAAAACTATCATGTTTTGGGGTAGAGATATACCGAACATGGTCCAGATAATGATCACAATGCAATAAATCAGTGACAATCTAAGGGAGCATATGCAGCATAAATAATGATGGAAATAAGACATTATTCTTGGATTCAATATACATTTACTAAAGTATACAAATATTACTTGGAAGATATAATTTCTTTATTTCATCCCAATATCACCCACTTTCATTTCCTGACAATTTTACACATAATATATAACTCTCAAAATGAACGTTAATTTGGTATACATGTATTAATAACAGATTACCTAAACAAAAAGGATGATAATTAATTTTATTTTTTTTGTAATAATCATTTAAAATCTTTTATCATATGTTATACAGTATGAATAAATATTTCTGTGGAGAGGAAATAATTTAATCTATAAAACCATGAAAATGATTAACATAAATCAATCAATTAATGGATAAACTTATAACCATTTATAATCAGGAAAATCATCATCATTATAAATATTTCCACTATATTCATCAATGTCTATTCCACATTGATTTCCCATATATCATAATGTTACATTTGATTATCACGTAGAAAACAGGTGTATATATTCCTCATGAATTCTCTTGAAACATGTTTCTAACACGAGTTACCATAAATCTACAAAACAATACATGATTCATAATTTAATATATTATTGGATATATGAATTTAATCCAAAAAGGTCATAAAATGCATCCATGATTTTGTAAACTACTTTTTAACACTTATATATTTATTTATGATGTCATAGATACTATATATCTATAAATCAATCATCTCTTTATCCAAGATGAACAAAATTTTCTCAGCATCTACAAGACATTGAGGGTTACTATCCATTAATACAAATTTCACAATTCCATTAAATCAAATTTATTTGACATTTTCACTATACAATATATCATTTTAATTCCATAGTTAAAGAATACACTTTGTGATTCAAATAACATAAATATTGAATTCCAGTACATGTAAACATCAATCATCCAACATTTTTCATAAATAATACATAGACTCCACCACTATATTAGTTAATAACTAAATCGTAGAATATTAAATTGGAATCATGAAATATGGACCCTCAACATAAATTTATTCATTTTTCATATAGTTAATTTGAACAGTACTCATATAACATCCCATACATTTCATATGTTGCATGTGGTCTCCATTGGTTTAACTAATACTCATTTCACCTTCCTAATTATTTTAAATATATTTCCACTTAGGAAATAAATTTTTATAAATCCCATACATTCCAAAATTGAAGCCCTCAATGTTATCCCAATTCCTTCCCATTCCATCTACAGACTATAACCCCAAATCTCAGTGTTACTAACACATTTCATAGAATTAAAAACATATTCATGGAAAATTAAATAAAGGATAATTGATTATGATACATAGTTTTTGATAAGTTATAATTTTTTCATTACCAATAGATATATCCATAGAAATTTCCTTATAAATATCCCTATGGATATCAAAATAATATCCCCTTCCTAGTTTCAATAGGCTGACAAAACATCCTTTGAACAGACAATACCAACCCAGGGCTTAACATAAATGGATATTATAGCTTTTCAATGAGTCTTTATTACACTACAATGAATAATAATAAGTACCATAATATTTTAATGCCTCTAGAAATGTGCAACACATTCTTTCAATCCAGTGAATGATATTCTATGTATCACCTAATGATCTTCCAATTTTGTACTACCACTTCAAAAACAGTCATTATTACCTTGGGAAAAGAAAACATATGAAACCGGAAACATATATTCTCAGTAAGGTTAAACATGATAGATATCAGTCTATTATCATGTGAAAGACTAATTTATCTATAAGTGTATTTTATCATGAATAGAAAATAAAAAGCTGATACTCATCATTTTAGAGATGATTAACATGAGGCATAATATACTGATTAATTTTTAATAATATATAAATAACAATATAATCATGAACCATAATCATGAGAGTATATCATATGAAAATAAAACAATTTGGGGAATTCACATCAAATTATAACACAACAATAACAATCTATTAAAGGAATCAATTTAACTCATTATGTTACTAAAATTAAAACATGTCCTCACATAATCTTATGGGAACAGAACTAGGTCCATTCATAACACTATCAAAATTTAATATTGGGCACTAATAATATTGTGAACATGGCATTAGATTTATGAATAATCATATGTAATGGAAAATTGATCCACGAATATCATTTTTTAACACTTAATAAGGTTCACTCATAACATTATGAAGATGTAATTTGGTATATAAAAAATAATATAGACCTGAAACTAGGTCCATACATAACCTTAATGGCCCAAAGGCCATCATTTTTTATTCAATTTATATAATCCCCCTATTATGGTTTGAAGGGGAAACCATACATGTAACGTAGTCTTCTAGATTTTATAGGACCTGGAGGTCTTATTTTAATTCATATAAACTACGAATACATGAAACTACCCCTCCCCAGCATATGCATCTTGATCAGTACTCCACCATTCCATGTCTATTTGGCTTGTAATCCTTTGTAGAACTTTACAATCATAATATTGATGCCAATTTCCATACCCTATCAATCTTCAATACCCTTTAGCTCTACTCTAGTTAATTTACCTTTCTATAAATCCACATATAGGACATGTTTCTTATAGAATTTTTATTGTTTGCATATGCACATTTGGTGTACTAATAGTCTTATGGTGCCATAAATGACATCAGGTTGAACGAAATCATTATTGATCCAATTTCCTATATTTGCCTAAGGTTAATAGTTCCATCTTCAATATTACATAATAATACCTACTACATTACTGCTACAGTTCATACCATAGTTCCTTCTATAGTGCGCAATAGTTCCCAGAATTATGGTTGTACCCGGATTCGAACGTGGGTATCTCGAATGCACTTGTAGAGTCCTCACCAACTGAGATGAGTCTCATGTGCAGGTCCACACATTACGTTTTGAAAAATAATACTGTACACTCATAACATTGTGAAATTGTAATCAGATCGATTCATAATCATATGGACACGAAACAGGGGTTATTTAGAACATTATGAATACATAATATGGTTCACTCATGGAATTGTGAATTTGTAATCTGGTCCACACATATATTTATGGAAATTCAACCAGATTCAAACATAACATTGTTAACACATAATATGGTTCAATCAAAAAATTTTATCATGTAATAACTTCCAAACATATTCATATTTTCATACAACCAATCCCACGCATTACATTGTCAACTCAAAAGAAGGATAAATATAAATTTTTTTAACATGTAATCAGGCTCATGCATTGGTTTTTATACCTCCAAGAAGGGACACACATCCATCCCCAGTGGACTCCAATTCTTCATAGTGGATCAGGTGACACGTTATTCCCATAATGGATCAATCCATTCTTCTTGTTACAATGATTATCTCATCATTTAAAAGGCACTTCCATATGTATTGAAGTGATATATTGGTCTCACACATTATCTAAAAATTAAAGACATATGTGTCCCACCAGATAATAAAACATTCATCTTATAAAGACTCATAAAAAGTGTTGTGTTTCATATAAATAATATCATAATGAATGAAATGAAATTGTTATCAGAAACATTTAATCATATTATGACTTGTGGAAAAGAGACAAGGTTCATAATCATTTCATCATATCATAACCCATTAAAATAAATAGTTTTCATGAATTACAATAAATCATAAAAATAAAACGTTCATAATTATAATGATAATTGTTTCCTTAGGTTACATCTCTGTAAATAATTATCTATATAATAGAATGTCATTTTAAAATGAGATGGATTTTGAATATTATAATGGAGAATTTATAAATATTATAATGTTTCATTGAAAATAAACATTAAATGAACAAAATATTATGAATATACATTTATATTAAAACCACATTTAAATCAGGAAAAATAATATTTAAAATATTATAAAAATTATATGGAGTAAAAAACACATTTCTCGTTGAAAAAAAACTGTTTAAATACTAAAATTTAACAAATTATTTTTATTCTAAATATAAAATATAACTATATTATTTTATATCATAGAAAAAATAATTTTATTAAGACTTTATAATACTATTTCATTTTACAATTTCTTGTTACTGTTATGTTTTGAGAAATTACTGATATGTTTTTCCATTATGTTTGGAAATTTTATTGTGGATACTCTTACATAGATAACTACTTACATATTAATATAATTTAAAAATTATTAAAAGATAATATATATTCATCATATAAATAATGATAATATTTTATAAGAAATTGAAATATGAAATGGAATACACTGTTCATAATGACCGAAGGATGTACTTAAACATGAATGATTTTTCCATTTCATTTTTTATTGCATGAACGTAAATAAAATATTTATGTATAAAAATATATCTGTAATTTTTGTATGATTATTATATAATATATGTTGAATATTTTAAGTAGAAATATCTTTAATATATTCAATGCAATGTCTGAATGAATCACATCACTTTTAGTAGGCAGTAGTTCACAATCTAGAAACGAAGTTATCATATTTCCAAGAAATGGAAATCATGAAGGTTTGTATTATATAATAATTAAAGAATCATAAATAAATCAGTAATATAATATTTTACATATGACTATATAATTTTAATCATTATTAAAATCCATGAGAGGTGTGCACATAAGACTGGAACACATCACATTTTTAGGTGGTAGTCATCCAAAAAGATGAATGATGACAGCATATCCCATTTTATTTATGTTCAAATAGTTGGGGTTTGGCTTAGTGGTACGCACCCCATAATCCTACATGATAATGGGGGTTCAAACCCATTGGGCACAGGTAGTGTAGCAGAACTGTATCGTATTGTAGCAGCAGTGGAACTATAGTAGTGACGGACACTGTAGCAGTGATAGAAACTATAGCAGCGACGGGTAATATGTTGTACTGTAGAGGCGCAACTAATGTAGCTTTACTATTCACAGAATGGGCCTTGGACAAGAAAATTAGGCCTACAGGTCATGTAATGGGATAAATCCCCACATGGAAGTCAGGCTATCTAATGGGACTCCATCTCTCTAGTTAAAAAGGTCATTGCATTGATTTAATTATAAATGAGGCTTCAGCCACAACCTTTAAAAAAAGGGATATTTACGTTATTAATTAATATAGTAATAATAATAATTTAATGCACAAAGAAAGAGAAAAAAAATTCTTCTTATTGAATAATTTTTTCATTTCATTGGGGAACTCTTATTGGGTTGAAATAAATGGATTCCATGGTTATATTTATATGAAAATGATTGGTTTTTTTAATATTGGGAGTGTTATTTAGAGTATATATCGGCCTGGATAGTATTATCATTATTTTTGAGAGGTGTGATGAGTGGTTGAGTAGAGGATCCCTTTAACTACATAACATACAGGCAAAGGAAGTGATACTCTTTTAACTGTGCTAAAATAATCTCTTGTAAAGGCCCCCCTTTATCGGCGCTTTTTTTAGCACTGATAAAGTGTACCCCTTTATCTGCTCTTCTTTTAGTAACACTGATAAGGGATGAATTTATCAGCGCTTTTTCCTACTACTCATAAATTATATGCTTCGAAAAAAATCATGAAAAATAATATAATGTTAAATAAGTATATTTATATTTATATGAATATAATATATATTTTTTAAATATGTTTTAGATAACTATAAATAGACTGTTACATTTAATATATAATATATTTGGGGAAAATGGCTGTAAAATATTTTAAACAAATATTATTATTTAATAATTGTTTAATTATTATTGATTAAAAATCTTTTAATAACAATATGAAGACAAAAAAAATCAAAAAATAATAATAAAATATCTAAAATAAGTAGAAAATGTAACTCAAAATTCAAACAACAATAACTTTTAATCCGAGTGTCCGTTTGAGCTCTAAAACATATAAAATCAAAGCCTGCGATGAGATCTATGCGCTAGTGACCAAATAAAAACTTAGGTGACAATATTCAAGGCCAAAAAATTCCAAAAATACCTCCAAAATCGAGTTATTAGTCGGGATACACCGATTTGTTAACATTCAAAGAGTTATAACATTTGATCATGTGGTCTGTTAGGTCTATACCACATATCATATTGAATACTGTTTCATTTTCATCGATTTTACTGGTTCTGGAATTGATACAGACTTCTGTATTATATGTTATGGTCGTTTTAACATTCTATGGCTTTTCAAATACACATAAATATGTATTTATTCGTAAATATATATGTGTTTTTCTGTGTGTGTCTTGTATATATGAATGTATTTTTGTTTTTATTTATTAATAAACACACTTTAAAACCCATATTTCAAAAATGTATTAAAAAGTAATCTTATAAATATATATTAATATACAAATTAATATATGGATAAAAAATTATAACTAAAAATATATATATAAATAAATATAAATATATATTATTATATGAATAAATATATATATACAAATATATTAACAAATATTTTTATATTAATATGAATCTATATTAACATATGAATAAATATAACTATATATATATATATAATCAAATTTGTCATTAATTAAAGAAAAAAACAAATTGGCTTAGTGGTAAAGGTGCAACAGTGAAGGGGGGGTTGAAGGTTTGAGTTCGGGTGGATGTAAAGGGGTGCACACTTGTTGGTATGTGCAGGAAGGGTAATGCTCGGGAGAGTGTGAGTGGGGGGGGGGGGGGGGGTCCACCTAGTGCTCATAATGGGGGGTCAAGATCTATTAATAGTTCCCCCCCTCATGATATAAATATTTTTTATTATTTTGATATTTTTTTTGACATTTATCAGCGCTAAAAAATGCCGATGAATGGGTCTTTTATCAGTGCTTGTTTTAGCGCTGATAAAATGGGCCTTTATCAGCGCTTTTCAGAGCGCTGATAAAAGGGACCTCCCTTTAGCCTTTCCTCAATTAACATCACTTTTTTAGTGTGATTAATCAACATTTCTACGATGAATAATGGACATATTTGTTGTAGTGTTTTATAAGTTGTAAAAAGGACACATTGGGTTTTCATGAAAATATTTGATTGCTCCCCAAATACTACATAACTGAAAAGTGTTGAAAAAAGTATAATTCTATATCATTATATTTTTAATTATCTAAATTGGGAAACAATAATTCATATTTTATTTTTGGCTAATTTTTACACCATATATTCTAAATTTCGAAAATATTTATGTTCATTTTTTCCTCAATCGCTATACTTAGTTTTTATTGAATTCTATAATATTTCTTCCCAAAAACTAACCAGAAAATATTATATTAAAAAATTTTATTATTAAAAATATGTATTTCATTTTAAAATATTCTAAACTCATATGTGTGGGAAATTAAATTAAAATTCATCTCATTAAATAGTAGAGATGAAGTTTTTTTGAATTGAAAAAGTACAATATATTAAAAGGTTTTTATATAAAATAACTATTTGAAATGATTCCCAATGAAATAAATTAAATGATTTTAATTATTATTTATATATATATATATAAGTTATAATATAATTTAACTATATAATAAAATTATATGAAATATTTTTTTTTCAATTAAAATCCAGTGTTTTAACTATTCATAAAAAAATGAATGTTCTCATAAATTATATAACATTCAGAAAATGTCAATATTTCTATTCCACTTTCAAAAAGGATATATATTTTTTCAAATAAACTCTGTAGAATTTTTATAAATTAAATTTAATATAGTTTATCCATTTTATTAGGGTATAATTAACTTTTCAAAATAGTTATATTTTTATTTATATAAATTAATTTATAGTTATATTATTCTTATAAAATATATTTGATGATTGTAAAAAGATTTATTGAATATATCATATAAAAAACCCTTAACAAAATTTATAAAAAAAGTTATGTTTATTTATTGATATAAAATATTTCATTTATAAAGCCCAATAATATTCTTCAAAAATAGATTTCATTATTTTCATGTAGTTCTTACTCTCATTTATAACTAATTGATATCCAAAGTAATTTTTTATATACATCTGGGAATAATATTTTCATATATTATGTAATCATATTGGAAACATCCATTTGTACATTTAGGTGGTAAATATAATTATATATTAATAATAATATTAATTGTTTATTGTATTTCAGTAAAACAAGACCTTCTGTATAATGAATGATATTTAGTGGAAAAAACATTGTTTGTAACACAAGATAATCATAGTGTTGAATATACATATATCTAATATATGATCTTAATGTACTAATAGATTAACCCGTTTATTCACGTAATACAATCCAAACATATTTCATTTATATAACATAATCTATTATCACTATTACGAGTAATGAAAAAAAATAAAAAGGTTTAAATTAACCATAGAATAAGAAAAGCATGGTGTTACGCATAACAAGCCTCCAATTTTCAAATGATTTTATCTTTTAATTCCCCATCCTCGGTGTGGATATGAAGGAGCTGTCTCTTTTAGTGGTACTTCCTAACTCATCGTTACTAGATCATCATCCATATTTATCTATGAAACTATTGGGTAGTATTGTTTCACCCCCGACTGACTGTGAGGTGCATAACTCCCCTCCATGAATAGAGTTCTTCATTTACATGATTTTCCCCATCCTAATTCCCCTATTATATTTCGTAAGCTTTTTTGATTCATGTCAAATCTTTAATAATGGATGGTACACCTATTATTTTAATTAGGAAGATGATTTCGATCTAAAATATTATCCTCTCCAATAGTACATGGTGGAATGGTTAGGAATTGATCATCCCATATTTCCCCTTTTCAAGAACATGGTTTCTTCTTGGGGACTATATACTTTATTGATGGTATATATCCATAACCATAATTCCATCAATGTGGTCCTTACTTATATTATAGTCTTTCTGAAGGAGTAGTCATCTCCATCTTGTTCATGTGACAACCAACACATTAAATTGTTTTATTTGTCCTTTGGGCTCCACTTTGGGAGTTCCTCTATTCAGGATGTAGTTTTGTTTAATATGTGAGGAATTGTTTTTTCCATCCACAATATCTCATTTCTATGACCCACATGTGGTTATATGGGAAATTGTTTTATGTGGATAATAAAACCATAACGATGTGGGAAGTGTATATATATCATATTTTCCTTGAGGTGGATCTCCCATATCCTCTCCCATATCATATTTTTCCCAAAGTGGGATCCCCTATTTATTTGTGGCAGAAAAGAAACCCCATGTCCCATGTTGGACATTATGGAAAATTTCCAGTTGCAAGGACATTATTCATTTGAATATATATGTTAGGTTTTAGTGTACTTATATTTAATATATGGAAGAATTTATATTGGTTTTCCATGTTCTCTAACCCAGAATCTTCCATAGGATGTGTCAATTTCTTCACATGAATCTAGGGTTCCCCAAATATTATTTACAGTATCCTATCTCCATCCATACATGGTCTCCTCACATTTCTTATAAGTTGTTTTGAGGGTTATTATCCCATATATTCCAACATCCACTCCTCCATTAGTCATAGAGTGCTGGGAATTCATGGTGTTGGTGGATTATATTGTTCCATGTTGAGGATTAGTGATTTCGTCCTCCTCCTCTACCTAGTCCATCTATAGAATGTGTAAATATGTTACTCTTCCACCTAAATCCTCTATTTTAGATTTTGATCTAGGATATGTACATACAAAAATACTCCCCCTATATAATTTGTATTTAATGTTTTCAAACCCCCTAACTCTCACTCAGAAGTATTCATTGTCCTCTCTCCTTATTTTTTACAACATTCCCCTCCAAGAAGGATGAACACCATGTCCCATCTTGAAAGCATATAGTATATGAGTTCCATCATCAGTTACACCTTTTCTATCTTATAAAAAGCATCTATTTAATTTTATCAATGACATATATTTTGGTTTTGAACTTCCATATTTTGGGTTCTCAATGAAAAAAAATTCTTATCCCATGGACATCACAACTATAATTTATCTATTATAGAAATGAATGTTCTAAAACAACAACATAAAAAGATACAAGTGATATCTCATAGACTCAGTATGGGTAAATTATTGAAGCCCAATCCAACAATAATAATATTTTATTTATTTTAGTAACTAAATATTTCAGTTGTCCTCATAAGGGCCTCAAACAAATTTCTCACTACACAATATAGAACCATGGTCAATCGTTTCTGGAATAATTTTTCCAATTTCTTGTGTGATTTATAATAAAAAGAGTATATATTGTTGGTTATTTTTTATTTATTTTGGAGGACAGAGTTTATAGTGTGATTAAATGTTAACACTATTCAAGATCATAATGGGAATATTAGAGGGGGACCCTTTCCAAAGAAGTGAGCCATGATTTATCCTCATTCATTTCATGAATGGGAATAGTATACTTTGATTTCTTATGAGAAATAGTTACTTGTTAAAACTAAAAAATGGTAAATACTAGCCCTATTATAATATTGACTGGTTCTTATTTAATTTTTTTTCAAAATATCCTCCATATATGATTATTGGGTAAACCAATATGTCCAAGTTCATTCTAATCGTTATTTGGTATGAGTAAATTTTTCCGCAATTTTAGTTGAATGATGTCGTTTCTTTTTCAACTATAGATGGACCTCAATATTTGGTTATCATTATAAAGTGTCTTATTCATTGTAAAAACTACTCCATCATGGTATGTTGGAATGGATTCATAAAATTTTTTAGACAACATAATGTTGATCTTCATACCAAGATAAAACAAAAGAAATCATGATTTCAAGAACATATCATCCTATCATTGGATGTGGAAGAGATGGACTCAAGTATTGATGTAGAATAATATGAATATGTAATTTTTTTAGCACAAAAGATTATTTCTTTTTGGAGAAAGCTCCTTCTCTTCAGTTTTTGTCTCCTGTGAACATTAGGATTATGTGACTCAAATAAGGAGATAAAAATGAAGTATTTCAATTATCATAACTGGGAAAACCAGTGTGTCATTATTATAAACATAGTTATAGATGATGGATCATTCTATAATGATCAAGATATCATGTGAGGTATAACAAATTTTTTTTTAAAAATAATCATATCGGTATGAAATTATTCACACATGCTAATTATCAAAGAACTATTAAAAATTATTCAATGTGATACATTGGGTGGTAATAGACTGTCATCATATTTAAGTGGATGAAATTATGGATGAACAAGAGATCCATTAATTTGTTCTGGTTCTATGTTATAAAGGAGAACATAGTCTAGATGAACACCAACGTTTATTCTATGTTACATAAAAGGATCTAGCCAATGATAGCATTGTGAATGTTGTTCAAGGTTTATTCCACGAATGAAGTCTCCCTCATATTTTTTATGGTACATTCCCTATTTTAATACCCAATATAATAGAACCAACACTACTGAATCATTTCTAAATTATAGGATTTTTGACATTTACCAACAATTTATTGGCCAGTCTGATTTATAAGATCTTATCCTAACACCTACTGAGATAGATCTGAAAAAACATCGAATTGTGAATGATATATCAATCAATGGTTAAATATAATTGGCTAATGAAATGATCTTTAATTTAAATAAAATGACCATAAACTTGATCTTCAACATATATATATATATATGGAACAATCAAACGACCTGTTCATGTAGTTTTTCATGATTACTGTACATACAAGTATTGTTTTCTGTAACATTATAACATATATTTTATTAAGGGGTTCTAATTATCCATGGATATTGATTTCATATAGGCAGAATAATTTCATGTTCATTAAATATATTAGGGGATTAAGTTAAGGTAACCTAAATTATTCTACCATTGTCCTTATGATGCTTGAAACTCATTGTATGTTAAAAAAATTATAGGACCATGAAGGAATTCGTATTCCATTTTAGTGTAGACCTCATATTCAGGGCTTGTCCAATCTAATGATTTTTGACTGTTTGATTTTTTTTGTTAATGGATAAAATAACTCTATTATTCATCTCGACAAATTCATAGATGAATATTTTAAATAGAGTTTACTAGTGGGTAATTTAGATAAAATTAGTGCACTCATCTCATAATTTTGCAAGGACATAAGACCAAAAAAATGGAATTCAACATAGGATTTATAATTAGTGGGTTTTCCATGAATTACCCTGGTGATCAATTAAATTATAGTAGGATTCCAATGAATCAAATTTAAATTATATGGGATAATGTAATTAGATATACTACAATATAGAAGAGACAATTTTTATCATGTGGTGGGATAATTACTCACATTAATAGTGTGTTATCCTCTAACCCAATTCACATTTCAAAACTACTATAGTCCACATAACTATCATTTAGAAACTGAAATAACCCTTAAATATGTTATTTTTTGATGCCCACATGGATAGAAAACACAACTGGTCATCATAGGTAAGTATAGAAAAAATTATATGGAGGGTTGTAATGATATAAAGAGTATTGTGGAGATAATGCATGGGATTAATGAGAATAATTCATGTGATGTGTTGGTAGGATGGTCCCTAGGGATTTGTTTCATTGTGAAAAAGTATAGTAAAATCATCTAGAATCTGAAAAGACCCTTGTCCAGTATATATATCATGGTTCAAATCCAAGTCTATTTGATCAAAAATCATAGGTGATAGATTATGGGCTATGTAGAGATTAATTTTTTGTACCATAACTGAGAAGGTGTTAAACTCATTTTTTGTATAATTTGATCCCAAAAAAAGTTATTCTACTATAATTATAGGTACATAGGATTGAATTATGTATTTTTGTTGATAAAGTAACATGTGTTTTTTAAGCTCATTATTTTTTCCATGAGTCTTAATTCTTGTGTTTTATGGGCTTAGGGATGGGGTTTTTCTCAGCGATAGATTATCATTAGTGGTTCAATGTGGTGGGTTTCCATGATAGGTGGAGTGATGTGGTGTGGTGAATGTAAATCCCTTTTAAATTTAATTTTCTAGTATATAATATTAGGAATAATGATATTATTATAGATGATAATATCAATATTACTGATATAAACCAACGATCCTATTGAACATGCTTTTGTGACCCACGGGATGAATCCCTTCCTCTCTAGTTTTTTGAGGGAAATGGTCCATAATTGTGTATATTTTTATAAAAATCATTATTAAAATATATTTTAATGATTTTATGGGAATTAACTTCATCGTGACATGTTTTTTGTGTGTGGGGGGTATCAATATTGAGACTAATGAATGATCCATTATCCTAACGGAAGGGGTTTGGAGCATATGGACTATTAGAAACACATCCATATTTGATGGCATTTCTAGTTCCAAAATACCTATCATGTTTAGAAAATTGAATATAATGATTGATTTGGTTAGTCTGATCATGAAATGGGAAGAGTCTCATTCTCTAACATTATCCTAGGGACCTATTTGACAAATACTACTTCCATTATATGTATCGGGTGATGGGTTTGTTGGCATCCGAATAGTACATAGAATAAAGTAATACTAATTCATCATGCTGGTTCAGAATAATGATGTATAGTGATTTAATACGTTATAATAGGTACTCCATCATCATTACATTCACAACCTTTTTGGGAATTCTTAATCTCAATAGGAAGAGTAATATAAAATTTTAAAAGGGCATGAGTTCTAATATAGGGAAAAAAATGTGACAACGCTATAAACTAACTGTCAAATTATTCAAAATTCCATTCATGGAAATGACCATAATATCAGTTATAATTCTTATATAATTTATTAGTATAGGATGTTTATCTTTAATAACATTTTGTATTTCACAGATATGGCCTGATGGGAGAATATGAGCTTACTATCTAGCATCAAAGGCTCCATTAGATGATTATTTTAAAAGATTTATTAGTGTGTGAAACTTATTAATGAAGGGGTAGGTATTATTATTGGTAAATCTATAGTCTGAGATTATATTTGACCCCTTAGTACATTGTTATTCTATTTCCTGTTCTATTTAAATGATGGGGCATTATCTCTGAAATAAAAATAAACGTTTGTTGACTAAGTAAGATATCATTTAGTTTAAAATGATTGGAGGTTTTATTAGACTCATGAAATGGTTTTTCTGGACAATTCTATTATAAATATAACTCCTTATTATTTTTCACAAAATATAAATTTTTATATTTGATATAAATAAAAGATTAAATATATGTACAATAGGATAATTTTTATCTTTTCAAAAAGGAATTCATATCAGATACAACCTAATGGTTTCAAATTTATGTCATCGAATAGGACCATAGTTCATCCCTAGTTATTTCTAACCCTTAATTCCAACCATGATTAATAATTCAAAAATGATCATTTTTAATATTGATGTTAAAAAAATACATTCTCATTGTTATAGAGTGATAAAAAATGAATTCTTTATATATAACTGCAATTATTTTCAATATTAATCCCATGTTTTTGTTTTATAAATGGGTTTCCAAGTCACTCGATAAATAATATATAGTTTGAAATAAATATTTGATATTGTTTTTGAAAATTAAATAAAATTAGAAAAAATAATAAAAAAATTAAAATTAATTATGTATAAAAAATATATTTAAATTATAAATAATTTAATAATATTTATTGTCACAAAATATTATATAAAATATAAAAAAGATATTCAGAAGAACATAAAATATATGTAAATGTGAATAATAAATTCTACATGTTTTATCCTTGAATATTCTAATAATAAAATCTATAATTATAATATTTTATGTTAATACATCAGTAGAATATAATTGAATCAATAATGAAATACAAAAATAATAATAAATTTGATAAAATACTAATAATTTTTTAGGATTCTCATTTCTATTGGACATTGTGACAATTTTTTGTTTAATTGAATAAAATTGACAGAAATCGATTGAGTCCATGATTAGTGAATTATCGAAATATATAATATTCATTGACCTTTCATGAGGTTTTGGGGTCCAAACTTTCCATTTCTATATAATGAAAGATATAATTAAAAAATGGTGTAATGTTACCCTTAAGCACTACATATTTTCATTTCCATTTCCACCTCAATGTTTTTATGTATAAAATATTCCCAAAATAATTTTTGGATTTAGTTATTATTTTCTATTCATTTCTAGTAAATTTATTTTTTGGAATGATCTCGGTATGAAAATAATATAATTTTTATTGATTTTAATGTAATTATAAAAATTGTTGATTTTTGATTCAACAATATCCTACAACATCAAAAAAGGGGAGGGTGAATTGGGCTGTATTGTATTTATATTCTCTAAATTATAATAGATATTTTCCACAAATAGAGAAGAATAATACAAGAATTCCTCTATTGGAATGAACATAAAAAATAAAATACAAAATATAAATGTTTTGATAGAGATGATTTTATGTTGTTCACTAGTAAACGATACATCAAGGGGGATTTACATACAATGTATCAATATAAAAGGTGTTAGTACTACTATATGGTTATCAAATATGTGATTAAGAATGTGTCACTATTGATGGACTTATAAATACAAGTTTTCTCTTATTATCTCAGATATTTATTGAAGATTTTAAAATTTTAAAAGGGTTCTACAAAATTTTTATCTCTACCTAAAAATGATTATTTTATATTAATATCATCCAAGAAAAAACATCTCATAATAATTCCAATGATAGCGATATCACTATTTTTTCATTTTCCATTATTTCTATAATATTAAGAATTGTATCCTACAAAATTATCCTATTTAATATTCCACTTTTCAAATATTTTTTGGATCATTAAACTACCTATAATTAAATATATATTTTTTTCAAATGCAATTTTAATACATATGTAATACATGGAATATTTAAATTCTTGAAAATTGTTGCAAACCATCACAATATGATAGGTGTCAGAACCTAATCTAACATTGACCACCTGTCCAGTTGTGATATGAGTGTTACTACCACATTCTCATCTCTAGTAGTCTAGAAGATGACCACCAGGGCCATGTATGCATATCAAAATCATTGGAGATCATTTCTTATGGTAGCTGTATTCATGAAAACACATCCACATCCATAATAAATTATAGATATAATGAATTCGATGAAAAAAATATTACTAAATATATCACTCAATAAAATTATAAAAATAGAATATAATTTAGGGATGGGAAAAATAAAATCACACTAGAAACTAAAAGAGTAATCCAAATTCAATTAAAAAATGAAAAAACTATAAAATAAATCAACTACTCCACTCCTCAGTCTATCTTTCTCAATATGCTATGTATACTTCATATCCTCCTAAGACTTTGTCAAAATACATGTCTCTTATATATGAAAGGATATGTGTGGGATGATCTCATGCTAGTGTTAGTATAATAATGTCTAGAAGAACAATACAAACAAAAAAATAAAATGGAAAACTATAAGGATATATTCTTCTCAACCCAAATCCATTTGGTATATAAATTCATGCAAGATAGAGTGGAAATATCCATCTCCAGACCTCAAATATACATGACTAGTTAGCTCATTACCACATATTATATCATTTTAATATTATAAAAACAAAAAAGAGTACAAATATAACTTTCATATACTGATCACACACTTAAATACACATGGCCTCCAATATACAGACTATTATAGGGTTCTACAAATGGATTAAATGTATCACTTCTCCTAGAGAACTACATCTATGATTCCTTTCACCTGTGATGTCACTCATATGAGAAACATATGACATCATGTATCAATATTCTATGGATCTTCCCTACCATACCTGATTTCATCCATATAATAGTAAATTCACATTTAGTATATCAATGAATTATGTAATTTTGGATACATACATATAATGTTACCTAGAACGGGGAACTCACTCATGTCTCTTCGGGGACCCCATTATTCATAATGGAAGATTGAAGATCACAAATGTCCACTGGGAGATTACATCCCAAACCCTGAATGGACACTGTGAATCAAATATGGAACTCTTTAGAACACAAATCTCAGATAATGGATAACACTCATGACCGTTTAAGGGGAAAATGAACCCTACTCCATTTAAAAATCATGAATCATAGATTGGGGATAACACTCAGGACCAATTTTGGATACCAATTCCCCATTATCGATCTACACACTAATTAGGGGAACCAATTGATTATTAAACCATAACCCCTAATTAATAAAAACTATATGTAGGTGATAAATTCATGTTTTGAAAGTTAATTCTATTACCAATGACCCACATAAGAAATATGAATAGAAGATAGAGGCTCCCACTGTGATGTTATGAAAGGATACCAAAAACTCTATCAAAAATGTTC
The DNA here is from genome assembly GCA_963277665.1 of Viscum album. NCBI lineage: Eukaryota > Viridiplantae > Streptophyta > Magnoliopsida > Santalales > Viscaceae > Viscum > Viscum album. The sequence continues at coordinate 396,673,854 of OY728161.1, forward strand.
CCATAGAGTGGATGAAAATCATATAATGATGAAAATATTCCACAGTCTACCCTAAATTTGATGGACCTAGAGAATGCACCGAACTGATACTAGATAAGATGCATTGAATGATAAAACCTACTAGAATCTCCTTACGTCACATTTATAATTGGAGAAATATTTACACCATTTAATTATATGTACAATAAAAATAAGTATAGTATAATCTTGGGCCTCTATTAATGTCCACAATATGGTGGGACAAAAGGGAGAAGCCTCGAATGGGAGTACACAGTGTTTATCCTTTATAGAGAACATGTATATCATGGTCGAACCCTCGCTGGGTACCCTCAAAAATAATGAAATTCAATAGGAATATACATTGAAGAAACATCAATTTATATTTTGTGTAACCCCAAATGTTATTTGGGACATTTCATCATTCATACAAAACATTACATTCCATTCCAGTCACCAGAATGTGTAATCATGGTAAATGAGGTGTACTGATGGGGCGAGCATAAGCTCCTTTCATTGGTCATACATGTCTACAAAATCAGGTGACTATGATTCATGGTCCATGACCATCTACCGAGATGTGACATCCATCATTTGTAAACCCAAGGGTGTTGTGGTGTTGTCTTACACAACCACTATCCCTCACTATGTGTGGCTAACCATGATTCCATAAACCAATAAAAAACTCACAATACTTCATGTCACGACCATACATATTTTGTAGTTCACAAATGTAAATTTTCCTTGAAAGGGGATTAATATACATCATGTTGACTCATACAACATGTCAGGTGATCAGGATATTAGAATGGAAAATACATACAAGCCTTCTTAAACTCATTATTACCATTAATTTTCTATATTTATACCCCATGGGTGCCTATAATTGTTGTAATAAGTATCCAAAATCATTAAAAATGAAAAATATGTATTCTGATGAAATTCATTTATATGGTACTATACTATAGGGAAATGTTGATGTATCCAGTCCAATGTAGTACCACGAAGCCATGACACATCGATGAGTTGTCGCTCACCATGAAGAATTATTTTTATCAGTGCCTCCTTACATTAGATCATACTCAAGGCATCCATCATACAATAGATAAAACCACCAATTTTTATTATTTATATAAAATTGAAGGTAGTAGGATAATATATTAGTTAATTTATTTAATTAAATATATTTATAAATCCTCAAAAAATCCTCTATTTACTGTCCTCAATTGGGAGACTGATGATGGAAAAATTTATTTAGAACATATGTTAAAACCAATGTTATAAATTAACTATGGTCTCAAATTTATGGTCATAGACATAGTTTAGGAGTTATTATACATTTAAAAAAGAAAGTATGTTCTCATGAAAATATATATTTACTATCATTGCACAGAGTTACTCTGGGCAACGAAGTTCAACACCAACTCATCACATGGATTCATAAATATTCCAAAAAATATTTCATAGTCTTAAAGAGAAAAATAGATTAATTAAAATCTCTAAAAAAATTTATTTTAAAATATATATATTAAATATTACTCCCAAGGGGTATACAAAATCTCACAACATGATTTACTATTCTTACAGTATCTCTATAAGGTTCCCATGAAATCTAAGAACATGTTCCCAGGGAACCAAATTACCATAAAGTGTATTCTGATTCTGTTTATCAAACACAATCATGTTCCTCCAAAAGTCTTCTCCACCTCCCAATATTCATCTTATCAGGTCCCAAAATATATTATGAATCCTATAAATTTATCCTCATATCAGATAGGGGGAAAAACCAAGCACCCATTCAAATTTCTGTCACAATGTCTACTAGAACACAACAACACTAACTCAAAATATAATATTGAGATATAGCCTAAAAAACCCACAAATATCCTTCCATCAGTGATAGGTTTCTCATAATATATCAAATGTAATAATTTGGTTGTTCAAAAAATAGGTGATCCATCCTAGGATCAGTATGAAAATTTCATGAACTCTCTATAATAATGGAAACACAATCATGAAAACCATATTTGTCACCCCATTTTATCTCTCATCTTTGATCATTGGCATGCACCTAAAAATATGTGAGAATTCAAGATCTAACACATTAAAAAGACACCAAATTCGTTCTTACCCAACATGATACCGAAGGATTAGTGTATAACCTCCCTTATCCATGGAATTTATACAAATGTACAAAATCGTCCTCAAAACCTCTTCTCATAGATAAAAAGTGTGAACATAAATCCATGTAATGTCTTCATAAAACCCATCATCAAAAAAATCTATCATTAACATTTATAATGGAAATCTAGTTACATGATACTTTTCCACTAGTATCATAATTTTTTCCTCCCCGACTCACTATAAAAAAGAAGATGTGTAACAACCCTAAACATTATATATTTTATTTAATACTCATAGAAATTATTTAACAGAAAAAAAGAAAAACCTATCAATCACATTGTTAAAAAATAGTAAACATAAAATTTCACTATGAGAATCTGTAGAAATTACCACAACCCTAAATTTATCCCATAAAATCATAGAGTCATCCATTGTGAATTATTAATTAGTCTTATACCTTAGCAGTTCCTGACCTTACTCTTTGATAGATCCCCATGAAGATGGAACTATTGTAGAATTTCTATAAACAAAACTTATTTGTCTCATGTATGTATTTTATTCTGAGTACATAAGTCACTATCGATTAATAATTGCACAACTGATCAAAATGTATTCAAGGATTTGGTTCTCATGTCATTCATCCACCTACTAACAAATCACATATGTATACCTAAGCGATCACAAAAGGTTTAACCCAACACTAATTTTGAAAACCACTAATGACACTTCATATTATTATGTTTAAGAGGAGACATCAGATATGATATTGAAAATATTTGTGTAGTTTTTCAGTGCCAATCAAGGAAGAATCTCAACTATCAATGAGGTGGTAAACTTCGATAATCATTAGTAATTATGTCCTCACACTACAACAAAACATTAAGGAATTGAAAACTAATAAATCCAATGTTTTAATTTTAATATAGTCCAATTTATAATAACTTTTCATCTATTTCTTGATGATCTCACTTTTCTCTACTAGTGATCACTCATCTTTATAGCCGCAACACCACCCCATAATCTCGTAAAAAATCCATTCTCACTTGAAGAAACCATTTATGAATGGTTGGTAGGTATAAAATCAACACATAATGGGGTGTATTAACTTGATATTTTGGAGAATATATATTTTGATATGAACTTTCTATTTTTTTATATTTTATGTTACTTGGAAAACTGATTTTAAAAGAAACTTTTCATTAAATGTAACAATTATTATATGATAGTTATAAACAAGAAATTAGAATTGGGGTTATATTTTGGATTAAATAAATTAATAATATATATGGATAAAATATTTATCTAAAATTAATTCATCCTCTACTAATTAATTATAAATGAATATAAATACTATTTGAAAATAAGGGAAATATATTTCTAAAAAAAATATTTTAATGAAAAAAAACAAATTAATTACATAAAGTTAAATACAGAAATTTTAAAAATTATCTTCATGAAATATATATATTCTATGTTAAATAAAATTTTTAACATTCACGTTTTTTGTTTTCTATACAATATATAATAATGTATCCAATTATATACATAAGAACTATACTATTCTAAAAAGAAATTTTTTCACCTTTAAAACTGTTATAAAAAAATTAAATATCTTATTAAATTTATATGAAATAATAAATATAAATTTTTAAATCATCATTTTAAAATTATCATTAGGTCAATTTTTACTAATTTTCTTGATAATGTTAATTATTCGATAAAAATTAAAAAATGATGGTTTTCATTAATAATTTCAATTTATTTTATTGAAGTTAAAGACATAAAAATATCTATTTGAAGTTTTTTAATAATAATTAGTTAAATAATATATCTATTCATATGATTTTTTTGTACATTGAAAATTATCATACACAATTTATATAAAAATAATGAAATTCATTTTTCTCATCACATCTTATTGATCAGTAATTAATTATATTATCCACATTCTATGAATGGAATGTGTAAAATGTTTTCATATATTTGGAAACAAAATATTTCATATGAGCTAATAAAATCGTCTAAATTTATTAAAATTTTTAATAGTTAATATAGTAAAAATTTATTAATACAGTTACAAGAAAAATGGGTTTACCAATGAGTTAAACATAAACGATTAGGGTTAAAAATGACCCAAAAATTATCCAAAAAGAATTATATGGCTCTATATATAACATATATAACTTAGTTTCATGAATGAATATTTAATTATCCTTTTTGTGCGTAAAATATTTGGGTACTCATTGTTGTTATAAAAACTAAGAGTGTGCAAAAAACACACTTTTAACCGCTTACCCCCTATCGTCACGTATTGTCACCTAAAAAACCCTTTTTATTAGACATGGACTAAAAAATTTACAAAATTACTTCCATCCTAACATATTAAATATATTATATTGGAATTAAATCATTAAAATGTTGTATTTTGGTGAATATATTGTGATTTTTTCTAAATATGAGGCAACACCCGTAATCAAGTATTTAATTTTATTTCATACTCCACTCCATAATTTTATATTAAAACAATAATATAAAATAATATTATTATCATAAATATAATTATATGTTAATATTTTTATTTAACATCACAAATCAATCTCATAGCCCATAAAATATGTTATGAAATTCTCATTCATGTTTGCTGATTATTATAGCCTCGTTAATTAATTTTATTTCTATCCATCAAAACCTCTAAAAAATTTATATAATTATCTATTAGTTATTTATATATATTATTTTTGATAATAATATTCTTATTAAAACATTATATCACATGTTAACTTTTAAATTAAATTCTATGGTAATGTGATAATATTGTTCGTCTATATGATGGACTACTATCCCAGTAGCAGTTGTGATTAATTCACACTTTATATGGAATGAAATAATGATTTATAATGAAAATATGTGTTATATATTAATAACATATTTTTATTTAATTTTGATATATTATTTAACTTTTATTCTTTCTTTCTTTTTGGGAAAATTTATACAACATTGAATCTTATGTACGACCCACCATCACAATTATCAAATTATATCATTTTATATATCTATATTTTATGGATCAAGATAATTTAATGTATACTTATTATATCCTATATTTATGTAATGGTTAAAATTTTGAATAAAATGGGTCCCTGATAAATTTAAGGGAACTAGAAAAATATCAATAAAGACTAGAATTATAAATAAGTTACTGACCAAAAAGTGAATTTAAAATAGAATTGATAACAAATTCATGATAAATTGTAATTAGTAAATCAAATATGGTAGGATATAAATTTATTTATTTATGATACATTAATACATGATTATTATACTTATATTTATTGAATATGAGTTAAAAAATATGAATGAAGGCATTTCTTATGATAAGGGATTTCCTTCTCATTTTTTGAGACACAAGTCGTATTTACAACATGATTATTTAATTTTTATTATATATAGACGATGAATTTATTTTATGATTATTAGACGTATGAATATGTTAATTTACAAATAAATTATATAATCACTATTTAATTAGGATTATAGTTCAGATTTTACCCAATAGGTTTGATATTTTTCGTCTTAAATTACATTCTTTGGAAAAAAATCTATGTGATCCCCATTAATACTTATATGAGGTGTATATTCATTCCAATTGAAATTTAATATTAATAATATCAATATAATAATTATATGATTTTATATTTTAAAAATTTTCAATTTATGGATATTTTGAATGAATATTAGCAATGTGAAAAACGTTATATGTTACAATCTCATCATTTATCGATATTTTTTTAGAATTGTGATTCTGATGATGAAATAACATTATATCATTCAAGAAACTCATTAATTTTATTATAATATTGTAACTATTTATAATAAATGTTATCCACTTATTTACATCTCATTATATATTAAAGAGTTCATAATGATGTCATTATAATAAAAAATATTTATTTAATTCTTAGTTTACACCCATTTTTATTCAAAAACATTATTCTCTAACTTTTTAATCAATAAATTATTTACAATTTATAAAATTATTTATCATGAAAATTTTTATCCATTTTTTATTTTCTATAAAATTATTTGAAAATAATCTTCATTTCATTTTCAAAAATATAAAATTATGGGATTTACTGAAAATCTAAAATGAATAATCATTTTTACATTAACGACATGAAATGATCAAACATAATAACCAAATCATTGTATTAAATCATCGATAATATTTTTGAACATTCATTTAAAAATAAACCTTATTTAAAATTTTTTATGAATTTTATTTATTTTATTTTTCAAAATAGAATGGTTGTTTTATTTTATATATGTTTTAATTAAAATTTAACGAATCATTTGTAGAATTTCATGATTTATAATGAAAATAAATTTGAAACTATTTTATATTTTAAAGAGTGATTTTCAAAATTGGATTATTATATTCAGCATGAAATTATACAAGTGATCTTTCACATTCCTTTTCCACCTAATATAACATCATTTTAAATTAATTATGCTGTAAAGGGAAAAGATTTATTGATCCCACAGTTATTATTTCTCTGAATGATTAATTTTTATATTGAATTTATTATCAAAAACACGTTTATTTTTCATGGGTTATTCTGTGGTGAATTAATCAAATGTTTATAAATCAAATAATGTTTACAAGTTTTATGATGTGATTATATGGTGAATATTTTTTGAATTTATTTGACATATATGTATAGTTTTCACTATGATATCTGTATGACCTATATATACCACAAATTAATTGAGTAAGGAATTAAATCACATGAGATTTAAATGGTATCCATGTCGATGGTATTGATTCAATATGGGAAATAAGTGACTAAAGGTTTATAATGGAAAATATGTGATAGCCTCAGATCCACTATATAGATGGTCTTTTTAGCCAAAATTAGAAAATGAATTACTTTTCTATATTTATTATGATGACACACTTTTATTACATAATAAATTTATTTATGATTGGTTTATGATGATTAATCTCTCATACAGACCATGTTTTCTATAATGATAATGTTATATTCCCTATAAATTTTAATTATCATTGTGTTTTTGGGTATAAACAATGATCATTTTTTCCTGATCACATTCCTATTTTGGTATCATGTTATTTAATATCATCACATATTGATATCTATTATGTTAAGACTTTATAACATCTGAGATCACTCATTCCTTTGTTGAGGATCATTCAAGAAATTAGAAGATTCCATTTATGGTCCTTAAAGATTATAAAATACTATCTTCCATACTCATGTTCTTTTGATATTTATTTAATATTCATAATCAAATGTTTCAATTATATATATTATAATGTCAGAAGACTATAGTGAGTATTATAATAATTTTTTAGATAATCATTTAGAATGTTGTTAGATAATCATTTAGTGAAATACCTATAGATATTTATATGGATATTTCATGGTATTCCTCTGATGATATGTCTAGGGATTGGTCAATGTATCGGAAAATATTCTATAATTTTGTAAAATTAATGATGAAGTGGTTTATAAATAATTACATCCATTTTTGCATGCTAAAAGTGGGTGTGGGTCTATTATAGTTATTCTTATTGGGTAATAAAATTTAAAAGGGTTCATTTAGATGGATTTGATTGTCACCATTTGTGTGAAAATGACCTCTTATACACTTTTGGTTTGAAAATCATGAGGAATAAGACTTTGAAATTCTAAAAAACCATATCCATCATGATGGATTTAAATAATTACCATGGATGACCTCGGTTATGCCTATAGTGTAAAACAAATAAAATTAGGTTAAAGCTTATAGACAACATATATTTGATTTTTCATGATTGTGTGTAATTCCATTAGATATATTGTTAATCAAACTATGATTAGTTTTTAGTCAATGGTTGGACTGAGGAGTAACTAGATCAATTTTGAATGACATAAAAATTGGTTGATGGGCAACCAAATGTGTTAATAATTAAAGTGAAGAATATTTGGATTCTTACTAATCAATAATCATGATACATATTATTATTAATATGAATCATAACCAACTATTAGATTCACCAAAGTTGATAAGGCTTATTTTTATAGAGATTTCAAATTTTGGAGGCTGTGGTGGAATGACAATTCAGTTTTACATAGGTTGAGAATGTGGGGAAAAGCAGTAAATATGATATCATAGTTCAAAATGTAGATACTATGAGTTGAAAAGAATTCCTCAAATAATATAATTATATTTTAATATAGAAAAATTATGATTAACATAATGGATTAAAATAACGGTCTCCCTAATATTTCTTTGATAGTTGAATATTTCTAAATGTTGAAAGAATATGAATTGTGCTAAGTGATTTCCAATGGTAAAAGATCATAAAGAGAACCAGCATAGTAGAATGATTAAATGTTATATAGATCATGATTTGTAGACTAAATATTGAAAAGTAAAGGTATGTATTATTATGATGATATTTTTTATATTAAACATGAGTCTCATGATAGAATTACGAATGATGTATTTAAATACATTATTCGTAATTCATATTTTAGGGAAAAACATTAAGGAATAAGATGATGAATGATATTAAATGGTATTTGAGGATGGGGGGTGATTGATTTGTAGATGTATTGTAATTAATGAATTCTGTTATTTGAATCATGATATATATAGTAATTTTTAGTATATTTTTTAAATTATTTATTTCGAGAAATATGATCCATGATACTGATGACATTGGAAATTGATCTATTATCCTTGATATATTTCTATTAATGAAAGATAACCCTTAAAATTATTTATAGTGTGAAAATTGTGTTTTTTCATTATAGAATTTTGATTCATAAGAATAATGTGAATTTTTTAATATGGATGAACTTGATAATCGTAAACCATTTTTAGAAAAAGTTTTTTCTATAATCATTTATGGAGTATTCCAACATACTATACTTTGAGGATATATTTATTAATATGTTGTTTTATTCATGGAATGTGGAATTGTGTATGTTTATGAGAATTTTTTATGGCAATCATTTTTATTAGCATGATTCAAAATAAATATTTTAATAAGGGATAAAAAATTTGGTATGTCAAAATAATGTTATTGTTTATGATATTTTCGAGATTAATGATATATTGTTCTTTTTTAATTTATTTACCTTCATAAAAAACTACTTTTGGATGCGTTATAACGTATCAATTTATTGATTTGTTATTATCATAATTTGAAATGGATTTAGAAATTAATTTATTAATTAACCATACCATGATTTATGTATAACTAATGCTAACAATTTCATGATAATAAATAGAGATTAAATTAACGACTTATAATTATTTTATTGATATTATTTCATGTTTCAAACATGAGAAATATTTTTCTTATATTTGGAGTTGAATTAGAAATTTATCATGGTACTAGTGAAGGATGAGACTGTGCTTATGAAATAGAATAAAATAATGTAATTATATCATCTCATGAAATGTTTCCAGTACATAAAAAATGGTTTAGAAACAAATATTTATCACATTTTAATAAATTTTTATGATATCAATGACCCTTTTCTTCCCTCTCCAATATATGTATATATGGTTATTAATGATCTCCTGGACGTGTTCTATATCCCTATCCATCAATTTTTGGGAGTTTTTTATCTAGGATGAAAATTATTTCTATACCTATGTATTTTCTATTTTATTGAAACATACCATGTGTTAATCAGGATGACATTCCCACTTCCATTTCACTATATTCAAGAGTATTTTTGATGAACCCATTTTGGGATTTGATTTTTGAGTAGTGGGATTCCAAGATGTTATACCGTTTCATACAATTAATTGTATCAATTGTGAGGTAACAATTTATTTAATTGGTTTATAGTGTAACGACATTATATTGTAGATAAAAAACGTCAGTCAACGTTATTACAATCGATATGATTCATTACACACAAAACCGAATGTTAATTTGAGTTAAACAAAACATTGAGTTCGAAAGAATTGTGACATACAATTAAAACATTGTAATATGATAGTTATCACTAGAAATTTGAATGTGGTGTATGAATAAAATTGGATGAAATATGAAAATATATGTTTTCCAATTCTATATAATATTATATATTTTCTATCCACTTAAATAGAAATGAATATAAAAATTTATTAACAAAAACGAAATCATTTTTTAAGAAATTATTTTTATTAAGAAAACACATTTTTCCTCAATAAATTAAAAAAACTGTATTTGGTTATTTTATTTTGATGAAATTTTTATGTTTTATATTCTATAATAATCATAACATTAATATTATGTGTTTTCTTTTAAAACTGATTAAATTAAATCTATTTTAGACTTAAATAGTATATATTTCAAAAACAATTCCAATATTTTCACACATATTTTGATACTTACGTTTTAAAATATTATAAAATTAATTTGAAATAGTAGATTTCAATTTCTAAATAAAAAAGTAAATATTAACTTATGGTGTTTTTGAATAATACACTGAAAATATAAATATTTCAATGAATAGTGAATAAAAATGGTTTTTATTATGATGTTTTTTAATTCTTATTTTTATAATCCAATTTAGCTCATATTAATTATTTTAAAATTGAATATCATTAAAACACATTCTATTGTTTTTAGAAATTTTAACTTTCAAAAACTGCATTCACATCACATCTGGGGGATTAATTTGAAATGAAATTTATCAAATTATATAAATGGAATTTGGAAATAGTTATTTAATAGTACGAATAAGTGTAATAGAAAAATATGTTTAGGTATATATAATTTTTTAACATAAATAATTTTTAAAACTATAATTTTTGTTTATAGTGTTGAAGGAATGAAATGGACTAACTGGAGGTCAAAAAAATAAAAATGAAAAAATGAAAAACATTAAAAACATAATTTTTCAATTGTTATATATTATCTCTTAAAAGAGATCAAATGGACAATTTTTTATCCATGTGTCCTGTTAATATTCAAGGTACACCTTTTTTATTTGAAAAATAAAATGTCTTAAAGTCACACAACTTATAAAAGGCCTCACATTCAGATATCCATTTTATACATCCAACAGACATTGGTTTGAAAATAATCACCAAAATAATTTAATTAATACCTAATATCTGAACAGTTTTTTAAATTTATTTTCATAATTCCAACCATTTATTAAATTTTTTGTAAACCAAAATTTGTTTTTTTAGGAAGTTGTAAAAACCATAATCAATTGTTTCATTTTAATTACACATCCACGTCCTTAAATTATTATAAAAACATTATGATATAAAAACCTCAGTGTCTTCTATATATGTAGATGTTATTAAGTTAATGTAACGGCTAATATACTTATCCTCTTCCAAAAAATGTGTTGCAAAATAATTAATCCTGTGTACGGTTGACTACAGCCTCATGGAAAAAAGATATTAAGTTTCCTCATAACCACTCATGACATGATATAATGATGAATTTAATGATTTTATATAATATTTATAATATTTTAAATCATTTTATAAGAATATGTGACGTGTTCATTCTTATATTTTTTTTTCAGAATATGATAATTTCATTTGTTTTTAAGGAGGACAACCTCCCTGCAAAGCGATGCGATTCTTCCATGCATTATATGAAAGGGAATAAGGAATATTTTAATGAAAATAAGGGATATATATTTCATATAAATTATTATAATAAGTTAATTAATTATTTACTTAAATCTCATTCATTCCATAGAGAAAATGGATTGAATTTTCATTTTTTTGTCAATTTTGCTTCTCTATGATAGTTAAGTTCAACATTCTATTACTAAATTTTATGAATCACTCTGAATATATATGTACATAATATATATAATATTTATATCATTGAGAAAATTCTGGATATTATATAACATTGATAAATGGAATAGTAAGAAATAATAAATCAAACCTTATAGGAAAAAAGATCTTTCCTAAAACATGACAATTACTTGGATTTGATAATAAAGAAATAGTAGGTCATAATTATATCTTAACTAGTATAATATATATATATATATATATATATGATTCTATAATATATATAATTAACTTTAATTTATTATATTAGAGTTTTGAATGTGTATGATTGAAATCAAGACTTTTTGTAAGGGAATTTTGTCTCACTTTTTAAATTCTTTGAGAAAGATGGTGTATTCACCACATGATTTTTTATGAGGGATATATACTACACATAATATATTATTAATATTATCCTTATATATATTGTAATTTAAATATCCATTTGCTTGTCTATCTTTAATTTGGATTATGATACAGAAGATATCATAATAGTAAAGAATTGTTTGTCTCAAATTTCCTTATATGGGACAAAAGATATTTTTTACAACTACCTTATTCAATGAGGGGTATATAATGTCTCATTGACATCTTATATCATGAATGTTCTTATTTTAATTATATTATATGATTAATTTAATGTTATTATTTCATGTTGATTATCTTTCAAAATCACTAAAGATGTAATAGCTATATGTTTCAACATCAGTATTTCTCAGTATTATTTATGATTATGTTTCTAATGATTGAATAATACAATATATCTTTAAATAAACTCATGAATTACCTTCTCATGTGGCTATTTTATGACAATTAAATTTTCCCAAATATTTTTCTATATTTAGGTACTCAAGATTTCAGAAGAGTGTTTTTATAAAAGGTTCCATTAAATATCTCTTCAATATAATCCCTTTATCTATTAAAACATTGTTTTATAATTATTTCCTTAACAATTTTATTAAAATTAAATAAAAATTATAAATTATATTTTTTCACATGTATCATTTTTTATAATATGTTTAGAATTTAATCATCATGTATTCTTCAAAACTGTTCAAATTATTAATAGGCACAGGTGGGTCGTGATCCACAATGGGAAATCAGTGATAAATTATAATGCGCTATATTGATAGAATTAGTAATTAATGATCACATATTAAATGGTTTAAAAAAATTATTATGGTTTAAAACATTTAGGACATGATTTAAATAATATTTATTTAATTGAGATGATTTTTCTAAAATAAAGACTATGTTTTTTGAAATGAAAATGTTTTATACCATGAGTCGTGTAAATGATTTTTGAAAGCTTGGTTATAAACATTGTATGTTAAGTTTAACTTCACATACCACTGTTCTAATAATATAATTTTAATTGATCATAGAATGATAACAATTATTTATGAACATACTATTAATCTCCTCTTATCATTTATTACAATTACATCAACATGTAATAAAAAATAGATTAGTTAAATTTGTCGAAGAAGGTGTGTTGTGGTAAACTATCCTTGTGGGAGATGTTGATTATATTTCGTTCAATAATAAGATTATGTTTATAGAATCCAATGACAATAAAATATAACAATAAATGGGAATACCATTATGAGTTGTATTAAATATTCTTCCATAATAAAAAGTATTTACATATTAGATTGTCTTGTTTCTATATAGGGTATCTCTTCCACTACGTAAAGGTTATATGTGATACTTTATCCTATAGTCTCAATCCCCGCAATCAGTTAGAGTGTGTGATGATGGGTCCTCTTTCCAGAGCCTCTACAAACAGTGTTAATGTAAAATGGATCAAATGGAATGACATGGGCACAAATAGGGGATATGATTATATAAATGTGAGACATGAATCAGATCTAACGACATATAGATTAGTAAAGTCACATTTTTTAACCCAAACAAATATCAAGTCTTTGATAACACCTCATTCATTTGAAGGATTATACATTCCAATACCAATATATTCACTTCATCTAATGACAATATTAACACATTAATTCTATAAACATCCCTAAATAAATATGCTAGAAGAACTCATCCTCCACAACTTGATAATACCTACATTGAGGAAAATAAATCACTAATATGGTCCTACTTGTGTCATAGAAAAAAATATTGGTGGTGGATGTATTCATATTTCTTATGAGTCCTAGTTTTCATTAAACCTCACCATCTTATGGATTCACTTATTCCAACATCACTATTTAAAATATCATGAAATATTTGGAAAGTAAAAATAATCTTCCAAAAGTGTCTATTAATAATATAAGAAATTTAGATAGAAAAATGATTATACATCTAAACAACCATAGAGCCTCTACGTTGTATAAATATATGGTATTTATCTATCCCCTTCTCCACCCCAACATCCGTATTGTAGAGTGGGACACCTGTGGGTGGTGGTCCAATAGGTCAAATTTTAAACCACCCAGTACTACTCTCTAAATTCATATTCTACATTTTCATTATTCATAACTCTTTTATGATTACATTTTCTTTCTAGGGTTGTCCATTTCCAAAATCCATATTAGTGTCATGCTGGGTTTGACAGTCACACACAAGGTTTCCACATCATTCACTAGAGAAACACCCCATCTCTCAAAACTATCTAGAATCAGTTTGGAATCCCGAAGTCATAGACACTCCATCAAAGGATAATCTCCAAAAGCATCACATACATGAAAATCCATGTGCCTATAGGTGGATACTATATATTGATTTTATATATCCTGCATTACCATAACCTAAACTCGATGTGTGTAAATTACACTATGCCTCCAAGGATAGCTCAAGATCTCCATTTTATGTTGGAATGTAATAAGATATCCAAAAATTAATGATATTCTAATTTAAAAAATAAATTTTAGTTTAAGAAGTATAAATTTTAACTTCTAAATTCTATTGTATTTAGTAATCAAAAAAACAATCATTATATATAGTTCACTAACATTCTTTGTCTGATGTGTTTTACTATTTTTTGTAGAAAAAATATTTTACCATATGTTGAATAAGTTTTAATGTATTTTGATTTATAAATAGACGTTTCCAACACATGATTATCATAATTGGACAGAATATGATATAATCATTCTTTTTTTATTAGATAAATAAAGGCTATTTTAATGTATTTTGAAATAAAAATGACTTTATCATAAAACTGAAATTGATAATGAATCAATTATACCAAAACAAATTGAAAAAATTATAATCATTGAATTTTAAGGAGGTATATATGAATCAAACTCTTTTTATAATCCAAATATGTAAAAAAAATTAATTTAATGGACTATTTTTAAATTTTAATATTTATAAAAAATATGACATAACACCTTATGTTATTATAGGATATCATTTTCTTGGTGTCAAAGTCATTGCTACAATGTATGATAAAATATGACCATATGAAAATCAAGATAATCAATGGGAGAATTTTTTAAATAAATTTATTTTTGATGATTTTTATGATGATTGATTTCATTGGATAATTTATATTATATATTAGATCTAATGATTTCATGGGTGAATAATTTTTTTATAGGTGTTTTAATCATTTAGAGTCATTTTTATAATCATTTTTTCAGATTGTGTGAATGTGATTGAGGGATGCCAGGGATAGGTAGACAAATGATCTAATAACCATATTTATTCAGGGCTTGCAAGGATTATAAAAGATAGCAGATCATCATATCATGAGAACATGAGGATAATGTGACAGAGTCAATCATCATATTAATTTATTTTCATTCTTATAAATGTGATCATTTCCTATATGTATGAAACAAGGGACCTTTATCAATGTATATTATATTCCCTCCATTTAAGATATATTAAATATATTCAAATTATATTATATGTTTCATTATTGTTTTAAATTTTATTATCCATGTATGTAACTATACTATCATAAATTTCCTTTAATATGATAAAAAAAATTATTTCAGTTTTCGATAATAAAAAATTTATATACTCTATTTATCCAAAACTTATTTGTTAATGATATTAATAAAATTAAAATACCTTTATGATTACAATATTCTATATTATTAACATGATAAATTGCTAATACGATAACTCTAATTAATTTTTATTTAATATCTAAATTGAATTCAATCTGATTGAGTTTTAAATGTACAATCTATTAATATTCTAACTTTCCTCATTACAAAAACCCAATATCTATATCCAAATATATATATATGATTAATTACATTAGTGTTTTTATTGTAATTTTATTATAATTATTTTAATCGTATTTTCTCACTTATAAAATGAAATATTTAAAGATTTCAATTCACCCCCACCAATTATATTAATAAAATATATAAGAGATCAATCGGTTAAAAAATGGTTATCAGTACAGATTTTACTACATAAGGTAGTAATACTCTCTAATTTATTTAAATGTTATTTACAATGTTTTTTTACATTCCTTATGATTACAAGTATATTCCTAATTACTATTAATCATTTTATTTATTAAAATTTTTATTCGTCATTTTTTTGTGGAAAATAATTTATATTTTGGTTTAAGGATAGAGGTATAAAATGTGGGTTGAATATAAAACCTCTATAAAAATATATCTCTTACTTTTTGAGGATACAATTATGAATTTTGAAGAGATATTTTGTATATATTAATTAAAAATACCAGTGTTAAATATTTATTCATGTTAATTAGATATTACATGATTGATTAGAAGGTTAATAATTATCCAGATTAGGAGTAGAATGTGTATCAACAAAACTACAGAGTTATAAATACATTATTATATTCCATGACAAGAAGCATTTATAGTAATATTTCATCTAGTGAATCCAGTAATAGTATCTACAAAAAGTTCTAAATTACACATTTTGGATATTCAAATGTTTTTTAAATTGGATGTTTAATTCATAGAGTTGACATGCATGATTATAAATTTCCATATGGATATCTCGTTACAATGGTATAAAAAAGTTCAGGAAAAATATAAATTCATGTATAATGTATGGTGGAAAATGGATAGAAGATAAAATACTTTTAAAGACAAAAATTGATATCAATCCCAATGAATGGGAATATAAGAGAATATATTTTGATGAGCCAAGTATTATAAATAAACACATGCCTGATTATTTATTAGGAATTATTTTTAAAATATGTGAGGATCTTAAAAAGATATGTTAAGAATGAAAGTAATAATAATGGTGGAGTTTAAATTACTACTATATAAAATTAAATAATATTCACACTCAAATAAAATTTTGATAAACAAATAAAGAAAATGAAAGTGGTAATACAGATAGACTCTACTGATTATAAACATTATGAATTGTAACATGAAAATGTTTCTCAAATAATGAGTTTGATTGATGGTAAAAAGGATTTCAATATCACTACATGAAAAGTAACAAATTCTGGAATCGAAAGAAATATTTTGAAGTTACTTTTTAGGAGTGAAAAATATCTTCACATATTCGTCCTTTTTTTACCAAGATAAAATTTAAATACATGAAGGATATACCTTTTTATAGAAACCAGATGATGTTTTATGTGTTAAAACAAAAAAATTAACATAACATTTTAGGAAATTGGAGTGATAGTGGAGGTGATTCGCCATACAATTCATCAAATAATGAATGCCTATATCCGGGGAATATTTCTCTTCTTTCTATAGTACATATTAAAGAAACGTGTTATAGAAAATGTACATATATTTTAATTTTTATCTAATATTTTTTTAAATTCTAATTTTAATGATCAGAAAGATTCTATGTTTTCAATTACATAATATTCCACAATAAAATATAATTCCATACCCACTTTTTATGAAGAGTCTATATATTCTATTTTTTAAAAAAATGTAAATTTCAATGATAGAAAAAAATTATTATGGAAAATACAAGGACAACTATTTTAAAAGAATAATTATAATATATCTCTTCATATCTTGAAATGAAATATTTACAAATTGAATATATTTTCATAATCCCTTGAGATTTTTTTTTAAAAAAAATAATCTTTTTAATGATATTTAAATAATCATTTCTTTGAAAAATGTTTCAAAAACAAAACCTTATTCTGAAAGTAATACATTTGACGATAGAGATTTAGCTTTTAATATAAAGGAATTAATTTCTTCATTAAGAATAATTTTTTTCAAAATTCACTTCCGGTATGGAATTTTTTGATTATATTTATAATAAACATCATTCTCATAAAAGATGTTCCATTATGAGATAAACCTATAAAAACTATTATTTAGTAATAAATTATTTTTTTGAAGAATTCCCCTTTTTGGAAACATATTCAATGGGGGAGGACGTTGGAAAAAGTTTTGTTCATTTAATAAATATAAATATGTAGTTTTCAAAAATTATTTTTTCCAAAACAAATGTGGATTCCAAAAAAAATTGGTTACTGATATTTACAAAAATAATAATGTTTGTGTACTGAAATTCTAATTGTATTGATTTCATGAAAAACAAAGGAAGTAAAAAAAAACTATAATATCATACACATGGATAGTGGTTGTTCTAGGAAGAAGACTAGTAACAATTATTTATTTGACAACATTATAAATATTATTTATGGAAAATATACCTTGAGATATAATTCTGAAAGAGAGATTAGCGGTATAGGTAATATTGTTTTCTATAGAAAAGTCTCAAATTAAAATAATTTTATTTTTTAATGGCCTTAATCAAAAAATTATATGAATAGTAAAATTATGTGGTGAAGTATATCTTTATAATATTAGAAATGATAAATGTATTAAATATAATTGAAAGGGTGAATTATTTCTTTCTGTGAATTAGCATGAGGATGTTTACACCTATAACACAAAATACCCAAAGATCCATGAATTACAATTCCTCAGTGAAATGGAAGATCAATATAGGATATGAAATATAAGGATATGTCAATATAATTATAGAAACATATGTATGTTAACTAAGAAAATATATGTTATAGATCTACTAGAACGTAAGTTTTATTATTCAGAGGGAAATGACCCTTGTCAATTGTTAATGCAACATACTTCTTGTTTTAAATCTATTTGTGATGCCTAAACATAAAAAGGATTATCGTTAGTCCACATGGATATTTTTTGAAATAAAAATATTAGATATATTTGTGGAATGTATAATCTATTTATTTGGTTGATGATTATATATAGAATTTTTGGGTCCATTTTCTAGGAATGAAATCTATATCTTTTTATTATGTTATATTTTTTGGAAAAAGTAAAAAATGAGAAAAACCCCCCCTTGATAACATTTCCTAGAGCTCATGGTAGAGAATTTTAAAATTCATATTTTGAAAATTTTTTTTTTAGAAAGTCGATACACATAATTTATCATCCCCAATAACTCATCAATAAAAGGGTGTTGTTGAATGTAGAAATCATATTCTTCGAAAATAACCAGATCCATGTTGTTTGAATTCACAATTTTTAATCAATTTTGGATAAATAGTATAGTACTTATTTTTATAATATAAATCTAGTTTTGATTTCAAATTTTCTTAAAAACACTCCTTATAAATTGTATAATAATAAAAAACCACATGATTATTCGTTAATTGTATTTGGATTCCATGTAATCATTGTGGATATGAATTAACATTTACATGAATTCACACCAAAACAAGAATAATGATCAATTTTAGGATATTCCTCTAATTAAAATAGGAATAGTTTTTTTTTTAAAAATGTACAGTATGGTAAATAATACATGTACATTTTCATGGAACCAACAATTTTTTATGCAAACCCCATCAACATCCTCGGAAGTGTTTTAAAAAATTCATTTAATTCCTTTGATAAAAAATTACTCTGCTATGAAATTTAACATCCCCACTAAATAAATAATATGACATATTCATATTTATTAGTTTTTTAATTAAATATTAATTTTACATTAAATGGGATGCTATATTTGATAGTGTACCCAACA
The DNA here is from genome assembly GCA_963277665.1 of Viscum album. Classification (NCBI taxonomy): domain Eukaryota; kingdom Viridiplantae; phylum Streptophyta; class Magnoliopsida; order Santalales; family Viscaceae; genus Viscum; species Viscum album. The sequence goes on from OY728161.1 coordinate 396,693,741, forward strand.
CACAAAATTTTTTTTCTATTAAATCTTATGTTGCACGCAATGTTGAGTCATACTAAATAAATAATAATATAATGTTAATATTTTAAATGGATGTTAACCATTGAATATTTTACTTTCTCGAATGAAACAAACTAGCCATATTTTGATTAAACATTTTTGTTAAATGTTTTTAAATTTATCCAATAAATGATAGAGTCCTAAAATAAGAATGAAACCATTTTTTATAATAAATACTCTAATATTTTTAAAACAATATTATAACCACATTTTGATGTCAAATCCATATTGAAAATTATTTTATTTTAATGAGTTCAATTTGACCAAATACGCATCTTCTTTTGAACCGGGACATCAATATTTAACTTGGGTAAAACAATTATTTTCCAGATAATGTTGTTTTTAAATGAATAGTGAAAAATACAACATGTTAAGTCCAAACTGTATTTTCATCTGATATATTAATGTAGTTAGATTGTAATTTTAATTGGATTTATAGTGTTATTGGATAATATTTCTATCATTTAACCCAATTATGGTCATTGAAATATATTTCACATTTAAATGGTACTAAAATTCATGCCAATCTTTTGGTTGTTTTTACTGCATAAAAAAACTCTCTCTTTTTGTTTTCACAATGAAAATTTATATTAAATTAATTACTGAAACATTTTTTTTAATTTAGAAAATACATTCCATATTTGGAATCAGGAGGACCAAATTGTGTAAATATGTACCTTTTATTTTAGAACATTATGAATAGTAACATCCAAAATTATATTATTTATCATGGTTAAAGGTTTAATATTGTAAATAAGGGTAAAAAATAGTATTATTATAATATGAAACAACAATAAAACGTGTTATGCTCTTATGGGATGATATATTTCTAATTATGGGTATCCTGGGGTTGATTTTGGGACCCCATAGTACAGATTTTATGTCAAATTGACATTTTGTAAGTATTAATTTAACGTAATGAAAAATGCAACATAAACATGTATCTTTTAGTAATTTTTTATATGTAGTTATATAAGTGATATATTAGACTATAAATAGTCATAAAAAATCTATATATATTAATAAAATCATGGAAATTAATTTTTAATATATTGATGTTAAATAAATAAACTTATTTACAATAAAATGGTGATGTTTTGATTACCTTATTAGCGAATAATATAAAAAATGATATTATAAATATTAAAATAATTTTTTTTATTAGTTTGGTATTATCCACGAATTTGAAGAGGATTTTAACTTTTCATATTTGAATTAATAAATTTTTCTCAAAATAATGATTCAGTTTTGAATTTTGTTAAAAAGTAATGATATGAATAGTATTAAAATTGAAATATATTAGTTTTTAAAATAAATACTATTTTATTAAATAATAAAATAGATCTAAAATTATATTATTTGTAAAAATTACATAGATAATGTCTAGCATGTCATTAATTATCCACTTGTGGGACTATTTTAATTTTATGGTAGCTATATTAACCATATAGTACGAATACACAAAAAGACATGGTAAGAGTTAAATTAGGTAACTAAGGGTTAATGAAAAATGATATGGTTAAATTTGAAACCAAAAGATGTCTAAAACCTATTGGTTGAGAGTATTTTGGAAAATAATCATCTTATCTTTGAATTAAATTATTTGGGGACTTTTTGAAAATCAATATTTAGTATTTAATAAAATAATCTTTTAAGACATTCCTAATGTACCCCTCATCCCACTTATAAATGGCCCCACTTCTAACACCGTAATCACACAATTCAAGCCCCTTGGCTCATCCAAACTCTTCTCTAATATGATTCTAACACCCCTCTCTTCCTCATAGAAGACTTACATTATGCATAAGAAAATTAAAAAAATAAATTTTGGCTCAAATAAAATAGAGTTATTCATTTTAAGAGGTAGTGTGTTCTCTAACGTTTTTTTCAAATATTTCAGTTATTAAGTTACTATTCTATTATTGTTATTTGATTACATAACAAAACCGGTATCCTCAATGAGCTTATTTTTAGTGAAGTGGATTGAATACTTCATAGAGGTTAAAATTATTACATTATAGTAAAGTATTAATGGATTTCATGTTATTTAAAGAACAACGGTTTTCAGAATTTATATATCCCTTATTGAGTTTCTTATGATTATCCCTTGTTTTAGAAATGTTTTTTACAAGACATAATGTAGAATAGGTTCAAGGATGGGATTATGAAAAATATATGTTATTTAATACATGGAACTAAGCGTGTTTCATTTTTTCCGAGTTTATAATTTATTCAAAAATGTATACTATGTAGAACTGCATGCATGTAATATTCAAGTTGTATGTATAAGTTAGAACCTACTTATCTAAATCTCTAAAACTGTAATTTTCCAAAATGTGATTTATTAACTTAATTCATTATTATTTAATGTTTATGTCTGGGGAATTACCGTTGGTATCAAATGAATTAGCCTAGCATGAATTCAAAACGTATGATAAATTTGTATGATTTTAAAAGAAGGTAGAAATGTAGTTTTATGAATAATCGGTGTTCCACAAGGGAAAGAAAAATAATAAGTCTAGTTTGTAGGCAAAAAGAAATTAATCATCCAAACAGTTTGGAGTTATGAAAATTTAATTTCAATCTTGTGAGAAGTGTGGTAAACAGAATCCTGGAAAATATCTCTAAAAATAGGGAACGTGAAAATGGTGTCGTAAGACTGGTCTTATTGCTCATAAATGTATGTAAGATGATCATGAACGTAATGAAAATCTAGCAATAATATGTTTTAGTCGGAATACATATTTGAAATTATAAAAATGTGTGTCAAAATTTTATTATCAGGGTGGAAACAAGACATATCAAAGCCGAAGGGTGGGGAAAATAATTTGCTACAACTATTGTGGATGTGGGGCTATCAAATGAAGTGGTATTGTTACATTTTTTTCTGATCATTCCAATATTTTGTTTGATGGATGATCTACACATTCATTCATTTTTGAAATCTTTTCTATTAAAATATTAATTCCATCTCATGATTTTAATCCTTAACATGTGTTACAAGCACTTGAGGGAAATGTTGAAGAAATAATAAATTATAAGAATCTTACTATACTAATTTTTGGAAAGAATTTACCTGAAAAACGTGCTGTTTTTACAATAGTAGAATTTGATTTTATTTTTGGAATGTATTGACCTTCTGTATACCATGCTAAGATCATATATAGAGATAATTATTTTTCTTTTCATAATGAATTTCTGTTTGTGTAAAAGAATGAACCCTTATCTCTGATAACATATCATGAAGCTGAAAAACTAGTAAATGAGGGGAATAAATGTTACCTTGCACATTTTTTTGAAAAAAGAATGTGTTTATATTTATGATTTACAAGTAGTAAATGAGTATCTTGATGATTTTATTGATGATATTTTTGGTATTATACATTATCAGGACTTTGAATTTTCTATTGACATGGTTGTTGATGTTATGCCAATTTCAAAACTCCCCTATCAAATGGATCGTATTTAACTTTTATAATTAAAGATACAATTGCAGGAGTTGTTTGATAAATGTTTCATTCTTCTTAGCACATCACCATGGTGTTCTCCAGTTTGGTTTGTTAAGAATAAATATGGTTCAATGAGATTTTTTATTGGTAATAGAGACATTAATAATATCATTGTTAAGAACAACTATCCTTTTCATCATATTGATGATTTTTTTATCAGTTCTAGGGAGCTCAGTAGTTTTCCAAATATTGACATGAGTTCGGGGTACCATTGGTTGAATGTAAATAAATAAGTAATTATGAAGACCATATTTTATACTAGATATGGCTATTATGAATATGTAGTTATGCCTTTTTAATTAACCAATGCACATATTGTATTCATGGATCTTATGAATAGAATTTTCGGTGAGTTCTTGGATAAGTTTGTGTATGAGTTTATTGATGATATTTTGGTATATTTAAAAATTAAATAAGAATAAGAAAGTCATTTATGTTTTTTCTTCCAAACTATAATGGAAGAGAAATTGTTATGGAAATTAATCTAGTGTGAGTTTTGGTTACAAAAACTTTCATTCCTTGGTCAAGTGTTTCAAAAAATGGAATATGTATTGATCCTACTAAAAAAGTTGATGAATAATTGAAAAACCTTCAAACATAACTGAGATTCATATTTTTCTTGGTTTTTTCATGCTATTACAGAAGGGTTGGTGAGAAATCCGAATGGTTATTTATCCCACTATCTGTGTTGACTCGAAATGGTGTCAAATTTATTTAGACAAAATATTGTGATGATTTTTTCTTTAATTGAAATGACGATTTGTGAATTCTCATGTTTTGGAATTGCCTTGCAGAAATTGGGAATTTGAAAAATACATAGTGATGCTTTTTTGACGGTTCATGGTAGTGTCCTAACGTCGAATGATCTGATAATTACTTATGCTTCATATCAATTGAAATTTATTGGGTTAAATTACCCTACACATGATTTGGAATTACCTACTGTTGTTTTTTATTTAAAAATTTTGATGCGTAATTTTTTTGGAGTAATGTGGGAAATATGAAATACGCACAAATGTTTGAAGTATATATTAACTCATAATTTATTAAAAATGGGATATATTATATAGCTATAATTTATCAACGATTAAGATTTTACATTCTATTACCATTCGAAAATTGAAAATAATATTGATGACATTTTATTTTGAATGTGTAATACTATATTAACCATATTATGTTTGGAATTAGATCCATTCAATTTTTTATTGATGATTTTTGGAAAAGAATTTGTTGGTGTAGGGAATTCCTCCGTATTGTTTCATGATGTAGTGAAATCATCTCTAGTAGACAGAATAATGAATGCACAGAAAGAAGATAGTGAGTTATAGAAAAAGGTAAATTTTTTTTAGAAGGGTAGTTTATTTGAATTTAACAATGATAAAGATGGTGTTTCGAGATTTGAGAAGAGATTATGTGTGCCATGTGATTCCCCGTTTAAAAAAGCGTTTTCATGTGAAACTAATAGTACTCCATTTTTAGTTCACCATTTTATTACTAATATGAAAAGAGATCTTCTGGAGTATTACTGGTGGGATGGAGTTAAAAAAGATATTTATATCTTTACTAGAAGTTTTTGACTTGTAAATAGGTAAAAGAATAACATTAGTTACCGAAAGGGATGGTTCAGCTGAGGTAAATTCTAGAATGGAAAGGGGAAATTTTTTCATGGATTTCTTATTGGGATAAACAAATAATTATCGAGGTAACAATGCAATATGGGTTATTGTTAAATGATTGACTAAATATTCTCAGTTTAATTATTTTATAATTACTCTGTTTCTAGATAAACGTTCTTGGTTTTATATTAATGATATATTCTGGTAACATGTAATTCCCCTCTTCTTTGCATCTGATTGTTATTTGATGTTCACTTCTAACATTTTAAAAGGAATTTAGATGTCACTGGATACAGGAATAAATTTCATACAACATTTTATCCCCAAAAAGATGGGTAGTCAGAATAAACATTTCAGATAATGGATTTTTTTCTACGTGCTTCTTTAATTTTTAACATGGATATCGATACCAATATCATTCATTGTTGAGTTTACTAATAATAACAATTTTCATTATTATACATTGATGGAACCATTTGAGGAATTATATGGAATTTAGTGTCAAACTCTATAATTTTGTGTTGAAATAGATGAAATGAAGTTTATGGGGCCAAAATTGGTAGAAGTGAAAGAATAAAAAGTTCATCTCATTCAGAAGAAGATGAGGAGAGCAAAAAGTAGGAAGAAAACATATGAGGATAACTAGATGAAGGGTTATTATTTTGAGGTAAGTTGAAACATCCCAAGTAAGTAATGAATAATAGATATTTTTATCTATGTCTATTAATGATTAAGATAGTGTTATAGAGGCTTAAAATGAAAATAAATACAATCTTATGCATGGAATACACTAATATTCCTAAAAGATTGTTTTACTGCATTTTGATGGAAAACCATTTTTGAATCTATATTTTGACAATTTTATAAACTATTTTTTTCAAAATAAATTTATCCTTTATGATTGGGACATCAAAATTTACCTTGTGTGAATTTTTGGTATTTTTCTGACAATGTTCATTTTTTTATGAATAGTGAAAAATACTGCATTTTACATCAAAACTGCTTTTTAATCTAATTTATTTATATGATTATATTATGTTTTGAATAGTTTTTGAAGTGAAATTAGAATATATTTTTACCATTTTATCCAATGGTGGTTATTGGAATCAATTTCACTTTGAAATTAGACTTAAACTGGTGTCAATCTTTTGATACTTATTGTTTTGTAAAAACACGCTATTTGCTCTGGCAGCGGGAATTAATTATTAAATTAATTAATGTGACTTATATGATTTGAATTTTGTAAAATAGACTTAATTTTTGAATTCGGAATATCAAATATAGCATAGGGTGAATTTTTGGTAATTTTCTTAAAAAACTTCAATTTTTGATGAATAGTGAAACCACTAAGTGGTAATTAAGCAAACTAATTTTTTAGTTAAATGAAAGTTTACCACTAATGTGTATTGAATTATTAAAATCTGACATACATGGTTTTCATTAAGAAGTAAAATGTGGTTCAATGAGATTAAAATAATTTTTTGGTGAATAGTAACTTATTATGTTTTTAATCACGATTTGTGGTAATTAGTGTAGTTTAAGGTATAAATAATGCTTTAATAATATTAAATGACCTAGAAACATGTCCCAACCTTATTGGTTGTGTCATGGCCGACCCATACAAGCCATGGGTCAACTTGGGGACCCCATGGAGACATTTTGGTTGGGAAATGACATAAATAACTTTTTATTTAATGTAAAAGTAAAAATGACACAAAAATAATATGTTTCACGAAAACAATTTTTACATGGGGTTATAAAGATCAGATATTTGATTATAAATAGTTATTGGAAAGCTAAAAGGATTTCCTACATCATAGTAGTTTTTTTATGATTTTTAGACATTATATAAATTAAATTATTTATGACATAATCATGATGCAAGATGACATCATTATTTGACGTTTTAAATAAAATGGAAAGATAATGTAAAATATATGAACTACACATGTACAAAACCAATTGGATGAGTAGATTTAGAACCCTTATCACATTATCCACGAATTATATCAATGTGGGACCTTTTAAAACCGAAACACATTTTCAAATAAAGTAATATTTCTTTACTTTCCAAAAGTGCCCCTCCTCTCCTCTTATAAAAGGCCCCCACCTCTACCTCATTTCACACACTCCTCAAGCCTTTGGCTTGGCCAACCCCTGCACATTTACTCTCTCCACATCACTCTGCTCATCCTAGAGGATTCTCTTTGGGAATAATCCTTTCAAAGGAAGCCTTTAGGCTCAAATCAAAAAGAGTTACACTTTTAAAGGTAATTCATTCTATCATGTTCATTTGTTTTATTTTGCTTCTCCAACCCCCTAAACTCTTTTTATTTACTTCTTTTGTAACAAAACCAGTATCTTAATTATACTAGGTTGTTTTTATAATATTTATTTGAGCTACACTCTCACACAACTACATCAAATGGTTAAAGAACATACGGTTTCCGTGGATGGCAAAATTTTGCCTCCCGAAACGATGATTGTTCAATAATCATTTAACATCTTCAAAGGTGGCCATTATGATGTCACTATTTTTATATATGATATATAATATGTTTATGTTTTCCTTAAGCTTTTGTTTTTTTCATTTTTGGCGTACCATTATGGTTTCCATTGTGGGTAAACACGATATCTTCATTTTAGGAAGTACGGACTACCGCCCCCTGAAAGTGATTTGATTCGTTAATACCATATGTGGGATGTGTAAAGGATAAAGTTAATGATATTATATATGTTATTATACTGTAATTATAATATACTCTTATATCATTATTATTCCATTCCAGAAAATACAAAATAGAAATGGAAGTAGCGTTCATGCGTACGTACGACTTACCGTCTCCATGAACGGTGCATTTCATTTCTTACCTCTAAATGTGATGTAATATTATAAATACATGTATATGATGAATATATATGATATATATGTTATCCAAATCATTAATATCATTCTAGATATAACGAACCTTTGTCCAAATTAACAACATGTAAGTGTAAGAAGTCTATTTTTGACATAAGAACCAAATACCGACAAAATAAACATTATTAACTTAAACAATTACATGATGTTCATAACATGGTATAAAAGGAATAATGTATTTGAAAAAGGTTCATAATAAATTAGATATTAACTCATTTTTATTATTCAGGAGATTAAAGAACGGTCGGGTCAAGTCGGATAGGAGGTATGGGACTTTGTGTCAATCTCCTTTCATTGGGGCATATTTTATTTTATACACAACTTTATTTTATACGGTGTATAAACCCCTTTGAATTTTACGTTTATTCAAAAGGAATCTTTTTTATACGAAGCGTTTACTAAACGACAAAAGGGAATGTTTTTGTCGTACGTATGCGGTGACAACGACTTCTCTGCCGTCGTGACCGTTATTTGAGTTTCGACTTCCTCTACAAGCCATACCTTTTTTTTTAAAACGAAAAATAAATACCATGTTTTACTTTGGTATTGAAAATGGCTTTCATAATGTTTTTATTATATCAATGTGTTGTATTGATATCTCGTGATTGAAATGTGGAAATGTTATGTTTCCTTTATGCATGTTTTATGTGATATGATTATGTTATGGTTCTTGGGCATTATTATGAAGACGGGTGGTTCCGTGATAAACTAAGGACGGGTGAGCCCGTTATAGCTCTCCAATGCATTGTGTAATGCGAAGGAGTGAAACGTTAAGGTTTATCCGAAGAGATTTTAGGGAATATACTGTGATGGGTATTCCAAACGTAACCAAGAGGGTTACTCCATATGTAAGAATGTTATAAATGTCTCAAGTTACCTTTATGTCTTATGATTTCTATGATTTATTCATGATTTTATGAGATATGATAAAGTGCCTATGTTTTATGGGTAAAGTATGATTTCATTCTTATGTATATATGAACTCATGTTTCCCTTCCATGTCTTTTTATATATCCCATACTAAGTTTTTATGCTCATCCCAAGTTTTTTGAAATGTTTTTCACAGGTCAAGGGAAAGGTACATGATAAGATGATAGAGTCAAGGATGTGTCAAGAAATAATCCATGTTTTATTTTAAATGTGTTTCCATTGATGGGAATGAAGAATACTATCTTTATGTAACTACTTTGTTTATATGTGGAATGTAATGCAAGTTTTATGATCTAATTCTCTAAAACCCTAAACCCGAAAAGATCCTCAATGTGTAATCTTGTAATAACTCAAGATTAAGTAATGTTTAAGGCTGGGGCCTTATAGTTGGTATCAAAGGGAGGTTTAGATAACTTTAGGAGTTAGAATTATATTAAATGATTAACCCAAAAAAATTCTTTGAAATGATATAGCATTTGAAGATTACCATGTTGCTTCATCTAAGACATGTTTGTTCAGAATGGTTTTCCACAGAGGAAACAGGGAAGCAACGCAAGGAAGGCATACAGAAGGAAATACCATTCCGAATCAGCATCCAGAAATGGTCGGAATTGGAACTGAACAGTTAGTTGCAGTAATGGCTCAGTTGACTCAAGCGATAAATGGCGATGGTATCCATACATGAGATCAGCCAGACCAACCGCATAGGAACATGTCAGTGGTGGAACATTTCATGAGGCAACATCCACCATCATTCAGAGGATCATCTGACCCTGTGCTAGCTGAAGGGTGGATTAAAGCACTGGAGAATATTTTTGATGTCATGGGCTGTTCAGACAATCAAAAGGTTAGTCTTTCTATTTACCATTTGGAGGGTGAAGTAGATCAGTGGTGGTCTATGGTTAAAAATATCACGAACGCCGATGAGATCGATGCTATTGACTGGGATGAATTCAAAGGTATGTTTCTTGAGAAGTATTTACCAAATGTTGTTCGACTTAGGATGGAAAAGAAATTCTTGGAATTGAGTCAAGAGGGAGACTCAGTGGCTGCCTATGAAGAAAGGTTCACTCCATTGGCAAGGTATGCTCCAAATTTTATCCGGGACCTTGGTAGTAAAAAAAATTGTTTTTACTCAGTATTAAAGCCAAAATATCGAAGGGAATTAGCTTCTCGTGAGTTTAAAAGTTATGAAAATCTTGTTCGATGTGCTGAGAAGGTGGAAATGGAGTTTTCCAATGACCAAGTTTTCTATAACAACCAGCAGAAGAAGAGACCGAGGTGGCAGGAGAAAGGTAAGAATTCTTCAAAAAAGTTTGATGGTAAGAGAACTAAGTTTCCAGTTTGTGATAAATGTGGCAAAAGGCATGCTGGGGAATGTCTTCTGAATTCTGGGAAGTGCTACCGATGTGGTAAGATGGGACATAAGGCTCGTGATTGCACTGAAAAGGATCAAGCTGAAGGTAAGAACAAATTTGATTTACAGTTAGTGAAATGTTATAAGTGCAATGAGATGGGTCACTATGCAAACGAGTGTCTGACAAGGAGCTTGAGTGATGGGAAGCAGTTAGACTACAAGCAGAAAGGGGTGGTGAAATCCTTTGCAACTACTTCAGTAGATGTCGGGCCATCAAATGAAGTCGTATCATGTACTTTGTTTTTTCAGATTATGCCAGTGTGTTGTTTGATTCGGGGTCTACACATTCTTTCATCTCTGAAAACTTTTCTAGTAAAATGGGAATACCATCTCAAGAAATGACTCCTGATCTTTTGGTAAAAACACCTGGGGTAAATGTCGAGGAAAAAATAATTTATAAGAATCTTCCTATCCGTATCTGTGGAAAGAACCTACTTGCAAACTTTATTGTTCTACCTCTAGTAGAGTTTGATGTTATCCTGGGTATGGATTGGCTTGCTATTTACCATACTAAGATTGACTGTAGAGATAAAGAAGTTTCTTTTCAGAAAGACTTTCAGTTTGTTTACAAGAATGAACCCTTACTTTTGATAACATATCAAGAGGCCGTGAAACTTGTAAAAGATGGAAATGAATGTTACCTTGCACATGTCGTTGAAAATAAAGGAACTATTCAGATTAATGATGTGCCAGTAGTAAATGAGTATCCTGATGTTTTTCCTGATGAGTTGCCTGGATTAATACCAGATCGGGAAGTTGAGTTTACTGTTGACTTAGTTCCTGATGCTAAGCCAATTTCAAAACCCCCTTATCGAATGGATCAAATTGAACTTTTAGAGTTGAAGGAGGAATTGCACGATTTATTAGAGAAAGGTTTCATTAGACCTAGAACATCACCATGGGGTGCTCCTGTTTTATTTGTTAAAAAGAAAGATGGTTCTATGAGACATTTCATTGATTATAGAGCCTTGAATAAAATCACTGTTAAGAACAAATATCCTTTGCCTCATATCGATGATTTGTTTGATCAGCTCCAGGGAGCTCAGTTTTTTTCAAAGATTGACTTGAGATTGGGGTACCATCAGCTGAAGGTAAAGGAGGCAGATATTCCGAAGACCGCGTTCCGTACGAGATATGAACATTATGAATTTTTAGTAATTCCTTTGGGCTAACCAATGCACCTGCTGTATTCATGGACTTAATGAATAGAATTTTCCATGAGTTCTTGGATATGTTTTTGGTGGTTTTCATTGATGATATTTTGGTGTTTTATAAAAGTAAGGAGGAGCATGAAAGACATTTAAGGGTTATCTTGCAAACCTTAAAAGAAAAGAAACTGTATGGGAAATTCAGAAAGTGTGAGTTTTGGTTGCAATAAATTTCTTTCCTTGGTCACATTGTTTCTAATGATTGAATAACTATTGATCCTGCAAAAAAAAAGTTGTGGAAGAATGGCCAAGACCCAAAAATGTAACCGAGATTCATAGCTTCCTTGGTTTGGCGGGCTATTACCGATGGTTTGTTAGAATGTTTTCATGGTTATCTAGTCCAACGACTAAGCTAACTTGGAAGGGTGTTAAGTTTATATGGACAAAAGAACGTGATGATTGTTTTCAGGAATTGAAAAGAAGATTGGTGAATGCTCCAGTTTTGGCAATACCTTCCAAGAATAGTGAGTTTGTTATATACAGTGATTCTTCATTGAAAGGACTTGGTTGCGTCCTAATGCAGAATGATCAGGAAATTGCTTATGCTTCACGACAGTTGAAAACTCATGAGGTAAATTACCCTACACATGATTTGGAATTAGCTGCTGTTGTTTTTGCTTTAAAATTTTGGAGGCATCATTTGTATGGAGTAAAGTGTGAAATATATACCGATCACAAAAGTTTAAAGTATATATTTACTCAGAAAGAGTTAAACATGAGACAAAGGAGATGTCTAGAATTAATCAAGGATTATGATTTTACAATTCATTACCATCTGGGAAAAGAAAATAAAGTGGCTGATGCTTTGAGTCAAAAAAGTAATGATTCATTAACAATGTTGCGTTTGGAACGTGATCCTTTGGGTAAGGATTTGATGAAATTTGGAATAGAAGTTGTTGGTGCAGAAAGTCCTTCTGTTTTGTTTCAGGTATCAGTGAGATCTTCTCTATCAGATAGAATCAAGCAAGCACAGAAGCAAGACAGTGAGTGGCAGGAAAAGGTAGAGCTGGTTCAGAAAGGTAAGTTGCCTGAATTCAACATTGATAATGATTGTGTTTTGAGATTTGGGAAGAGATTGTGTGTGCCTTGTGATTCACAGTTGAAGAGTGAGTTGTTATGTGAAGCTCATAGTTCTCTGTTTTCAGTTCATCTGGGCAGTAATAAGATGTATAGAGATCTGCGGGAGTATTACTGGTGGGATGGAATGAAAAAAGATATTGCTGCTTTTACAGTGAAGTGTTTGACTTGTCAGCAGGTTAAAGCAGAGCGGCAGTTACCGAAAGGGATTCTTCAACCTTTACCAGTGCCAGAGTGGAAATGATAGAATATATCCATGGACTTTGTTATTGGATTACCGAAGACATCTCGAGGTAATAATGCAATCTGGGTTATTGTTGATTGCTTGACCAAATCTGCTCATTTCCTCGCTATACGAGATACTTTCACTCTTGATCAACTTTCCCGTTTGTATCTTAAAGATATAGTCAGGTTACATAGAGTTCCTCTCTCCGTTGTATCGGATCGTGATCCCAAGTTTACTTCTAACTTTTGGAAAGTCCTTCAGAAGTCGTTGGGTACTGAATTGAATTTTAGTACAGCTTTTCATCCTCAATCAATTGGGCAGTCAGAACGAAAAATTCAGACATTGGAGGATATGCTACGAGCTTGTTATATGGATTATCAGGGAAGTTGGGACCAATATCTTTCTTTGTTTGAGTTTTCATATAATAACAGTTTTCATTCCAGTATACAGATGGCACCATTTCAGGCATTATATTGGAAGCGGTGTCGAACTCCAGCTTTCTGGGATGAAGTGGGTTAAAGGAAGTTGATGGGACCAGAATTGGTAGAAGAGATGGAAGAAAAAGGTCAGTTGATTCAGAAACACATGAGAATAGCTCAGAGCAGGCAGAAGAGTTATGCGGATAACCGGAGGAAGGATCTATCTTTCGAGGTAGGTGATCATGTTTTTCTCAAGGTTTCTCCTTGGAAAAGTGTGATGAGATTTGGTAAGAAAGGAAAGCTGAGTCCAAGGTTTATTATACCATACGAAATTCTGGAGAGAGTTGGATCAGTTGCATACCGAGTGGCTTTACCTCCAAGTTTATCTCAGGTAGACAATATTTTTCACGTTTCGATGTTGAGAAAGTATATGCCAGATCCATCTCATGTTTTGAGTCCAGAGGTAGTTCAGCTGGAAGAGAACCTATCTTATGAGGAACAACCGGTCCAGATTCTTGACCACAGGGAGAAAGTGTTACGGAATAAGGTGATTAAGTAGGTAATGGTTTTGTGGAAAAACCACATGATTGAAGAGGCAACATGGGAATTTGAAAATGCATTGAGGGATAAGTACCCCCATTTATTCGATAAGTAAATAAATTGCAGGGACACAATTTTCTAAATGGGGAAGGATGTAACATCCCAAGTAAGTAATGAATAATAGATATTTTTATCTATGTCTATTAATGATTAAGATAGTGTTATAGAGGCTTAAAATGAAAATAAATACAATATTATGCATGGAATACACTAATATTCTTAAAAGATTGTATTACTGCCTTTTGATGGGAAACCATTTTTAAATCTATATTTTGACAATTTTATAAACTATGTTTGTTAAAATAAACTTATCCTTTATTATTGGGACATCAAAATTTACCTTGTGTGAATTTTTGGTATTTTTCTGACAATGTTCATTTTTTTATGAATAGTGAAAAATACTGCATTTTACATCAAAACTGATTTTTAATCTAATTTATTTATATGATTATATTATGTTTTGAATTGGATTTTAAGTGAAATTAGAATATATTTTTACCATTTTATCCAATGGTGGTCATTGGAATCAATTTCACTTTGAAATTAGACTTAAACTGGTGGCAATCTTTTGATACTTATTGTTTTGCAAAAACACGCTATTTGCTCTGGCAGCGGGAATTAATTATTAAATTAATTAATGTGACTTATATGATTTGAATTTTGTAAAATAGACTTCATTTTTGAATTCGGAATATCAAATATAGCTTAGGGTGAATTTTTGGTAATTTTCTGAAAAACTTCAATTTTTGATGAATAGTGAAACCACTAAGTGGTAGTCAAGCAAACTGATTTATCAATTAAATGAATGTTTACCACTAATGTGTATTGGATTTTTAAAATCCTACATACATGGATGTCATGAAGAAGTAAAATTTGGTTCAATGAGATAAAAATAATTTTTTGGTGAATAGTAACTTATTATGTTTTTAATCGCGATTTGTGGTAATTAGTGTAGTTTAAGGTATAAATAATGCTTTAATAATATTAAATGAACTAGAAACATGTCCCAACCTTATTGGTTGTGTCATGGCCGACCAGGAAAAGCCATGTGTCAACTTGGGGACCCCATGGAGACATTTTGGTTGGGAAATGACATAAATAACTTTTTATTTAATGTAAAAGTAAAAATGACACAAAAATAATATGTTTCACGAAAACAATTTTTACATGGGGTTATAAAGATCAGATATTTGATTATAAATAGTTATTAGAAAGCTAAAAAGATTTCCTACATCATAGTAGTTTTTTTATGATTTTTAGACATTAAAAAAATTAAATTATTTATGACATAATCATGATGCAACGATGACATCATTATTTGACGTTTTAAATAAAATGGAAAGATAATGTAAAATCTATGATCTACACATGGCCAAAACCAATTGGATGAGTAGATTTAGAACCCTCATCACCTTATCCACGAATTATATCAATGTGGGACCTTTTAAAACCGAAACACATTTTCAAATAAAGTAATATTTCTTTACTTTCCAAAAGTCCCCCTCCTCTCCTCTTATAAAAGGCCCCCACCTCTACCTCATTTCACACACTCCTCAAGCCTTTGGCTTGGCCAACCCCTGCACATTTAATCTCTCCACATCCCTCTGCTCATCCTAGAGGATTCCCTTTGGGCATAATCCATTCAAAGGAAGCCTTTAGGCTCAAATCAAAAGGAGTTACACTTTTAAAGGTAATTCATTCTATCATGTTCATTTGTTTTATTTTGCTTCTCCAACCCCCTAAACTCTTTTTATTTACTTCTTTTGTAACAAAAACAGTATCTTCATTATACTAGGATGTTTTTATAATATTTATTTGAGCTACACTCTCACACAACTACATCAAATGGTTAAATAAAATACGGTTTCCGTAGATGGCAAAATTTTGCCTCCCGAAACGATGATTGTTCAATACTCATTTAACATCTTCAAAGGTGGCCATTATGATGTAACTATTTTTATATATGATATATAATATGATTATGTTTTCCTTAAGCTTCTGTTTTTTTCATTTTGGGCGTACCATTATGGTTTCCATTATGGGTAAACACGATATCTTCATTTTAGGAAGTACAGACTACCGCCCCCTGAAAGTGATTTGATTCGTTAATACCATATGTGGGATGTGTAAAGGATAAAGTTAATTATATTATATATTTTATTATACTGTAATTATAATATACTCTTATATCATTATTATTCCATTCCAGAAAATACGAAATAGAAATGGAAGTAGCGTTCATGCGTACGTACGGCTTACCGTCTCCATGAACGGTGCATTTCATTTCATACCTCTAAATGTGATGTAATATTATAAATACATGTATATGATGAATATATATGATATATATGTTATCCAAATCATTAATATCATTCTGGATATAACGAACCTTTGACCAAATTAACAACATGTAAGTGTAAGAAGTCTATTTTTGACATAAGAACCAAATACCGACAAAATGAACATTATTAACTTAAATGATTACATGATGTTCATAACATGGTATAAAAGGAATAATGAAATTGAAAAAGATTCATAATAAATTAGATATTAACTCATTTTTATTATTCAGGAGATTAAAGAACGGTCGGGTCAAGTCGGATAGGAGGTATGGGACTTCGTGTCAATCTCCTTTCATTGAGGCATATTTTATTTTATACACAACTTTCTTTTATACGGTGTATAAACCCCTTTGACTTTTACGTTTATTCAAAAGGAATATTTTTTATACGAAGCGTTTACTAAACGACAAAAGGGAATGTTTTTGTCGTACGTATGCGGCGACAACGACTTCTCCGCCGTCGTGACCGTTATTTGAGATTCGACTTCCTCTACAAGCCATACCTTTTTTTTAAAACGAAAAATAAATACCATGTTTTACTTTGGTATTGAAAATGGATTTCATAATGTTTTTTATATCAATGTGTTGTATTGATATCTCGTGATTGAAATGTGGAAATGTTATGTTTCCTTTATGCATGTTTTATGTGATATGATTATGTTATGGTTCTTGGGCATTATTATGAAGACGGGTGGTTCCGTGATAAACTAAGGGCGGGTGAGCCTGTTATAGCTCTCCAATGCATTGGGTAATGCGAACGAGTGAAACGTTAAGGTTTCTCCGAAGAGATTTTAGGGAATATACTGTGATGGGTATTCCAAACGTAACCAAGAGGGTTACTCCATATGTAAGAATGTTATGAATGTCTCAAGTTACCTTTATGTCTTATGATTTCTATGATTTATTCATGATTCTATGAGGTATGTTAAAGTGCCTATGTTTTATGGGTAAAGTATTATTTCATTCTTATGTATATATGAACTCATGTTTCCTTTCCATGTTTTTTTATATATCCCATACTGAGTTTTTATGCTCATCACAAGTTTTTTGAAATGTTTTTCACAGGTCAAGGGAAAGGTACATGATAAGATGATAGAGTCAAGGATGTGTCAAGAAATAATCCATGTTTTATTTTAAATGTGTTTCCATTGATGGGAATGAAGAATACTATCTTTAAGTAACCACTTTGTTTATATGTGGAATGTAATGCAAGTTTTATGATCTAATTCTCTAAAACCCTAAACCCGAAAAGATCCTCAATGTGTAATCTTGTAATAACTCAAGATTAAGTAAGGTTTAAGGCTGGGGCCTTATAGTTGGTATCAAAGGGAGGTTTAGATAACTTTAGGAGTTATAATTCTATTAAATGATTATCCAAAAAAAATTTCTTTGAAATGATATAGCATTTGAAGATTACCATGTTGCTTCATCTAAGACATGTTTGATCAGAATGGTTTTCCATAGAGGAAATAGGGAAGCAACGCTAGGAAGGCATACAGAAGGAAATATAATTCCGAATCAGCATCCAGAAATGGTCGGAATTGGAACTGAACAGTTAGTTACAGTAATGGCGCAGTTGACTCAAGCGATAAATGGCGATGGTATCCATACACGAGATCAGCCAGACCAACCGCATAGGAACATGTCAGTGGTGGAACATTTCATGAGGCAACATCCACCATCATTCAGATGATCATCTGACCCTGTTCTAGCTGAAGGGTGGATTAAAGCACTGGAGAAGATTTTTGATGTCATGGGGTGTTCAGACAATCAAAAGGTTAGTCTTGCTATTTACTGTTTGGAGGGTGAAGTAGATCAGTGGTGGTCTATTGTTAAAAATATCAGGGACGTCGATGAGATTTATGCTCTTGACTGGGATGAATTCAAAGGTATGTTTCTTGAGAAGTATTTTCCTAAGGTTGTTCGACTTAGAATGGAAAAGCAATTCTTGGAATTGAGGCAAGAGGAAGACTCAGTGGCTGCCTATGAAGAAAGGTTCACTCCATTGGCAAGGTATGCTCCAAATTTTATCCGGGACCTTGATAGTAAAATAAATTGTTTTTACTCAGTATTAAAGCCAAAATATCGAAGGGCATTAGCTTCTCGTGAGTTTAATAGTTATGAAAAGCTTGTTCGATGTGCTGAGAAGGTGGAAATGGAGTTTGCCGATGACCAAGTTTTCTATAAAAACCAGCAGAAGAAGAGACCGAGGTGGCAGGAGAAAGGTAAGAATTCTTCAAAAAAGTCTGATGGTAAGAGAACTAAGATTCCAGTTTGTGATAAATGTGGCAAAAGGCATGCTGGGGAATGCCTTCTGAATTCTGGGAAGTGCTACCGATGTGGTAAGATGGGACATAAGGCTCGTGATTGCACTGAAAAGGATCAAGGTGAAGGTAAGAACAAATTTGATTTACAGTTAGTGAAATGTTATAAGTGCAATGAGATGGGTCACAATGCAAACGAGTGTCCGACAAGGAGCTTGAGTGATGGGAAGCAGTTAGAATACAAGCAGAAAGGGGTGATGAAATCCTTTGCAACTACTTCAGTAGATGTCGGGCCATCAAATGGAGTGGTATCAGGTACTTTGTTTTTTCAGATTATGCCAGTGTGTTGTTTGATTCGGGGTCTACACATTCTTTCATCTCTAGAACCTTTTCTAGTAAAATGGGAATACCATCTCAAGAAATGACTCCTGATCTTTTGGTAAAAATACCTGGGGTAAATGTCGAGGCAAAAAGAATTTATAAGAATCTTCCTATCCTTATCTATGGAAAGAACCTACTTGCAAACCTTATTGTTCTACCTCTAGTAGAGTTTGATGTTATCCTGGGTATGGATTGGCTCGCTATTTACCATACTAAGATTGACTGTAGAGCTAAAGAAGTTTCTTTTCAGAAAGACTTTCAGTTTGTTTACAAGAATGAACCCTTACATTTGATAACATATCAAGAGGCTGAGAAACTTGTAAAAGATGGAAATGAATGTTACCTTGCACACGTCGTTGAAAATAAAGGAACTATTCAGATTAATGATGTGTCAGTAGTAAATGAATATCCTGATGTTTTTCCTGATGAGTTGCCTGGATTAATACCAGATCGGGAAGTTGAGTTTACTGTTGACTTAGTTCCTGATGCTAAGCCAATTTCAAAACCCCCTTATCGAATGGATCAAATTGAACTTTTAGAGTTGAAGGAGCAATTGCAAGATTTATTAGAGAAAGGTTTCATTAGACCTAGCACATCTCCATGGGGTGCTCCTGTTTTATTTGTTAAAAAGAAAGATGGTTCTATGAGACATTGCATTGATTATAGAGCCTTGAATAATATCACTGTTAAGAACAAATATCCTTTGCCTCATATCGATGATTTGTTTGATCAGATCCAGGGAGCTCAGTTTTTTTCAAAGATTGACTTGAGATTGGGGTACCATCAGCTGAAGGTAAAGGAGGCAGATATTCTGAAGACCGCGTTCCGTACGAGATATGACCATTATGAATTTGTAGTAATTCCTTTTGGGCTAACCAATGCACCTGTTGTATTCATGGACTTAATGAATAGAATTTTCCATGAGTTCTTGGATATGTTTTTGGTGGTTTTCATTGATGATATTTTGGTGTTTTATAAAAGTAAGGAGGAGCATGAAAGACATTTAAGGGTTATCTTGCAAACCTTAAAAGAAATGAAACTGTATGGGAAATTCAGAAAGTGTGAGTTTTGGTTGCAATAAATTTCTTTCCTTGGTCACATTGTTTCTAAAGATGGAATAACTGTTGATCCTGCAAGAACAAAAGTTGTGGAAGAATGGCCAAGACCCAAAAATGTAACCGAGATTCATAGCTTCCTTTGTTTGGCGGGATATTACCGATGGTTTGTTAGAAATTTTTCATGGTTATCTAGTCCAATGGCTATGCTAACTCAGAAGGGTGTTAAGTTTATATGGACAAAAGAATGTGATGATTGTTTTCAGGAATTGAAACGAAGATTGGTGAATGCTCCAGGTTTGGCACTACCTTCCAAGAATGGTGAGTTTGTTATATACAGTGATTATTCATTGAAAGGACTTGGTTGCGTCCTAATGCAGAATGATCAGGAAATTGCTTATGCTTCACGACAGTTGAAAACTCATGAGGTAAATTACCCTACACATGATTTGGAATTAGCTGATGTTGTTTTTGCTTTAAAAATTTGGAGGCATCATTTGTATGGAGTAAAGTGTGAAATATATACCGATCACAAAAGTTTAAAGTATATATTTACTCAGAAAGAGTTAAACATGAGACAAAGGAGATGGCTAAAATTAATAAAGGATTATGATTTTACAATTCATTACCATCCGGGAAAAGAAAATAAAGTGGCTGATGCTTTGAGTCGAAAAAGTAATGATTCATTAACTATGTTGCGTTTGGAAAGTGATCCTTTGGGTAAGGATTTGATGAACATTGGAATAGAAGTTGTTGGTGCAGGAAGTCCTTCTATTTTGTTTCAGGTATCAATGAGATCTTCTCTATCAGATAGAATCAAGAAAGCAAAGAAGCAAGACAGTGAGTTGCAGGAAAAGGTAGAGCTGGTTCAGAAAGGTAAGTTGCCTGAATTCAACATTGATAATGATTGTGTTTTGAGATTTGGGAAGAGATTGTGTGTGCCTTGTGATTCACATTTGAAGAGTGAGTTTTTATGTGAAGCTCATAGTTCTCTGTTTTCAGTTCATCCGGGCAGTAATAAGATGTATAGAGATCTACGGGAGTATTACTGGTGGGATGGAATGAAAAAAGATATTTCTGATTTTACTGTGAAGTGTTTGACTTGTCAGCAGGTTAAAGCAGAGCGGCAGTTACCGAAAGGGATTCTTCAGCCTTTACCAGTGCCAGAGTGGAAATGATAGAATATATCCATGGACTTTGTTATTGGATTGCCGAAGACATCTCGAGGTAATAATGCAATCTGGGTTATTGTTGATCGCTTGACCAAATCTGCTCATTTCCTTGCTATACGAGATACTTTCTCTCTTGATCAACTTTCCCGTTTGTATCTTAAAGAGATAGTCAGGTTACATAGAGTTCCTCTCTCCATTGTATCGGATCGTGATACCAGGTTTACTTCTAACTTTTGGAAAGGCCTTCAGAAGTCGTTGGGTACTGAATTGAATTTTAGTATAGCTTTTCATCCTCAATCAATTGGGAAGTCAGAACGAAAAATTCAGACATTGGGGGATATGCTACGAGCTTGTTCTATGGATTATCAGGGAAGTTGGGACCAATATCTTTCTTTGTTTGAGTTTTCATATAATAACAGTTTTCATTCCAGTATACAGATGGCACCATTTCAGGCATTATATTGGAAGCGGTGTCGAACCCCAGCTTTCTAGGATGAAGTGGGTGAAAGGAAGTTGATGGGACCCGAATTGGTAGAAGATATGGGAGAAAAAGGTCAGTTGACTCAGAAACACATGAGAACAGCTCAGAGCAGGCAGAAGAGTTATGCGGATAACCGGAGGAAGGATCTATCTTTCGAGGTAGGTGATCATGTTTTTCTCAAGGTTTCTCCTTGGAAAAGTGTGATGAGATTTGGTAAGAAAGGAAAGCTGAGTCCAAGGTTTATTATACCATACGAAATTCTGGAGAGAGTTGGATCAGTTGCATACCGAGTGGCTTTACCTCCAAGTTTATCTCAGGTAGACAATGTTTTTCACGTTTCGATGTTGATAATGTATATGCCAGATCCATCTCATGTTTTGAGTCCAGAGGTAGTTCAGCTGGAAGAGAACCTATCTTATGAGGAACAACCGGTCCAGATTCTTGACCACAGGGAGCAAGTGTTACGGAATAAGGTGATTAAGCAGGTAATGGTTTTGTGGAAAAACCACATGATTGAAGAGGCAACATGGGAATTTGAAAATGCATTGAGGGATAAGTACCCCCATTTATTCGATAAGTAAATAAATTACGGGGACACAATTTTATAAATGGGGAAGGATGTAACATCCCAAGTAAGTAATGAATAATAGATATTTTTATCTATGTCTATTAATGATTAAGATAGTGTTATAGAGGCTTAAAATGAAAATAAATACAATCTTATGCATGGAATACACTAATATTCTTAAAAGGTTGTTTTACTGCCTTTTGATGGAAAACCATTTTTGAATCTATATTTTGACAATTTTATAAACTATGTTTGTTAAAATAAACTTATCCTTTATGATTGGGAAATCAAAATTTACCTTGTGTGAATTTTTGGTATTTTTCTGACAATGTTCATTTTTTTATGAATAGTGAAAAATACTGCATTTTACATCAAAACTGATTTTTAATCTAATTTATTTATATTATTAGATTATGTTTTGAATTGGCTTTTAAGTGAAATTAGAATATATTTTTACCATTTTATCCAATGGTGGTCATTGGAATCAATTTCACTTTGAAATTAGACTTAAACTGGTGTCAATCTTTTGATACTTATTGTTTTGTAAAAACACGCTATTTGCTCTGGCAGCGGGAATTAATTATTTAATTAATTAATGTGACTTATATGATTTGAATTTTGTAAAATAGACTTCATTTTTGAATTTGGAAAATCAAATATAGCTTAGGGTGAATTTTTGGTAATTTTCTGAAAAACATCAATTTTTGATGAATAGTGAAACCACTAAGTGGTAATCAAGCAAACCGATTTTTCAGTTAAATGAAGGTTTACCACTAATGTGTATTGAATTTTGAAAATCCGACATACATGGTTGTTATTAAAAAGTAAAATTTGGTTCAATGAGATTAAAATAATTTTTTGGTGAATAGTAACTTATTAAGTTTTTAATCGCGATTAGTGGTAATTAGTGTAGTTTAAGGTATAAATAATGCTTTAATAATATTAAATGACCTAGACACATGTCCCAAACTTATTGGTTGTGTCATGGCCGACCAAGACAAGCCATGGGTAAACTTGGGGACCCCATGGATACATTTTGGTTGGGAAATGACATAAATAACTTTTTATTTAATGTAAAAGTAAAAATGACACAATCATAATATGTTTCACAAAAACAATTTTTACATGGGGTTATAAAGATCAAATATTTTATTATAAATAGTAATTGAAAAGCTAAAAAGATTTCTTACATCATAGTATTTGTTTTATGATTTTTAGACATTACATAAATTAAATTATTTATGACATAATCATGATGCAGCGATGACATCATTATTTGATGATTTAAATAAAATGGAAAGATAATGTAAAATCTATGAACTACACATGGCCAAAACCAATTGGATGAGTTGATTTCGAGCCCTTATCACCTTATCCACGAATTATATCAATGTGGGACCTCTTAAAACCGAAAAACGTTTTCAAATAAAGTAATATTTCTTTACTTTCCAAAAGTGCCCCTCCTCTCCTCTTATAAAAGGCCCCCACCTCTACCTCATTTCACACACTCCTCAAGCCTTTGTCTCGGCCAACCCCTGCCCATGTACTCTCTCCACATCCCTATCCTCACCCTAGAGGATTCCCTTTGGGCATAATCCTTTCAAAGGAATCCTTTAGGCTCAAATCAAAAGGAGGTACACTTTTAAAGGTAATTCATTCTCTCATGTTCATTTGTTTTATTTTGCTTCTCCAAACCCCTAAACTCTTTTTATTTACTTATTTTGTAACAAAACCAGTATATTAATTATACTAGGATGTTTTTATAATATTTATTTGAGCTACAGTCTCACACAACTACATCAAATCGTTAAAGAACATACGGTTTCCGTGGATGACGAAATTTTGCCTCCCGAAACGATGATTGTTCAATACTCATTTAACACCTTCAAAGGTGGCCATTATGATGTCACTATTTTTATATATAATATATAATATGTTTATTTTTCCTTAAACTTCTGTTTTTTTTTCATTTTGCGCGTACCTTTATGGTTTCCATTATGGGTAAACACGATATCTTCATTTTAGGAAGTGCAGACTACCGCCCCCTGAAAGTGATTTGATTCGTTAATACCATATGTGGGATGTTTAAAGTATAAAGTTAATGATATTATATATGTTATTATACTGTAATTATAGTATACTCTTATATCATTACTATTCCATTCCAGAAAATACGAAATAGAAATGGAAGTAGCGTTCATGCGTACGTACGGCTTACCGTCTCCATGAACGGTGCATTTCATTTCATACCTCTAAATGTGATGTAATATTATAAATACTTGTATATGATGAATATATATGATATATATGTTAACCAAATAATTAATATCATTCTGGATATAACGAAACATTGACCAAATTAACAACATGTAAGTGTAAGAAGTCTATTTTTGACTTAAGAACCAAATACCAACAAAATGAACATTATTAACTTAAATGATTACATGATGTTCATAACATGGTATAAAAGGAATAATGAACTTGAAAAATGATCATAATAAATTAGAGATTAACTCAAATGTATTATTCCGGAGATTAATGAACGGTCAGGTCAAGTCGGATAGGAGGTATGGGACTTCGTCTCAATCTCCTTTCATTGAGGCATATTTTATTTTATACACAACTTTCTTTTATACGGTGTATAAACCCCTTTGACTTTTATGTTTATTCAAAAGGAATCTTTTTTATATGAAGCGTTTACTAAACGACAAAAGGGAATGTTTTTGTCGTACGTATGCGGCGACAACGTCTTCTCCGCCGTCGTGACCGTTATTTGAGTTTCGGTTTCCTCTACAAGCCATACCTTTTTTTTAAAACGAAAAATAAATACCATGTTTTACTTTGGTATTGAAAATGGCTTTCATAATGATTTTATTATATCAATGTGTTGTATTGATATCTCATGATTGAAATGTGGAAATGTTATGTTTCCTTTATGCATGTTTTATGTGATATGATTATGTTGTGGTTCTTGGGCATTATTATGAAGACGGGTGGTTCTGTGATAAACTAAGGGCGGGTGAGCCCGTTATAGCTCTCCAAGCATTGGGTAACGCGAAGGAGTGAAACGTTAAGGTTTCTCAGAAGAGATTTTAGGGAATATACTGTGATGGGTATTTCAAACGTAACCAAGAGGGTTACTCCCTACGTAAGAATGTTATGAATGCCTCAAGTTACCTTTATGTCTTATGATTTCTATGATTTATTCATGATTTTATGAGGTATGTTAAAGTGCCTATGTTTTATGGGTAAAGAATGATTTCATTCTTATGTATATATGAACTCATGTTTCCTTTCCATGTTTTTTTATATAACCCATACTGAGTTTTTATGCTCATCCCAAGTTTTTTGAAATGTTTTTCACTGGTCAAGGGAAAGGTACATGATAAGATGATAGAGTCATGGATGTGTCAAGAAATAATCCATGTTTTATTTTAAATTTGTTACCATTGATGGTAAAGAAGAATACTATCTTTATGTAACCACTTTGTTTATATTTGGAATGTAATGCAAGTTTTATGATCTAATTCTCTAAAACTTTAAACCCGAAAATATCCTCAATGTGTAATCTTGTAATAACTCAAGATTAAGTTAGGTTTAAGGCTGGGGCCTTATATAAGTGGTCATGTCTTTATTAATGTTACTTTGAGGAAATGTGTGATTTGTTTTGTTAGGAAGGGAAAGATGGGTATGTGGTTTATTGGACCCTATGAAATCCTAGAGAAAGTAGGACCAGTCTTCTCTAGAGTGGATATACCTATACTTTTATCCCTGGTAAAAAATATTTTTAATAACACAATGTTGAAAAAATATATGTCTGATCCATCTCATGATTTGAATCTAGAGGTTGTTTAGTTGCAAGAGAATATTTATTATGAGGAACTCCTAGTCCAGATTCCTGACTGAAGAGAGTATTGTGTTTCAGAATAAGGTAATTTATCATGTAATGGTTTTCTAGAGAATCCACATGTACGAAGAGGCGACATGGGAATATAAAAATGATCTAAGGGATAAATACCCCAACATATTTGTGAAGTGAAAAAAATTATGAGGATGAAATTTCCAAAAAGGTGAAGGATATAACATAAAGGAAAATAAAGAATATTATATTTTCATATTTAATAATATTTGTGAATTAAAAATTAATTTTAATTTAAATGGTATTCTATGTGTGATGGCATACCTGACACAAAACAATGTGTTTCACCAAAATCTTCTGTTTAAAAAATGATGAGTCACACTGAAAAAAATAATAATATAATATTATTATTTTAAATAGAAGTTAATGCCAAGACATTGTATTATCATAATGAACAGATCTAACCATATTATTATTAAACATTTTTGTTAAGTGTTTTTATATTTATCCAATAAAATTTAGAGGCTTAAATGAGAATGAATCCAATTATAAGTATTAATACTCGAATATTATTAGTATATAATTTTACATCCTTTTGCAGGAGTACCCTTATTAAATATTGTTTTTGAAACATTTATTTGTTTAACTTGTCAATGTAAATATATTCTTTACAATCGGTACTTCATAATTTAATTTGGGTATTTTTTTGTTATTTTTCTTATAAAGTTAATTTTTCTTTTAATAGTGAAAAATACTGCATGGTTAGTCAAAGCAGCCTTTCCATCTGATTAATTTATATATTTAGATTGTATTTTTAATTAGTTTTAAACATTAATTGGAATATATTTTTGTAATTTAATCCAATTTTGGTCATTTTATGTTATTTCCCATTGAAATTGGAGAAAAAAACATGTAAATTTTTTGGTATTTTTGGCTTTTTAGAAATATGCTTTTTGTTTTTGCCAACGGGAATTAATGTGATATTAATTAATCCAAATTATGTGTTTTTAATTTGGATAAATCTATTGCATATTTGGAATCAGGATGTCCCAAATGTGTAAATATTTACATTTTTTTGAAATTATGAATAATAACTTCTGGAATTATTATATTTACCATGGTTAAAGGGTAAATCTATTAAATAAAGGTAAAAATTATTATAATAAAATAAAACTACCATAAAACATGTTCTACTCCACATAGATGTTATATTTATGACAATGGAAATCCTTGGGTAGATTTTGGGAGCCCATGGAGCCACGTTGATGAGAAAATGAAATTTTATATGAATTAATTTAATCTTAAGAAAATTATTACATAAACATAAATGTTTTAGTAAAACATTTTTTATATGGTGTTATATAACAGATCTATTCAACTATAAATATTTATTAGATTAAACATGATGTCCTGCATCATATAAATTTGTTTATAATATTTAGATATAAATAAATTAATTTTTTTATAACACAATGGTGATGTAGTGATTACCTTATTAATGAATGATTTAAAAAACCAGATTATCAATATTAAAATAAATTAATTTATAAACTATTTATGTCACACACCAATTTGATGGATGATTTTTAATTTTAATATTTTAATTAATGATGTTTTTTTAATGAATAAATTTGTTATTAATTTTTATGAAAGTCATGATATGAATAGTACAAAAATTTACATAAATTCATCATTAAAACAAATACTATTTTATTAAATGATATAATAGTCCTAAAAATATACAATTCTTCCAAAGGACATAGATAATGTTTAAAAATCCATTAAAGAACCACTTGTGGTTCAATTTTCATTTTAGGGTAACTATATTATCCCTATAGTATGAATACCAAAGAAGACATGGTAAGAGTTAAATTAGTTAACTAAGGGTTAAAGATAAATGATAACGTTAAATTTAAAACCAATAATTCTCTAAAACATACTAGACGAGAGTATTTTAAACAATAATCATCTTATCATAGAATTAAATTTTTTTTGAACTTTTGAAAATTGATATTCATTTTATAATAAAATAACCATTCAAGACATTCCAAAAGTACCCCTCCTCCCTATTATAAAAGGAGACCACCACTAACCCTTTACTAAAACCTTTGAATCCCATTTGATTAACCAGCCTCTAATCTAATAAGGTCCTAAAATCCCTATATTAATCATAGATTCCTTACCTGAGGCATAAAGAAATTTAAGAAAGCCCTTTGGCTCAAATCAAATGGACTTACTCGTTTAAAGAGGCATCATCTTCTCTAGTGTTCCTTTCTAATGTATATATTATTCACCACATATTCTATTATATTTATTTGACTAAATTACCACAAGATTATCGTAAATAATATAGGTTGTTTTTATGATAATTATTTTAACTAAACATAAACACACCTCCATATAATGGATATGAACTTACTGTTTCTGTGAATGGTGAACTACTAACTCACAACACGATGAGTGTTCAATTTTCCCCTACCACCTCTGATGGGGGCCATTATTATAGAGATGTATTTATATATGATATATATTATATTTATATTGTCTTTATTCTTCTGTAATGTTTATTTACCACATACCTTTATGATTTCTATGATGTGTGAACATGATAATTTCATTTCAGGATGTTCAGACTACCACTGAATCATAGAGATATGACTCATTCATTCTATACATGAAACATATAAAGGATGGAATTTATGAACTTATGTAATATATATATAATAAATATTATACTATAATTATAATAAACCTATGTATAATTTAGTTTTCATTCCATTTAATATGAAAAAAATGAAAGTAGCATTAATGCGTACATACGACTTACCGTCTGCATGAACGATGAATTTCATTTCCTATATCAAAATGATACGGACTACTCTAAATACATATATAATGGATTTATATGATATATATGATATATAAATCATGAATATAATTCTTTATATAATAGAATTTTGACCACATGGACAATTTATACTTATAAAAATTTCAATTTTGACTCAAGTTCCTATATCGGCAAAAAGACCGATATTAACTTAAATAATTTTTATAATGTGTTTTTAAAAAATATAAAAGTAATAATATATATAAAAAAGTTCACAAGTAAGTTGAAACTAAAATATATTTATTATCCAGGAAATTAATGAAAAAAATCATTCATGGCATACATAAGGTAAGGGATATCTACTCAATCTCTTTTCATTGAAGAATATATTGATAATATACACCGAATTATTTTAAACGGTCTATAATAACCCCATTTTATGTTTAATATCATTCAATGGGATTTTATTTCTATGAATAATTTTACTAAAAGAAAATATGAAATTTTTTAATGTTTTTGGCGACAATGACCTCTCTGCCACCATAATCGTTATTTGGATTCCTCCATAAGACTTAATGTTTTCTAAAAGGAAAAGAAATCCCTTATACCCTTTTTATTTATTCTAGTATTGAATATGGTTTCTGAAATTTAGTGATTAATTAAAAATCTATAAATTATTTATTATTTTTGAAAATGAAATGTTATTTGTGAAATATCGATATTTGCAATATTTTAGGTTTTATGATTATATAATGGTACATAGACATTTGACTAATTGTTATGTGATAAACCAATAATTGTTGGTTATTTGAAAAAACAAATGATAGGTGGTTCCATGATAAACCATGGAAGGTTTGTTACATTATAATCTACATGTATTGGGTATGTAAGTCGGTCGTTTGGCCATTTAATATAGTGATGTTTGTAGAAGTCAACCGTATGATCATTCCATTTAAGTATGTCTATGTCCCAAGATACCTAATATGCTATATATTTCTTTCTATATGCTATATATTAATATTGTGGTTACAAAAAGTGTATGAAATGAGCTTATATTAAGTGAAGTTTTTTTTATACTTATTTGGAGTGAAAATTATTAATTTCTCTTACTGTATTCATGGTTTACATTTTGTTTTGATAAACTAAAAACATTAATTTATTATGTATCCATTACTGATCTTTTTATGAACATCCAATGTTTTTTTAATTTTTTTGCATGATATACATATGAATAGGGTAAAATATGTGAATAAGGGAAAGCCATGTTGTCTAAAATATCGAACTAAATATTTTTCTTTTTTACAGTTTTGGTTTTATGAAGAAATCGATCGTGGGTATAAGGTTGTCCGTATAATATTCAGTTTGTTATGTATATTTTATTACCAAATTCTATAATCTCAAGACCTAATAACATCCTCAATGGGAATTATTAACATAATTCAAGATTTTTTAATGATTAAGGCTGGGGAATTATCAGGAAAATAATGTACAAATAGTTTTTGAAGTATTTACTCATGATGATTTTCAACCCTATGTTTATGAACACGTTTTACAAAACCCAAGGAATTATTTTTTCATAAGAATTTTCATAATAAAACTATCATTCGATATGTTGATCAGCCTATTATGACTACATGTTCCGTTTAAAATAAAGTCCAACACTATCCTTTTCAATCCTAATTTGATCCGAAATGTCATGCTGTGTCTTTATGTGATGTGGATTGGATAAAGTTCGTAAAAGATGAAAATTATGAACTTTGATGGAATAAATTATAGACCCTATTTAAATAAAATAATTAAATATCAATAGTTTGAGTAAAATGGGTTTACTATATTAATTATGATGAAAATTGAATAATTCATTGAACTAAAGAAAGTATATTTTTTAATGGTTATAACAAACAATAGGAAATATATTATGAAGAAACCTATTCCCAATTATATAGACTTGAATCTATACATATTATATTATCCATTACAATAGTCATTAATATAAAACTTTTTCAATTGGATTAAATGTGTTCTTTTTTATATGGTTATGTAAAAGAGGATGTTTTTGTTGAAGAACCTCCAATTTTCAAAAAAACATCATAAATACATTTACAAATATTCCAATGAATTATATGGACATAAATAAAACCCTAGTAATTTTTATGACATATTGATAGGATTTTGGTATAAAAAAATTTATTACGGAAACCACTAACCAATCAATTTTTATTAATAAATTTAACAAAAACCTAATGATTGTATAAATATATGTTGTTGTAATTATATTCCCATCATCTCCAATATATTTAAAAGTTTACATTATGAATCTTGTGAAATATGATTTGGAGATGTTTATATTGGTAGAGTTAACATACTTTTTAGGTTTTCAAATAAATATTAAACTATAGGGAACTTTTATACTTCAACATAATTGTATAAATTTTGTTTTCAAAAAGTTTGTATGAGAATACAAAAAATGTGTTAGTACTCCAATTGTTACTTAAAATATAATATATCTTAGTGAATCTAGGAATCTAGTTAATAAAGAAAATTAATTGTATGATAGGTTGACTACTATAATTAACTTCTAGTTTCCTATACATGATGTTTTTAGAGTTATTACGCACAAGATATCATAATAACGTAAAATAATCTTATCATAATGATGTTAATATATTTATTCATTACCTAAATGGACTTATAGATTTATAAATTTCCTATTCTTTTGGAAATATTTTAAACTAAAAGTTAATATAGTAAGACTTTGGTGGATGTGTAATTTATAGGAAAAGTATCATTGGAACTTATCATTTCATAAGACATTCATTAGTTTACTAGTATTGTAAGAAACAAGACTCAATATCACCTTCCACTACAAAGGATAAATATATTGAAGCTCTATGTTCTTGTTATCCATTGTTGTAGATGCCACAAAAACTCACTGATTATGGAATTATATTTACGAGAGCTGAAATATAGTGTAATAAAACTAGATTCAATTCACTATGTAAAACCCATTAACATAAATATTCTGATAAAAAAATATATTATTTATCACCTTCTTAGGGATCTCACACAAAATTTATATATCATTTTATAATTCATTGGATGACAAGAAACACACACAGATATTATTAAAATACCTCCACCATCCAATAGTTTTTAATATATTTAACAATATCTTGGAATTATCGAAAAATGTAATCATTATAATATACTTCATTGTTACCAATTTCCGTACATTATGTTACTCATTTATAGGGGGAATATATTTTTTAAAAACAGCTAGGTTATCAAAATTCTAGTTTTCAGAAATTCTTTTAATAATTGGTATTTTGGAGTCATTTTTTAATTTATTATTAGTTTAATTATTCCTAAAAGAATACAATACTCCAAAAATCTCTAAAATTTACTCGATCCATGTTTTCTAAATATCTATCCAATTTTCAATGTTTTCATGATGGTATTATATAGTATAACAACTAGTTTAAATTTTATTTTATACGTTTTTATATTCATTTTGGGATAATAAAATAATATTTCCTATTATAAAAATAATTATAATGTAACTACATTTTAAATTCTCAAGAAGAAGATGATATATTTTCCAAATAAAGGTTATAATAAAAATGTATTTTTCTTATCCTATAATTTATATATTATTGATTTACAATTAGTTATGATTAATTTTTATCTTTAATTATATTGTTTGTTTTTATATATTTGTTTTTCATATTCATTTCCAATAAGATAAAATTTCTTTAAAACCCAGAAGGGATTAAAATACATTTTACATTTATTCAATAATATGTCCAATCATCCAATCAAAAGTCTATTATATTAACCATTTCAATGTTTTTGGAAATCAAAATGTCATTTTTATTACCTATATAAAAGAGGGAACCCCTATCCCACATCAATTTCATGAGATTTTTTTTCTCTAAAGTGATGTTTCCTATATGTTTCGTAGTCCAAATGTGTTTATTTTTCCCAATTGAATACATTCTGTGCTGATATGATGGTTTAGAAACATTCTTTCCAAAAATCATATGTCTTCATTGAAAAGTAATTCAAAAGTGATTTTTTTGGACCAATACGACTATTACTTAAAAATGGATATCATTTTTCAAATTATAGAATACGTTTTCATCAAAATATATGATCATGTGATTGATAAGTATTATCTAAAACATGTACCTGATTTTTATAATTCATTGAATTTTATAAAATAAGGAGAAAATTATTCCTTGAATATGTTTTGAAAAAGATACAATTTCATAGTAAAAATGGTACTATAACTGGTAAGAGTACCATTTAAAGGATGTAAACATTTCTCATATCATAAACATATTCATACCCATAACAATATTACTATAAATAATGGATTAGAATTTTTATTTTCTCATGATAATGAAAATAAATAATAATCTCATAATTATATGTACAGTCATCTAATATATTTGGGGATTGATTAGTTTAAATTACAGGGATTAGAGGCTGGGACACAATTAATGTTAACTAAATTTTCATGTTTGATTATTTGATCAACATGAGGATTATTGATATTACAAAATTTGTTATCATATTTATTTATAATGTTATGAATAATTTAATCTGTCTAATATTAAAATGATTCGAAATTTTTTAATTGATATGATTCTGGAGTATTTTATGTTCACTAATAATAATAACATGGCTCATAACACTAGGGTGAAAGTTTCTTTTATCATTGATGATACAAAAAAATTAATGATGTCATGTTTTGATGAGAAAACCACGAAATTTGTACAAACGTCAGTAACCTCTACATGGGATCCATAACCCTTAAAAATGATCGAGAAAATTAATTAATAGAAAATAATGTATGAACCATCACCTTCTAGGAAAGGGAATATTTAAAATAAGAAAATGAAGGTTCATGATGATGTTTTTATGGAATAGATGAATCATAATGACAAAAAGAACCAAAATATTCCTAAAATCATAATAGGCCCTTATAATTATGAATCCATCATAATTCATGGTGTTGATGAACATGAAACAAAAGATAAAAATAAAAAAATTATGAAAATAGGTAAAGAAATTTTTATGAAATAGTTATAAAAATAAACAAACTAAATCAGAGAAAATAGTTTGTATTTTTTATCACCAAAATTAAGATGTGGGGTTACTGGTAAATAAATCAACATCAGTTACTTTTATAGCACCCTCTGATAATGATAAGGGAAATGAAAATTTATCTATTTAAAATTGGATTCCATTAGTGACACCTGAAGAACAATAAATAACTGTTTCATTATGAAAACAATCAGTACAAGCTCCTGAAAAAAATTGTTGGTATCAGCTTCTCTAGAGAATCAATTACCGCAAATTTTCAAAGGGAAATTAATATTACTAAAATTACACAATATTGTGGATGATATAAATAAGTATTAGAAAAATATGCCTCTAATAATTATGAAAAATAGCATCTTGAAATAAAAAAGGTAATTTGGTAGATGAAGTTGTTGAACTCGTTAAAGAAAATGTTATTAATGATAACATTATAAATACTGATGAAGAAAAAGAAAAATAATACATTTATAAAGAATAAACCAAGTCAAAAAATTCATTAGAGACGTATTCATTAATTTCATCCTTATGTGGTGATCACACAAAAGAATGTGTTAAAAAATTATAATTCTCAGATGAAGAATCACATTCAGAAGAAGAATTAGAGTCATCATCTAAGAAGGCCGAGGGTGATCATGTTTCAAACACTGATCCATCTAAATTTACTAAAATTATTTATATGGATATTATAGAATTATCATATATACAAAAATAATCATAGATATGTAGATAAAATTGATAATCAGTCCTCAATGCTCATTAATTTCAAATGGAATGTTGAAAGCAAATGCATATTCCGCAAAAAAAATCATCATCCCAATTTGAATTTATTGGTGTCAGCTAAATAAATTTATCATCTTGGAGTGGATTACATTATCCAATATTTTAACAAATCAGGATTCATTATTCCTATTTTTGTAATATTAAATGAAAGTTGTCAGTTTCAATAATATCGTCTTTCTAAAAAGTGGAATCTATCAATATGTTAACTAAGTCAGTCATTTGTATAGGCGTTGATCCAAAATCATTGTAATAATTCTCCATTACCCATAGGAAGCCTTTCAATTCAATTATTACGAGGTATTATGATTTTGACTGCAAAATTAATTCTAATTATGATTTAACCGATTGTTGACCATGGAGAATAGGTTGATTATATATTTTTCAATTTCTGAGATCTAGATAATGAATAGAAATAGTATGATATTCTGAAGATGATATTTCTCTTTTGAAATATACGAACAATACTCATATTGAATATGTCATGAAGCTAAATTCTGTGAATCAGATCTTGAAATCCAAAATGAAGATATAAAAAATTACGTGGAGATAAATTAGCTTATAGAGACCCTGATGGAGAATGACTATTTAATTTTATGAATCAATGTTCTATTTTTTATTCAGTTAAACCTATGAAATCTTTTGATATTAAATGAATTAATTCCCCACTAAAAATTATTTTCTATTTTTTTTATTAAAATTGTTTGAATGTTCTTACATATATTATATAGTTGATTAATAAATACATTGTTCTATATCATTTATATTATCTATTTCAATAACAATTCCGGATCCCAATACTTACTCCCCATTTATTTTTGAAAATCACAAATGATGAGGTATTTTATAATATAATATTTATTATATTATATGGGAGACAATTTAATGATATTTTTTATTCTCTCTGTCATCTCCAATATACTCTATGGGAGTTAATAATCATGTCATATTTATAAAATTGAATTTTTTTAATGTGAATGATGGTTTTTTTTATTTTTATTTCATTTACATATTAGGATTTGTACATACCAATAGGGGAGATTGTTGAGTTGGATGTTTTACATCTTACATTTCTATTCATTTTTTTTTGGGAATTAGAATATAAATTTTTTATAATTACTTCACTATCATTATTTTTCAAAAGTGCCTTAGTATTTTTTTCGAAAATTAATATTTAAAAAATTATGGAAAATGTTTTATATTATTAATATTAATAATATTTTTCTACATATGATAATCATAATAGGAATTAATTAGATATAATTGTACCCACATTTATTTGAGTATAAATATAAGACATTGTTTTATCAATTGAACTACCAATGTTTCCATCATCATATAAAATAAAATATAGATTAAATCATAAAAATCATAATTAAAATAATCATATTGACATTTTTTATGTTGTTCCATTAAAATTCACTTCTTTTTATAATACCAATATAAAAAAATGATATCTAATGCATGTAATTGTTTTTACACCATAATTATCTAAAATAATACAGTTTCTCACCTTATATTGTGCCAAGTTATAATTTTCCCACAGTTAATGTTAATGAATCAAACATCACGAAAATATGATCATTGGGTGATCAAGATAACCATTGTAGTAATTCCTATATGTACTATGTTTTTTTAATATATTTTTTTTATCAAATATATTTTTCAAGTTTAACTTTTTGAGAGCTTTGATAATTCCAAGTATAAACATATTATTAATAGTGATTTTAATGATTTAGATAATTTTAAATTTTATTCATTTTTTCTAATTTATTGAATATTATTGAGGGATTACAGTGATAGGAAGATAGTAGATTTGATCACCATACAAATTGATGGCTTGTGGGGATTCAAAGATAGAACTGATCATCAGATCAAGGGAACACATGGATAATGTGAGAGAACCAATCATTATATCAAGGTATTTACATGCCTTGTAGATACATTATTTCTTATAAGTATAAAAAACATACCTTTAACCAAGGAAATTTGATACCCTTATCAATGGGATAAAATAAATCTATTTAATATGGTTTAGTTTTATATTTTGAGTTGTAAATTCCACTATTCATTTTTTAATTCTTATATAGTAATATTCTTTGAAAACAATAGAAAAATAACTATAATTCTATTTATATTGTTTCAAATTGCGTACTATGTTTAATCATAGTTTCAATGATTATAATATTAATGTAATAATGATATCTCTGTGATTGTGATGTTATGTATTTTGAACATGATACATTGTGAATATGATAACTATAATTATTTGTATGCTTTTAAATTGAAATAAATCTTATTAAATTTAATCTATATACTATTATAATATTGAAATCAATCTAGTTACTATAACACTATATTCAGACCTAGGGATATTTTTTATTGATAACTCAAGATGTTTTGTAGATTTTGTTTATCATAATTCTTCTAAGAATATTTCCTTCTCCTAAAAGGAATGTTTTTTAAATACAATTCACAGTAGTATTTTATTAAAATAATCTATATGATCTCATTCAATACACCACTACTCTAAAAACCATTTTTATAAAAATTAGATCTAAAATTATATATATAGAGTGTCAAAATAGACCAGTGCTCCTTTCAGAATACTATACCAGGGCCATTCTTACTTGTAATGTTGTGACATCTCATAGATATTCATCCATCATAACATGGATAGATAAATCAATTCATTGAAGATCATACCAAACTTCAACTAGGTGATTAATTCTTTATTGTATGACTGATTAACTAGATGCCACCATTTTCCTATAGATCCTGGAAAAATTCTCACTGATGTATGAAAATCGAATTCACATGTGCCCTTATAAGAATAAAATATCGTAAGACTATATTATGATAGTCATGATATACCTGAGGATCATGATCACCCAAAAACATGGGTTCTATATTCTTATGAAACTCATCGATGGTTATCAACCTCTACACATACACATCTTGTCTCACGACTGAAACCCGGTACTCAATAGGTGGTCAAATAATTGGAAAACCACATGTAGGAACCACCTATTATATTTAACCCATCATTGAATCATAATCAAGATGTAGATAAGTATGAAATAACTTCCATGTAATCATACATGGTTTTTATCACTATGTTAACCTAAAATAGTCTTGAAAACCCATAGTAAATGATTATATCTATGTAACTTACTCGATGACACATATATCAAAATCCCTCCTCATATTATGCATGTACCAATGATTTTGGAAATGCAGTGTCCCCATATACAGAGCCAACAAGATAGTTGATAGATCCATGGGGAACGAATAAACCAGTTAACACAAAAACATTGGATTCCTTTACTATAATTTTGACCCTAAAGAAAGAAAACAATTTTTTATTTTATCCCTAAAAAAACCCCCTAGATAGTCATCTCTAAAATCTAGAAATATTTAATGAATTTATATGTTAACAATCATTCATAACGCGAACCAATTGGGACCTCCTAGAGAAAGATGTTATTACTATGACTACCAAAATCCAACATCCAATAGATCATGGGATGGAAACCATAATTTAGTAGCCATATCACACTCATGAGTGGTCTTAGCCTATGGTACATCCACATGAGATCACACATCCATCATCCTAAAATATTACATTGAAAAAATAAAAATGATATATAAAATAGATGTATACATCTATCCCAAAATAAAAATACAAAATGTATAGAATCCATGGAATTTAATCCTACATGACCTCTAATAACTATTAAAAAAATCTAAAAATCTTAGTTCATGGTGTATTTATATCACAGGCAACAACTAGTATTAGAATAATCGTTTTAGGTCGCTATGCTCTAAAAGGTCTTGGACTTCCAAGGACACCATCAAAAGTATATATAAGAAAATACTTATGAGGTAATATTTGATGTAAGGTTGAGAATATGAATACCCATTAGGCTCCCAAAAATTCAATAAAAATTGATAAACTCGGAGCTAATGAATTTGTCCACCAATAAAAAGAGTTTATAGAAGGACAAGATAAATAGAATAAGAATATCTAAATCTATGTACCTTATATACATGACTAGTCTTCTAATAAACACTGAGTTTGTCAATAAAATAATATACATAATGAAAGGACTCCCAGAATAACCCATATATACTTAACATAGAAATAATGTATCGTGGTTTTAACTATACAACCTTCCACATAATTCTACTCGAGGATCAAAGGTATTTATCATCCATGAGAACTCCCTCCATGATTCCATCCATCTGTAGTGGAAATCATTTGAGATATATCAGGAATTGTGTTTCACTAGAAACATAGATCATCGACCCAATCCCTAGTTGAATTTATCATTGACTATACAATCATTGGCACATGCAAGGAATAAAGTCACATTGAAACTGAATGAAACAAGGCACTATGATAGGGGTTATCACCCGTATTTCCTACGTGGTTCTTCATAAAATAATATAAATATTATTATTTAATCACTAAAATAAGGGATCACAAATAGAACCATGGTGGGACACCATTAATGAAATTCAGAACTATGAAGATCCTAAATCATATATAGGGGATCACACCCATGATTGATAGAGTACAACACGAACCCTTTCATATCTCTGAACAATTAATAATAGTTAAGGGATCACAGTCAAGACCACTGGGGTATTATTAAATACCAATATGGAACTAACATCCATGTAGTTTTTCATATAGATGATGATACCATGAGACATACCAGATCTAACCTCTATGTAGGGTATCAATTCGTGTGCATGAGGACATGTTGATATCAAAACCCCACAATGAATAAATGAATATATGATAGATAATACCGCACATGACATATAATTGATAAAATAAAAACTATCCCAACTAATGTCATAGAGAGGATCCCAATCCTTCAATGGAGGAATGATTCCATAGTATACCCTCTTGTATATGGAGTAATATAACACACATAACTAATACTGTCCACGACTCCCTAAATGAAGAGAACTATATTCATCCCCTTTTGTCACATCTCTTATACCAAAAGCATTCCCACCATCATGTTCTACAGGAAAAAAACTTAGGATTGGCTACTCAAAGACCTCCATATATGTATTGGAGAATTAATGTGAAAGGGAGAAGTATTTATGGTGATCACGTGATGTATACGCTCAGTAGACATTGTGACTCTCATGAAATAATGTTCTATGTGTTCCTTCATTATCCATTGAATTCAAATGAAAAATTCATGGCATGTAATACTATTTACATGATATGTATCCCGACCTGATCAACTGGGCATGTCCTCACCCACATATGTTGTGATATTCCACGTATCCATGCGTGGTAGGTACACTCAACATATTGTGGTACAAGTTGGATCATCTAAATTCCTTATCTTTTTTCATGAATATTTATAATAAGACAATCCCATGTACCATGGATGACTCCCAAGAACCATAAAATGTCCTCCAGGTCATGTACACCCAAGGATCTAGAACTATACTCCCACACATCCATGTACCCTCACATGGTGTGTCTGCCTATGTCCCTAGAAACCGTACCACACCTCAATACATTAAATGTACACAAATTAAAATTCATGTTGATAAAAAAATCTCAAAATCCTTGAATGGTATTAACACATGTTGTGATCTCTTATACTTGATGTAATGTGATAAGGATTTAGCAGTAGTAAATCATTAGGACCATTATAATACCACTGATTTCCTACAATTTTTTCACAAATCAGACCTCATGGGATCTACATTAGTAATAATTTTTCTTTAATACCTCAAAAAAATTAAAGATTATCATGACATGGAGTTCATAAATCTACCAAAAAGTGGATGTAACACCCAAGAATCATGACCAAAGAGATTCTCATAAGACAGTACACCATTATCTACTATTAATATCAATGATGAAAATTGTTTAGTGGTGCATCATACCCCTAGTTCATCATGGAGACTTTCATTGTGAATTATGGAAAACCTCTCTCTTTTCATTATATGTGTGAAATATAAGGGGACCAGTGATGATATTTCATTTAATTTAATTAATTTGAAAAATTAATATACAATGAACATATCATACAATGATCAACCCCACTATGGAAACTTATTTTTAGTATCATTATTTCATTCTCATGTTAAAATCCTTGATCTGAACTCAACCACGATATCATATTTTCGATTCAAGAAACAGATCTCAATTTCGTCAAATTTTCATAAAAAACTATGTATGGATGACAAAAGATATTTAATATCATTTTAGTAGGGTATTCATGAACTTTAATTAAAATATAACGGAAAATATGGCTTCAAAAAAATTACTAGAATTTCGCTAAAGTATTACATTTCAAAAACAGAGTTAGTACATTATAATTCACTGAATGCGTTTGTTATTTTTCTATCACTTATGATTGTGCAACATGTTACATCCAGTTGTGTCTTAATAGTTTGATAATATATTATTTCCTTAATATTGATGTAATTTCTTCATATGAAATAACTAATTATCATTAAGTGATGCAATTAAGTATCCCAATGTCAAAGAGATGTTATGAATTGATGCTATGGATCACATCATAATGTATTAATAATAAAATAACAATTATTTGATGGCCAAAAACCAAACACGTAGAGCTGTTTTCATTTCTAGATGTTTAAATCTTCATCCATCAAATTATTTTTCTACTAATTATGTGGAACATGACCTATTGTTTGATTAAATTTATCAATATAGAAAAGAGAACACAAAAATATCTATATCTTCTCATTACCCCTTGTCTGATCCTGAAGACCATTGATTTTCATCTTATTTATAACTGATATAAAGAATGAAAATTCATCTTATGAAAAAACTATTAATTTTTTATAAACATAATCATGCCTAAAAATACATCATGATGTGACCATTTTGTTTTCATCCAGAATTTCAATCATTTGATATTGATAAATTTGGATCCCCGTTAATGACTTCTAAACTGTGTCATATCATTATCATGTCTATTATACAATCAACAATGTTTTATCAAATATCCAAAAATCATACATAAGAAATATTTAATCTCCTTCAATAACATTGATTTTTTTGTTTTTATTGATTAATATAATTCATCTTACTACATCATCTGTTCAATTATATTTGAATTATATTATTGGAAATAATTTTTTTCATGATTAATGTCATTAAATATAATATATGAGTTTCCATCAAATTCCTCATTGATAACTCTAAGATAACTTGAATGAAGTTCGATGTGGAAATTTAAAAATAATGATTGAATTCTATAGTAACCTTCAATAATAATGATATAAAAATAAATTTCGAGATATCATGAAAATTTATCAGACTCTCAATTTTATTTGACACATAAAATATATCAACCCTTATATTTGTGTAATTTTTGTACAACAATAATTCATTCCATTTTATATTAAAATCCCTTAATGATCACCCATTTGATGATAATTTCAGTACTACCACTAGAATTCAATTTTTTACCCTTGGAAAAGAAGCCTGATGGGTGACTTCCATAAAAAATTTGAACAACCATATTATGAAATAATGCATATGATAAGAGGGGACTAGTTAATCATCCTTGTTCAGAAGAAAGTGGTTAAATGTATTCGTTCAATATTTTTATCTAATATTCTATAATGTATGTTGATTTAGGTAGTTATTATTATCATTTATATTAATTCCCACATGATCCAACGTGTTGACACATTGCTCTAAATTTTCATCACTATGTTGATAATATAAATACATGGGATATTTCCATGGATATAGATTGATATCATTTATCTTATTAATTTAACTTTTATTATAATAAATTATTACTATTTATATCATCACATTTTAACCATTATTTAAAAATTCTTGTTTGATTAAAAAATTAGTCACATAATATAGTATCTGAAAAATACTACACATTATCAATTATATGTGTCTAGTTATTCAAATTATTGACTAGTTACCCAATTACTTTACATATAAAAATTATGTACTCTCTATTTATGTATTTTTTATCAATTATATCATTAGACTTATCAACATATGAATATCCAAATAAAACTCAAGCATTCTGTTCTTAACACACAAAACTAGGATCTGATTTTCCATTATTTTAACTCAAAATTTGAATAATATAAGTCACATATTTCAACTATAGAATTTTCTAATAAAAATATTTTAAAAATTTAACATCATAAATTTCAAAAAATATTTCAATTATATATAAAAATCATTCAATAATTTTCTGTGAATGAATAAGGCAAAATATTTTTCATTCATTACTCATTCCAAGCTTGCTATCATCAACAATAAATGTCAACATTAGTTTTATTGCATGTATCATGAACATCTTCAGTAGAAAAAACACATATTATTCATTATAGAATAATATATATTATTTTTTTGGATCACTTGTGGATTAATTATTATTAACATCACCGATAAAAGAAATTTCATAACATAGGGTGATCTATTATGAAAAGCCATCTATCAAATTTAATTTCCCACCACATAATAGAATGACTTTGACATTGAAATTGGCAATGAAAAACTATTATATGGTCGATTTCAATTGATGATTATGATTTAATATGTAACATTACTTATTTTATTATATTACTATGAAATAATTGAGAAAATATTTTCAGATCAGGGTGTTGAGTAAAAAATGAGATTTTGAGGCCTTGAAGGCCTCATTGTTTACATATTTAAAATATTAAAAATATTATATCACACACAGATATGATTTCATAAATAATTAAATAACTCACCAATGGTGCTGTGAATTAAAAATGTCTTAACACTATTGAATTGGGCACATTAGTTTATCCTTATAAACAACAATGTCATTGACAGTATTTGAATTTCCATAAAAGTAATGTTTCAATCTCAATTAATAAAATAAATAAGCAATGTAATATATTTATTATAGTAATGTTTTCACATATTCCATTAATTATAAAAAATGTTATCTTAAATCACCAGGGTTATCCACATAGACTTATTGATTGATATGAACTATTGAAGTTATATTCATGGTGTATTATTAGATCAAATGTAGAGAATCGATTTTTAACTATGAATTATCTGATTCAATCTTGTGTAACTCACGAAATATAATAATAAAATTCATTCATCTACATTTTTTATCATAAATTATTGTATGGGGATTTATTTATTTTAAATTATAAAAATTTTATATCTCATGTCATATTGAGAACAATTCATCTAACAAAAATCATTTTAATGATCTATGGTTGATTTTGGATGATTATTTGTCTTCATACCTCTTAGTAATTGATTTATTAATTTTTTAATCATCATATATTCTATTTTAATTATAATGGAATCAAGTTTATGACAACCCAAACAATAGATATATTTAATTACTTTTTTATTAATGGAGTCTTCCCCCATAATCATACACATGATAATTTGTGGTATATATGTCAGGTTGTTTTTAAAAAGATACCACATTTATGATCATTGGGTTCCTAGTATTTTGAAACAACAGATTGACATTGTGGTTTTGGGATGGTGATCATAG
This sequence comes from Viscum album, assembly GCA_963277665.1. Taxonomy (NCBI): domain Eukaryota; kingdom Viridiplantae; phylum Streptophyta; class Magnoliopsida; order Santalales; family Viscaceae; genus Viscum; species Viscum album. Next base: position 396,738,099 of record OY728161.1, read on the forward strand.
GAGTCAAATGGTTTGCGGAAGAAGGTGAATGATCATATAGGGATTGGTATCAGAGTTATGGATTCCCATATCTGTTTTGGTTTCATTGACGATGTGGTTCTATGGGGGACTGATTTTCATGAATAATAGTTTGTGAAAACCATCAATGAGATATGAAGAGGCATGGTCAAGAAAATATCCCCAATTAACATCCCGCAAGGTACTGGATCTAGTGAAAATATATTGAAGGTTGATATTCATAGAAAATCTATAATATTTATGAAATTCTAGACTATATGGGTTGTTTTACAATGAACACACATGTTGTTGTCTCTTTTCTTCCAACTGTGGGTATACTCATAGATAAACATATCACATTACATTTGAAACCTTACAAACTACATATGACCCAATTACAGAAGTTCGATGTGTATCCCGACTATTATATATGAATAGAAACAAGTCAGAGAACATCCAGAGTACATGGTATCAACATGTAACAAGTATATGTATAGATAAATTGAATTAGAAACTCTTTTTTATCTTACTCTAAGATAATAAATTGAATAATCATTGTCTTATTGGATCTCCAATCTTATATTTTTCCTCATGTTCACATTAATTTATATTAATATATGCTTTTTACCATGGTAGTATATATATAAATAAAATTAGAATAAAACACAGTGTCTCAATAAAACTATTGAAAATATAACTTTATCATAGACCAGTTCTTGAGAAAGATAAGTATACTGATGATTATTTAGTATTTGAGATGCATAGGTGCCCTATATTTAATTTTTATGCCAATAAATATGATGAAATTTAGAGATTAATCATTATATATAAATAATACATCAATAAAAGGGGTAACATTATAATAGATATGCTGGACAACAACATTTTATATTCTTCGTTGATTTCATAGCAATATTTTTTCAAAATAAACATGACACTTTTCATGTGAACATTGTTGATTTTCAAGCCATTTTTTCAAAAGCATTTTACTATTCCCGCATAAACCATAGAAACTACTAGTATTGATCACTACTGTATTATGTTTCCACACATCTATTGTATTAGTCCTTTCGGGATCAATAATGATTATTTTACAAGATAAATTGTGGCACAAGAATTACATATATTCTAACTAGAACACATATTTTATAAATTTATAAAAACTATTATCATTCTTCATATATTGTAATATGACTCTTTGGAAGTCACCATCATCTATATGAATAACTTAATATATTATATATATTTTATTAAGAACACTAAACTTTTATTTAATTTTTCTATAATGGATTTATTCTGATAAACCATTAATATAGCAGGACCATTATTCAAACCAAATGACATAAAATTTAAATCATAAAGTCATTATATTATTTGAAACAAAGACATTAGGATATAAGAATTTTTTACCCATAGTTGATGATACATTTATCAAATATTAATCATATATATGAATTGATCTTAATGAAGGCAGTCAAAAATGTAATTCGTTTAGTGAATATGTTATTTTATGGTTATTACCATCCCATTAGGTTCTCAAATTTTATAAATATCATCATTTATCCATCATTCATCTCATCAAAAAGAATAGGTTCCCTCAGGAAGACACAAATTGATAGAAAATACCCATATTAATGATACCTTATAGTTTCTTCATCAATAATTCTATCTCTATGAATGCCTCTATATATGAGGTCATTAATATAGTTTTATATCTATGTATGAGATCAAGGGATTATTAATAATCTCTTTCAATGGGGGAATTCAGATAATTCATCAAAAAACTCTTCAATGTATTCAAAAAATATGTACTCAAATTATATCTTTTTTATATTCTCATTATCCAATTTATTCACCTATAATTTCTATAAATAAGGATAGTAGAAGTACTTCATACCTAAGTTGTTATGTGTTTTATCTCAATTGAAAATAATTTTTTTGTTCCACCACTGACAACTAAAATTATTTTTCATAAAAAATAATTAATCAAATAATAAAATGATATCGAGTCCATCTATAGTATTATTTCAAATTAAACGATTTGAACAACTACTATATTTAAATCTTGATTATTCTACATAATTCTTATATGGTTATCCCTATATACTTCTTTGTGTTGAATATATCCTATATGGTTTTTCACTCTTAACAATACATCTAATTTATTTGGGTTTGACATGTTATTCATTTTAAATATTAAATAAATATTTAAATTCATTTAAGTAGAATAAAAAGTGTATTCTATTAGTGATTTGAGTGAACAAACAAAGAGACTAATACAATATCATTTTGATCTTTAATATAACCCTGTGTGATTATAATTTCACTAAATTGATCCATTGGTATCTACAACGGTTGATTGAAGTTTCCCAAAACCATCCAAGGAGTTTTAAAGTATATAAAAAATGACCTTGTATCGCACACATGATGCATTGTATAGTGGGTTAAAATTTCATAACATCACCCACATCATTGAACTCGAGATATAGAAACTCTATATCTCCTTGAAATTTTTGAGAAATTTGGACTACCATTGCATATGTATAACACAACACACATTATGAAGAATACTCAATGAGTGTCTTCTTCCACAGGTTTTTCATTTTTCAAGATGTAGTATCATTATCACCTTACATAGGTTAGGATTAATCCCAATGATTTTATCCATCCTTATATTTTTATAAATTTTTAATTATCCAAATACACTCTCTACCTGATGTTCAAATCATATTATTTCCTTTACCCACAAATGTCCTCGATATCCAATCCATCAATAGTTGATGTCTCAACCCAACAAATAATTTATTGATCTTCTCATTAAAATTTATCAATAATAAAAAATAATAAAAATAAATTCATATAAATTTAATCTCATAAATTCATACAGATTCACCATTATTTTTAATGGAATTAATATTCCATCATTTTCCATAGGGTGTGGGAAAAAATACATATGTATAAATATCATATTAATTTATTCTGACTTCATATCATTAATATATTAAATGGGATTGATTTTTTTGATCAATTTAAACAATTGGTCGACTTCTCACACAAAATGATGGATATCCAATTTGACATTATCATACTAAGAACAATTTTGTATAGGAATTTTTTGTCAATTATATTGATCCATTTTTTCACTATAAAAGGGCAAGAGGGTTTTCTAAAGGCTGGTGGTCATTGATGGGTGACAGATTAAAAGGATAGGTGTTATATCCTAAATCCAGTTGGGTTATCTATAGGATTTATACCGCGAAAAAAACCCACTATGAAAATTTTCATGCCATGATTTTTCATATTAGGAATTCAATCAATTACTATCCCATTATTACTATTATTAAAAAATTATAGTCATTATTAATTAATTATATAAAAAGAAAATATCTTATAATGAGGGCATATATTTAAAAATCAACAGCATAAAAAAATTTAAAGGCATGATTAATAAAAAATTTCATCTGACATGGGGATTCTAGGATCATATACATTAATTTTTTCATTCGTAAAAATAATATTTACACATTATATACATCCTTAAATTTTACCTCAAAAAATGGTTCTGATATTATATGAATACCCCTCAAGAGTTTAAAACAATTTGAATAGTAAGGTTTCATTCATTATACACCAGAATGATTACTAAAATATATCTGAAAAGAATATCATTCTAGTTTTAACCCCTCGATGATCTGTTGTAAAAACGCAGACACTTCTAGTATGTCATGATCTATCCCCCATGGTAAATTCTATGACTACTCAAAGCCCACATTCAATTGGCCAGGTAATGGTGACTATCATTAAGTAGGCATATCCAAAAAAATGGAAGGAATTTTCCTTCAATCCTTAACAGATGCAGACATCACAAACAATGGAACGGTAAACACTACGTAAACCCAAAATATCAAAAGAAAAAAACTGTGAGTACAAAAAAACAGAATATAAATGGGCCAAAATACAAAACCGAAAAAGTAAAGTTCAAAAAAATGGAGTACAATATCACTAAAAGCATCCATTAAAAACCCCTCAAGATTTGTATGAGTAGAGTTTTTTCCAGAAGTAGTAGAAGTATTCCCTGCCTACCTGATCTCACTAAGAACTTCCTTGTCCTTGTCAATGAGGTCTCAGTAGATGTGTCGGTCACCTATATGGGACATGACATATGTGAGCGAATCTCATGTAGGGGTGAGTAAATAAATTATGAGTATGGACCCCAAACCACAATGGAATGACAAAAAAGCAAAGAAAACATACAACAGGTATTACTTAATGTATAGGAAGTAGAATTATTAGTTGTAAAGATGAACATTTTTACTGCTAATAGATTTATTATCTAGGACCGCTCATCACATGGTCCAAGGGAATCACTGATACCAGCTCATCTCTAGGGATAGCTGGATCAAATAGACCCACTCAACTCTTAACCAGCTAGATCAATAAGATTCGCTCTTCTTTGATCATCCAAATCACTTAGACCCGCTCGTGTCTGAGACAACAGTATAACTAAGATCTGCTCATCTCTGGGCCCAGATAGATAACTAAGACACTCTAGTCTCATGGACACCTGGATCACGAAGACCGCTCATCCTTAGGCTACATGGATCACTAATAAACACTCCTCTCTTGGCCAACAAGATCACTAAGACCCACTCATCTCTGGTCTAGCTAGATCATAAAGACCATCTCATCTTATTCTTCACAACACAACAAACCATAGGTTTCCAGATTGTAGATCACTTTATTTTTGTATAATCTACTCCTCAATCCATCAGTTTCATCTTAACATCCATGAAATGTATCTTAGAGTATTCCCAAAGGATAGTCTTGTTGCAAGGGTCCCAACATCGTAGACTGTATGTCAGTCGAACACCTAGTCTGAAAGATATCATAATTTTTTATAAATATGGGTCGGTTATCTCTTGGCCCCGTCCAACCTAGTTGAACTGACTAGACCATCCAGCCTGGGGGTCCCACATGAACCAACCCAGTTTGGGCAACCCAACCTAACCCGTTACGATCTTAGCCATCTGGTTCTGTCCTGACTGCAGGGCTAGGCCCATTGGGTCTTGTTGGACTTGGCCTAGTTTAGGCATGGGTCCAGTCCATTGAGTCACACAATGACCAAGTTTTATTTGGCCCAGGTCACAACATGTGGGCCGGTTCTTTTCCAGCATGGGCAGCCCTGTGTCCCTGTTTGTCCAATTAGCCCAGAAAGCCAAATAATGTTTCCTTGCTTCCATCTCAGGCTGCATAGTGTCCTAGTTCAAGCCAGCGTCCCAGGATGATGCTAGGTCTGGCCTATAGCTCTTTCCTTTATGGATAGTCTGTCCAGTTTGAGCTAGCTCGGATGAAGTAGGTGCTGAGTCCCTATTCCACCAATGTAGCTCGATGGAGTCACATTCCTCCAATTTTTGAGGCATCAAGCCACGACTGGTATGGGGTTGACGAAGTACTCTGCATGTGGCGCCATAGGGACCATGTGCCATATGTGCTTCTTGGATCACCACCATCTATATTACTTCTTTGAGGTCACCTAACTATTGATTTGGGAAATTGGTAACATATAACACACTAACTCGCAAATAGAACAAACTTTCTTTTGTTTAGGTTGGATAATATTTGTTCTTGTTAGCGAAAACATGAAGTATATAAAATTATAAATCACTAATATTTAGTATCCCCAATTTATCCCACATATTTTACCATATCAAAATAGTGAACAAACAATGGAATAATGTGTTTGGTAGATACCTGTGTTCATTGATTAATAGAAAGAACAACGAAAAAGAAAATTTCAATTAGAATAAAATCCCAAAATGGGAAAAGAGATTGGTCGAGGATGATAGTTTGTTTTCATTTGTCAAACACGAATCCTGAATCCTCATTCTAAGGGTGTTGTCACCATCATACAATTCACCAGACCTCTTCGTTTGAGAGGTCGTTCATTTTTTTTCATCGTCACCACCCACCAAAACCTCAGATCAATTTTAGGATTATGCCAAAAACTCTTCATTGATTCGTAGGCTATTAATTGATGAAACACCTATCATAGTTTCTATTATGATTTATAGCAGCATCATTATGCCTACTCATTAATGAGTTTCATTAAAAATATTCTTTGTCGCCTCATCAATTCACTGCAACGTCGATTTTTCACTACTCAACAATGAAGAAAATAATTAAAATAACTTTTCTTGTTATTTTTTTCTTTATAAAAGTCCATGAATTTACTTTCACTCTCAAACCATGATGGCCGAGTTTAAGCTCTACCTAAGGGAATCAAACCCTCCCGAGTTCATAAATAATATCATATTTCTAGTCTGAGTTATCATTTTGGTGTTATAAGGATTTTAATATAAAATAATTTTTACTGAATTATTTTATATATGGCCAAAACCTACTTTAGAATGTTGGCACAAGTTAGCCAATATTTGTCCCTTTATAGGTGAATCTTGACACTCTCATCATATTATTTATTTGGGAACCATATTAAAAGTTAAAAAAAATCTTGACACATGATTATTTAATGATCCATAAATATATTTCAAAAATACATTTTGTCCACTCCGGCCCTTGAAATTATGTGTCTTCTTAGAGACTAGTCTTGAAATAATCCAACAAAAAATTTAAAAAATATTCATTTTTATGGGGTATTACATTACTCCCTCATTAGGTCTTTACTTCCTCATAATCCAAAACAAGGGCTAATAAAAAATGTGGGTACTGAACACAAATCTGAGCCTCCCACTCCCTCGTTCTCTCCTAGAGATTCCAATGTATCTAATGAACCTGCACAAGAAGTATCGACTATCCACAAAGGATCCAATTATATTGATCATCTATCTACATCGAGTACACAATGAGCTTTACCCCATCATCAATCTCCATCATGAAATGGTTGATGACATGAGAAGGGTCATTCATGTGTTTCCTCGTATATGAAATGTGGAATACATTAGGAACCCTCTCTAACAGAAATGGTAGGGACAAGTGGTACACAACATCTCCCAATCTACACAGTATTAGGAAAAGTCTAATGAACCTCAGAGATATATTTCCCCCCATCCAAATCTATGTATCCCTCATTAAGGAGGGACTTGTTTGAATATGTGGTCCCCATCCTCAAACTCCAAGGGTCACATCACCTATTAGCTATGGAGATCTGTCAGCTCTATACAATCTTCATCCACTATCGGATGTCCTATAAATTTTCAGTGGTAGCCTATACAATCTATGGATCCATTAGTGTGAACTCTTCTCGGTCTTTCCTGCATAACGGCGACTGTAGGGTTGTTCATACAATGCCACAAACTGTGACATAGAGATGGTGGATATGTATCATTTTTTTACACAAACTCCACTAGTGGTAGGTGGTCCTCCCATATGCTACCAAAATCCTAGATTCAAGCATGAATCATGTCCTGCACGTTCTATAGGTTCTTCTCCGTTTGAGAATTAGTATGTGGGTGAATGGCTATTCTCAAGCGCATTTGAGTCCGAAAACCCTCCTATTATTCCTTCCACAACAGAGATGTAAATCGTTTATTCGTTTCTAAGACTATTTAATATGGTAATCCTAGGAGTTAAACATTCTCCTCCATGTAGAGGTTCCCATTATTTCTATGGAACCTAGCTATCAAATGGGTAGCAACTGGGGTGACATGGTTAGTAGGTCAATGATCCCCCACGTGGTATCATTCCCCATGGACGTATGTGGTAAACCCATCACAAATTTGACTTATGTTCAATCCCACATCATCCCCGCTACCTCGAGGGATTTTGTCAATCTACTAGAACCTAGGTATCATCATTCACTTGCTGAAAAGTGATGAATCTGGATACAAATACATCTTCTGACATCCTCATTCCCAACCACCATTACTTACATCAGATGGAATATTACATAACCTCCTCACCTGGATGTACTGCCATATGGGATATAACAAACCCCCTAATCAATTCCTCTCGCAACGCCGTTGATATTGTGGTGAATTCTCCGAAAATGATGATGTTCTCCCCACCTTTTGAATACCCTACCTGGGCATGCCCTGTGGAAATCTGGGCATGTGTGGACTCATAGATGGCCTCTCAAAGTTGATGCACCCTGACTCATAGTATGATTTTTGGGGAAACTACCATCAACTAATGATAAGATGTATCACATCTCTCCATAAAGGATATCTAAAGTGATGCTAACTACTATAGGGCCATGTTCTGCAGTTGTGAACTTGATCTTATACTAAGGGAATCTAACACCACATTGACCTTTCCAAGAGTATAGAATATCTCAATGTCATTGTCCTAGAGGAAGCATATCAAACATCAATATCTCAAATTAAGATCCTTATGAGAAAATATATACTTGAGACTTGTGGGGTAATATTAGATGCTCAATCTTTCGCCTATAAGGTAATGTCGTCACATCATCAGTTCGAAGACTTCCACTGCCAACTCAAAGTCATGATTCACATAGTTATACTCATGAGTTTTCAACTATTATGAGCTATAAGTAATCAGATATTTCCCATACATCTAGACACAATAAAGCTGGATTTCGGATGTGTCACTGATCACCATATAGTCGGTGCCATCAACTAGACACCTCATGAGGGGAGCACTCATAATGTTCTACCCATTAGTTGAAAGCTTTGTTAGCATCTATTTATCTACAATAATTCTTTTTTCATTCATAATTTATTCCATCATAGTTGTTTATACTCTTGTGAAGACTTGTAGAACCCTCCAATAGTACCCATCCAACATAAGGAAACTCATCACATTGATAATGACCTTGGGAGGTTCCCAGGAAAGAACAACCTCGATATTCACTGCATCCATCACAACACCATTCTCTAAGAGGAAATGTCCAGAAAATGGACATTTCGTAACCATAACTCACACATTGAGATCTTACCATAATGCTGGTGCTCTCAGAGTGTGTTAAGAACCATCCTATGTTATATCGCATGCTCCTCCTATGATGGAAAATACACTATGATTTCTTCAATGATTACCACTACAAACCAGTCTTGGTATGACTAGAAGATCCTATTCATGAGTCCCATTAATGAAGCTGGGGAGTTAGTCAAACCAAACATCATCACAAAGTACTCATAATGGTCAGAGTATCATCTGAAATATAAATTCTATATGTACTCACCTTAAACTTGAAGTGGATGATAGCATGATCGTAAGTCTATATTTGATAACCATCTCACTCCCATTAGATGACCAAATAGGTCATCATTCCCTAGAAGAGGATTCTTGTTCTTAACCTTGACCTGGTTCAGGCATTCGAAATCCACACATAATCTCAGGATTCTCTTTTCCTTCCTAGTAAACAACACTTGGGTAGGACATGGTGAAATGTTGGTCCTTACATACCCCTTCCTCTATAAGTCCTCCAACTGTACCCTTAGATCCCAGAGCTATATGAGAGTCATCTGATATGGAGGTGTAGATATTGGTGTCGTACAAAGGTACATATCAGTGCATATGTCTACCTCTCTACATGGAGGTACACTAGGAAGATCTCATAGAAATAAGTCCACATACTCATCCCTCACTGTATAAAACTTTGGGCTTTTCTCATCCACTGCACTGAGGGTCATTCTATCCAAAAAATGTGTGATCATATTCACCCTCCTATATGGATGTCCATCCAATGATTCAAGGGATTCCTTCTAAATGGTGAAGAATAAATTGGTCCCAAACAAGTAGACACACCACACCCTAAACCTAAAATTGTCCATCGTGGCATGAAATATAGATAACCAGTATTTACCCAAGATGATGGTGCAAGGCCTAAATATTGATATCAGGAGATCCCCCAGAATAATATCACACCTCATAGAGTATGTTCACACTATCGGAACTGGTTTTTAATCATGAACCCAATATTATAAGAGTATCAAATGTTAATGATAGAGAAAATAGCTCGATCAGAATCACTATGCTCCGAGATTTATCCTTGGAAAGGAAATAGTGACTCAAACGACTATTTATAAGAACTATATATAAGGTGGAGTAGAATAAGATCATACCTTTACAAATATTTGGATTTTTGTGGTCATATGCCTCCATCTCTATATGTTTTCCTCACCCCTATCCACCGGTTCATGGAGCTCATGGCGGACCACCTGGGAGTAGTGGTGGTCGCACCGTAAACCTCCGACCACCACCTATCACATTTCCAACTCCCAAGACATGTTTACTGCCATGTGGAAAACCTATATAGAATCTCTAACATTGCGTTGGTGGAACACTGACAATCCATTGATCATCTGTGTAGCGAGTTTGGTAGTCAAAATCCTTGTGTCCCTGCCTGCCGCACGAGTATCACACCCTGCTCCACTACTGACTCTAGCTGCCCCAATGGTCTTAAAAGATCAACTATAAGACCTGGGGTCATCATCTAGAGTGTATGGAATACTTGAAACTTTGAATCATCTCTTGTATACCCTCCATGGATTACTCAAGCCCCCGTTGCCTATTGGTTTCTTACACCATCATTTTCTGCCTAGTGAGTAAGATCTCCACCAAAAGAGCTTGCTCTAGCACCCCTAACTTTGTAGGGTTTAAAATGGATCTCATTGATTCCCTAATCCATCATCGTATTCCATACTCTAAGTTTAGTACCATGAAGAAAGGGTCCTGCAAAATATTCATAGAGAAATGGGAGTGTTCTATGAACCTCATAGAGTACTCAACCACTATCAGATTGCCCTGATGTAAGTGAAATCGGGCCTCCATGCGTACTGAGTGAAATGTCGCATTGAATAACAACCTAAAAAGTTACTTGATGTCTGACCCAGTGAGGTTCAACTGCTCATGATTCCATGTGGTCAAACATCACCATCCTCATAACAATTCTTTGAGAAGGTTCTTTGCATGAACTTACAACTGGTTATGTGGCATCCTCACTAAGATGAAGACTTGTGTCACTGGCTCTAGCTAATTATCAGTGATCTAGGGATATAACATTCCCATAAACATTGGAGGTATCTATCATTGGAACACTTTTAAGCCACTGATCCTATGATCGTCCTCTATAGTTATTTTTGGTAGTAACTGATGACCAATGTACGTTTGTATCATCGGGAAACCAACAAAAGGTACCATCTCGTTCAATGTTCCTTATACCAAAGCCTCATCACACTGTGGACCATCCTCAAGGTAACACAATGGAATCCAAGTTTGTTTTTTTCATGGGGGGATAATGAAATAGATCATGATGAACCGTGGTTAACAAATTATACATGGTGAACTGAATCTAACACTTACATATCCTGATAAATCGTTAAAATATGCATGCAACAAGTGTTTTCATATACTGATTTAGAAAGTATAATTTAGGCTCCGTGTGTATGGATATATATTCCACTGCAACAAAACTGGAATCCATGCCCTAAATGATGATTTTGAAACACTTTACATTATGTCCACATATGTTTTTATGGAAACACATTTCTTCCAGGAGAAACCACCTACCTCTGATACCAATTTATAACAACCAGTCCCACAGGGCTCATGTCGTGACTACACAAATCCCACCTCTCGTAGGCCAGGGGCTGATGACCATCACCGAGTAGGAATATCTCAATAGGGAAGGAATTTTACATTATACTTATACAGATGAACACAACAAAAACATTAGGAAGTTAAACAATATGTAGACCAAAACTGTCACAAGACATCTAATGTGAGTAAAGTACAAATAAATGTACATAGGCTAGAAAAAAATTCCAACAAAAAAAATTTATATGGAAAGGAAGTTCAAGATCACTGAGAAGTTTTATGATGAATACCCCACCACATGGGTATGTTTAGAATAGAGGACGAAATCCATAGAAGTATGCCCCACCTACCTGATCTCACTAAGAACCACCCTTCCATAGGACAACAAGTTCTCCAATGATGCTTCAATAACCTACACAGGACAAGACACATGAAGGTGAAGCCCGTGAAAGGGTGAGTAAAACAAAAATAAATAGGGACATCAAACAATGAATAAAGGCCATAATGCAAGACCAAAAAACAAAGAAATTTCACAGTAGTTATAACTCAAATTATATAATGTATTATTATTTTTCATAAAGCTGATAATTCATATGGAAGATTGATTAAGCATATACGATCACTCATAAACTAGGCCATTGGGATCACTAAGACCCACTCGTCTTTGGGGCTAGCTGGATTCCTTATACTCGCTCATCATTGGGCATGTTGGATCTCAAAGAACCGCTCATCTCTAGGACACTTGGATCACATAGAAATGATTGTCTCTGGTGATACTAGATCACAAAGACCCAGTCAACTCAAGTCCAACTGGATCACTAATACCCACTAGTCTCATGGCCAGCTAGACCACTTAGAACTGATCATCTCTCGGCCAGCTGGATCACTAAGATCCACTTGTCTCTAAGAAAGTTGGATCACCAAGTCCCACTCGTCTCGGTGCCAGATGAGTCACTATAACCCACTCATCTCTTCTCCACCTATATCACAAATTCATGATCATCTCTTTTCCATCTAGATCACGATGACCCGATCTCTATATCCATCGCGTCACAACTAGACGTAGGATTACTTCTCGTAGTATGCTTGTTTCTAAGAGAATCCAAATATCAAACCATCAGTCACATATCAACTAAGAAAAATTATCACTTGGTTTGTTCCCAATGGACATTATAATCACAAGAGTCCCAATGACAAAGATGGAACATCAATTGGATTCTAGGTCTAAAATATATTTTTGTTTTAGTAAATAGGCATCAGATTTATCTAGGCCCGGTCTGACCTGGTCAGGCCGACCCAACCGACCAGACATGGGGGTCCTGCATGAACCGACTGAGTGGGGTCTGTGTCGGCCTGGTCGAGTCTCTCTATCGGGCCTTTCCAATTGGGCCATTCTTTACCCTACTTGGATTGATTGTGGGTTTTACTCTTCAGATCACCCAACGACCTGGTTTCATCTGGATCATCCACCAACTGGAATTATGATTCTTTGGAATCTCAATCCACACAATTCCTAGGTTTGTCCCATCACCCCACCTACAAAATTGGATGGCTTTCTTCCCTGTTGGGCCACCTAGAAGCCTCATTCGCACCCCCAGCTCTACACGTTATCGGGTTTAGCCTCCAGCTCTAACCCAACCCACTGTGTGGGCCAGTTTGTTCACCTTGAATGGGGAGAGCACCTTGTCTATATTCGGCTGATGGGTATTGACAGATTCACATCTCTACACTCTATTGAAGCATCAATATGTTTCCCACGTGCGTTACATAGCCAAATCGGGGTCAGCTGTGTCATCCTTAAGCGGTCTGGTGTTCGACACTTGGGACACATGCAGAGGTCAACTAGGCAAGCCAGTCATTATAGGTAGTTCTTGAATGAAACCACCCTACTGCACCACTATTCCCAGTAGGTTCTGTGAGTTATGTAGCCTTTGCTCGCCAACGGGGCACACCGACAGTATCTTCCATGGATCAATGGCTCCACTCCAGTGGTTCGATTTTCAAACTGTCTACACCTTCGAGCTTCATGGATCAACACCATCCCTGATACATCATTTTGGTTTCCTCATTATTGATTTCAGGGTTTATTCTTGAATAAAACACGAATAACCAAGTGGAACAAACTGGACAATGATTATGTCAACTCTTATTTTTTCCAGTTAACAAAAAAACGGTGAATATACAATTATAAATCACAATGATTTAGTGTCCCCTTTTTATCCCACATATTTTACAATCCTACGGGAAAGATCTAAATTCGAGTTAAACTGTATGGGAGTTATCCCGAGTTCGTTGTTTGGCAGAAAGAATGGGGAAAAGGGTAAATTAACAAAGAATAAAAACCAATAAAAGGGAAAAGTGGTTTCTCGAAGTTGATTTTTTTCATCGTTTGTCTATTTATGATCAAAAATCCTCTCTTCAAGGGATTCATCACCATCATCTGATTTTCTAGCATTCATTGTTGTAGAGGTTTTCCTTTTTCATTCATTGTCCCCATCTACCAAAGCCTCATATCAATTAAAAGATTGTTCCAACAATCGTTCATTTTTTTATGTCTATTAATTGATGAATCACGAATCATCATTTCTATAATGATGAGTTATAGTGTCGTTATGCTGACTCATTATTGTTGTTAATTAATGGGATTCCTCATTGCCTCGCCGTGACACTGCAGTGTTAACGTTCCATTTCTCAGTGATGAATAAAATAATTAAACAATCATTTTATGTTATTTAATTTATCTTCCAACAATTTTGAAAAATTACTTTTACCTTCGTCCTATGCTAGTTGAGGTTATGCTTAGACTAAGGAAAAAAAGCCCTCATGAGCTCAATGGTACTATTGGATTTCAAATATGATTTACCATTTGGGAGTAATAATGATTTGAACATAAAATAATTTCCACTTAATTATTTTATTTACATCCAAAAACTACTTTCCACTGTTGGCCCACATTGTCCAATGTTAGGCCATTTCAAGGTGAATCCTAATGCTCTGAGTTCATTTGTTCCCTCTTATTTTTGATCCTTGAATTGTTATAAACGATAGAGAAACATCCTCTAACATTTATTTAATAAAAATTAAAAATAGTTCAATGGATCATTCTGGCTACTCCAAGACTCAAAATTACATGATGCCATAGAGACTTGTCTTGAAATATTCCAATATTTTTTTTAAAAAAATCATGTTACTCGGGTGTACTACATAGAACTTAATTTTTAATTTCATTTATTTGTAACAACATTCATTATCCTTGAACAAAATATAAGGAATTTTTATTATATTTATACATATCCATATGGTTTACAATATTTTTAATCATGTCCGAATTTTGGAAATAAACTATGCAATCCTAGGTTACCAAATAGGTGACACTTATTTTCTATTACATGATTTTATCCGTAACATATTGAAAAAAATATTACATAAATAACACCAAGGGATGTTTTAATGATTTTTGTTTGAAAATAGATAAATATCAGATGAAATATATTGTACCAATATGGATACATTAATTTTTTTACAATCATCTTGAATGTATTCTTTATTATCCCGCCCAGGATGATTATATCATGTAGAATTATAAGGGACATTCGTTATGTTAATGGGGAGATAACAAAATCATTTAATGGATAAAATTAAATAGGATATCATTGAGTGAAAATTAATGATAAAATAAAATCATGTAAATTTCTATAAGAGGTTCATCATAAGTACATGAGTATATAACATGAAGAGTATCAATGTAATTTGGCTATAATATAAAAAAGATTAAATCATAAAAATATATCAACAATTTCATCACAAATGTGTACAAAAATATATTTTCAACTATTTTGACCATGGTATCATAAAACACTACCTTTTTATAAAATATAGGTATCATGAAAAATAAATTCCATTACATTACAACATTATGAAATGCATTATAATTCTCTAAGATAAAATCCTTCATATTTATAATATCATTTTCACTGCCCCAATTAAAGTGAATAAAATATTACCATATATTTTCATTGTGTAGGTAATGCGGTTTTAAATCATTGATATAAATAATAAATAGTTTATTAGTGAATCCAAATGAATACCAATGACCGCAAATAGGGTTATGTATTCCTGGAGTAAAATTATATATTCGAAGATCAAGAGTTTATTATAGAAGTATAGTGGTTATAGAAAAGTGATGATTTATTTTCATAAGAGGTAAATGGAATCTCAAATTAAAAATAAATAATATATAAAATATGTATGGTTTATATAAATACAATACATTCGAAAAATTTCTATATCATAAGTATAATATAAATGATGGATTTGTCTTGAAAAACTGGAGAATGAGATCCCATGCCATTGAACCATATGGACTCCTTATAGAGTCAATTAGAAGCGTACTTGACATTGGATTCATGCGTAATAGGTTATTTTTTTAGAGTGAGGAATAAATGGTGTGGTTTTATTTATTATTTTCAAGGACATGATTTACAGGATAAAATAATGATTTTTGTATTTATTTTTTCCACTTTTAGTTGGTATTAATTTTAATGATTTTTTTTATAATTATTGTTTACATATATTTTAAAGAATATAGATATCTAAAAACTACAAATATAATTTTATTTGAACATTTATTCTATAAATAAATTTATACATTAACTTCTAACATTATTTCACCCATAATGTAGAAACTGTTTGTAACCACCATGCACATTCCGTGACAAAAAAAATACCATTATTTCATAATTTGTAGCGTCTAGTTACAAATGTTAAATCTATTTTACATTAATATATTTATAAAATTTGTTGAAATGAATTATTATATGATTCACGTGTAAATCATAAAAGCTAAAAAATGATAAAATTTTAGTTCTAAAAATGATAATGTTGTGTTTATAAGAGTCGGAAATTATTTATTCATTTTGAAGTTTAATAAATTATAAATAATAATGGAAATTAATATATTTTAAATGATTATTATCTTATGATTATATCCTTAGTGTTATTGTGTGTTGAAATATATTTTTTTCACCATTTTCATAAAAATTTACATTATATTTAGTCATTTTAATATTATTATATGTGTATACAACTTTAATTATTATTTTTGTATAGTCTATATCAATAACTAAATTGTGTTGTTAATATGAAATGTAATGTCTTCGTATTTTCAATTATTGTACAACATAATAATACATTTTTATGAGTAAATAGTATATTTATTAAATTATGTGTATTTATCATGTTTTTAATATATATTGTAATGTAGAATTTTATCATTATATTCTCTTGGACAATATCTAAAATTGTAAAACATAAATTACTAGTGAAACCGTCATAAAAACTATAACCTTTTTTCCTACTAAATTTTAAAATATTGCTTATTGGAAGTGAGGTAGAACATAATCATTTCTTGTTTTAGGATTACATTCTAAATATATTATTATCACATTCCACATTTAGTTATCGCATGTATGGATGATTTTCCTATTTTTATTATGGAAAATATTTATTCACCATTTTGGGGTAAACACTTTAATTAGGATAACCTACTAACTATTATAAATGGGATATATAATACCAACACTAAGAAGAATGGTAATATCATCAATTATAACATCTTTTATTAGTGAAATTTCTCTTTATTAATGATTCCAAAATCCTTTGTATAACTCCACTAGATGTTTATCATGCCTGAAAAGAAATGGGTTAATACATAATATCTAATTTATTTTCTAGACTATGTGAAATGAATTTCAATCCAACACATGAATGATTTTATATTACATTTTATATTTATTTTTTTATGTATAATGAAATATTTGTATTTTTTAATAAATATAAAATCATTATTTGTTCATTTAGAAGTTGGTTTTAGGTTATATTATTTATTTTTTATGGGCATGGTGTTTTGAGATCATAATAATGCATTCAAATTGGTATTAATTTTTTCCTTTTAACTTCATTCAAGCCCTTTTATAAATTATATCAGTGGTTTATTAACAAAATGAGAGTTCTTGATCAATTATCTAAATGGATATTTGAAATGGATGTTTATTTTTACAAACAACATTGATCACTCAGTGCCTGCTGGGGAAAAATATCTCACATAAAAATCCAATTTTCACACTATTATGAAGGTGGATAAAGGTTCAAAACACTATTAAATTGGGTTTCAAATTAATTTATTTAGATATAAGGTTGGTTTTATGATGGTGGTCACTTGTCTAATAATATGTAAAAGTATATTTTTTGGTCATGAATTTTGATATATAAAATGTTGACTTGGTGAGCATTTTTGTTTTTTTTTCATTCATGTGGAATGACATTCTATAAATATATCAAAATTTACAATATTATGTATCACATTATATGTCAAGTGTACAAAATATATGGGTACATATAACTCATAGATACAATAAAAAACAAAATTATTTTTAGGTAGATTCTGCTTTAAATATCCTATTTGATGTACACATTTTTAGTTATTATATGACCAACCATGGAATAATAATGTAGATTTGGGTATGAAAATTATTGGGTTACATTTTTTTAATATTATCAAAAAATTATATTCAATGCCTATATTCAATAATAATTTCCTCATTGAATGTACATAATGATGATAGATTTTTTATATCAATCATTTTTAGTGGTTTTGTGTTTCCTATTATGTTTTCATATTGTATAAGTAATTTACAATACTATATATATCAATTACATTGTTGGATTCATGAGGTTGAGCTATTTTGGTATGTTAAGGTGACTAATTTCAAAACACTTCAAAATATCCTAGTTTTCCACATTTTCTAAAGGTGGCTCACCATGACAGTCCCTTATTGATAGGGACTCATTTGTGGAAGATCGATGGGGGAAAGTGGTGGTGGTGGATCAGTAGAAGTGCCTCTATAGCTTAAGCTTGATGGGAATCAATTTTTAGCAGTGGATCAATGGAGGTGGCTTGCTGCTAGTGTCACAGTAATGGTTGATCATTCAACAGAGCCCCGTACAGGGGTGTCTTGCCTTGTGGTCACCCATTAATAGTTTCTGGAATTTCATATGATGGTTGCACATTAAGTGGTTCCTCACATAAAAGTGGCATATTAGAGGTCCCTCATTGAAAGGTGATTCACATAATAGTGGCTGATGAGCAGTGCCTCATCAAGCAGTGACTCATTAACAGTTTCTCAAGTACTATAATTCTATTTCTTCCAATTATCCCTTTTTAAATTCATCTTTTTCCTAAATGCTTATAAATCCTCGTATGAAGAGATTTGATACAGATTCAAATTCAATAACTCCGATAATTAAATTCCTAAGGGTATGCATGATTTAATAGGTCAAAAAATGTTATCTTGACCACATGTTCCGTTACATGAAAATAAAAAGAAACATGTCTAAATAAGGACTCTGTCTGTATATTTCTGAAGGCCGAAATATCCCCCCCAGCCCATGAACTTATTTATTTATTTTTATAACTAGGGATTCCTATAGTTCATCATCCCATAGGTGTAATTCGGTCGGGCATCAACTTTTGGTTTTCATTTCCCTTCTGTTTTCCCTAAAACATGTGCACCCTAGTTTTGATGAAACTAGGAAGGGCGGCTCATCGATTCTTCCAGGTAGGAATTACATTAATTTTAATTATGTGTACTATGTAGGATAGACTTTTTATTGTTATATACTGATAATATACTTTCATAAAACATAAAAAATATAATTTATTTGGTTAATGGATAATAAAATGGGATGGAAAAATAAAAATTTGGCCATTCATTTTTTTTCTTTTGGTTGATAATGTGTTTTGTATGAGCTAACTACACATTGAAATTTGTGTATACTAGGGGACCTTTTATATTAATATAGTACTTTTATAATTATTTTGTATTGTTTTGTGGTAAATACCTCATATGAGAATTTTAAAATATATATATTATCAAAGAAATGGTTTCCCTAGGATCGTAGTCTTAATGTGATAAACTCTAAATTTAAAAAACAAAAATAAATAAGGTATGTGACTTAAATTGAATTATTTTTTTCATTATGTCAAATGGTGATTTGGTCGAGGGTATAGTTGTGGACTGGGGGATGGTTCTGTGGATGTGGGAATCTGGGTGTGGTGTATCTGTGCAATAGGACTGCAGATCGGGTTGTGGTTTTATGTGATGCTAGATGTGGTTGTGAGTTGGGGGTTGTTTTTGTTGGAAGAATAGTTTGGGATGATTGAATTTGGAAAAGGATGGTGTATATTTGTATGGGTTATTCCCCATTGATAAAATGTAGAAATATTCAATACATTTGTAGTGATTGATATAAAATATATCACAAAAGGGTGTTAATGGGGTGGATGAGAAGCTTCCACAATTAATAATTATTGTCTTTTCAATATGAAATAACATTTAAGTGTTTTCCTATTGTGTGGTGTTTTTATTAGTTTCTATGTAATTGTTGGAATAGATAAATGAATTTTTTAATAATGAATGTAAATGGTTAAAAATTTTGTCGAGGAATGTCAAATGGGTGTTGGTTGATTGTTGTGTGGTGTTGTGAATATAGAGGTAGCAGACGAGAATTAAGTGTCATGTTTTAGTTGTTTTTAAAAGAATAAATATTATGGGATTCTATGATTGGTATCATGCATGAATATACATGTTTTTTGTTTTTTATTTTCATTATAACACCCACCCCTGCTGAGCAATATCTACCAAACTCCCCCATAGTCACTAGAGATAATGTCTTTACCAACATTCGATGAGGAGTACCAATGGTTGGGTAACCACTCTATTATTCTCCCTTCCATGAGAGGTTTTCATGGAACTACTTCTAACGGTAAGAGGTCAGTTTGATACATATATGGTAGTTCCGATGGACCATGTTTCATTAGACGAGATGTGATGGCCCTTGTGTTTTCCAAAAAGGTGGTTTGTGCTCTCTTAGGTTTCATTGGGATGATTGGTGACATTCATTACCTCATGACATCATGATGAGATTTGATGTGGATTTACTCCCATTTCTTTGTGGGAAGGTTATTTTGTGAGTCCCATGTGTTTCTGTGTGGGTTGTGATGTAGTTTACAACCTATGTGGCTGCGGGATGGATACGATGCATTATATAGAATTGATGGGACCACCATGAAGATTTATGTTGTGAGAGAGTGGAATACTAGTGGGTAATTGGTTTCGGCTACCCTATCAATGATGTGATTTATATAATAATAATTGAGTTGTGTTATTTTTTTGAGTGTGCCCTAGTGAGGAAAGAATAGCTAGTCTACCTTACTATGTGTTTTTTGGTCCGATAATTTTCTCACGGGTGCATAAGTATGCCTCTTTCACATGTGCATGATGGACATTGGTTTTCCTACTGAGTATAGTTTTATGCTCACCCTATGTATATAATTTATTTTCATGTTCCAGTTGGATTTTTTAAACCAGTATGTACCATATTAACTCATATATTGAAAATTTTTATTTCTCTACATAGCTGTAATTTTGGTATTCACATTGGAGATATTTTTATATTAATAGTTCCATTTTACACATGCATGTTGAATGGATTTGCGATTTAATATTATATTATTTCATGGGGTTTCAATGTGGATGATTTATCATATCAACACAAACTGTTTTAATAAAAAATGGTAAATACTCTCATATTGTGGGATTTGTACACCCATGGTGCTAGTCAACAATCTAGGGCATACTAGAGGTGAGTATTGGGCACCACTGGGTCCCATTCATAATTCTCAGGATAGAGGGGAATCTTGGAGGGAGGGCTCTTTAAAGAGTGGTATCATAGGTTATGATAGAGATATAGGTTATAGTTTGTAGTTAGGCATAGTGAGGATCTCAAGGGAGGGTATGGAAATAGTTCTAATTAGTAGTAGTTCATCACATAGGCCAAGGAGGCAGGCTAGGATACGTGATTTTGGGGCCCCCATGATCCAATTGAATGACTCTAAGCATATAGAACAACAATGTGATATTGACATTCATTTAGGGTGGAGATATTTGAAAGTTACATGCATCACAAGGAATTTTCATCATGGTTGAATTGGGGTGTTATTGAAATGTAAAATATTAAAAATAAGAAAAATTAAAGTAAAACATAATAAAATTTAATACTATCAGGATTATGAAATATTTTTTACCTTTCAACTATGACTTCTTGATGTCACCTTTGTATGGCTCATGCAGTGGAGGTTCAGAAAGGTATTCTTGTTGATCACTGTTGGGTTTATCAAGTTGTACAGGATGATTAGTGTAATAGGATGTTATGTGCATTTCAATGGTAGGATTTGGGAATATATGGTTGAAGAGTTCCAGATGTGAAGATTGACGGATAGATAGAGGACAATGTTATTTCCTTTAGTTTGATCTGATCCTAGATAAGATAATGGGTCCCTTTGGTTATTAATAAGATTTGGGGAGCTACATGTCAGTTTTTTATGCTGTACATGGGGGGAGCAGAATAAGGAAAAAATTTTGTGGGTCAATTTGCATAAGGAGTTCCATTAAGTGTTCCTTTCTTCGACCATGAAGGATTATATGAGAAAGGAGATAATCTACCTATATCATGGGTGTTTATTAGTAGTGGTTCCTAGGATCATGTTCAAGAATCATCTTTTTTTCATCTGATCTCTCTCTAAATGAGGAGTCTCATAAAAGAATTCTT
The DNA here is from genome assembly GCA_963277665.1 of Viscum album. Classification (NCBI taxonomy): domain Eukaryota; kingdom Viridiplantae; phylum Streptophyta; class Magnoliopsida; order Santalales; family Viscaceae; genus Viscum; species Viscum album. The sequence continues at coordinate 396,760,281 of OY728161.1, forward strand.
TAGGAGGCACAAAATCCTTATATCTGTTATTTCGTTACTCATTTTTATATTTCATAGTTATCTATAGGTTTATAAGAATATTGTGGTGTTTGAGTGGATGAAATATTTAGTAGGTCTACATAAAGAGGGGATCTAGGTGATTTAATTAAGGGATAGAGTTTTCAGTGGCATATCTCAAGCACCCGGACCTTGGAGGTCTTTAATAGTATGTATTTGACCTCAATAGATTCCCTTCCAGCCTCCTGGTGTAGGTATGTTTCATGAATTAATGGGGAGCTTCATTTTACTGTGTTTTGTTTGTGGGGTTCACTGTCATCACCAGATCCAATTCCATGTGGCTACCCGAGATCATTTTTGAGGAGTTTTACATGTTTAGTTCCAACTTAAACATTAGTTCCTACTGAGCCATTTCAGTATCAGGGGTAGTAGGAATTTTCTCCTCTAAGGGGAGACTAGAAATAGTAGATCCCTTCCACAGGATGTTCCACGTGCTTAGGGACTGAAACCTTATTGTGGTTGTGGATATGGTCATTAATAGAGAGGATAAGTTTAGGGTGTGGTCAGTTGTATGAGGAGATAAAATATGTTCCAGCAGGACAATAGATCATTAGGGCTATTATCATTGTGCTGAGTAACATTTCTTGTGCATTGTTTGATTAAGGAGTTACACACTCCATTTTTTCACCTACTATATCACATCCTCTCTATGTAGACGTAGAGAGTCTTCTCATTCACCTGCCTTTGAGTATGCCAGTCGGAGCCTAGACCAACTCATTTGATTTGAGTCGGGGTGTAGAAAAATGATGGTACTATATCACTCTCTTGGGGATCTCTTATTTCTGTAGAGTCTGTAATATAATTTCATTATCAACATTGACTCTTCCTATTCCAAGCAATCAATTTTCAACTACATTTATAGAATAGTTGTGTTTTCAAATGACAAACATGTGGATTTTTCTGTAAAATTGGGTTATTAGATAAAAAAATAATCTTTTATAGCTTTTTATTTCCTTGTTGGATGAATTGTTAGTTTTGTTATCAGACACAAATATGGAGGTGGTCCCCATAGTTGATGGGGTGTTTCGAGACATTTTCCCCAAGGAGGTTTTAAAACTTCCCACTAGATGGGAAGTTGAGTTTTGTATAGACATGAATTCTAGTGATTCAATGATTTTGATGCATCCTTATTAGATAAATCCTTCTACGTTTTGAGAGTTGCTGACTCAAATAGATGATATGATGAATAATGGATTAATTCAGACTAGTCGTTCATCATGGGGTGTTCCATTTTTTTCATGAATAAAGAAGATATAAGTTTGTGGTTGTGTATAATTTATATGAGTCTGAATTGGGTGAAAGTCAATAATCTTTACCCTCCTTTGTAGATAGTAGATCCTTTATTCAGTATAATAGAAGAATTTTGGATTACATAGACAAATCTATGCTTCAAATATCACTAGTTAAGGGATATAGAGGGGGACATCACAAATACTGCTCTTAGATTCTTCAGTGGGAACATAGTGTTTTTAGTCACACCCAATGGTGTTATGAAAAAAAAAATCTCTGTTAATGGGAATTATGAAATCAGTTTTCATTAGTCCATATATATCTTTTCCTTCAGGTTTGTTGATGAAATCCTGGAATACTATCGGTTATAGGAGTGACAAATCAAGCATCTCAGAACTGTCTTACAGGTTCATTGATGCCACCAACTCCACAAAATGTTTTACAAATGTAAGTTCTAGTTATATGTAGTACATTTTCATGTGAATGAAGTTTCATAATAGGTTATGAAAATATACCTTTTATGGTCGAAGTATTTATTTATTCAGAAGTACACAAGAATGTGGTGGATTCTCATAGTTTCATTTGTATTTAGGCTATTAATTGAGGTATTTACAACATTTCAATCATGTTTTATCCATGTTGGTAAAATTTACATTATAGGAACATGCTTCTTTGCGGATTGATTTGAACCATGTAGAGTTAGGTTATATGAAGTATAAGTTGTCTAGTTCTATAGTGCTCTGGTTACTTCAGGGTGGGGTGATGTTTGAGAGGTTTTGGGATTCATCCCTTTTGGATTTGAGAATTTGGCATATGAAACATCATTGTTTTTTGTTTTATGGGTTTAGGATGTTACCTACCCATGAAAATTACATTTCCACCCATGATATAGAGTTATTTATATTTGTGTTCATTAAGAGGTTGTAGAAACATTGCCTCATTAGGGAGGACTTTGTGTTTTTCATGGATCAAGGGGGAATGAAATAAATCTTTTCCCAGTGAGATGAAAATATAAAATACAAGAGGTGGATGAATTTTATTCAGGAAAATGATTTGGAGATCTTCTACTCCTCCGTAAATGAAAATTTTGTTTCCTGTTCATTGATTAGAATTTCAGATAAGGGGGTTTTTCTAGAATTTACGTATGCTTGGAAATTGATTGAGGAATTTTTATCTTGTCACATAGATACTAGTGTTAGTGGTGTTAATGACTATTTTATTCAAACTAAATTTTAGTCTTCTCTAACTTCGAAGGTGGAGGAGTCTTAGTGGGGAAACATAGTGGAAAATGTGATGACTGATTCTGTTGGCCATGTTGATGCTTCCGAGGGATGGTTGGAGGATGGTGGAAATTAGAAATTGTTTATAGTGATGCTATCTAGTCTAATGGGGATGAACTGATTATTCCTTAATGTGGTTAATATATAATCCTTAGAGTTACATCAAGGAGTTTCCAATATGGTTCATGTCATGAGGATGTTGTTTTCTAGACCGAGGATGAATCTTGAAGTGTAAGAGTCTGTGGAAAAGTTCACTGTTTTCAAGTAGTTAATGGTAGAGAACCATGTTCATGAGGGTTTATTATATACCTTGAATTTTTATGAGTAAAAGTTTTATTACATATCAATAAATTACATTAGAAGGTTAAAAAAATAAAATATGTGGATATGTTATCTGGATGATAGTAGATTAGTTGAGGAAATATGCTCTCTTCTTAGTTATCAAAGAGCCTACATCAGTGGGTACATTGGATAATTGGAACATAGAGGATATTGTGCAGTTTAATGGAGTTAAAAAGTTTATTTTCTCATAATAGGACAAACATTTTACCTCATGTGTATGGAGGGTATTTCACTATGCTTTTGGAACTCACTTCCACCTCCACACTGCTTTCCACCATAAAAAAGATGGTCATGAGTAATTGACTATTGAAACATTGGATCATATATTGCAATCATGCAGATTGGACATTGATGGATCTTGGGTATGAAACGTTCCTTTGGTGGTGTTTTTATATTATAATAGTTATCACTCATCTTTGGCATGGATACGTTTGGTGTTTTTTATGGAATACCATGTCATTCACCGTTTTCATGGATGATTTTTAGGGAGACAGATGTTCTTGGAAAATTTGTGCTGTAGAGAATGATCAAGAAACAATTGATTGTTTATGAGAGGATGAAATAAATTCATGACTAGAATAATTCTTATGTTGATCGTGGGAGAGGGCCCTTGGAGTTCAACGTTGGGGAACACTTGTTCATGAAGGTATACAATCACCATGGTCAACATAGGTTTAAAAGAGGGAGTAAGATTTATAATAGTTCATTTAGACCCATTTTAGTGTTTGGAAAAGTTGTCATGGTTAAATATTGGTTAGAAATCTCACTGTAGATAGACTGTATTGATGATGTCTTTCAATTCTCACAGATTTATCAGTATCATAATGATGACTACACATTATTTTAATGTAGTGTTTCGGATATCATCGATGATGAGATAGTTGGTGAATGGATAGTAGATATCTAGGCTCATCCATATAAGGTGATTCCTGTATGGACTATTCCATTTGTTCATATGCATTGGAGTAATTGTGCCGAAGAGAAGAATACTTTGGAGCAAGATATGTTGATGTGTGCCCAGAAGCCAGAGTTATTTTATGTTTTTCATTAATTTTTCTAGAATTATAACCTTATAATTTAATAAATTTTTATATAATATGATCTTTTTATATTGTTTTGTAGTATCTGTACTGTGATGTGTGAAAAATAAAAGACATGAGAAAAGGGGAGGACTTGATTTCTACGAGAGATGCATTAACATCATTGCGATAAATCCCATTATAAATATTCAAATCATCCTAGGGAAAATATTACATTTTCATAGAGTATGTAATTCCGTAAATCATGTATTATAGAAAACATGGTTATTATTCTTGGGTAGTGTGTTTTGTGTTCGTTAATGTTGTAATTTCAACACCAATGTTGAAAAAATAATATTTTTCATATACCAGATTAGCTGTTATTGGATGAGGGCTTTCATCTATAGCTTCAGAACATTACCAGGTGGTTTATATATGAAATTTTTTGTGTTTCCCATCATTCCAGGTCTAATTATACCCTTTAAAGGTATCTTATGATATGTTTTTTTTTCAGAATCTCCCTCTATTTTTTTTCCATGTTGGTTTTGAATCTTCAAAGGTGAGAATAATTTTAAATAAATATTATATAATGGCCTAGACCACTCTGTTATATTATGTTGTGGTAATCTGATTTTTTAGGTTATTTGGATGGTCAATGTGATAAATTTTGATTTTTTTCAAAATTTCCATAGTTAAACATGTTTTCCAAATGTGGCTCATCTTGGCGGTCACTCAATGGTGATGAATCGCTAGAAAAGGCTTGCTGGGGGTCACATACTGGTCGATAATCACTAGAGATCGCTCTCTGGTTGTAAATCCATGGACGGGGCTCACTGGTGGTCATGTGATGGGGGTGACTCGCTCTTGGTGGCTTGTTGGTGGTCAATCACTAGTGGTTGCTCATAGTTGTTTGATCGTCCAATAGTGCCTTTTCAAATGGTTTTTCTACTCACGATGACACATTGACAGTGGAATACATTTCATCTGATGTTTTCTATTCCATTGATTTTATTCCTATTAGTTTCTTAAGAGTGGGTCCTCGTCTAGTGGTGCATCACCTAATGGTGGCACATTGGTGGTTATACATCAAGTATTGAATCAATAAAGATGCCCCATTTTCATTTATTCTTTCTTTATTATGTTTTAATTTTATTAATATTTCATTGCTGTAAAATGATTTTTATTCCCTGTTAAAATTGAAATGAAACTGATTAAAATCACATAACTCCAATCATTAAATACATAAATTTTTGAGGGATTTTAATTGGTCAAAATAATTATCATGGCCAGGTTCAACATTAATGGAAAATAAAAAACATGCCTAAAATGTGACTTTATTTAGATTATCATGATTCTGGATATATCTTTTCCTATTTCTATTCATTCTTACTTCACCTTGGTATTGGATTCATAACGATGTTCTTCCCATGGTATTCGTTTGACTGGGCTTCATTTTTTGGTTTTTGTTTCTGTATTGTTTTCCGTGCTACATGAACACCACAATTTTGGTGCATCTAGGAAGTTAGAATCATCTCTTCTTCAATGTAAGAATTAATTTCTATCACATAATGAGTATAAAGTGAGATATTATTATCATTATTATATCTATCAAGATATTTTCATCCTTCTTAACAAAAGATAATTAAACTAGATTAATATCAATATGCAGGGTAGGGAAAATTTATGTATGTTATTACATTGTTTTGTTTTAGATTGATGTTTTGTTTTGTATTGGATAACAACCCCTTGATTATCATGTCTACTGAGGGGACCATGTTTTTTGAAACAATGGTTTATTTAATCTATGTTTTTTCCCTTTTAAATGGATCACATGTACATTGTTATCCTAATATATTTGGATAATAAATTGATGCCTCAAGATCATATTATTTCTATGATAACCCCCAAATTTTGAATTGAAAATAAATAATGTGATTATTTGTTAAATCTAAATATTTTTCCAATGGATTGAATGGTGATGTGGATGATGGTATTAATGTTCACAGGGGTTATGTTCTATGGATTTAGGAATCTAGTCTTTATCTTTTTGTTCTGTAGGGATGTATATTTTATTAGGGATTAATATATTGATGGATGTGGTTGTGATTTTGGGGTTGTTTTAGATAGAAGGATGGAATATGAAGGATGATATTAAATAAGGATGTATATAATGTATATGGGTGCCTCACCATTAATAACATGTATATATTTTCACCCCATATCTAGATACCTATATATTATATATCTTGAAAATGTGTTATATGATAATGAAATGAGAAGATTCTTTTGATATTAATTAGGATCATATCCTTATAAAATGACTTTTAATGTGTTTACAATTGAGGGATCACATTATTATTTTTTCCAGGAAGTGTTGAAATTGAGAAATGATTGGTTTAACAAAAAGTGGTAATGGTTATTTAAATTTGGCAGGGAGTGAAAAATGGGTTCTGTGGTGCCCGGAATTTATAGGTTGCGATAGATTTTTCTATGTAATGTTACTGTTTTATATAATGAACTATAGTTTGGGATTGATTATTTGGTATCATATGTCTATAATCATATATTTTATTAATTTATATACCCACCCCACCCAAGTTTATCACAATATATTGAAAACCCACATTGTCATAGTGGATGATTTCTTTTCTAACATTCGGTGAGGAGAATAGATTTCTAGTTACCTACTAATTTCATCCATCATTTATAAGTGTAGTAGTATTGGAATATGATGAGATGGTCAATGTCATATTAGTTACATAGATGGTATTTGCGATGGACCAAGTGTCTTAGAGAAATATTTGATGGCCCTATTGTATTTTTCTGAAGAGGTTTATGATTTCCCATGTGTATTTGAGGTGATATGTGAATTTTGTACCCATGTGACTTCAGGATAAGATGTGATGTGAGTTTGATCATAGGTTTGGGATGTTGCGTTGTGTTGTGATTCCCATGTGTTTCTAGGTGGGTTGTGATGTGGTTTTCATCCTATGATTGTTGATGAGGGATCTAATGTTGTATATTATATGGGTGGGAGTTCCAGTACATTCGACATTTGGTGAAAGAGGCATAACAGTGGGAAAGTGGTATGGGGTAACCTATCATTCATTTTACTTATAATATATTAGATGAATTTCATTATTTGGTTAGTGTTCCTTGTTATGGATAGAAAGGTTAGTCTACCTTATTTGGTACTTTTTGGTCCTTCTATTTTCTCACAGGATCACTAGTAAGACTATTTATCTTGTGGATGAGTGAATTCTATTTTCCTACTAACTATATTAGTTTGGTCAACCTCTCTATATAATCTATTTTAGTGTTTCTATGGGGATATCGTGGACTATGATGGACCATAATATCTTGTATATTAATAGTTGTAATGTCATTGTATATATTTACTTTTGGTATTTACCTTGGATAATTTTTTGTTGTAATAGTATTATATTACAAATCAATGTGGGATGGATTTAGAATTTAGTTTTTTATTATGTATTGGAGTGTCATTATGAAAGATTCATCTAATCTCCAAGTAACATTTTTTTTTAAAAACGGAAAATCCTCCAATATTGTTATATTTTTACACCTAGGGGGTGACTAGCCAATATAGGCCTACTTGAGGTGGTATAAAAGGATCATTGTCTCCCTTTAAAGATTACCAACCAAGGAAGAGTATCTTTGGAGGGAGAGGGTCATGGAAATATAAGAATTATTTAGTATATAGTATCATTTTAATAGAATCCATGTAAGTGATAATTAATTAAATATTTAGGAATTTGTATAGTATTTAGAGTTATTACTCAATGATTTCATGTGTATTATGAATACATTGATTATGTGACACATGGTTTGTCCTTAAAAATAATTGAGTTGTTCAATTAAATTAAATACCATTGGAGGATTTTTTTCATGTTCTATTTTTAGATTTTTTTAGATACCAAAACATTTTTTGAAATTCCAAAACATGAAGAATATATTAATTCATTCCAAATATAAGTATAAAATTATTTACAATAATTATATGGTTGGTTAATGATTGAAATCAATGATTTTAATGATTATTGTAGTAAATTTGACTCAAATTTTTAAAAACATTGAAAATTATATTTTCAATGTTCATTAGACTAGATCACTCCAATTTGGAATACTCTGACACAAAAAATCCGTTTGTTTATTAAAAATTAAGCCATGTACAAATTTTGAATTAATCATAGTTATTATTATTTTGGAATCCATAATACATTATTGAGGTTTGTGGATAATGGATCAACCGGTGAAAATATGAAAGAATAGGTGGATTTGGTCTACTACCTTTATAACATTGTGTAGATGGGTATAGTTCTTGAGTGTGGCTCTTTCTTTGATCCTAATGTAATTAATTTTTATTATTATATTGGTAATATTTGATTGGATCAAATTTTTTTCAAGATTATATAGTTCATCCACCTTATTATATCGATCTGAGTGATGGGGTTATAAAGGGGAGGGACATAATTTCATGAATTGTTTCCCTTATTTTTAGCATTACTGTTTATCTAATAAACTAAAAAATTAATCTTAAATAAGCATAAGTAATTATGATAAATTATAATTTAAGGTAGGATAGAAATAAAATATATGAGAATGTAAAATAAAATTTCAAGAATTTTTCAAAATTAATGATAAATATTTTTTATGTGATGAATTTAGGGATTTGGAGGCAGCTGTAAATTTTCTTAATAATCATATTATCCGACTAATCCACTTATTCATTTAATTTTGTTCAATGGTATTATAATCATGAATATGTTTCACTTTAGTGGGGTCTTTATTATAAAATTCTATTGTTTTTTAATTTTTATATTTAGTTAGATCAATTTCAATAATAATAGATTTCATATAATATAACAAAACATGTAGAATAAATTAGGGTAACCTCCATCTCTAATAATGACTCATTGATGTTTTTAATTTCATGTTCATATTGTATTTGGTGGTGTGGACAAGTGGGTAATTGTTTCTAAATACAATCCAAATATATTTAATGTTATTTATATTTAAAATAATGAAAGAAATTAATATTCAAATAGAGATACATAGATTGTTAATTTGGAATGTATTTCTATATTAAAAGTAAATAGATTTCATTCTGATATATTATTGAATTACCATTAAAATAGTGTAGTAATGAATTTTCCATTTAATATGAATAAATGAAAATATATGAGATTATGTTTTATTATTATAATCTTTTTTAGATTCATTATAATGAATAAAAGTATAGATTCATTTAGTTTTATATGTCGATCAAACTAATTTGGCCAAATAAAACCTCACACAAGATAAATCAATATTCCGTTTACATCAAAATTATTCATTATGATGAAATATTGAGTAAAATTTTATTATAAATTAATATAATTTTTAATGATTTATTTTATGTTTTGTTACTATAAATTGGACGTTTATAAATAAAATTAATATATATATATATGGTCTATTGGGTTTTCATTATCCATAAAATTTCTCCAAATTTGATTATGTTTTTATCTAATTTTATGTTAAAACAAAATAGAGTGATTGTTAGGTTGATAAATAGCATTCACACAAACTCTGAAATATTATTTGAAAATAATTTTTGAATATTTATTTTAGGGAATAATTTTATTCATTTGAGTGTAATTATTTTTGTTGAACTATTTATTCATTTTTATTTATTCATTTGTTTTATAATTTTATAATATAAAATCCATTGAATTTTTTTTATATTCCTCCATCGATGATTATAACATCTCTTAAGAATAATTTATTTTTATATATTTTTTATATAAATTTTCATGGTTTGTTATAATGTGTATATAGAAATTAATGACATTCTAATGATATAGGTACTAATATTTTTCAATCAATTTTAATTTTTTATAAATATGATGGTTATTTATAAGAATGGAAAATGAAACATGTTGAAGAGATAAAAATGATAATAAAAAATAATATGGATTATGGTGGGTATAAGATTAGGGACCCAATCAAATTATATATATATTTTATTTAAATTATTTCATTAAACAAACATACAATGAACAAAATAAGTTTTATTAGAAATACAAAATAATTATGCTTTCATATTATTCATAATTGGTTGAATCAATCATAACCATGTCGTGTTTATTTATTGGTCAATAATATATGAATGATTTTTTGTTTTTTCTTCCAATAATAAACTGGATTGACATGAAATACCACTCATTTAATTTACCAAACAAATATATTCTTGAATATACATCAATATTATTGAGTGAATATCAAATGAAAATATATATTAATAAAAATGTATCAAAAATTTATGATTAACCGAAATAAAATATATAAAAATGAATTTGATTAACATATGATATGGTTTATTTAATTTATGATTATGTTGAAAATGAAACAGAATTTTAATAATGCAAGATAATTGTTTTTTACACACTAATGGAAAAATGAATTGATTGCATAAGAAAATTGAAATTTTTTGTGCAATGGAAAACAAAAAAATGAATTAATTTATAAAAATAAACTAATAATATATATTATATATAAGGGTAGAAGAATAAAATGGACCATCTTATACATTTATAATGGTTTTGAACAAAATTATTCTCGGAGAAAAAATATGAAAAATATGATAAAAAACAATGATTTATAAAATATTTTTCTTTTAATAATGGTATTAACTTTAATCTAATCACACTAAAAATGGTTGGATAATGAAAATTATCCTCCAATGGATCCAACATACTAACATCATTATAGGGTTTTATGAAATGGTATTTTTATAAGGGGGGATAGTTTTTGATAAAACATATGCATTATGCTTGACAACCATTTCATATATGATAAATAAATTTATTGAAATGTAGTATTATATAATGTTCTTTCTAAGGACCATCATCACCCACCATTAATATTTATTGCCTATAAGTCTTTTAGATTAAAATCACTGGCTAATGTGTAATTACTGATTATAATGGGATGAATGATTCATAATTCTTATAACGTAAAAATATCAAATAGTTTTAGTCCTATAAATCATTAACATATAGAATTCTAATATTATATAATGTTATTTTCTAATATAGTTAATCCTTTCCAATAAAATTTATTATTATTCATAAATATGGATTTTAGTTAATTTAAATAGTGTGTTTATATCTATAAAATTTGGATAATATTCCAGGGTTGATAATATCACAATTTATGGGATGTTTGATATATAATATGTAATATAAAATTTATATTTTTTTATAATTTTCTTCAAATTTTAGTGTAATGTAAAGGAATTTTGGATTTCAGATTGAGCATTAAATATATTTTACCTTAATGAGTGAGGTTTTCATTATCCATCATGTGGGCCCTATTTGAGACCAAAATGTCCAAAATATAGTAATAATTTTAAGATGGCTCGGCAACATTTTAATATAAATATAACTCAATATAAAAAAAATATCACTTAATTTATATCATTTGAATACTACAGTATTAAAAATTGAAATCATCATTTCATTTTGATAGGTTTCTACAATTAATTGCACATATTGTTATGATAAATATATTAACATATATAGACAGTCATCAAGTGAAATCATACAACACACATGAGAGCTTCTACCTTACAAATTAACATTAACAATTCTTCCATATATATATATTTGATATCACCACCCTTCCATCCTACAATCTCTTCCTCAATAAGACACCTATTTTTCATTATCACTCATATACATTCTAGATAAACCTCCTCCTCTACCATCACCTACTCCCCCCACCCATAGCTCAACATCCCCTCAACCAACCTCCTTATCTCTTTGTCCCCATTTAAAATTTTATCAACCAATTATTGGTACATGAAATTAGGTTCATTGATTGAATTGAATTTTTAATATCCACCACCATCGAATCGATTTGTACCATTATCAGATAATGATAATTACAACCCCCATACTCTCCACTAAATCTCTTCATTTTCATTAGTCCTGTCAGCATTATTTATGATTGTTCATGTTTTCTTATTCTCATTATCTGTGTACCTCTATCGTTTTTTCGTATGATATTATTATTCTTTTCATTATTATATTTTCTCATTTCATTGACTATCATCACTGACTATATTGTTATTAATATTAATAGTCATGTTTCGTAGAAAATATATTTATCAACCAGTACTCATGATCATTTTAAATTTTATTTTTCCCTTTCCCCAATTTTCATTGCATATATGATTCTATCACATATATTGCTAATATTCTCCCTTCCCATTATTTCTTATTACAAATATATTTATCCATCAACTAAATCACTCGGAAAAAATTTATTTTATTTTATATTGTATCTCAAATATCATATTGATAAACTACATCATACATGATGTTCAACTCTTTTAATGTATAAATCATTATAATGATTTACCCTAAATGATTTATTACTATGTTTTATTTAATTGTAATGTCTATTTATTGATTACATATTTTCTATCTTATTGTTAACTATATGGAATTAAACTATTGATGTCGTTCACAATATGTTGTTAAAATATTCATTCCTTGTTATTTTAATTAATAACTCTTTATTATTCAAATTATACTTCATAAACATGTTTATTTAAAATATTATATCGAATATAAAATCATTATTTAAATTTAAACAAACCACATCAATAAATATTAACTGAAAATTTTATTTAGTATTTATAATAAATAATTTTTTGTTTTTATTTTAAATGAAAAATAAAAAATATCCAAGATATCCACAAAAATATATATTATAAAGTAGTAATATAGTTGGACTATACATATTGTCTACAATAATTTTTTTTACATATTATGAAATAATAAATTAAAACATGTTATAAATCCAATACCTGATTTTTATAGAAAAAATCATAAGGCAATTCAAATTCTATGGGAATAAATCATATATTTTTCAATCGATGAATTTCTAGAAGAATTTGGGATATAATATTGGTACATATAAGTTTATATAAATTCTTTATTTTAAAAATTCATTAATATTCTCTCTCATACTATTTTTTATATGTTTGAAAAAGATATTTTAATTCCACATGATTAATATGAAACATTAATGATTTAAAACGTATTTTATTCATGATAATATTTAATCTATTGACGATTTAAAATTATCATAAAAAACGGAAATTATTTTTATTATCGTATTTAAATTTTCATGAATAACTAATCCTAATTAATGTATCACTACAATAAATTACCTCACAATCAACAAATATTAAGGTAAAATATGTATTTAGTTATTGGAAAAAAAAACACTACATTCAATAATATAGTGGAAAATGTTATGATGCGGATGAAAAAATGTTCCCCTAAATATTCTATGAATAAAATGATTCCCTAAAATGATGAAATATTCATAATGATAATATATATTAGTTTATGATTATTTTATACAAACAAGTGAGGTTATTAATCCACCCCATTTTCACCCACACATATATTGTATGACACATCCTTTTTATACCCAACAACATTATAGTAGCAACTCAATTCCAATACATCCAATTTTGAATTTTATAATTTTTATGTTCTTTTTATAATTTAATTTTATGATGATATAATTTTCATATGTATATATTTTATAAATCACATAAAAATAAATATTATAAAATAATTATTCATTGTGTCTGAATTTGACATTATTTTATTTATAATTTTCACATGTATTCATATTCAAAATCTATAAAAACTCAATTTTGCATAAATTATATATTTTCATGTATATTATTAAAATACCCATAAATTTAATATATATAATTTTATTCCCACATCTTATTCCAAATAATGATTATTATTCTCTCTAAAAATGTAAAATCTATTTATCTAGTTCATTATAATATATAAACAAAATAAAAATCATTTATGAAATAAATTCACCCTCATAATTATTTTGAATATTAAATATTTTGATCATTTACATTTTTCATAACTCCCTACAAATATATTTCCTATTATTATTATTATTATTTCCTCACTAGTTAAAAACATATTAATTTATCCATTGTATTAAAATACTTCAATATCATATGTTTTAAGCTAAACATTAAATTTTATTAATATAAAAGATTCTACTACATTAAAAAATATAATAGAAAAATGATATGATGCACATTAGAAACTTCTCCCCCAATTGGCATGACAATTAAATGAAGACATATAACATATTAACACTTTCTTGAATATATTATTTACATTAAAATTATAGTAAATTTTTTCATTAGAATATTGTTCATTATCAACTATAATTGAAGTTATTTATCCACCCTTAATTGCACCAACAATTATGTCTTATGAAACAACACATTCCAACTCATCGTTGAGAGACAACTCATTCAACTATAATACATCATAATATTTAACTATATAATTCATCATCTGTTAATTCAAAAATATTTTTATAATGTTTTAAAATAAAATGTGATTAAATTTCCTGAACTAATAACATGAATATTTTATTAAATAATTTATCATCTTATGTATATGTTATGTTATTTTTATTATAGTATATTATATATTTTCATATTAATAATATATATATATATTATTCAAAGAAATCATATATTTTTATTTAGTTTATTTACATTCATTCCTTATTTATAGAAGTATATTTTTAAATATTTAGTTAGACTTCTAATATATATTATATATAGTGACAGTTCAAATTATAAAAATCATAAATAATTATATTTTTCTTCTAAATATCATTAATTTTTGGTATTTACATTAACTGTAAATATAGAATATATATTATTTAAATGTATCAAATAATGGTTTAGATCAGTCAAATATGACAGTGTAGATACCCAAAGCTTTACATACATAGACATTACATTATTTTTACAGAATACTTAATGCATGAAAAAATATTGGCCCAAAGACTGTATTAGTTTAGTGTCTTTGGAAACTTGGAACATAATCTTCTAATCATTATGAGTGATCTCAAACATCTCCAATAATGATATTACCCTATAGTTTTATTACCTAAAACCCTTCTTTATATCATAGGGAATAACATAAAAAGGGTTATCTCAAATGCTCAGTAAGGGTAGACATGGAGAACATAAACAATCCATAAACATTTGAACAAAAAAACATGAACATAAATCATCAAAATCATGAGTAATTACATAAATCTTGACAGTACATAAGTAGTATATTTTAAAGGAACATTAATCATGATGTAATTGTGGCATACCATTAATAACATGACATGATTTCCATAGTAGGCAAGGCATTGCTTCCAAGACCATAATTGTGGACAATGTCCATTACTGAATCAGGTTTACTTGTCGTTCCATCCATGTGTATCTCATGAGATATAAATCATTACCCAATGAATTAGAGGGAGATATAATTCTCACCCATCTCATATTTAAATCATTCTTATGTCTTCCACAAATCAATCATAAATCATTCATCATAAACCAATGAAAAAAATGGGTTTCATAAATATCATCCCTTCACAACATAATCCATATAAACAAATGGATATCATATCATCGTAAGAAAAATCAATCCAAGTAAATAATAGATACATTATACTGGAAACATAAAAATACTGAATAATGTTATCTTAGATGGAAAATAGTTTGGATAAAACACTTGTAATGAATTCTGGAGGAAAATATCATTTCTTCTTCAAAATCGTTTTCTTTTAACAATATTCAACACGATTTTAAAAGAAAAGGATTTTGTTTAAAATAATCATGAAATATTGAATAGGAAGATTAATGATAATAAAGCATTATGAATCCATAAAAATATATTCATGTTATATAAGTTAAAAAAACATTCTCCTCGTACTATTACTATAAAAGTCAAAAAGTACCTCATATGGTTAACAAAAGAAAGATTCCTTCCATACCATGTGGTAAAAGTAAAAAAAAGTAGATATGAATTTAAACATACATGGATTTATAATAAACATTTTATGAAAACATTTTTAGAAAACATGGACATGGATGATAAACATAACCCCAGTAAATACTTACGAATAAACAATCTCTAATAAGAACATGATTAGAAAAATAATACCTTACCGTATGTCCAATTTATTCGTAACTTTTCCGAAACTCTTGTATAATGATATAAATAATGTTATTGACTTATTCAAGAATCATAGTTATTTTCTATAACATCATACATGATTCACTTGTGACTTTATATGACCCATTCATTTGTCAATTCCATGATAAATCAACATTTTGGGAAATAATCATTTCATTTATCATACGTGATTGGACTTGTTGTTATTGATATTATCATAATTTACATACTTCCAGAATACAAAACATGATTTATATATCATATATAATTTTATTATATATATATATATATTATATAGATAAATGAAATGAAATAAACCATTCATGGAGACGTTAGGTCGTACGTAAGCATGAACATTGTTTTACTTTCCTTATTGACTTGAATAGGAGTAAGTACATGACATATATATATATATACATAAATCCATTAGAATTATTATGTCATATATCTCATTATTATTCATTATATATTCTTTATAATCAATCTTGAATGGTGAGCATGGAGAATAAATCTCATCGCGTCGTGGTGTTTGTAATCCATACCTATGCAAAACCGATGATATCTTTCCCATAATTATGGAATGGAATTGGAGTGGATGATATAATATCTCAGAATAAGTATGATTTTATTATAATAATAATAATATATAGTTATTATGTTCACTATTATACCCATCCAATTATGGTGGTGGTGGAAAAATAGATTTCACCACGACGTGGAGACTGTAAGCCGTACGTATGCACGCACGATGATTTCATTTTTTGTAGGATGGATAGAATGTGAAATAGGGTTGTTTGATATTTATAATAATATATCAAAATATTAGTTATTCTTATGTTATTACTTTGTTAATAAACAACTAATGAAGAGGAAGTAGAAGAAGAAAGAAACATGAAAGAATCGGTAGAAGAGATTACCTCTTCCTCGACTTGCCTCTTTTAGACTTCCTCTTAGGGAACTAGAGTTAGTCTTTTGTGAATACCATAACCTATATAATATAACAAAAGAGGTTCGGAAGAGAAATTTTCAGGGGTTGGACAATCTTGAAGGATTAAAATGGAGTGAGTAGAAGAGGGAGGAGGTGCCCTTATATATGAAACTAGAGGGGTACTTTTGGAAACCTCCAAATATTTTAATTTCTAATAAACTCAAATCAGACATAAAAAGATCCAAATTGACTCAAATTCGAAGATCAGATAATATAGGGTTGTAATCTCATAATCAAATCAAAAATAGACATGTTTTGATTTTATTTTAAACCTTATCATTTTATTTATCCTTATTTAATATATTCAATTTCATTTGTGGTAATAATATTCTAAATTTTAAATTGATATAAATACTTACTTATGTGTTGTGAATTTCCCATAATTATGAAAATTATGTCATTTTAGAACATATAATTTTAAATTAGTAATTTTTATATATTTTAGTGATTTTTAAACAATTTAATAATATTTTATTTTTATAAAATATCAATTGTGTCAATTTTAACAATGTTCATTTATTTGAATTTAAATAAAATCCACACACATGATTTATTTGAAGGAATATATTTAATAGATTAATAAAATTTCCCATTCATCTATAAAATTCATGTAGCACATTTATTATTTCATAAAATATTTATTTTAATTTTTCGAAAACTATTTATTTGATATTTCTCGTAATAAAATAATTACTACAACATTTTTCTATAATTATTTATTATACTTATGTGTTGAATAAAAAATAAAAATAAAATACTACGATGAATATAAATATAATATATTTTAATGAATTTAAAAATTATAGTTTTTAATGAAAACTTATTTTAAAGTTTTTCTTCTATTTTAATTTTACACTTATAAACATTATTGTGTTACTAAATCTACATTTCAGGTGAAATAAAGGCTATATATTATTGGTTATTAATTTTTTATTATTAATATCCTATTGTAACGATCAATTTCTAATAATAACTATAAATTTGACATTAAATATCATTTATTTAATCATATTTTATAATTCATGGATATGTTTATTTCTAAAAACATTAACCATTTATATATTCTATGTTTCACATAGAATGTTGTTTCTTGTAATGGGGGAATTTTAATATTACACATCAATCACTTATTTTAGATATTTATCAATAATTATTATTTAATATTAATTATATGGAAACTTCAACATTTTTCAAATTAGTATTGAATGTACTCACATATAGAGATTAGTAACAGATACCATCATGTTTTATCGATATGAATCAACAGAAATTTCTTTCTCCAATCATAATTAAATTTTTTTTGTGTGTATATATGGATAATTTATATTTTAAATTGGTATGGCCTTAGTAATAATGATATAATGACATATAATGTAATGAAATCCAATATTATGAATTTAATTTTTGAGAATTAGGTTCTTAATTCCTTAATATTAACGAATTTGAATCTATCCATTGATTTATTTAATTTTTAATTTATTTATTAAATGGAAAATTATATCAATTTTTTTCCAATCCAGGTTGATTTTATATTTTTTAATAATCATAAATTATTCTTTAAATAACCCTTGTGGAGAATTTCACCTCACCCTTATTTTTTCATTCCACAAGAGATGAAGAATAAATCATTGAATGATTTCTAGGGGTGGTAATCATTTTCATATATTATGTATAGATTATTTCTAATGTAATATTTGAAACATGTTTGTATATAGTTATTAGAATTACCAAATTTATTGATCATTCAAGATAAGATCATTTTTATTTTATGAAAATAAGTCAATGTGAATATAATCTCTATTTTACTAAACTTATATTTGTTAATGATAATATCTTAGGATATTTATTAGAAACTTTGGAGATATGACTTTATAGATAATATGATTATGGACCATAATAAAATGATATACATTTATGATATTAATATTATTTGGAAAATATCAAAACAACTTATATGGTAGATATTTTGTGTTTTTTTTGCAATAAATCCCTATGCAGAAACTATAAGTGGATACAACATGGGAATATTTGTGTCAAGGGACCTAAAACAACGAATTATTTCATCAAGTATATATCAACCATCAATAATGTTAATTATGAATGTTCAATCACTACAAATCATGTTTGAACCTGATTGTGGATATTCCTAGATAAAACAATATTTTATTTATGGAAAATTATGAATAATTTTAATAGATTATGACTCATACTGAACTAAGATGAAAATACTTTATATTTTATTGAAAATATGGTTACATGATTTTGAAATAATTTAAATTATTATTATGAATATGTGGTTTTACCCTATTTTTATTATTTATTATACAATGATGTTTTCATTCATTAAAATTTTATACCTAGAAAGAACCATGTTATTGATTAATGTGATTGATGATGGAATGAAATTTCCCATGTCGAACAATATAAAACATGATCTTGAATGTAAAACCTTGTAATTATTAGTAACTATATATCTCATTATACAATTAATAATCACAAAAATGATTGAGCATATAAACACACCTATAATAAAGATAATGATGTTTCAGGAATAGATTTGAGGGTAGAAGAATTGTTTTCTAAAATATCAAAATGTTGAAACACAATCTATTAGAAATATCTCAGATTAATGAGAATATATTTTTTGTTGGATAATTGGTGATTTTCAGAGATAGTAACATAATCACTAGGTTTACACCAAGTCTAAATAATGAACTATATCATTGATAAAACATAATTAACAGGTTATTGTATTCGGATTTATTAATTATATTGAACAAATTATATATCATTCAAATTCAGGATATAATAATCATGAAACATCTTGGTATTGTAGTGTAGTGTTATTTCTTTAAGGATTTGAAAACATATTTACAATGATTCAAATAATCATAAAGTTTGACATAGTGTTAATGAGATAATTTTTTTTGAAAATTCTTATGGTATGCTAACCGATAATTTGTTACCAGATATTCAAATAATAATTTTTATTTTAGATTAAGAGTTGAATGACTTTAACGATGTATATGTGATAATATTTTTAAAATAAGGGACAATTAGTAATTTTATGAAAAAGTAATATAATTCTTCTATGATGATTTTAATTTCATATCAATAATTGATGGATATATTTCATTTTCAATTATATTATTTATGTACTATGTATGAATTTAATTTTAACTAATAGTTTTTTGTGGATATATAGATATTAATGTTATTATTTTATATTAACATAATATATACATATATTATCTCGTAATACTATCTACATCATTTTGTCTGCAGAAAAATGATAAAGTTGATCTTAAAAAAATACATCAATCAATATTAATTTTTAGTTAATTAATTTATCAAATTTTTTTTTTGTGTTTTATTGAGGTTAAATTTTAATGGAATAGATTAATTTGAACTCTAGTTTTTATTAATATGGTTCTAGATAATAATGTATTCATCCATATTGGATAACATGTGAAAACCAATTTTAATTGTGTAAATAATTATGGAAATAAGTAATAACCATTAAATAAAGCCAAGAAACCTATCCAAATAGTCTGAAGAGAGTCCATTACCATATTAAATTGGAATGATTTTAGGGAATCAAATCTCGATAGACAAAATTTCATAGTACTTTGGTAAAATTATATACATAAATAAGTAATTTGTACATCATGAAATGAAATACAACGTAGTTACTACATAGGAAAGACCCTTATTATTCACTATTATCCTTGTATTTCAATAATAATATACATCTTGGATTCCTTGGTGAAAATAAAACATAACAAATAGGGGATCTCATATTCTAATTAAAAATTGGCATACATTAGAATCCATCATAATTAATCATAAATTATAATAAATTAAGAATAACCACATGAGAATGAATGTAATTATTGGATATTATTTTAATTAATTAATATCATTGATTTTCTATAACTAATCTCTTAACTATGGAATGAATAATTAGGTAAATCACAATCCTACATTCAAGGCATCATCCATGATGTCTTTATAAATGGCTAGGGACATTTCCAAATCATGGATGACTTTGTCCAATGATACTTACATATTCATAGATGGTCTATATTGGTCCCCTCCCAACACTTACTAAGACCATGGAATTCCTCATATTAAATTGATCATGAATAATAAACATATATATTAATATTAAAATTATCATATGAATTGTAAAAAATTTACATAATCAGTAAACATATTCATAATATATTCAGAGGAATATGGTTAATTGTATCAATATATTATATAACAAGTCAGAATGATCTGAAAATATCCAATTAAATATGGAATATTGTATCATAAAATTTCATCATCGACTAAGAATATAATATTAACACAAGGCTTACCTAGAGAATGAAAGGTGTTTAATAACCATTACATAAGGCATAAAAAATTTGATTATAATAATCGTTTCCATTAATGAATGTATTTAAATAATAAATGAAAATTAATAAGGGATTATATGATTATATAATTATATATTATGTCCAACTTAAGTGAAAAAATATAAAACATGTTTTTATGAATATATAGAAACAAGTCGCATTAGTACTATTTATGGTAAAATAGAAAAGTATTTTTAAAGTTAAAAAGAGAATAATATTTTCATAGCACTAAAAATGATAAAATAAAATATTAATTGATAAAAATAGTTATTTTAGAAAAACAATTGTGGATTTAAATAAAATATGGACAGTATATGAAAATGGGTAAGAATTTAGGTTGTTCCCATTAATAGTTCTTGCTTATTAGGATGAATTAAAAAGAGAACCATATAAAACTATTATCTACCAATAAAATAATGAATAATTGATCTATTTCTGTATTTTTTGAGTATAAAAAATTATTTTATGTGGATTACATTAGAATAATTATGAATCAAATCAGCGTAACGAGAGTAAAAGTGTAACGTGGTGGAAAAAATAGTGTTTTAGAAAGAATCCCTTAACTTATGTCTGAATAAATTTTTCTCTTGTACATAATGTCCAAGATAACCAATATTTATTAATTAATTTAATTATTCAAAATCACATAAAATTATATTTTATATCATATAATTTTATTTTGATCATTTATATACATTTCGAGGTGTTATAATGTATATTTTTTTTAATGAGCGATTGATTTATTTTTTTATGGTCGGTTAGCTTGAATATAATTATTGGAGTTACTGGAAATTTAATGAAATTTTTTTAAATATAATTATATAAATATATTTACAATTTTATAAATGATCATCATATATCATTTGGATGAATTTTATGATGATGATTCATTAGAAATTATGTTAAAAAAATATTTACTTTATTTTGGGGATTTATACGACATTCTTGAAGTTATATTATTTTATATTGAATCATGTTTATATTATTTTTATATAACACTATATAAAATATTATATGTATAATAAAATATTATTCAACTATGATAATTGTTTTATGACCATATTTCAATGAGGTAAGGGAAAATTATTTTCTACGATGGAGGTAAATCAACACATCACTGATGATATTTTAATTTTATAAATAATTGGTAGAGGAGATGGTGCTTAACGATGAATATTCCATTTACATAATAAAATCATAGTTTATATATGATACTAGAATTATAATGAAATAATTCATAGGGGATTTAAGGAGTGTATAATAAAATTAAATAAATTTAATGAAATCCAATGTAAAAAAATGTGTATTTTTCTTCTTGTATAATGACTCATTGAGAACCACATGAAGGAACCTAGAAATGAACTTTTGGTGAGACAAGAATTACCATAAAATGGTGAATACATTTTAGTGTGTAATTTTTTATAATATAAGAAAGCTACAGATCTTATAAGTTGTGAGGAGAAGGTGTGGTGAGGGTGGTATTTATAGTGGAGGGGAGGGGGTTTTTTATTATTTTATTCATTAGTTTATTGTTTTGGATCAAATCTATAAATAGTATTTATTCACGAAATTAAATATAATAAAAATATCATGTGATTTTTAGATAATGTCTACCAAAAGAATACATTTCTTAGACATTTCTCGTAAATGTATTTTACTTATTATGTTAAATACCATAAATTTCAGTATTTCACTATACACCGAAAACCCAACTATTTTGGAAAAATCCAAAATATTAACACTATCTTTATTAAAAAATAACATATATTTTTGGAAAATTATTTACTATATGTGATAAATTTATGTATTATTTATAATCATCATTTATTCTATATAATCCAATTTTATTATTAGAAATTATTTTAAGACGCCTGAAAAAATTAATTATGGTCTAACAAAATTATCATATAAAATAAATAAAATATAAATTTTCTAATCTATATTATGAAAATTTATATATTATTAATCTAAATTTAAATAATCATTAACGTTTCACATAAATATTGACAATTAATTCATAAGGATATTGTGTGGTGATCATGATCGATACAAAAATGATTACTATGGTGTTATAATGTGGATAAACATTAGGTGATATAACAATATTTATATGGAGGTAGATAATAAACATACCCCACAAATGGATTAGAGAATAAATTTTCTTATGACAGAGACATATGTTTCCTTTAATATTCATTTTGATTAATTTTTATTATTTCATATTAATTACTATATAGTCATTAATGGTGGAAATTTCTTGGTTATATAACCAACCCATATATTATTATGTAAGATAAATCCATTTGGATTATCATTAACCATGGTTTGATAGATGTGGTTCATTACCAATGAGTATATATTTATTTGTGTTTGAGGATCCTGGTGCATTCCCTTATAAGAATATGGTGATGTATATGGTTCCAATGATACTTGATACAATAAATATATATGGCGTCAAAAGAGGATTATGTTATTATATATATATATATATATTAAGACAAAAATTATGTTAAGGGGCTAGGTCTGAAACACTAGTACCCCAGGTTTTAGGTTCATTATATTTGTGATAGATGTGTTGGATGTTTTCCAACATATATTTATTGAGGTAGTTTTAACATTTTTGATTGAATCATAGAAGAAATGTTTTTACCTATATATATGTCATATGCATTGGATCAAACCCACATACTGTGGTTTGGATAATGTGGGAGGTTGTATCCATTGTGTCCCAATATAGGATTTACTACATATTTTAAAAATTTATCCATGGGACCTATCTCATTGGATACAAAAAAACTCATTTAGGTGGTCTGATCCAATGATTCCATCCATATAATATGTTGACTATTTAGAAATTATAGTCACAAAACATACTCAATGGTCTATTTTTTATATAATATGGGAGTATTGATTGAATGTTCCCCTCAATAGTATATGATTAAAATATTATAGGATATCATGTGGGACATTTTGAGTCAATAATTTTTTCCTTATAACTATTCCATTTCTTCATGTTTGGGGGAGATTGTTGAGTCAGTAAGGTCTCCTTATGACTTGACCATTCTTTCTGGTTTTGAAAATAGAAAACACCATATCTCAAGGAAAATATCATTTACCCTATGTTTTACTTCTATAAAGAAAATTTCCTTCCCCACGTATTTTGTTCCTTACCATGTTTTCATTGTTCATATTTTATCAAAGTGTAAAATTCCGTTTGATATCTGAAACCTTGGGATCATATAATACATAGACAAGGAAGCATTCTATTTTTAGACTCCGAATTCAGATTCCAAATTCCCATAAATTCAGACATTGAACTCTTCTGAGTTCTATCTACAAATTATCTGAATTCAGACTCCAAAATCTTCTGAGATCTGACTCTGAATTCTAAGATTTCAGACTCAGAACTCTTCTGAGTTCTGACTCTGAACTCTAATGAATTCAGAATCCTAACATTGTATGCTCTGACTCTGAATTCTAATTAATTTAGACTCTAAATTCTCATGAACTCTGACTCCCAACATTGTAAGATCAGGTTCCGAATTCGTGTGATTCCAGACTCCAAGTTTCCTTGAAATTCTGACTCCAGAATTCTATAGAGTTCATCTTCTGAATTCATAGAAAACCGAACTTGAATATCCTTTTATTATAGACTTTGATTTAATTTTTTGTTAGACTCCAAACATTCATATTTCCTTAAAATACGAATATTGGATTTTGGTTATGTAACCATATTTTTCCTTTCTCATGTTTTGGTTATAAAACGATATCATACTTTCACATACTCACTAACCGTTTTTTGAGTGACACAATTACAGGTCCCTCCAAAATTCATGGAATAATATGACAGTTGGAGAAGGGAGATGATCGTTGAAGTCGTGGTTATAAATAAGAGCTCATTTGAATGATCTCAAAACTGTTTTTGAAGAACTGATCTATGAAAACATGGATTACATGTTGTTGAAGTGATTTATAGAGATATAGGCTCTCATAAACTCTCAGGCTTCATGCAGAAAGTTTTAACATCTTGTCATACTTTTCTTCATGCAGATTTTCATTGTGTAGAGGTGTGATTTTTTTGAAATCTGAGACTTCATGTTGGGAAGTTAGAGGTGATGATTTCCCTACAAATCAAGGGCGTGAGGGGACTGCAAGATAGATAAAAATATTCATATTGAGGGCTTACCGGGGTTTGTGTAAGACAGACTTTCATGAAAGTATAAATCAAGGAACCTTTTATCCAGTGTTGTTGGATACCATTCTCTCCAGGTTAAAAGAGTTACTACTTGTTTCTTGTAGTGTTTTATGTTTGTTTTCCACTGTAATTTTCGTTGTTGAGGAAATTATAATTTTCTTATACTTCCTTAGACTTGTACTCGGATTATATAGGATTATATAAACTTTAAGGTAGAATCTTAGCTATTGTAAAGTGTTATTACGTATCATTTTTGGATTCACTTTTCCGGAATCAAGAAAGTTATTAGATCTTAGAGGGGTTGTGAAATTTGTTTATTAAAAATTTCCTTATGGATTTTTTAAAGTATACAATTCACCCCCTCTTGTATATTGATTATATACACTATAGTTTGAAACTATAATCAGTGTCACAACTATCATACTATCGATCCCCTCAATTGGTATCCGAATAGGTGACCTTGAATCCTGAACCAATTCAACAATTGGATTTAGAATTTTGGTTCAATCGGAATTAATCTCATGATTAGATTCAGAATATAAGTTTTATTCCTCACTTTTTCGTAATCATATTTCTGTATGCATAATGTTCAGATTCATTTTTTCTTAGAGATACTCTAGTTCTAATTCCTGGAATAGCATATTTTCTTCTTTTTACAGACTTATATTACTAACATGTTTTTGTTCCAACAATTTCTTTAAGATGGTAGGTTTAAATGTTGGTTCTATTGACAATCTAAATCCTAAAAGACCTCTTATTTTTTATGGAAATGATTATGAGTACATGATAGACAGTATTAAGACTTTCGTTATTAACACTGGATTTGATAACTACCTAATTTTAACAAGAGACTATAAAAAACCAGATAAGGAATTGAGAACTTTTACAAATTAGGAGAAATAAGAATATCAAGAAGATTTCAGAGTTAGAAATACTTTACTATATTCCATGACTAAAAACATCTATAGTCAAATATCATAATTTGAAGCTTCAAATAATATATTGATGAAACCTGAAGTTACACACTTTGGTAATTCTAAATTCATAGAGACAAGAAGAGATATGATGAGAGCTGAATACCATGGATTTAAAATTCCATATGGAGAAACTATAAGCAATGTTAATCAAAGGTTTATGACAATCATAAATAGCTTACAGTCTATACGAGAAAAAGGCTTAGATGATGAGGCCCTTGTAGATAAAATCGTATAATTTATTCCAAAAGAGTGGGAGTCCAAGAGGACAACAATGAATGAGAATAGGAAAGGTACCCAGATTTCGTTAGATGAGATGTTTTGAACTCTTCTTCAGCACGAGGCTATAATAAAAAAGGAGCTGATAATGTTAAAATGAAGAATGCAAATGGAGGAATTGATTTTACAACTACATATAAACATATGAATGCCAAGACTCAAGAATGAGTAACTAGATCAAAGTCAAAGAAAGTTATTATTCAGTCTGAATCTAGTGATACAGAAAAGTCGGAGAATGAATTATCAAATCTTTCATAAATAATGAACAAGATAGTAGCTCCAAAGAACTATCAGAATAATTACAAGTGAGACTACAAAGATACAATTTATGGGTAAGTAACATGTTATGAATGTAGAAGAATAGGTCATATCAGACCTGATTTCCCATTATTGATATAGTAGGAAAATAAGGAAATGAATTTGGAAAGAAAAAAGAAAAAATTCTCTCAATCGAAGCACAACAAAATCCTTAAAGAAAATGATACATGTAGTGATAGCTGTTGATATTCATCTGGAAGTGAATATTCTGAATATGAATCATCATCACATAAAAATATTAGAATCATTTCCACTACTTCCTTCCCTAATACATGTTATATGTCCAACATATGATCTACCAAGGCATTAAGAAATTTATCTCTTGATAATAATTACTATTCTAGAGATATTACTTCTAATAAAGATACTTCATCTTTAGAAAATTAAGAAATGCCTTCATATGAAAAATTATCTGGATTTTCCAAGTTGTTAGAAGATAAAAATTGTAAAATTTCTACGAAATTAGAAAAGGCATATACTAGGGAAGAAATTCATAAAAAATAGATTTTAGACCTCTCTATAGATCGTAAAGATAAGGATGGGATTCTAGATTAACTTTCTAAAGACCTTATGGAAGTAAATTCCGAGAATAAAAAAAATGATTTTAAGAATACTACGTTAAAAATAAATTTTTTTGAGGAAAAATTTATCTCTAAGGAAATAATTCTTGAGGATAAGAATTTACTTATCAAACTATAATCTGAAATATATTCCATTTAGAAACACCTTGAATGCTTTACCTCTGGTATGGAAAATTTTGAAAAGATGTATTCTCAAATAAAACCTCATCGAAATACTACTAGAGAAGGTTATACTCAGCGAAAACCTATTTTCAAAAACAACTTTTTTATTCCATCCAGAGCCACTTTTGTACTAAATGTCAAAGTGGTGGGCATTGTAAGAAAAATTGTTCTTTGAATAATGTTCAATCTCTTGGGTTTAAAAAAGTTTATTTTTCTAAACAAATGTGGATTAAAAAAAATTTGTTGGCTAATAGTTCCGAATCCAAGAATGTTTTGATTTTGAATGTCTATCTTTCATATTTTAAGAAAATAAAGAAGTTACAAAAAACAATAATTGGTACATGGATAGTGGATGTTCCCGACATATGACTGGTAACAAGAACTACATTCAAAAGATTATATAGACAGAAGGAGTAAAATTTACGTTCAGAGATAATGCTCAGGGAGAGATTATTGGTATAGGTAACAGTGTTTTTCTTGAAAATCATTGATAAAAAATTTTTATTTGTTAAAGGTATTATGAACAACCTCATTAGAATAAGTCAATTATGTGATAAAGGTTACCTTGTGAATTCTAGAAATTACATGTTCTTAGTATAAAATTCCAAGGAAGAGTTTATTATTTCTTCTAATAGGTAATAGAATGATTATACACTAGAAATAAAAGACCTTAGGAACCAAGACTTACCTAGACTTAGTGCAATGGAAGGTCATTCTTGGTTGTTCCATAGAAGGACAAAACATTGTAACCATACAAACCTAAGAAAAATTTCTAGGAAACGACTTGTTAAGGATCTACCAGATCGTAGATTTAATTCTTCAAATGTTTTTGACCCTTGTCAATATGGAAATATTCATAAATCTAGTTTTAAATAAATAACTGAAATCTCAACAACTAATGCATTACAGTTACAACATATAGACCTCTTTGGTCCTACAAAAACTGGAATCATTACAGGAAAGTATTATTTATTTTTCCTAGTTGATTATTACACTAGATTTACATGGGTCTATTTTCAAGAAATGAAATATAAAAATTTATCGTATTTTTTGTTTTATACCCCTAGTTAAAAATGAAAAAAATCATCAATTGGTAACTATGAATAGAGATCATGGTGGAGAATTTCAAAATTCTGATTTTGAAACTTTTTGTTGTAGAAAAAGCATTTCTCAAAATTTCTCAGCACCATGAAATCCTCAACAGAATGGTTTTGTTGAAAGAAGAAATAGAATTCTTCAAGAGATAACTACAACCATGTTGATTTAATATTCTATAGAAAGAAATTTTTGGGCTGATGTTGTAAGTTCTGCTTCTTATACTATAAATCGCCTTTTGATTAGATATTTTCTTAATAAAACTCTTTATGATTATGGAATGGTAAAAACACTAGACTTTCCAACTTCAAGGTTTTTGGTGGCAAGGTATTCATTCTGAATACTAAAGATAACTTATACATATTCACCCCAAAATCAGATGAAGGAATTTTCTTAGGCTACTCCACAACTTCTAAGGATTATATATTTTTCAATAAAAAAACTTGTACTATTGAAGAAATAATACATGTCAAATTTGGTTGAACATGATCCCTTTGTTTTTAAACAACCCCAACTTACACCTTCAGATGTGTTTTGAAAAAATGATTTTCAACCTTTGTTAGAAGATCCTTCTGAAAAAGAAAATTCCCAAGAAAATTTGGCTGAAGCATTTAACCCAAAATATTATCTACGCTATGTTAACAAATAGGTTTTACAAAACCAAAAGCATTTGTTTCTAAAGAATCGTCCAATTAATAGTATCATTGGTTATGTAAATCAACCTATAAGGACTATAAGTTCCTTAAGAAACGATGTAGAACATATAGCATTCCTTTCCCAATTAGAACCAAATATCATTGAAGAAGCTTTAGGTGATTATGATTGGATTAAATCCAGGCAATATGAACTAAATTAATTTGAAAGGAATAAAGTCTGGACCATTGATGAAAGTCCTATGGAATATTCTGTTATTGGAGAAAATGGGTTTTCAAAAATACTTTTAATGAAAATGTAATCATAGTTAGAAATAAAACATTATTAGTTGATAAAATCTATAACCAACAATAAGGAATAATCAATGAAGAAACATATGCTCCATTAGCTAGACTTGAATCTATTCGAATATTACTTTCCTTTGCAGCATTCTCCAATTTCAAAATTTTTCAAATGGTTGTGAAATGTGATTTCTTTAACGGTTATGTTCAAGAGGGAGTTTTTGTTGAATGACATCCTGGTTTTTAAGATACAAAAATCCTGATCATGTTTTGAGACTTACCAAAGCTTTGTATGGACTTATGCAATACCCTCAAGCCTTGTATTATAGACTTAAAATATTATTGCTTCAAAATAACTATGTAAAGGGAAATGCACATACAATGATTTTTATAAAGAAAGATAAGAAAAATGTTTTGATTGTTTAAATTTATGTTGATGAAATTATATTTGGATCAACTCAGCAATCTTTAACTGAAATCATTATGTATCTAATGAAATATGAGTTTGAAATGAGTATGATGGGTGAGTTATCATTTTTCCTTGGTTTTCAAATTTCTCAAAAACTAGAATGAAACTATATATCCCAAAATAAGTATATTAAAGATCATCTTAAGAATTATGGATATTAAAACACTAAGAGTATAAGTACTCTCATTGGTACCTAAAACACAATTGATCTTGATGAAGTTGAGAAACCAGTAGATCAAACATCTTTTAGAGGTATGACAGGGAGTTTACTTTACATGACAGCTAGTCATCTAGACATAATGTTTTCTATATTCTTAAGTGCAAGATATCACTCTAATCCTACGGAATCTCATTTAAAGGAAGTGAAATTAATTCTTCATTACTTAAAGGAAACTTTGGATTTTGGACTTTTTGATACTTCTTGGAAATGATTTAGTTTTGAAATATTTTTCAGATACTGACTTTGGTTGATGTAGAATGGATAGAAAAAGTACATATGGAACTTTTCATTTAATAGGAGATGAATTTGATTCTTGGCCTTGAAAGAAGCAACATCCAGTAGCACATTCCACTTATGATGCTGAATATGTAGCTGCTAAAAGTTGTTGTGCTCAAGTGGCTTTGATTCAACATAGACTCACAGACTATTATTTGAGCTTTACCAAAACACACATTTTGTGTGATAATACATGTTCCATTTCCCTTAGTTAAAATCATTCACATTACTATCGTACAAAACTCATAGATATTAGGCATCAATTTCATAGGGATCACACACATAAAGGATATATAATTTTCAAATTCATCGGAATGCAAGATCAACATGATGATATTTGAAAAAATTATTGTAATGGCCCAGACCCTCCTGGCCCATTACTTTGCCAAAAGTAAGGTTCGACCAAAATGGTGGCACCGTGAGGGTGACACCGTGACGGTGGCACCGTGATGGTTGCACCATGACGGTGGCACCATGAGAGTGACACCATGAGGGTGGCACCGTGACGATGGCACCTTGAGGGTAGCACCGTGACGGTGGCACCGTGAGGGTGACACCGTGTCCCCTCACCGAGCCTTTCGTTCTCCTTCCAGTACCTGACTTTTCCGCTCCCGAAAATTACGTTTCGACGTAAATTAATTATTTTACTCCTTTTAAAACCATTAAAAGCCCATAATTAATTCCTAAAAACCCCAAGTGACCTCCGTGTGTAACTGCCCCAGCCGCGTGGTCCACCCACGACCCCCGCGCCTCATGCAGTTACGCATTCTCACCTCAATCGTCTGCGGCTCTTATAAACTAAGGGTTAGCAGTTGTTTCTCCTTTCCTCGATCGTGGCTTTTCACAAACAGCTTCTGGTGCATCGGGTGCATCGTTATCCGTAAAGTTCCACGCCCGGACTAAGCATTGACAGACGATGTGATTTTGGTTCAGGCGAGCCGAATCGCTATCCGTGAACATCCTCCCCCGACCTCAGCATAGATCATTGATCAAACAGGTAGGGAATTTCTCCATCGTCTCTCTCTTTTGGTGTATCATGCAGGGTGGGCGTTCTTTTGTTCTGTAGAATTGGATAAACCAGACCTAATTAAAGATAATGAACGAATTCTATAAAGAAAAGAGGGGGGCTGTGATCGTTGATGTTGTCTTATATTTTGATGTTGTTTCTTTTATGATCATCTTGTTGAGTTGTGATGGCTTATGCCTCCTGAAAATCAAGGCCGTTGGTGGTCGTTGTTTGTGCACTAATGAACCCTGCTAATGTTTTAAATGGATTGTTGTAAATGTGAACTTCTACTGTGAAATTGGATAATCATGTACATCCGGATGAATAAATTGAAAACACCAGGATCAATCCCCTCTGTTCTAACCCTGGTCAAAATGGAATTGAAATCATGGAACGTGTAAAATCTTTTAAATCTGAAAATACAGGCCTGGCCTTGCTTAGTGTTGGTGGCAGTGTTTTGGTGGTTTTCTTTTACAAGTCGATTGCTGGAGATGTGAGAGGGGATGAGATCCCCTATTCTTTTATGATTTCGGTGGTTAAGAAACAGGGAATGAGATCCACTGTTGGTATGGACTCGATGTTTGTGAGATTTAAGACTGGGTGGATACTTGTTTATATCACGAATTGGGGTGGAATCCTCTGTTGTTGAGAACCGGGTATAGGCGTTATGGTTGTTTCTTGATTTTTTACCATCCTTGACCTATGCCTCTGCCTACTAGTTTCCCAGTAGTGGTTAAACATAAAAATTACTACTGAACGTGAAATAAGAAAGGGTATAAATGGGTTGTTAGCGTGAGTCGTGACACAGACTTGAGTGTTGTTGTGATCTGTAGGCTGTCTGATGAAAAACCTAGCATGGGTGAGTTCTTTTTACCTATATACATATACTTGTATCTTTTTGTTTCTTATTCGCGCCCCTCCCATGTTGAGAACTTAGTGCCGAACACCCCCATTTCATAGGGGAGGGTGTTTTTTCCAACAGTATTCTTAGTGGCTGGTTGTTAGCTTCTTTTCTGATCCCTTTCCCAGATAGCCCATGTATCTTCGGGCAGGCTGTGATTGCCTGAGGTCCATTATTAGCCTAAGAACCTTTTGGTGGGGTGGTGTGGTGGTTGGCCAGGTGTGTGCGGAAGGTGGTTTCCCAAGTGTCTTCGGGATGAGGCCCAGGTGTCATTGGGCGTGGCAGTGGATCCTTTAGCCCAGGTGTCTTCAGGTGTGGTGGTTGTTGTTCTGGCCTAGGTGTTTGCAGGCGTGGTTACATGTGATAGTTGTGGCCCAAGTGTGTGCGGGAGGGATTCGGCAGTGGGACTGCGTGTGGTTGTGGCCCAGGTGTGTGCGGGCGGGTGTGGTAGTGGGACTGCGGTGAGAATGGCGGGATTGGTCGGATGCATAGGATGTCTCAATAACCAGTGGGAAAGTGGAGCGGGGTACCCAAACATCGATGTTCTCTTAATATATATATTACTTGACATGTGTTATTTGGGGAGTGTACCTTGGTGAGGCTTGGGTGGATAGTTTACCATGTTAGGTGTTTGGTTTACTTTTTTTCTCACAGAACATTAGAACATTCCCCACTTGTGCACGAGAGAATTTGGTTTTCCCTACTGAGTGTACTTTTATGCTCACCCTACGTATATAAAATTTCTTTTAGGTTTCCAGGAGGACATCGGGGATCGTTCGGGACCATACTAGCTCAGATCCTTGGAGCAGTTGTAGTTTTCATTTTCTTTATTTTCTTTATTCGGTACTTACCCTTGTAGACACCTTTTTCACCTTGTGGCTTTTACTTTTGAAACATGCATGTTTGAATGGTTTACTGTTGGCTTTACTTTTCTTTTTACCTTGGTGTTGTTGGGTTTTCTTCTTCTTATCTCTCGATCCTATAAAATAAAAATGGTAATGCCTTCCATTTGTGTGAAATTTCCATACCCATGGTGCTAGTTGCCACTCTGGGACCTATTGAAGGTGGGTTTCGGGGGTCATTATCTCTCCTTCAACTTAAAGAAGGAAGGGGATGGCAATCTGCTGACCCTTCCCTCCTATTGGTGAAGGTGGGTCGTGACAGAATGGTATCGGAAGAGATGGTTGAGAGATAGGATGGAGTCTGGAGTTAGGCACAGTGAGGATTGCATGGGATGGTAATGCAATAGTGTTGGGTGACCATGCCGCGTGAATTAGGCCAGGGAAGACTGGCTAGGACACATGATTTTAGGTCCCCCCGTGATCCGATGCAAGGACTCTGGACCTACTGAACGACCAAGTGAGGCCACACTGATTGCATGGTAGAGACCCTAGGAAAGGTACATGGATCATAAATGACTTGTGTTCTTGTGTTTCTAGGATGTCTTGGAGATTAAGAATAAATTAAATTTTAAGTAGTTTTAAGAACAATATTCTGCACTACTTGGGCTTAGGCATTCCTTGTTTACCTTGCAGATATGGCACCTGGGAGGTAACCACGTGTGGTACAGGCGATCGAGGCCCCGAAGACTACTTTGGCCGATCGGCAGAGAGCTGATCGAGAGGAAGAGGATGACCAGTGGCAGAAGAATCTTTGAGCCTTCCAGCGAC
Source organism: Viscum album (assembly GCA_963277665.1). NCBI lineage: Eukaryota > Viridiplantae > Streptophyta > Magnoliopsida > Santalales > Viscaceae > Viscum > Viscum album. Next base: position 396,794,770 of record OY728161.1, read on the forward strand.
AGGCCCTCGAGAAGTATGGGGGCAGCACCTCTGATATGAAGACTGAAGGCTGGCTAGAGGAGCTAGTTATAGCCTTCGGCCTGATTCAGGCCCGACCGAGTACTGGGTTCCTTTGGAAGTTAGCCAGATGCGGGGAGCGGCACGTCAGTGGTGGATGCTTTACCTGGGGGAGAGGAGAGAGTCTGAGGTGGCTTGGGTGGATTTCGAGAGGGAGTTCCGAGCGGAATTCCTCTCCTCGACGATGAAGGCAGAAAAGATGCAGGAACTACTCTCCCTCCATTAGGGGAGTATGTCCGTGAGGGAGCTAGGGATCAAGTTCAAGGACCTCCTACGTTTTTCTCTAGACCTCTTTCCCGATGAGGAGTCTCGGGCAAGACGTTTAGAGGTGGCACTATGACCCTCCCTCCAGAATGTTGTTACCCCCTTTACCCTGTCGACATACTTGTAGGTCCAGAAGATGGCCAAAGTGGTGGAGAGGATGCATAATCTAGGAGGACTGTCGCGAGAGGTGATCCAGCTGGGACCATCAAAGGGGAAGGTCGTCAGCACTAGGCCTCCAGCGTCAGGACCCTCTAGGTTCCAACCCGCAGGGAGCAGGCCGCAACAGTTTTAGTTTCGATCCCCTGACCCTCGCCCTTTTCCTACGGCCCCGAGACCATGGTGCTTCATTTGTGGGAGCCCTGGGAATCTCCGGAGTCAGTGCCCCGACCGGGTGCAGTACAGTAGTGGCAGTCATCCCCAGCACCCACCCCAGCAGCAGCTTCCAGCAAGACCATTCCAGCAGCTGCAGTAGGGACATCGATCTCCCGCTCCTCCGAGGGTAGACGTAGGAGGATGAGGACAACCTCATGGCGCTCCACAGGGACCTCAACCAGGGCGTGGACGGGGGAGGGGGGTGGTGGCCGACAACCGAGGGGCAGGGGAGCTGGGCGTAGACAATTGCACGCCATAGAGGCAGCAGTTCCAGCAGGGCCAGAGGTTGTTCGAGGTACGATCAGTCTGTTTAGCACTCTTGCTTATGCTTTGATTGATACCGGAGCTTCGCACTCCTTTGTTACACCCAGTCTACCCGTGCCCTGGCTCTAGATACCTAGAGACATCTAGTGCCCCTGGTGTTGAGCACAACAGTCGGAGGTCAGAACGACCTTTTGTTCATTTGTCGGCGATGTAGACTGATGTTAGGGCCGCATCAGTCAGTTTGGAATCTTATTCTGCTACAGATTCAGCCATACGATGTCATCCTAAGCATCGAATGGTAGTTTTCTGTATGCGCCATCATCGACTGTTTTCAAAGAAGGGTGGTGTTCTCAGACTTGGACAGCTAGCGTGTTACCTTCACCGGCGAGCGGAGCAATCCGAGGGGAAACAGGAGAGAGGAACCTATCCTCCCCTTGTACAATAAGCTGATAATGGAATCAGTAGATGCTGAAATGATGGAAGTGTCAGAGATCGTCCGTGAGTTTATGGAAATCTTTCCTAAGGAGGTGACGACTCTACCCCCTCGATGTGATATCGAGTTCGGGAAAGACCTACATCCCAGCGGTCATCCAATATCAATGGATCCTTACCAGATGGCACCTTCGGAGCTATGGGAGTTGCGGATACAGATTGAAGATCTGATGAAGAGGGGTTATGTTCATCCGAGTGCGTCACCGTGGGGTTCCCCGGTCTTGTTTGCAAAGAAGGCAGATGGTGGTCTTAGGTTGTGCATAGACTACAGGAGGCTGAATCAGGAGACGATTAAGAATCACTACTCTCTTCTAAGGATAGATGATCTTTTCGACCAGCTGAAAGGGGAAGGATGGTTCTCGAAGATCGACCTACAGTCTGGGTACCACCAACTGAGGGTGAAATAGAGCGACATCCCAAAGATAGCGTTCATGTGAAGGTATAGACACTTTGAGTTCGTAGTCATGCCCTTTGGCGTTACGAATGCCCCGACTGTGTTCATGGGGCTTATGAACTCCATCTTCCGGGAATACCTGGATAGGTTTGTGGTTGTGTTCATCAACGATATCCTGGTCTACTCTAGATTAGAGGAGGACCACGCAGAGCACCTGCGGGCAGTTTTGGAGGTCCTCCGACAGCACCAGCTCTATGGGAAGTTCTCAAAATGAAAGTTCTGGACACGAGAAGTTCACTTCCACGGGCACGTGGTGTCTGAGCAGGGGGTAGCGGTGGACCTGCCAAAAGTTGAGGCAGTTGTTTCTTGGACAACACCCAAGAATGTGGTAGAGGTCCGTAGTTTTCTTGGGCTGGCAGATTACTACCAGATATTCATACCCAACTTCTCCCGAGTTGCAGCCCCATTGACGGCTCTGACCAAGAAGGACCAGGATTTCTTATGGAGTGAGCAGTGCCAGTCAGCCTTCAGCTATCTGAAGGAGAAGTTGGTTAGTGCCCCAGTGCTAAGATTACCAGAAGAAGGGGTGGCCTATGAGGTGTTCTATGATTCATCCGGATAGGGCCTGGGATGTGTGTTTATGCAGCGACAAGGGGTGATCACTTTTGGGTCCCGACAGCTACGCCCCCATGAGCGTAATTACGCCAACCACGACCTAGAGCTTACAACGGTTGTTTTTGTGCTAATGTTATGGCGACACTACCTCATCGGGGAACGCTTTGTGGTCTTCACGGATCACAAAATCTTGAGGTATATCTTCTCCATTCGGGACTAAAACTTGCGACATCGGAGATGGGTGGTGTTCCTACAGGATTACGACTTCGACATCTCTTATACTGAGGGAAAGGGAAATGTGGTGGCAGATGCCTTGAGCATGAGGACGTAGAAGGATGCGGTCCGAGAGTCGGCGAATGCCTGGAAGGCAATGGAATAGTTGGCTGACTTACACCTGGATGTGAGGATGGATAGCAGCAGAGGCTGCCTATATCAGATGATAGTGAAGTCATCCCTAATTCGACAGGTGCAGGAGTCTTAGTGGGGAGAACTAGAGTGTGAAGTGATTTGTGACTGGGTTGACCAGGGCAATGCTCCGGAAGGATGGACAGAGGATGGTCAGAACCAGCTGTTTTTCCAGAAAAGGTTGTTTTTCCCAGAGGTGATGTGTGGCAAGGTTCTCAACGAGTTCCACAACTCACCCCTGGCGGTACACCCAGGAGTTTTCTAGATGTACCAGGGTCTGAAGAGGCAGTTCTGGTGTCCCGGAGTTAAGCGAGCGGTGGCAGAGTTTTTGGCCAAGTGCATAGTGTGTCAGCAAGTGAAGGCTGAACACTGAGTTTCGAGCAGCCTACTGCAGCCTCTATATGTCCCCGAGTGGAAGTGGGATGACATCTCGATGGATTTCTTCATGCGACTACCCACAGTCCAAGGAGGGTGAGACGCCATCTGGGTGGTAGTTGACATGTTGACGAAATCGGCTCACTTTCTAGCGATCAGGGAGTCGAGTACTGTGGACGCTTTTTCACGAAAATACGTGGATGAGGTGGTGAGGTTTCATAGAGTTCTGAGGTCTATAGTCTCGGATAGGGATGCACAATTTACATCGTGAGTCTGTAGATGATTGCAGCATGTGTTTCGCACCCAATTATGCCTTAGTAATTCTTTCCATCCCCAGACAGATGGACAAACAGAGCGCACCATCCATACCTTAGAGGATATGCTACCGGCATGTTTTCTGGACTCAGGAGGATCATGGGTGTGACACCAGCCCCTAGTAGAGTTCGCATAGAATAATAGCTATCACTCTACCATTTGCATGGCCCCGTTTGAAGCCCTGTATGGGAGGCCATGATGTTCACCTATGTGTTGGGCTGAAGTAGGAGACGCTGGAATCCTCAGCCCGAAGGTGGTGTAGAACACAACAGAGAAGGTTCAGCTCATACGGGAAAGGATCAAGGCGGCCCAGGACCGACATAAGTCGTATTCTAATACCAGGAGGAGGCCCTTGGAGTTTGAGGATGGGGACCACGTGTTCTTGAAGGTCTTCCCTCGGCGTGGGCAGCAGAGATTCGGCAAGGGGAGTAAGCTTTCCCCTAGGTTCATTGGACCCTTTGAAGTATTGTGGCGGGTCGGCGAGGTGTCTTACTTGCTAGCATTGCCACCGCAACTACTGAGGATACATGGAGTCTTCCACATGTCCTAGCTCCGTCGGTATCTTTGCGACAATTCACACATCCTTGATTGGGGTGAGCTGGACATCGAGGACGACGTGACCTTTGTGGAGAGACCAGTGATGATCGAGGATCACAAAGAGAAGGTTCATTGTGGGCGAACCATTCCCTTGGTTCACGTGTTGTGGAGACATGGTGGGCTTGAGGAGAGTATGTGGGAGAGGGAAGCACAGATGCGTACCTAGTACCCAGAGTTGTTTTATGTTTTGTTCCTTGTTGTACCTGTTGTGATAGAATTTTTTGTCTTTTGGATATGAAATGTACTGGGTTTTCTTCCTCTAGATGTGTGTGAAAAGCCCTAGCTATGAGGGAGGAGAGAGCCCGACCCCTAATCAAGACACATTAAGGTGGATGCGATTAAACCCGTGCGGGCAAGTCAGTGCCGCCCAATGCAGATAAAATATTGACATGGGGGAGGAGACTCCCCAACCCACTTTCCTGGGCAGTTTGACATGGTATGTTTCTTGGATCTGGATAGAGAAATGTATTTGGTTATCATGGGTTCACTTCTAAGAGGTATCTTTCGAGGTGGTTGTTCGGACCCTCTCTTTCCTTCTTGTTTTTTTTTGATTCTCGAGGATGTGAATGGTTTAAGAGGTATATAATGTAATGTCTCGGACCCTCCTGGCCCATTACTTTTCCAAAAGTATGGTTCCACCAAAACGGTGGCACCGTGAGGGTGACACCGTGTCCCCTCTCCGAGCCTTTCGTTCTCCTTCCAGTACCTGAGATTTCCGCTCCCGCAACATAAGTTTCGACGTAAATTAATTCTTTTACTCCTTTTAAAACCATTAAAATCCCATAATTAATTCCTAGAACTCCTGAGAGACCTCCGTGTGTAACTTCCCCATCCACGTGGTCACCCCATGACCCCCGCGCCTCACGCGGTTACGCGTTCTCACCTCAACTGTTTGTGGCTCTTATAAACTAAGGGTTAGACATGGTTTCTCCTTTCCATGATTGTGGATTCTCACAAATAGCTTCTGGTTCATTGGGCGCATCGTTATCCGTAAAGTTCCGCGGCCGGCCTAAGCATTGATAGACGAAGCGATTTTCGTTTAGGCGAGCCGAATCGCTATCCCTGAATTTCCTCCCCCGGCCTCGGTGTAGATCGTTGATCCAACATGTAGGGAATTTCTCCTTCGACTCTCTCTTTTGGTGTATCATGCGGGGTGGGCGTGATTCTGTTCTGTATAATTGGATAAACTAGACCTAATTAATGATAATGAACGAATTCTATAAATAAAAGAGGGGGGGGGCAGTGATCGTTGATGTTGCCTTATATTTTGATGTTGTTACTTTAATGATCATCTTGTTGAGTTGTGATGTCTTATGCCTCTTGAAAATAGAGGCCATTGGTGGTCGTTGTTTGTGCACTAATGAACCCTGCTGATGTTTTAAATGGATTGTTGTAAATGTGAACTTCTGCTATGAAATTGGTTAATCACGTACATCCGGCTGAATAAATTGAAAGCACAAGGATCAATCCCTTCTGTGCTAACCCCGGTCAAAATGGAATTGAAATCATGGAATGTGTAAAATCTATTATATATGAAAATACAGGCTTGGCCTTGCTCAGTGTTGGTGGCAGTGTTTTGGTGGTTTTCTATTACGAGTCGATTGCTAGAGATGTGGAAGGGGATGGGATCCCCTATTCTTTTATGCTTTCGGTGGTTATGAAACTCGGGATGGAATCCCCTGTTGGTATGGATTCAGTGGTTGTGAGTTTTAAGACCGGGTGGATACTTGTTGATATCACAAATTGGGGTGGAATTCTCTGTTGTTGAGAACCTGGTATAGGGGTTATAGTTGTGGCTTGATTTTTTACCTTCCTGGACTTATGCTTATGCCTACTAGTTTCCCAGTAGTGCTTAAACATAAACATTATTACTGAACGTGAAATAAGAAAGGGGAAAAATGGGTTGTTAGCGTGAGTCGTGACTCGGACTTGAGTGCTGTTGTGATCTGTGGGCTATCTAAAGAAAAAAATTGCTTGGGTCATTGCTTGTTACCTATATACATATACTTGTAGCATTGTGTTTCTTATTCGTGCCCCACCCAAGTTGAGCACTTAGTGATGAACACCCCCATTTCATGGGGGAGGGTGTTTTTCCCAAAACTATTCATAGTGGCTGGTTATTAGCTACATTTCTGCTCCCTTTCCCGGATATCCCAAGTTTCTTTGGGCAGGCTGTGATGGCCTAAGGTCCATTATTAGCCCAAGAACTTTCGGGCGGGGTTGTGTGGTGGTTGGCCATGTTTGTGCGGTAGGTTGTTTCCCAAGTGTCTTCGGGATGAGGCCAATGTGTCTTCGGGCATGGAAGTAGATCCTTTAGCCCAGGTGTCTTCGGGTGTGGTGGTGGTTGTTCTAGCCTAGGTGTTTGTAGGCGTGGTTACATGTGATAGTTGTGGCCCAGGTGTGTGCGGGCGGGTGTAGAAGTGGGACTGTGGTGAGAATGGTGGGATTGTCCGATGCGTAGGATGTCTTAATAACCAGTGGGAAAGTGGAACGGGGTACCCAAACATCGATGTGCTCTTAATATATATAATACTTGACTTGCGTTATTTGGAGAGTGTACCTTAGTGAGGCTTGGGTGGATAGTTTACCCTATTAGGTGTTTGGTTTACTCTTTTTCTCACGGGACTTCAGTATATTCCCCCACTTGTGCACGAGAGTCCTTGTTTTTCCCTACTGAGTGTACTTGTATGCTCACCCTACGTATATAAAATTTCTTTCAGGTTTCTAGGAGGACTTCGGGGATCGTGCGGGACCATACTAGCTCGGATCCTTGGAGCAGTTGCAGTTGTCATTTTTTTCTTTTTTTCTTTTGTACTTACCCTTGTAGTCACCTTTTTCACCTTGTGGCTTTTAATTTTGAAACATGCACGTGGGAATGGTTTACTGTTGGCTTTATTTTTCTTTTTACCTTGATGTTGTTGGGTTTTCTTCTTCTTATATCTCAATCCTATAAAATAAAAAGGGTAATGCATTCCATTTGTGTGAAATTTCCATACCCTTGGTGCTAGTTGCCACTTTGGGACCTATTGAAGGCGTGTTTCGGGGGTCCTTATCTCTCCTTCAACTTAAAGAAGGAAGGACCTGGCAATCTGCTGACCCTTACCTCCTTTTAGTGAAGGCGGGTCGTGACATTTATTTACCCTCCAATAGATTTGAATACATTAAAAAAGATTTATAAATGATAAAGGTAAGGTAACCCTCCTTATTAACTATCTTTTGAAACTAATCTCCTTACAGTAATAGACTCTTTTTCATAGGGGGGGGGTTACATTTTCTTGTTAGTTTTTCAAACAATTCATAATGAAGTTTTTCAAAGTTTTTGTAATGATGTTTTTCAAACATTTCGTAATGAAGTTTTTCAAACATTTCGTAATGATGTTTTTTAAAATTTTCATAATGATGTTTTTCAAACATTTCGTAATGATGTTTTTCAAACTTTTCAGAGTAAATTTTTTCATAGTTATTTTTTCAAATTTTTCGTAATGAACATTTTCGTAGTTAGTTTCTCAAATTTTATTAATGAAGTTTTTCATACTCAAATTTTTGTAATAAATATTTTCATACTTGAAATTTTTATTTTAATGATTTTCGTACTTGAAATTTTCGTAATTAAGATTTTCATAATTGAAATTTTCATAATGAATATTTCAGTACTAAATTCTTTTTTTTAATGAATGTTTTCGTAGTCATTTCTTTAATCTAAATTTCTTCAAGAAGAATATTACCTATTACAAATAATCATCCAAGAAATCTAAAAGGTATGATTCTTTCTTGAATTATTGTAATCACCTTTTACTTGCTTGTAGTTTCTTTTGTTTCTTTTAAAATTTCTCAGACTTTAGTTTCTTTAAATATGAATGTTTTCTTTTAAAAAAAACCTCAAAATATTGGATGCTACCAAATTTACCTTGTGGCTATATTTTCAACTGTCGGATATAATCAGAAGATTTCTCAATCGTTGGATTGAGATGGGAAGATGAACTGTCACATCAAACACCTATATAATGGACCCCCAATGGGTTTTCTCACATCTATTTCAAGCCCTTGCATGAGAAACTCTACCCCCATACAAAATATCATTCCAAACATCGCAGAGTTTTATGATGTCCGAATGTCTACTGAAGAATCATCTCAAAAAGATATGTCTACAGTCAGGCCTATTCCGGAGTGGAAATTTTCTAAGGAAAGGTTATTTCATCTGAATTTCATCAACAATTATGATTCTACAATATCTAAGAATGTCAAGATCAAGGGATTGTAAAGTGTTTCCATATCAAATCCAGGGGCTCAAGACATGGTGTATCTAGATTTTCTCATCGAGTTTTATGAGCCAGTTTATTTCTTTAAGGAAGAAGGTAGAGAGAAGTTTTCATTCAAAATTTATGGAAAGACATATGTCGTTTCATACAACAAGGCTGCTAGATTGATTGGATTGTCTTATGAAGGGTAAGCTAAATTTTGTTCCCATAAGTTGTCCAATGTTTAAGGATGTTTTGTAAAATTGAAATTTATGGAGTGTCTTGGAATTTCAGAAGTCAAAACTCCGAAAATTGCTCATTTTTCTACAAATAATCGGATCCTTGAATTATGGGTTCAAGGGTTTATCATTCCATGAAAGGTTGATAAGAACACCATGAAGAAAAGTGATATGTACATCCTAGATTTTATAGTGAGTCTGAGGAAGATAAATTTGATGAAGCATATTATTATTACGATTGAAAATATTATGAATGGGAACATGAGAGCCCAGATAACCATGTATCCAGCCATAATCTCTAAGCTGATAGTTCTATGCTTGGATTCCTTCAATGGACCTTGCAGTTCAATGTCGAGGAACTGCAAAGTCATGGTGATTAGTGATGATACCCTAAAAATGATGAATTGGGTTTTTATAAAGAATCAGTAAAATTCTATGATCTACATGAAGAAGAGGCTGAAGCCATTCCAAATGAAAAAGATGCAGTTGAACCATAACGAAAAGCTAGAAAGAAGATGAAATTGAAAGAGGTATAAGTAGTAGATAAAACCCCTATAGCTAAGGAAGTTCAATCCGCACCTCCAAAGCCCAAGAAGTAGAAATCATATCCTGATGAGGTTGTTTCCATGTGGAGGGATGAAAAAAATAAATGGACAGAAGGAGAGCCACATTTTGGCATTGATCCTAAAGAGGACAAAGCATTGAAAGAGAAGGCAACCGATGAGCTTGAAATGCAAGACAATTAAAAGAAGTAGAAGAAAAAAATTTCTGAGGCCGAAATTGTGCTATCCCTTCAGAGGGATATTGAAATAGAATCCAAGAATATCACCATACCGAAATAATTCTTGGTTGAGGATTTTCTTAAGACTCTGGGTATGAAGTTTCTCTCTCCGTAAAAAGTCCAAGAAAATATTTTTGAAGAAAAGTATGATGTCAAAGTAGTATAAAAAGAAGAATGTAGTGGATGCACTGTAAATCTTATATTGCAAGTCAATGATTATCGTGAAAAGGAAACCCCTTCCGAGAATCTATCAATAAAAACTTATGATGCAGAGTCTTCAAAGCTCCCAACTCCTTTGAGGGATGAGGAAGGTGAAGATGGGAAGGGTGAACAGGAAGTTAATAAATTTTCTGAGGAATAATGTTCAAACCTTGATTTAATACATCCATAAGATGTTGAGTCTTGAGATTAGAAAGATATGATTGATGAAGATATAATTTTTCAGTTGTCTGATAGTGAGAATGAGTCGCCAGATGAGGAAGCCATTCCAAGAACTGAAAATGGAAAACAGGTGGTGGTTGATACAATAACTAATGATGATTAAAGGAAGAAGGAAGATGATGGTTCTTATCAGAAGAATCCTATCGAGCTAGAGGACGAACCATCACCTTGAAAAGTCTCATATTAAAAATCATCATCTCTAAGAAATTATTTTGACATTAAATCACTAAAGAATCTTGTTGACACCATTCATATCATTCCAGGCATTGACTCAAGATGTCAGATGCTCTAACACAACATGAATCAAAAATCAGATTCAGTGTCCATGGTTATGGACAAGTGCGTAATGATTGAGGTTGATGACAAGAACTTCCTCGTCAACTATGATGCCCGCATAAAATCTTGTATGAAAGTGGTCAGCTAGTCAATGAATATTGTTGAATATTTGAGAGAGCAAGATAAGTTTCAATATTCTGTTAAGGAATTTTTTGATACTGAAGATGGTAAAATCAAGGATCTCACAAATATCATTAAGAAAAAGAATACTCTTGGGAAAAATACTCAGATTCAAGAGGTCAAAGATCTGAATGGGAAGTTGTATTCTGTTTCCCAATGTTGGAAGAAGGAAAGGGATCATCAGATCGAGATCGAAGAGAAGCTAGTCTAGAAAGATGAGTTGTTGAAAGCCCAAGTAGAGGCTATGAAGACCCATGATGAAAAGAACAATGTTTTAGGGAAGAAAGCAGAGGATCGGGATCATATCCTTAAGCAAGCAGAGGAAGACCACAAGGAAATAAAAAAGATAAAGACCATACTGAAGAAATTGAAACCCAAGGAGAATGAAGTAAAATAGGTCCAGTTCGATCTTTTGTTTTATTTTCTTCCTTCTACAATTTCATCCTATCTTAATGAAATTCTGGTTGTTCGTCTTTGTTTGTATGCTTTGTACTAATAATTTAGGTACTATAATTTCTTTTCCATTCCCTCAAATTATTTTTGAAAATCCCAAAGGGGGAGAAAGGAAAATTAATACTAAGAATACTAAGAAATATCCCTAAGTATGGGTGATTGTATCTATAAGGCACTGGGCTTAAACCTTACTTAATATTGAATTAAATGAATAATTAACATTGATGATCTTTCAAGTTTAGAGTTTTAGAGAATTAGATCATAAATCATGAATTACATTCCACATTTAAACAAAGTGGTTACATAAAAGATAGTATTCATTTTTTCCCATCAACGAAAACATATTTAAAATAAAACATGGATTATTTCTTGACACATCCTTGACACTATCATCATATCATCCACCTTTCCCTTGACCTATGAAAAACATTTCAAAAACATGGGAATAGCATAAAGAGCTCAGTAAGGGAAATAAAAGTATAAAAGAAAACATTTGTCCATGTATGAAATCATAATTTACAAATAAAACATAATAATTTTAACATACCCCATCAAATCATGAATAAATCATAGAAATCATAAGGCATAAAAGTAACTGAAGGCATTCATAACATTCTTACGTAGGGAGTAAACCTCTTGGTTACGTTTGGAATACCCATCACAGTATATTCCCTAAATATCTTCGGAGATACCTTAACGTTTAACCCCTTCGCGTTACCCAATGCAATGGAGAGCTATATCGGGCTCACCAGACCTTAGTTTATCACGGAACCACCTATCTTCACATTAATGCCCATGAACCATAACATAATCGTATCACATAAAACATATATAAAGAAAACATAACATTTCCACTTTTCAATCACAATATATCAATAAAACACATTGATATAAAAACATTATGAAAACCATTTTCAATACCAAAATAAAAGAAGAGTAAAACATGTAATTTATTTTTCAATCAAACAAGGATATGGCTTGTAGAGGAATCTGAAACTCAAATAAGTTTCACGGCGGCGTAGAAGTCATTGTCACCGCATACGTACGACAAGAAAAACATTCCTTTTTCAATTTTTGTAAAACGCTTAGTATAAAAAAATTCCTTTTGAATAAACAAATAGTAAAAGGGGTTTATACACAGTATAAAATAAATTTGTGTATAAACAAAAATATTCCTCAATGAATGGAGATTGAGACGATGTCCCTTAAAAAGATGGTATAATTGGATTAAGGATATATCAATTACATAATTATGCGTGAAAAATGAATACACCAAATATAAGTGGATATTAAGTGTAAAAAAATCAAAGGACATTCACACATATTTATAGAACGAAATATTCAGGGAGTACAAGTTTATCCCAAAGAATCAAAATTGGGTTAAGATGTTCCCTTGAAAAAATTCGACAGCCTAACGGGGTCACTTCAAAATTCATAAAAAAAGTTGATGAGAGATAAATAGGGCATCTCATTACTCGGACATAAAATTTACATCAATAAGGATATATAAGAACATATACCAACATAATAGTATATGAATTAAAAGACATAACAATAGAAGTCTTTTAAAAAGAGGAGGGTGGAAGGATCCCTTACCGACTTGGGTAACTCTCGAAACGTACACCCTATTGAAGAAGGGTCATACAATGAATATTTAAATAACCATAAATTAAATTATATTACACAAAGAGTATAATAATGGGAATTAAATACACCACTCAAAGGAAATTGTGGAAAATGTAGCATAAATCTCACGTGACTAAAAGTGAGATGAAAAATCCCTTACGAAAACTCGACACCCTAACGGCGCCACTTAAAACTTCCAAAAATGGATTGATGAGATAAAATAGGGTCTCTCATCTTATTGAAATAAAATGTACAGCTAGAGGAATATAAAAGAACATCCCCCATCATAACAAATAGGATCTAAAATGGAGTGACATAATGGAGAGTACTTATAAAGAATGAGAGAGGTTAGATCACTTACGAAAATTCAGCAGCCTAACGGTGCCACTCAAAACATCCAAATTGGATTAGTGAGAGAAAATAGGGTACAGTAGGAGTAATATAAAAGGACAACCCAATCATTGGAAATATGATCATAAAAGAAATGACATAAAAACTGTACTTAAAAAGAAAGAGAGTGGTAGGATCCCTTACCTTGTGTCTGACATGACTCGATCGTTCTTTAATCTCATGAATAATAAAATTTGGTCAATTTATAATTTCATAATGACCTACTTTAAATATTATTATTCAGTTAATATCACATATTATAATTTTATAATAATTGGTTAATAAAGTGAGTTCATATCAGACGTTTTTGTCGATGTTCGGTACATGAGTAAAAATCGAACTTGTTGGAAAATATTTTTCCATGTAGTTATAGGTACATCATATATAGAATAGCATTGATGTTTTAAAAATCATATATATCCAGTATATATTCATTTTATACTATTCCATAGAATATGGAGATAAAAAATTAAAAGCACCGTTCATAGAGATGGTAGGCCGTACGTATGCATGAACGCTACTTTCATTTTTTGTCATATTAATGGAATTAAAACAAAATGAGATATATATATATTATAATTACAGAATGATATCCATAATTTAGATGTATTATATTACATATATATCCATTATATATATATGTACTTATAATAGAACATAACATTTGGAGATATGAAATGAAATGTACCGTTCATGGAGACGGTAAACCGTACGTACGCATGAACGCTACTTTCATTTATTTTATTGTATTAAATGGAATTAAATAATAATTATATAAAGGAATATTATAATTTCCATAGGATATCATATGTAATACCATTAATTCCATCCTTTATACGTCCCACATATGGCATTAACGAATCAAATCACTTTGAGGGGGCGGTAGTCCGCACTTCCTAAAATGAAGATATCGTGTTTAACCAAATGGAAACCATAAAGGTATACCATAAATGAAAGATACAGAAGATTAATGAATACATAAACATATTATATATCATATATAAATATAGTGACATCTTAATGGCCAGCTTTGAAGGTGTTAATATAATATTGAACAATCATCGTTTTGTGAGGCAGTAATTCACCATCCACAGAAACAATATGTTCTTAAACCATTAGACGAAGGTGTGTGAATGTGTATCTCAAATAATTTTTATAAAAACATCCTAGTATATTTATGATAATTGTGTTGTTACAAAAAAAAGTAATAAAAATATGTTAGGGGTTCGGAGAAGAAATATAAAACAAAAGAACACAAGGGACTACATTACCTTTAAATCGGGTAACTCTTTTTGATTTGAGCTCAAAGGCTTCCTTGGAAAGAATTTTTCCCAATGTGAGGCTTAAATGATGAATATATGGATTTGGAGAGATGAAATGGGCAGTGGTTGGCCGAGCCAAAGGATTCGGAGGTGTGTTTAAGGTGGTAGAGGTGGGGGCATTTTATATGAGGAGAGGAGGGGCACTCTTGGAATATTATAAAATATTACTTTATTATAAAATTATTTTCGGATTTAAAAGATCCCAAAAGGATATATTTCTAGGATAAGGTGATAATGTTTCGAAATACACTAATCCAATATGTTTGTAACAAGTTTAAGACTTATATTTCATCATATATTCTCATTTTATATAAATCGTTCATTTATGAGGTAATCACTGCATCATCACGGTGCCATAAATAAATTAATTTATATAATATCTAAAAATTATTAAAAAAATATCATGATGTAGGAAATCGTTTTATCTTTCTAATGAATATATATAGTCAAAAATATGATATGCATAACCCCTTCTAAATATTGTTTTATTAAAACAACACATGTTTTTGACATTTTAATTTTAACTTTAAATAAAAAGGTATTAATGTCATTTTCCAACCAAAGAGGATCGATGGGGTCCCAATGTTTACCCATGGATTGTATTGGTCGGCCATGACTCATCCAATGTGGTTAGGACATATTTATGGGTCATTTCATATTATTAAAACATTATTTTTACCTTAAACAACACTAATTACCTCTAATCGCGATTAAAACTTAAAGTGACTATTCACCAAAACAATTATTTTAATCCCATTGAACCACATTTTACTTCTTAATGACAACCATGTATGTCGAATTTTTTAAATTCAAAACAAATAGGTGTTAAAATTTCATTTAAACGAAAAATCGGTTTTTAAGTACCACTTAGTTGTTTCACTATTCATCAAAAATTTAAGTTTTCCAGAAAAATACCAAAAATTCACCCTAAGATATATTTAATATTCCGAATTAAAAAAATTATTTCTATTTTCAAAAATTCAAAACATATAATTTACATTATTTAATTTAATAATTAATTCCCGCTGTCAGAGCAAATAGTGTGTTTTTGTGAAACAATAAGTATCAAAAGATTAACACTAGATTAAGTCCAATTTTCAAGATGAAATTAATTCAAACGACACCTATTGGATTAAATGGTAAAATTATATTCTAATTTCAATTTAAACACAATTAAAAAGATAATATAATCATATAAATAAATTATATTAAAAAAAGGTTTTGAATTAAAATACAACATTTTTCACTATTCATTAAAAAAATGAACATTATCGGAAAAATACCAAAAATTTACACAAAGTAAATTTTGATGTCCCGATTATAAATAACCACTTTATTTTGCAAATATAACACATAAAATTTTAAAAAAGTTTATTTTAAAGAGGTTCGTCATCAAAAGGCGGTTAATCGACCTTTTAAAGAATATTAGAATGTTTACGCTTAAAATTGGATTCATTCACATTTTTAATCATCTAAAATTTATTGTAAAAAGTAAAAAAAATTGACAAACATATATAATCATTTTGTAGTTATTTCTGTTCATTCCTTCCATTACAACGTCTAGGCATTAACTACAATTTAAAATATTATTATTTTATTATTATAGTGCAACGTAAGATTCCCAAAAAAACTCGTTGTTGCGTATTGGGTACGCCATCGGGCATAGCATACCATTTAATGTTATATTAATATTTTACTCACAAATATGGATAAATGTGAAAATTTCATATTCTTTATTTACCTGGGGTGTTACATCCTTCCCCCCTTTTGGTAATTGCATCCTCACAATGTTAAAATTGGTCTTGGAAACTTCATTGAAAATCCCACATCGGAACAAGAGTCAGTCAAACAATCACTTTAAAATAAACAAAGAGAAGTACAAAGGTCACCCGGGTTAACCCATACTAGGATTCCATGTAGGAAAACATGGATATGGAGGAAAAAACAAAGGGTCGTGTTCTGAGGGAGAGTGATAGAAAACATTTCTATGAGAAAGTTAACCATAATAAAATCACAAACTTGTGATGGGTTAAACGGTATTCAATTCCCCAGTAGGAAAAGTTAACAGAAAAAATTTTAGTTTTTAGTTACTCTTAATTGAGGTATTTATTTTTGAGCTTAACTACATCATAATGAAACATAGTTACTTGTCAGGTAGACATTCAACTTTTACTAGATTCCTCAATGAAACTCATATTTTCTCCAAAAGATGAGTATTTAGGAAGACTTTCTTGCATTAAGAGTATTATAATCATCTTCTTGAGAATCACCTAATCCAAAAAAAAAGAAATATATATTTCACATGTCTTTAGACAAATTCCAAAACAAAAAGTGTTATTATGAGATCAGATAATCCACAAATGTATAATCCTTTATAAAAAGAAAATCTATTCTTAATCTCAAAAATTTTTCAAAAAAAATCCAAAGTTCAACGAGGACCATTCTATAAACAATTGTCCATAAAATTCTTCAAAGTAAACCAAACTAAGATTGAAACCCAAATATTTGAAGGATTTAATCACATAGTCTTCCAAGGTACAAAATAACTTTTATCTTCAAATAACATCAGTTGCTCTTAAATTCTCATTTTGAAAAGTAATTAATCTAATCACATATCCTCAATGATAGGTTAATCATTTCCATATATAATGCAAAATAATCTTACTATGGATTCCTTAAATCATCTAACTAAAAATTATTAGTCAAACTAACCGGGTACTTCAAGTAGTCCAGTGGTAGGCGATAAATACCAATCACACTTTGGTTGTGGGTTTAATTCCCACAACTTTGTCCGACGTGACGGGTTGTCACACGGTCTGCGTTTTGTACTTTTTCCAAAACTATATAATTGTTAATAAATTCCCCAAAACAAGATAATATTTTCAAAAATAATCATAACATATTTTAACATCATGTTTATCTCATGACTTTCATTTTCCATCATAATATATAATAACCCATAATTACCTCAAAATTAAGGATCATATAAACCCTAATGGTTACCTTTATAATTATTACCTGAACTTCCACATTGATTGGTCATCTCGTACATGATGAATTACAGAACATCCCAAGGTATAAGTGGTTGATCATGACTCCATGATAGTTGTTTTAGAACAACCACGAGTTTCCTCATTGAATCCCCCATTTCATCTAGTCTCTTAATCAGAGAACTACTACAGTTTCCTTCAAACCTATTGTCACTTTAGTGCCTGCTAGATCCAGCCATTCAATAATAACAAAAATTTCAGTGTGAGTATATCAACAAAACCATCATGTACTGATGATGAAGATAAACACTAAGATATACTTACTCATTCACTTTATCTAAAACTAGGAGTCTTTCTGAAATCCTAACCATTATGGTAATGTCACTTATGCCTTTAGAATACCCTAACCTCTAAAGTTATCTAAAACAACGTCTGATACCAACTATAAGGCCCCAGACTTAAACCTTACTTAATATTGAATTAAATGAATAATTCACATTGAGGATCTTTTTAGGTTTAGAGTTTTAGTTAATTAGATCAGAAATCATGAATTACATTCCACATTTAAACAAAGTGGTTATATAAAAGATAATATTCGTTTTTACCATCAACGGAAATATATTTAAAATAAAACATGGATTATTTCTTGACACTTCCTTGACACTATCACCATATCATGAACCTTTCCCTTGACCTGTGAAAAACATTTCAAAAACATGGGATGAGCATAAAAAGATCAGTAAGGGATATAAAAGTACGAAAAGAAAACATTAGTCCATGTATGAAATCATACATTACTCATAAAACATAATAATTTTAACATACCTCATCAAATCATGAATAAATCATAGAAATATTAAGTCATAAAGGTAACTTGAGGCATTCATAACATTTTTACGTAGGGTGTAACCCTCTTGGTTACATTTTGAATACCCATAACTGTATATTCCCTAAAACATTTCGGAGAAACCATTACATTTAACCCCTTCATGTTACCCAATGCATTAGAGATCTATATCGGGCTCACCCACCCATATTTTATCATGGAATCACCCATCTTCATAATAATTCCCAAGAACCATAACATAATCGTATCACATAAAACATGTATAAAGGAGACATAACATTTCCACTTTTCAATAACAAGATATCAATAAAAAACATTGATATAAAAACATTATGAAAACCATTTTCACTACAAAAATAAAAGAAGAGTAAAACATGCTATTTATTTTTCATTCAAAAAAATTTATGGCATGTAGAGGAAGCCGAAACTCAAATAATGGTCACGGCGGCAGAGAAGTCGTTGTCTCCGCATACGTACGACAAGAAAAACATTCCATTTTCTAGTTCAGTAAAATGCATCCTATAAAAACATTCCTTTTGAATAAACAAATAGTCAAAGGGGTTTATACACCATATAAAAGAAATTTGCGTATAAAACCAAATATACCTCAATGAAAGGAGATTGAAACGATGTCCCTTACAAAGTCGGTATCCTTGGATTAAGGATAAATCAATTATATAATTATGTGTGAAAAAAAGAATATACAAAATATAAGTGGATATTAAGTGTAAAAAAATCATAGTACATTAACACATATTCATATAAAGACATATTCAAGGAGTACAAGTTTATCCCAAAGAATCAAACTTGGGTTAAGAGGTTCCCTTTCAAAAATTCGACAGCCTAATGGCGTCACTTCAATATTACGAAAAAGAGTTGATGAGAGATAAAAAGGGTATCTCATCACCTGGACATAAAATTTAAATCAATAAGGATATAAATTAACTTATACCAACATAATAGTATGTGAATTAAAAGACATAACAAAATAAGTCTTTTAAAAAGAGGAGGGTGAAAGGTTCCCTTACCGACTTGGGTTACTATCAAAACGTACACCCCATTGAAGATGGGTCATACAATGAATATGTAAATAACCATAAATGAAATTATATTACACAAAGACTATAATAATGGTAGGTACATACACCAATCAAATTAAATGGTGTAAAATGTAGCATAAATCTCACGGGACTAAAAGTGAGATGAAAAATCCCTTATGAAAACTCGGCAGCCTAATGGCACCACTTAAAACATCTAAAAATGGATTGATGAGAGAAAATAGCGTCTCTAATCATATTAAAATAAAATTTACAGAAAGAGGAATATAAAATAACATCCCCCATCAAAAAAAGAGAAACATAAAATAAGTGACATAAAGGAGAGTACATAAAAAGAAAGAGAGATGTTAGATCTCTTACGAAAATTCGGCAGCCTAACGGCGCCACTCAAAACTTCCAAAATGGATTGACGAAATAAAATAGGGTATCTCATCATATGAAAATAAAAAGTACAGTAGGATTAATATAAAATAACATCCCAATCATAAGAAATATGAGCTTAAAATTAATGACATAAAAGAGTGTACTTACAAAGAATGATAGGGGTAGGATCCCTTACCTCGTGTTCGACATGACTCAATCATTCTTTAATCTCCTGAATAATAAAATTTGGTAAATTTATAATTTCATAAGGAAGTAATTTAATGCTTATTATTCAGTTAATATCACATATTATAATGTTATAATAATTGGTTAATAAAGTAACTTCATATCAGACGTTTTTGTCAATGTTCGGTACATGAGTAAAAATTGAACTTGTTGGAAAAGAATTTTCCATGTAGTTACAAGTACATCATATCCAGAATAGTATTTATGTTTTAAATATCATATATATCTTGTATATATTCATTTTATACTATTCCATAGAATTTGGAGATAAAAAATTAAAAGCACTGTTCATGGAGACAGTAGGCCGTACATACGCATGAACGCTACTTTAAATTTTTTGTCATATTAATGTAATTAAAAAAATGAGAGATATATACATTATTATTCCAGAATGATATCCATAATTTAGATGTAATATATTACATATATATCCATTTTATATATGTACTTATAATAGTACATAACATTTGGAGATAAGAAATGAAATGTACCGTTTATGGAGAAGGTAGGTTGTACGTATGCATGAATGATTATTTCATTTCTTTTTTTGTTGTTGTATTCAATGGAATTAAATAATAATGATATAAAGTAAAATTATAATTCCAGTATGTTATCATATGTAATACCATTAATTCCATCATTTATACGTCCTACATATGGCATTAACGAATCAAATCACTTTGAGGGGGCGGTAGTCCGCACTTCCTAAAATGAAGATATCGTGTTTACCCATAATGGAAACCATAAAGGAATGACATAAATGAAAAATACAAAATCTTAAGGAAAACATAATCATATTATATATCATATATAAATATAGTGACATCTTAATGGCCACCTTTGTAGGTTTTAAAATAATATTGAACAATCATCATTTCGTGAGGTAGCAATTCGCCATCCACAGAAACAATATGTTCTTTAACCATTAGATGGAGGTGTGTGAAAGTGTATCTAGAATACTTATTATAACAACATCCTATTATATTTAAGATACTGGTGTTTTTACAAAAAAAAAGTAATAAAATGAGTTTAGGGGATTGGAGAATAAAAATAAAACAAAAGAACACAAGGGAATACATTACCTTTAAATCGGGTAACTCTCTTTGATTTGAGTTCAAAGGCTTCCTTGGAAAAGATTCATCCCAAAGTTAGGTTTAATTGATAAATATAGGGAGTTTTAGAGATAAAATGGGAAGGGTTTGTCCGAGACAAAGGGTTGAGAGGTGTGTGTATGGTAGTAGAGGTGGGGGCCTTTTATAAGAGGAAAGGAGGGGCACTCTTGGAATTTTATAAAATATTAATTTATTATAAAATGATTTTCGGATTTAAAAGGTCTAAAAAGGATATATTTCAAGGATAAGGCGATAAGGTTTCGAAATCCACCCATAAAATAGGTTTGTGACAAGTGTAAGACTTATATTTCACCCTATCTTCTAATTTTATTTAAATCGTTCATTTATGAGGTAATCACTACATCATCATGGTGTCAGAAATAAATTAATTTATTTAATATCTAAAAATTATAAAACAAATATCATGATGTAGTAAATCTTATTATATTTCTAATTAATATCTATAGTAAATAATATTACTTGTATAACCCCATCTAATTTTTTTAGTAAAACAACACATGTTTGTGACATTTTAATTTTAACTTTAAATAAAAAGGTATTAATGTCATTTTCCAACCAATGTGGATCCATGGGGTCCCCAAGTTGACCCATGGAATTTAGTGGTTGGCCATGACTCATCCAATGAGGGTAGGACATGTTTCTAGGTCATTCCATATTGTTAAAACATTATTTTTACCTTAAACTACACTAGTTACCTGTAATCGCAATTAAAACGTAAATGTTATTATTCACCAAATAAATTATTTTAATCACATTGAACCACATTTTAATTATTAATTAAAACCTTGTATGTCGGATTTTTGAAATTCAGAACACAAAGGTGGTAAAATTTCATTTAAACGGAAAATCAGTTTTTTATGCACCACTTAATGGTTTCACTATTCATCAAAAATTGATGTTTTCCAGAAAAATACCAAATATTCACCCTAAGCTATATTTTATATTCCGACATCAAAAATGATTTCTATTTTACAAAATTCAAAACATAGAAGTTACATTATTTAATTTAATAATTAATTCCTGATGTCAGAGCGAATAGCGTGTTTTTATGAAATAATAAGTACAAAAAAATTGACACTAGATTAAGTCCAATTTCAAGATGAAAATAATTCCAACGACCACTATTGGATTAAATGGTAAAAATATATTATAATTTCACTTTAAAACCAATACAAAAGATAATATAATCATATAAATAAATTAGATTAAAACGAGGGTTTGAATTAAAATACAACATTTTTCACTATTCATTAAAAAATGAACTTTATCGGAAAAATACCAAAAATTTACACAAAGAAAATTTTGATGTCATTATTCTAAAGAAGAATTTTATTTTGTCAAATATAACACATAAAATTTTCAAAAAGTGGATTTAAAAGAGGTTCTTCATCAAAAGGCGGTTAGTCGACCTTTTAAAGAATATTAGAATGTTTACGCTTAAAATTGGATTCATTCGAATTTTTAATCCTCTAAAATTTATTGTAAAAAGTAAATATATTTGACAAACATATATAATCATTTTGTAGTTAGTTCTGTTCATTCCTTCCATTACAAAGGCTAGGAATTAACTAAAATTTAAAATAATATTATTTTATTATTAGAGTGCAACATAAGATTCCCAAGAAACTCGTTGTTGCGTATTGGGTACGCCATCGAGCATAGCGTCCCCTTTAGAGTTATATTAATAATTTATTCACAAATATGAATAAATGGGAAAATGTCATATTCTTTATTTACCTGGGGTGTTACAGTATCAATGGAGGAGTTTTTATTACCGAGGTTTCCATAATCAAGGCAAAGAAAATTATCATTCTAGAAATATAGAATAGGATCCTTAGAATCCCAAAGCCAAAGGGGGAGTTAGTCATATTCATCATAATCTATGTGTAATGGGATATATGTTTTACTTTCAAAATCTAGAAAAATAATTTCTATGTCCTTTTATTATTTTCTTAAGGATGTTTTTGCTTCCAAAAGGGGGATATTGTTGAGTTAATAAGGTTTTTCTTACGACTTTTACATTCCTTCATGTTTGTGGGAGATTGTTGAGTCAGTAAGGTCTCTTTATTAATTGACCATTCCTTCTTGTTTTGAAATTCACAAACACTGTATCTGAAGTAAAATATCTTTTTACCCAATTTTTTAATTCATTAAGGAATATTTTCTTTCCCAAGGAAATTTATCCTTACCATGTTTTCATTGATCATATTTTGTCTAAGTTTAAAATTAGGTTTCAGGTCTAAATCCTCAGAATCATATAATACTTAGACCAAGAAGAATTGTATTTTCAGACTCTGAATTTAGACTCCGAATTCTCTGAATTCAGACTCCGAACTCTTATTAGTTATGACTTCAAATTCTAATTAATTGAGACTCCGAACATTGTATGTTCTGACTCGGAATTCTAATGAATTCAGTCTCTGAACTTTGTATGTTCAGACTCGGAATTATCATGAACTATGAAACTGAACATTATAAGATTATACTCCTATTTTTCATGATCTATGACTCCGAACTTTGTAAGAACATGTTCCGAATTCTTGGGAATCTAGACTCCGAATTTCCTTGAAATTTAGACTCCATAATTCTATAGAGTTCATGTTCTGAATTCAAAGAAAATAGTATCCGAATATCCTTGTATTATAGACTCAAAATTTATTTTTGGTTAGAATATGAACTTTAATATTTCCTTACATTCCAAAAATTTGATTTTGGTTATGTAACCATATTTTTTCTTACTGGTGTTTTTTTTATAAACATATAATGTACTTTCAGTTACACAGTAACCATTGTTTGAGTGACACATGTACAGGTCCTTCCAAAACTCAAGGAAAAATAGGACCGTTGGAGGAGGGAGTCGAACTTTGAAGCTCTGCTTAAATATATCAGCTCATTTGAACGATCGCACAACCTTTTTTGAAGATATAAACATTTAAAACTTGGCTTACATGCTGTTGAGGTGTTTTATAGAGAGATAGTATCTTATAAACTCTCAGGCTTCCTGCATAGTGTTTGAGCGGCTTGATCAAACTTTTCTTCTTGCATATTTTCTTTGTGAAGAGGTGCGGTTTTGTTGAAATCTGAGACATCGGGTTGTGAAGTACGAGGTTCCAATTTCCTTAAAAATCGAGGGCCTGTGGGGATAGAAAGACAGATACTGATCTTTGGATTGAGGGAATACCTAGGTTTGGGTAAGACAGACCTTCATGAATGTATAAATCAAGGAAACTTTTATCCAGGGTTGTTGGATACCCATCTATTTGGGTTAAAATAGTTACTACTTGTTTATTGTAGTGTTGTATGTTTGTTTTCCACTGTAATTTTGGATTTTGAGGAAAGTATTTTTTTATACATCCTTATACTTGTACTCTAATTATATAGGATTCTATACCCTTTAAGGTAGAATCATAGTTGTTGTAAACTTTTATTATAGTTCATTTCCGGATTCACTTTTCTAGAATCAAGCACGTTTTTAGATCTTAGAGGTATTGTGAATTTTGTTTATGCAATATTTTCTTAAGGATTTTTTAAAGTATACAATTCACCCCCACCACCTCTTGTATATTGAGTATCTACACTATTGTTTGATACTATAATCAGTATAACATCTATTATACTATCGATCCCCAAAGGACATTCAATGTATTGGAGGTTGAGATCATATTTTCTGTTAAATTAATATCTTCCCACCAAAATATTTACATTTTAAATGATATAAAAAATGGGAAGACATTTCATTGGATTGTTTTTTTCATGAGAAATTTTTATTATTGATAATATAAAAAAAATTTAGATGATATAAACCATTTCATTGGTAGAATGACTATAATGTTTTCTGATTCCATATTAAATTTTACATCTCTGTATAATAGAGTTTTGTTACACCAAAAATTCAATATTAGAACATTTGAATATTGAATACATGATTCCATTGAGGGGATTATTTTATTTGTAGTTCAGTTACCATGGTAGACTTTTTAGAATAATATGGCCTCAAAAGGATGAATGTGAATAGTGTATTCCTATTATCCATATTGCTCATTATTACCCATTTATTTGATGGTTTATATTAGTATATTTTTTTACATGATAAATATTTATTCTCATAACTAGTACATGCACTCAAGTCCACCAGAATTCCTTATGTATAATATGCAGCGCATAACATTGGTATCAAAGTAGATCGCCCTCGAGTGGGTCGATAATATTTTGAGATAGTTTGAGGTAAGGCTCATGGTAAATGTGAATTGAAATTCATTATTTAATTGAGCTATGATATTTTTTTGTATGATCATCCTAATTTTTATTTGGATGAATTTTTGGACTATATATTCTTTTGATATATTATTAAATGTATGTGTGTTATTTATTATTGTTTTATCCTATCTATATATCAAAAATTGAATGCATTATTTTTCTAATTTGGTAACTATTTATATATTTGATATTTATGCCATTGATTTATAGAGTATAGTATCAAAAATATTGATAAAATAATATAATTATTTATTAAAATCCACCTACATATGAGCAGACATTCGATATATGAAATTTTAACAACAAATATTGTCTCATTCATAATAATTTAGTTCTAGAATTTAAATAAAGTTATTATAATTTTTAAATTGGATTTCCCTTTTATAAAATGGTTTATCGAGATATGAATCTATCATAGCATGTAATGGATAAATTCATGGTGTCTTGTGGAATCAAGGATTGGGGAAATTATGATTTACCAATATTATATGAAATATATTTTCAGTTGTTGTTTTATCAATTGAGATCCTTTTTCATGATTGATTTTATAATTTTAGTTTTTATGGGTTTTCACTTTTCCTAAGGTAGAAAGAGGTTTGTATTAAAGAATCATTCATTTTATATGGGATTCAAAATAATTTCATGTTATGGTTGGTGACTCATTAATATTTATGATATAGATTCTTATTTTTTAATGTGTTCATAAACACATATATAATAATTCCTTTTATATCTTGTTAGTTATATCATAATCATATTTACTAGGGAATTCCAAGTGTATTTTTGTATGGACCTTACCATGTGATTTTTGCTATTGGTTAATATATATTACTTAGGATCATGGGATGTGTGGTAAGATGTTATGGGTCAATTTTAGAATTTAATCTTGATGGTGGGTTAATATAACATAAAAATATATAATTTATTATTTATAATGGGAAAAAAATTATTTGTGGAGATAGATATGCTTAATTTAAAAGATAGTTTAATTCATGGATCATTTACATATAATATTTTATTTATCCTAGAGTTGCTTTGGATGAATAATCATACTTAGAATGTAGAATCAATTTGAAGCCCCATATTATGTGTTTAAAATATTTTCTCATAGTATTTAGTGGTTGGTGATCATAGATTGTTCGATTTAAGGATTGTAGGGAGTGGATGGATCACTTCTCGCATTGTGGTCACCCCCATGTAGCATGTGGCATTACAGAAGGCTTTGACATGAGTTCACATCATTTTAGATTTTAAAATATGGTCATATGAGTTATTGGAGGTTTTAGTTCAATAACCATTGGATTAAAAAATATATCTTTGTAGTATTTAATTATTATTTTTTAATATATTCCATCAAATGTAAGTGATATGTTATATTAGATTAATGAATCCTTTTTAAGTGGGACTGAAAGATTGATTGTATTTTAAAAAATCCCAAAAATTATGAATTTTATTTATTGAAACACGTTCAATTATACCCTTATTAAATTTTATAACAATCCCACAATAAATATATTATATGAAATAAACCATGTATTGTTATTATTATAAGGTTATTCCGCATAGTAAAAAACTACATTCATTCTTGGAGACTCCTTTTGGTCCTAGGAAATTCACTATTACAGTTAACTGAAGTTAACAATGAGAAAAACCTTGTATCAATCATAATATCTATTAATTTGTATGATTATACAAACTACCTTTACAGTACAATGTTTTTTCATATAATAATTATCCCTAAAAATAATGTTAGTATTTTTCAACCGTCATGATCAATGTTCAGGTAGAAATATATGTATATTATTATCCATATGAATGAGGTCATTCTTTGTGACATTTTCTACATCCAGTAATATTTTATTTATTTGATCCCACAAAAATTTCTCTAGATATTTTGAATTGTGTTTTGTTCCCTAAAAAACAATTTCAGCTAAAAAACTAAAAGAATTTTTTTCCAAAAACACATTTATTATTTATCTAAATAGAAACCATTGTATAATGAAATGATTGAAAGATATTACTAATAATATTCATTAATATGAATGAGAACAATGATTGGAAACTATTATATGCATAAATTTTGAAGTGTTTCAGCTATTAATACATATAAAAAATGTTCTAAAATAATTTCTAAAATGTATTTTCATCAATAATTTTAGGTACTCCCAAGGTTTAATATGAAACAAACGATTTCCTATTACATAGTATGTGAAATTCCAAAATAAATAATTTATTCTTAAATGAAATTCTAGGTAAACCAATTAAATATTCTATATTATTGTCAATTTTCATTAATATTCATGATTTCTCTAGAAATTATAGATCCCTAAAAATTATTTATTTTCATATATTAATTAACATACTAGAAAATAATTGAATATTTTGATACATAATACCAATTATAAAAATTTTAGAACCATATTAATCATAATAATTTAAATAAAATGTTTTATGTAAAAAATTGATAAACTCCATTGGTAATAATTTTATCTAATGAATCAGTTGGAAACATCACCATCAAGTGAGATATTTTTTATAAAACCTTCAAAGTATTTTATTCCACATAAAAATACTAAGCTTTAATACCATACATTTTTTCAATGATTATCTATAAACATCTATCTCTTTGGACACATTACAAAAAATAGTCTTTTGGGTGCTTTACATCTGTCCAGAACCATCTTTTTCATTCAGTACTCATGACTCTAATGGATATCTAAAACATGGATATTTTTATTTTATACATCATCCAAATATTCCCTTCATAACATTGTAACTTAGATATTTATAATTTAATATAATATTGATATTTAAAATCCATATAAATTTTTTATCTAAAAAACATCATCCTATATCAATTTCTATTAACTCATAGTTGATGGATTTATACAATGATGAAACTATTATGACTTTAGACACCTCCAATGTCTCTTTTTGTTGAATATATTGGATTTAATCAATGAATATTTAGCAGTAAATTTTATATTTTTTCTATAATATTGAGCCTCATTTTTTCTAGGAATATAGACAATTCTACATCCTCAATTATATTTCATTATTTCCCCAATTGTTATTCTCCATGAAATTTTTTTTAATTTTTATATCATTCATTTCTATGTTTGGTATGTTTCTCATGTAGCCTTTGTCTAGTAGATCCATATAAATCATTAAATAAATAATATTTATCCACATTTACCATCATTCATATTATACAAACCTAGAGGTTGGAATTTTGTCAAAATTTCAATATTGAAAATTTCGCCTCATAATAAATGTTTCACAATTCTTCCTTTTTAAAATCATCAGATTATTGAATTCATCCAAGTGATACATATAAGAAAAATAAAAATATATATAAATAATAAATCATTCATTGGATCAAGAGTTCACTTTTTATGAGGATTAGATTGGTGTATTTTCATGAAATAATTAAAATATAGTATTTATTTGAAACATATGGGATTATTAAGAAAATATAATTAATATTATTCTTAACAGACACCCAACCTCTTCTTGTAAATTTCTAATAAATCATAAAAAAATTGTTGATAAAATAATCCTCTATTAATTTCCCAAGTCCACAATAAAATAAATAAAAAATTAGATTGACAGGAAATATATAACATTGCCAGGTTAAAATAATAGAGGATTTTTTTCTCACAATTTTTTTTACATATTCTTAAAAAATTTCATTCAATAACAAAATTTTCACAAAAATCATTTTTAAAAAACATTTCTAATCATTATTCCACATTTCATAAAATAACATACGTTTCCATATATAATTTATTAAAATCATAGTACTGGTTAAATTAATGTTTTTGAAAATATTACTTCCCTCGATGAGGTGGGTTTTTTCAAATGTATGATCAAATACCCTTGAATTATCTCATCTAGATTTTTTCCAACATTATTTACTCTCCAAATATTCTCTAGTGTATTATCCACCTAATTTTTGGATATCCATGTCATCATAACCATATAATAATCTGTCGTACAATATTCTTATAGGGTTTTCAATTTATCTCACTGATTTTCAATATAACCTAAAGCACAGTTGTTGTTTCCTTCATTTATAGAACTGGATATCATTGGAGGACGATAAAAAAGGTGATGAAGTCCAAATTCAACAAAAATTTTTTTTGGCATAGATTTGGAAAAAAACATCAAATTTTTTAATATTTTACTAAACTATAATGATCATAACATATGAACTTATTATATTTTCATCTATAAAATCATACTTTATATTAATGTGTTTTTGAATTTTATATGGTAGTATATTTTTCAAAAGTGAATTTGAATAATGATTATAATAATGCATCATTAATGGTATTAAATAAATAATATTTAAATTATCTACCTAATCAATTATCCAAATAATATTTGTATAATCATGGGCAGGGGAAACAGATCCAACTTCATCTCTACTCAATGTAATTGAACATTTTTTCATATTATGGAAAATCACACAACATTATTCGATGAAAATTGTTCCTCAATAAAATGATTTTGAGTAATTGAAAACTTAATCTTAGTCAATATTATTATATACATGAACATTTATATATATTATTCTCTTATAAAAAATTACATGGTTAGCGAATTATTTTATATAAATGTAAATTTTTTCTTCCAACGTATGTGACACTTTATAATAAATTTAATAACAAGAAAATAAAATTAAAAATCTTACATGATTTTATTCATAGAATATCCATGATAGAGAATAATTTCAATAAACACTACATAATCTTTATGATTTAATATTTTCCCATATTCATCATTATTAATCTTCATGCCAATATAAATCAGAGTAGAAACATATATAAAATCTAATTTTACATTTTTTTAAAACACATCGGTATACATTTATTTTGATGGAAACATATTTCATTAAATTCTTTGTAATTTGAAGATATAAAATAATTAAATTCTATGAGAATTAACCTTTTAACATTTTCCTCCATTTCAAAATCCTAATTAATACAACCATAACATCTCTTAAATATAAATATAATTTCATCAACATAAAAATTAAAAAAATTTGTACCATAGTTCATCTCATTTACTAATATATTTATTTTATGTTTTCTAATAGAAATATTTCAAATTTCAAAATAACTATCATATTTTTAGTACAAGGAATGTAGATATTATTTCAACCCATATAATTCATTCATCAATTAAAATATTAGAGTATGATCATTATCATGTAATAAAAAACAGTGTTACCTGATGCTAAAATATTTTCATATTTCCCTAAATTAGAAGGGTGACTTTATATCCAACTTTTAAATTTATAATAACATTGTGAAGCCATAAAAAAAATATTTTCAGGATTCTTATATTATAATGGGGGAACACATTAATTCAAAATAATTTCCTCCCACCAGTGAGTAACTATAAAATATATGTTGTTCTTTGTTTTTTTGAAAATATATCCATGTTTTTTCAGATCATTAATATACATCAAATGTTTTTTAAATAAAAATAATTTCTTGTAGTCCTAGAAGTAGAACCACATTTAGTTTCTCTCAATTTAATATAACTATTCATTCATGGATTTTATTTTTATTTTTCAATTCACGTATTTACGAACTCATTCTTATTAAAATATGAGATAAGAGATATCTGATTAACATATCTCAACATTCATCTAGTCTAAATTTGCTCATTTTGATTTCCAAAAACGTTTTAATATTCAAACTGCTAATAAAGGGTTATAAATATTATTGTTTCTCATTACATTTTCACATTCCTCTTCATATGCTTCCTCTTAATATATATACACTTATTTTTCTCAAAATCTTCAAAATTTTATATATTTATATTTCTAATATAAATGTTATATTCTAAAACATTTTCAATAAAAATTGTTATGGATATTTGGATTTCAATTAACTTCAGATCATTTGAATAAAATAGATTTTTAAAATGATACATCCAATTATTATAAATTCTTCAGTTGGGTAAATATCCTAGGAAAATTATTTCCTCATATTTTCCATCAAATATTCCAAGATCCCGAGATTTGATCATTACTGAGAAGGGAATTCTAAAAATCACGAAATGATATACTTGATATTTGTTGGTATATGAAATTTCATAACAATTTATTTTTTATTTTTACAATAATAATAATAAATTATTTAAAATTATCAAAGAACTATTATCATCCCTCTATAAAAACATATAATTTTTACACCCATCCTATATGATTAATAGAATATACATAAATGTATTGTTTTTTCCTGTATACAACTCCATTTTGCAGATTATTGTATAGGTATCTGTATTAATTTTTCATTACATGGTTGATTATATTTTATTTTAATGAAATACATGTTCACTCTATAACTTTATTTGTTATCATCTAAATTAAATTAACACTAATTTATCTTTCAAATTATTATTTTTTTTGGAATTTACCAATCACGATTCATTTTGACTTGTTATATAAAAATTATATTCAATCCTTTACTATGACAGTATTATTCATAAAACATAATATATGGATAATTTTTGAATACATTTATTCTAAAAGTTCCATTTTCATTGATTTTAAATATAATGCATACTCGCCACTAATGAAACTAGAGTTATGATGTTATCTAATGATATTTTTATTTCCTTTTTTCTTTAAAACCCTATAAAAACATTATTTTCATCCACACTTCTATTGAAATATGGATAACTCTTGAATATCACTTTTATTCAATATTCAAAAAAATATACATCTTAAGGGAAATTTTTTAACCATATAAACATATATGGAATAATTAGATTTTAGTTTTTGAGCATCAATCATAAATATTAATATTACTATGATTTTTTGAGAAAATTAATATCGCATATAAACCATACATCCATTACTGTTTTAATCATATTTCACGATTTTTGAATTTCAAATAATTTTTTAGGAACATTCACTATCATCGATTCATTTTTTTTCTTTTAATTTTTTTTTTCAGGTTATATCTACAAAAATTCTTATTCGTCAACATTTTTTACTATGGACTCATATTATTTTATATCATATTAGGTTTTATTCGATTATATGACAAAACATATTAAAAAATGTGATGTTTCTTTGAACATCTGTAAAAACATTCTTCAAGGTAGCCAAAGTATTTATTTGGAATCATTCAATCACTTTGACATTATACCTTCATTTCATATTATAAATTATGAAAGATTCTGTATCTTATTATTTTATTACTCCATCTCAATTTATATATAAATATATGGAGATATATGTTATGGAAAATATTATAAATATTTCCCATATATTCCACAAGACAAACAATATCCACTGAATCTCAATCTTCTATAGAAATAGGCTTTATCCTAGTAATCAAATTTTTAATATTGATAACATATTTCTATTTTTTATCCAAGAATGGGGATAATTCATATAGTTGGAAATATTTTTTTTCAGATATATTTTTCACATAGACTCTCAATACATGATTTGGAATCATTTTTATTACTCCATTAATGTTATTTATTTTAGATGACCATTAAAATTTATTGGATGATGATTTCACCAGATTTATTGAAGGATACTATTTTTCAATATATGATTATTCAAAATATATATTTATATACTTATTTACTTTTTTTATTCTTTAATATGCTTTTTTATCCATATAATGATTTGATTTTGTTATACAACACTAATATATTTTAGTATCATCTTTTTTACTCATATCATTGACTATATTTCCATGTTCATCAATATTTAGTTTCAGGTATATAATCTCAAAGATAAACCAATATTCTTACAGGATTTCATATTTTTAACCTTTATAATTCATTCAATTTTATTTCTTTTAAATTTATTTTTCCTACATGAATTTTTTTTCTTATCAAAAGATTCTACATATTTTGATCATATCAGATATTCCTAATATCACTATTTTGAAATGAATTCTTCTTCAAAATAATAATATTTAATACTTATCTCAACATGTTCTCAGAATGTTATCAACTTTCAAAATTTTCATATTCATTAAATTTTCTTTTTATAATTTTTGGAAAAAATACCACATGATGTATAGTTACGATATTCGGGTTGATATTTTTCTAATAAAAAACATATTATTATTTTATTGAATATTTACAAAGAAATTATAAATATTTAGGGTTGGATTATTTAATTATTTTATCCATCTATTATTTCCTCAATATTGGGATTTTTTGGTGACCCAAATTTCCATGAGCCATTATTTTGTGAAAATATTATGATTAGGGTGTTCTGGGGGTTGTTCGTGACTCACTCCATGAGTTTTCCAAAATCCAGTTTTGAACTGTCAGTATTGGCATGGTAATAGTTTGATGTTTCAATATATCAACATTTCATTGTGTTAGCATGTATGTAAAAAAAAATCGGTGATTCAGGGCCATCAGCATCAATGAGTCAGTGGTGTCAGCATCAATGAGTCAAAGGCGTTAGTGAGTCATTGTGTTGGTAACTCTACATCAGTGGAACATCATCTTTATGTCATGTCAGTAGCTCAACTATTGGTGGCTCAAAATTGATGGCTCAATTTCACTGTCACAAAATTAGTGGATCAACGTTAGTTGGTTAGCATCAGTAGGTCATTTTTGTGCTCACTCGAGGGTGCCTAAACATCAGTGTCTCATTTCTAGTTTTTCCATTTTTCCCTGATTCGGCCCACTTAAATATATTTTATTTAAACCATGATTAAGCTTTGTTTGGCAATTTTTAATTGAATTTCAACAGATATTATGTATATCTTTAATATACTAACATTTTTGGGGATTTGTGATACTCAAACCACGTGATCATGACCATGATCAGGTGATTAATGGCATTGAAACCCATTATTCCTTTCACATATGAACTGGCTCTTCAAATATGGGATCTTACCTTCCCATTTTTTTCCATTCCCTCTTGTGAGCCTAAAAAGTACCTCTCTAGATGATTTTAGAGATTTTTCTAGATCCCCACCTGCTCAGTATTCTCAAAGATTCTTAAGGTCCATGTGATATCATGTTTAGGGAGTAAAAAGAAGATTTAGTTTCTTATTGTTTAAATTAGGAATTTAGTTTACATTTATTTAATAGTGAATCACATGGGGTGTGTTTAAAATTGAATCCTTGTAAATAATAGGTGAATAATTATCGTAAAATAAGAAATAAATAATAATTTAAAATGATCTTAAACAAAAAGGGGTCAATGAAAGAATGGGGTGGTAGTGGTTTGATTTTGATCGCCAATTTTCGTTTTATCCTTATTGATAATGTCATCTATTGGGGCTGTAAAGAAATATGACAATCATAGAACATGGTTGTATTTAATTTCACTTTGGTTGTGTTCTGTTTTTTAATGTTATGATGTTTCATAATTGGTCATAACAAGAAATCTTCTAAATCACATATAGATGGGGAATTAAAAGGATAACCCTAGATCAAACGTGTTTTGTGAAAACCGATGTTATTTAATGTGTAATTAAAGAACCAATGTTGGATAAATCTGAATACCCTTTGCCTGGTGGTGTGGTCGTGGTTTTTGTGTTTAATGTGGTTCGAGACATGTCTAGGTTATGGTTATAGGGGTGGAAAAATGAATTAGTTCTATTGGAAGGGTATTGTATGTGTGTTTAATGGGGGTGTAGTTTAATGGTGGTTTTTGTTGTTTTTTCTTATTGGTTTGTACATGATGTGTGATCAAATATAAATCCATGATATAGATTTATTGTGAAATGGAAAAATATGTTTTTAGTGGGACTACCATTTTTGTGTTGTGGTCAACATGAAACGTTTGGAAGTGGAACTGTAATGTAGTAATAGACTTTTCATACAATGGGACTACTTCTTAGAATCTTTCAGATAGTAGGGCTACGATTTTGGGTTGTGTTGTGGATTTACATAAATAGGTATGCCAGGTGTGGTATTATTGTGCAGCTGGGCTCCCATTTTTGTTTTCTACGGAAGAATTGTATGGTATACCTTTGAAGAATGATAGTTTTTTGGTTGTTTCCCTAGGTTGTGTAGGAACAAATAAAATTGATCTCCATAATAAATAAATTAAAAATTGATGAATGAAAAATTGGTTGGTTTTACACATTGGTTGCAGCTATTTTTATAGTTGTGCATATAGGGGTATTAGAAAAAGTGGTTCTGGTGGGTTGATTGGTTATTTTTCGACCCATTTTATGGGATGCATGTCTGCATACTTATATGTAAAAATTGTACTTCCACGTGATTTATATACACAACAACCGTTGGTTAGTACCATATTCTGAACACCCCGAATTCATTGGGGGGATGTGTCTTTCCCAAGATCCTAAGGGGATGATGGATAGATGGTTACTGACATTCTTCATGACACCATCATCTGGTTTTTTACCAATCAATAGTATCTGGGTTGGCTATAACAGATTTAGGATTACCATAATCACATATCTCTTATGGATGTTATTTTATAATAGAGTTTCTTAGGTGTTTGTGGGACATGATTTCATTCCAAGTGCCATTGAGATGTGGCCAGTGTTTATTTGGTTGAGGGAAATGGTTTTTGTGGCCCACATGTCTGCAGGTGAGATGTACTATTTTTGGGGCCCCGGTGTGTGTGGGCAGGGATGTCTGTTCTTCATTGCCCGGGTGTGTGGGGGTATGTTGTGGTAGAGGGACATCCATTTGGTAGATTGGTAGTGTCATGAAGTTAGTCATTAGGAATGATCAGTTAACTAGTGAGAATGTGGTGTGAGGAACCCAAATGTTGATACGATAATACTACTACTTTACATGTAATTCGTTATTTGGTGAGTGTGACATGGTAATACTGGTCATGTTTGACTTCCATGGTAGGTTTTTTGAGGTTATACTATTTTATCATAGTGGAATTTCTATGTTTTCCCAACTTTTGAATGGGTGGAAATATTTTTTCCACTATGTATACTTGTATAAAAATCCTACATTTGTAATATGGTTTCTGGTTTCTAGGAGAACATTGAGGACAGTGTTGGACATTACTAGCTAGGGTGTTGGGTTGTTTATTTTTCCTTCTTATTCTCTTTTCCTTTGTACATAATTTTGTATTTTTTTTAAATTTTATGTTCATTTCATTGAAAATTCATGTTTGAATGGATATTGTATTTACTTTTACCTATTAGTATTTGGAGTTTCATGGGGTTCACATACTAATCTTCTAATCCTTTTTTTCTTAAAAAATCATAATAACATCTATTTTGTGTGAGATTATATATCCTTGTTTCTATTTTCCAATATGTGGCCTATTAATAGCAGGTCTCGGGGGTAATTATCTCCCCTTCATCTTGAAGAAAGAATGGAAATGCACTTTAATTTCCCTTACATCATCTTGAGAAAGGACGGTCAGGACAGAATGGTATCAGAGGGAGGTTGAGAGATCGGATGGAGTTGAAAGTTAAGAAAAGTTATAATTTAATTGGATGGCAGAGAATATTTATTAGTAAATCTTGGGGCATGAAAAAGGCCTGGTAAAACTGGCTAGGACAAAATATTTTAAGCCACCCCCCCCCCAATGATCCAATGAAAGGACTCTGATCCTACTGAACAAATAAGTGGGGATCCACAGATTTCTTGTTAGGGGCCCTAGGAAATTAACACGTTTTATGATGACTAGTTTTCTTATGTGTCTTGAGAGTTTGTGGAATTTCATTTAAATAATGTGTTAAAATATATCTTAAAAGTAAATTTCTAAACTACTCAGTGTGAGGAGTTTGTGGATTAAACATCTTTAGATATTGAACCCAGACATCACCCATATGTGTAATGGGAAGATGATTCCTAGTAGAATTACCTAGTTGATTAGTGGAGGTCCAATCAGGAGGAGAAATATGACTTACAACATAAGACATGTCCCTCTTTCCAATGGTAGACTATATGGATGTACAAAAAAGCGTTTTGGACTAATAGATGGAGGGATGGATTGAGGATCTAACGATCACCTTCACCTTGATCTATGCTATGAGGAATTGTTAGTTTCCTCTAGTAGTGAGCTAGATGTAGGGATCAATATGTAAGTAGTGGGTGCTTTACCTTGGGGATAAAAATGATATTGATGTCTTGTGAGTTGACATTGAGAAGGGGTTCTTGGAAGAATTTGTATCTTCCCTGAGCAAGGCTGAGAAGAGGCTGGAGCAACACACCCTCATGTAGTAGAGTATGTTAGTAAGGGAACTGGGGATCATGTTAATGGATATCCTTTTCTTTTCACTAGATATATTTACAAATGGGGAGTCAGAGGCATGATTCATGGATAAGGAACTCTGACATTTCATTATTATGTCGTCACTACCTTTACTCTACTGATATACATAGATGTCTAGTAGAAGGCTGACTTAGTGGAAATTATGAACTCATAGGGAGGTATAATTATATAGGGGGACCATAAAAAATAATTAAATGGAAATGAAATCAGCAGTAGGTCTCTATCGTGAGGGCGTTCCAGGTTTTGACCCACAAAATGTATGCCTCAACAATTCTATTTCCGATCTAATGGTCCTCGCCCTTTCCCCATAGTCCTAGGACAATGGTTCATTGTCTTTGGAGGCCATGGAAATGTTCAGAAATAGTGCCCAGTTTGGGAATAGTATAGTGGGGGTGGGCAAGTTCCGCACTTAACACAATTGTAGCAGTTTCCTGTTAGGCCATTCCAGTAGTAGGATCAGTGAGCTCATACTCCACCGTGGGTATATGGTACTGGAGGTGGCCAAAATCATGGTGCTTCCCAAGGTCCTCTCCCAGGGAGTGGTCGGGGAGGTAGTTGACAATATAGGGGTAGTGGATCTGGGCCCGGGAAGTTGCACTTTGTTGAGGCAGCAGTTCCAGTCGGGTTGGGGGATGCTCGAGATATGATCAGTCTTTTTAGAACTTTTTCTTGCACATTGATTGATTCATAAGACTCTCACTCTATTTTTTCACCCACTTTAGCCTATGATATGGGAATACACTTAGATATACTTCTTATTTCACTATTATTGATTACAATAGTGAGAGGTTAGACCAGTATTTTGATTTTTTCTAGGGATGTCGACTAGTTTTTGGGTTGCATTAGTCTAGTGAGGATCTACCTCTAGAAACGATGAAGCTATAAAATTTCATCCTTTGTATCAACTAGATTTTTTCAGGGAACAATGTTATTGATTTATTCTAATGAAGGGGTTTTTTTCTTGTATGGATGGTCAGTGTTTAGATTTCATTGGTGAGCGGGGTTTTCAGGTGGGTTGTCAGTTTGAGGAGCCCCATATCCCCTTTGGGGCTGAGCTATCGTTGGGGTCATTGGAAACAAAGATGGTGGATGTTCTTGGGATTTTCATAGAATTCATGGATTTTTTCATAGAGGAGGTAGTGGCTCTACCTCCTTGACATGATGTTGAGTTCAGAATAGACTTGAAACCTAGTGCTCATCTTATTTTGATGATTCCCTATGGGATGGTGCCTTCAGAGTTGTGGTTCTTACGAATTAAGGTTTACGACCTTATGACAAAGCGTATTTTTCAGCTGAGTGTGTAACCATGAGGTTCTCTACTCATGTTTGTGCATTAGGAAGATAGTGGTCTCATGAAGTTCATATAATAATAGAGACTGATCTAGGTATCATTCAAGAACTGTTACACCATTCTGAGGATAAAAGGCCTTTTCATCTAGTTAAAGGGTCAAGGATGGATTTTATGATCAATCAGCGGTGTGGATATAATCAATTGAGGGTAAAAGAGGAAGAAATACTAAATACTTGTTTATGATTTAGGAAGAGAATCGTTGAGTTTGTGGATGTTCCATTCAGTGCAAAAAATTCACCTTCCGTGTTCATGGGTATCCTGAAAACTGTATTCTCCAAGTTCCTGGACTGGTTTGTTTTCATGTTCATCGACAATATCTTGAATTACTCACAGTCAGAGGAGGATCACTCCGATCATCTATAGATTTCCTTAGAGTTCATCGTACCCCGCCAGCTATATGGGAAGATGACCAAGTGTATGTTAGGGATGGGATAGGTGCACTTCCCTAGACATGTGGTGTCCTGTTTGGAAATAGAAGTGGACCCAATAATGGTTGAGTCAGATGTTTCATTTTAAAAAACCCAATGTTGTGGTAGAAGATAACAACTTCCTAGTGATAGAGGGAAATTACTTGACGTCTGTACCCTACTTCTATCTAGTAACGGCACCTGTGATGGCTTTGACCAGAAAAGAACATGCCTTCATGTGGATTGATAAGTTTCTAGAATCATTGAGATACATGAAGGGGAAGCTAGTTAGTTCCCAAAATCATTGGATTCCAAATAAAGGGGAGGGTTTTGAGGTGTTTTTTATGCTTCGGGTATAGGATTGGGTTTTATGCTAATGCAGTAGCGGGGAATGAATTATTATGGGTCTAGGAAGTTATGTCTTCATTAATTTAACTATGACATACCTCATATAGAGAATCAAATGGTCATGTTCATTCTCTAGTTGTAGGGCATTAACACACCATGGAGCACTTTTTGGTCATCACATATCACATTATATTAAGGTATATATTCTCCTAGAGAGAAGTTATTGTGCAGTAGCAATGCTGGATAGAGTTTCTATAGGACTACGACATCAATGTCTCTTAAAGCACAGATAAGGGGAATGTTGTTGCCGATGACTTATATAGAAAGATAACACACTAGGCACATATATGACGCTTTATAAAAGAGTTCATGTCGTTCATCTCATCCATTGGTTTGCCTATAAATGATGCTTTATACAAGAGTTCATGTCGTTCATCCTTGTGATGAATTGATGTTGGGGAGGAAATTAATATTTGTCGAGATGTTGTGTAGAGTACAACATAGAATGTGTAGATTGTCCATGACAGGATGGAGGCAGCACATGACCTAAAAAGTTATATGTCGATCATTGGTAGATGCCTTTGGAGTTTGAGGTTTGGGACAATGTTTTCTTGAAAGCTTGCCCACAATGTGGAAAGTAGAGGTTTGGCGGATGGAGTAAGCATTATCATATATTAATATTACTATTCAATGTGTTGGGTTATGTAGACAAGGTGGAATATCCACTGGTGTTGCCACCATAGTTAGAGTGGATCCACGACGTCTTCAATGTCACTCAGCTCCATCAGAATCTATATGATTATTACCATATCCTTGAATTAGGAGAGTTGGATACATGGACTGTGTGACATTCATGGATTGACCAATGAGAATCTAGGATCATGAAGATAATGTGCTTTATGAATGGACCACTATTTTGGTTCATGTGTTATGGATTCATGATGGCCTCATGGGGAGTACCTAGGAGTGGGATGAAAAGATGCGTTCCCAGTACACAGAGCAGTTCTATGTTTTGTTTAGGTGTTTTACATTGGGTATTTGTTTTATGAAGTAATCATGGACCATGTTAGCTATTTGAAGAGTGGTTTCCCTATTATATTTCTATGTTACTCAAAAAGTGAAGACTTTTGGGAGGGGTGACCTTATCCCAAATCAAGATGCATTAATGTGAATTCAATTAAAACCCTGTGGGAGAGTGAATTCCACCAAAATAAGATATTATCATGACATTAAGGAAGGAGCTCCCCAATCCATGTTGGTAGATAGTGTGACCATAGGGATTGCATGGTTGTTTTAAGATGTGGGACGTTAGTGTATGTATAGTTATTTAGGAGATAATTTTCAAGGAGATGTCCTTGTATGTTTAGGTTTTCACTCAAAATTTCGATCATCAGAAGGTTGGTTTGTTCCTAATAGGTATCTTAAGGGCTGGTTGTTCGGACAACCTTTTCAAGGGTTTGGTTTTAAATTATTTGGGATGAGAATAGTTTGTGAGGTATCAGAGGTAATTACATGGGTATCTCATTGCCATTACATTATTAAAATCTAGGGTTTAGGATGTACTAGGTGCTTTCTATAACGCATTCTATGTGTTTTCAAAAATCGAGTTTTTAACCATTGGTGTATGCATGTCATCACATCAACATTTCAGTGTGTCGTCATGTCAGTGCATCCACATGTTAGTGTATCAGCAAGTTAGTATGTAAGAATCAGTGAGTCAGGGGAATCAACATCAGTGAGTTTGGGGAATCATCATTGGTGAGTTGGGGGCATTGTTGAGTCATTATGTCAGTAGCTCAACGTCGATGGGTCAGTGTTAGTAGGTCTCATTTGTAGCTCACCTATCAGTGGCTCAGTGCTAGTGGCTCATTTTTGGTGGCACGTTGTTAATGGCTGAGTGTTGGTTGATTAGGTTCAGTAGTTTTCATTGGTATCTCACCCGTCGATGGCTCAATGTCGGTGACTTATCCATCAGTGACTCATTTACAGTATTCCAGTTTTTCTTAATTTTTCAGTTTCTCCCCTCTTATATCTTATTTTATGAAAATTGACTTTTTAACGTTTTTGGATGTTACATAGTTTTTTTCAATGTATATAATGTATATCCTAAATATCCTATCATTTTTTGGACTTGAGATACTCAAACCCCGTGATCTTGACTACAATCCTACGATTAATGGCATTGGAAACGATTATTCCTTTAATATAGGATCAGGATTTTCAAATCCAAGGTCATACCTTATCGGTGTTTTTTACCATATGGTTCACCTAATGTGTTCATCTCTAGATGATTTGTGCGCCTATGATAGATACCATCTTTCTTAGCTTTCTAGGGGTTTCCTGCTTCTCGTTCGATCCCATATACATGGTGAAAATATGATCGTTGGTTTTTAATGGATTCAAGTAGGAATTTATTATGCCTATCAATAATTTAGAATCATGCAGGGTGGGGTTAAAAATGATTCCTCATAATGAATGAGTGAATAATCATCCTTAAAAGAGAAATAAATAAGAATAGAATATGATCAAATGATAACATGGGTCATACAATGAACATGACATGAGTGTTCTTATGTTGATCACTTGTTTCTTTCATTATCCTTATTGATGATGTGAGTTGTCATTACTATAAAGCCTTATAAAAACTAGTTTCATTTTGTGGAATTTTCTTGAGTGCTAGTGGTGTTCTTTTTTTTGTTATTATGTTTGATAATTGGATGTAAAATGATATATTCATAATCCCAAATATATGGTTATTTAAATGGATGAAACATGACAAAACATATTCTGTGATCACCCCGGTTATTTATAATGGAATTTTAGAACCCCATTTGGCTAAATCTGAATACTATTAGCTTGTTGGGGTGGATGTGTGTTGTCTTTTTGATGGGGTTCTAGCATTGTCTTGGTTTGGGGTATAGAGTTTGATAGAAGAGTTAGTTCTATGAGAAGGGTGTGGTTTGTGTGTGCATGGGGGTTGGGGTTTAATAGTGGTTGTTTGGGGAATCTCGTATAGGGTGGTACATGAGGTGTGATAGAATCTCTTTCTAAGAGATTGATTTTTTTGTGAAATGGATAATAATATAGGATGTGATGCTTCTTTTATTGGAGTTGTGGTCGTCAAGAGTCATAGGGATGTGGGACGTAAAAGTGGTTTTGGACTTTTCCTATAGTGGGATTGCATTTGGGAATTTTTTTGAATCAGGGCTACAAGTTTGCATGGAGTGATGGCTTTATATAAATAGGTCCGTTATGTGTGGTGTTATTGTGTAAACGAGCTGTCAGGTTTGGTTGCAAGAGATGGATTTTGTAGTATAACATTGAAGAATGAAAATTGTGCTTGGTATTATCCCAGACCAATGTGGTATATAGTTAATTTTAACACAATAATAAATTAATGGGAAGTGGTTTAATAAAAATGGGGTCGTCTTTATTATTTGGTAGTGATAGTTTGTGTATTTTGGCATATTGGGGTAGCAACAGAAATGGTTATGGTTGGATTATTTTTATTTTTGGGACTCGTAGGACTGGTTGA
The DNA here is from genome assembly GCA_963277665.1 of Viscum album. Lineage (NCBI taxonomy): Eukaryota > Viridiplantae > Streptophyta > Magnoliopsida > Santalales > Viscaceae > Viscum > Viscum album. Next base: position 396,837,624 of record OY728161.1, read on the forward strand.
GTGTCTGTTTATTTATATTTTTAAATTTTAATACATTTTTATTTCAATACACACCCCACCCATGTTTAGAACAACGTGTTGAATACCCCTATTTCTTGTGGTAGTGTCTATCCCAACACCCTGTGGGTGGATGGATGGATGGTTTCTAACTATCTTTCTCACACCCTAGTCTGGGTTCATAATGCTCGAGGGTAACTGAGTTGGAAGTAATGGATTATTTCTTACCAAAGTCTCAGATTCTTTGGGAAGGATTTTTGGAAATAGGGGATCATATGTTTTTTCATAATTGTTGTGTTCCCAAGTTTCAACCGGATGAGGAATATGTGTCATTGTGTGAGAGGCATGGTTGTTCTGGATTAGGTGCCTACAAATGAGATGTGTGGTTTTGGTGTCCCAGGTGTCTACGATGGGGCATGTATGTGGTTGGAGTACCAGTAGTGTGCTGGAAAGTAGTGGTAGTGGGACTGTATTTTGGATGAGTGATATATTGAATATGTTATCCATTAAAAATGTAAACTAAACTAGTTGTAAAGTAGTGTAGGTTTCCCAAATATCAATGTTCTTATACAACTACTTTATTTTACTATCATTATTTGGTGAGTGTTCCTTGGTGGTAGTTGGGTTAGTTAGTATTCCATTTTAGGTGCATTTAGGTTATACTATTTTTCCACAAGGGAATGAGTATGTTTCCCCAATGTGTGCATGGGTGGATTTTGATTTTCTACTACATATATATATATATATATACTCACCCAACATTTGAAAAAATTATATTAGGTTTCTACGATAACTTGGATGACCGTGTTTGACATTATTAGCTCGAGAATTGTGATAGTTATTGTTCTATATTAATCTATTTTCTTTTGGTAGGTTATTTTAGTGGTTTTTGCACTATGTTTATGCTTTATGATGAGAATGCATGTGTGAATAGTTTTTTTAAATACTTTTACCTTTAGTGTTTAGAGTTTCTTATGATTTACCATCTTATACCCTGATCCTATTATCATTAAAAAGTGTAATGCCTTCCATTTTTTGAGGTTTGATACACTTGGGGATAGTTCCTACATTATGTCCTAATAAAGGCACAACTAGGGGGATTATATCTCTTTCATCTTGAAGAAGAAATGGAATTGAAAATTGTTGTCCGTTCCTTCATCATTATGAAAATAGGTTGTGAACAATTCAATTTATGGAAAAATTAGGATTCACAGACATCATAATTGATGGTCAACATATCACTATAACAAGTTCATTTAAGTATTTGATAAAATATCCTGACCATAGAAATTATATTACATTGAAACCATGTAGGAATTATATTAAATATAATATAATAATTGGAAAATGAATTAAAACGAAACAAAAAAATTTATATGCAAACTGCAATTTGGGATAATCATTTGCAGATGAAGGTGGTGAGTTAGAGGACAAAACAATGGAGTTAATAAATTATGGATGGATGTGGTGATTAAATTCTCAACAAATGGGTAATTATGAACAATTCCAATCACATAACTACTTCATTTTGGGGTGATGTCTGTTCTCCAAATGGGATAACATTAATTGTGATCAGTCGAATTTTTGGCTTTCTATTCATATATAAATGGTCCCAAATAAATTATTTATTTATATAAAAAATGGTAGGTGAACATAATTTCTAGGATAATTTTTCCATGAAATAATGTGATTTATGATGGTGGTGGGATTGGAAGGTGATGTGTATGTGAAGGAAATTTTTAAAATAGAAAATCAGTTTTTCGTGGAATCAAGCTACAAGGTTCAAGGTATTTCTTGTGAAGAATAATGTAGTTCATGTTTGAATAGAAATATATAATGAAAGAACTATTTATAAATCAATAATATCATGGTGAATTGGATTTAATATAAAGGGTTAAAAGATAGATTAATATAACACTCATATATGTATGAAATGATTTGTAGGTGATATAGATCAATGTAACAATATTCTAATGGGACAGTGTGAGAAAATCAGTTAAAAAGTGGTGTTATTTCAAATTGTGAATGGTTGTAAATAATGTGTGATAATCAGTTCACTCTGAACCATGTAATATACTAGCTCGTTATTTTTTTGGTAAATCAACAAATTGCATTTTTAACCTCCTTGGATGTAGTTTGGTGTTGGTGAACCACAAAAAATTATTGAGTGTCGAGCGTGCAAGAATTCAATTTATTAATTGATATGGGATGAATATCTAAGGTAATTTTTTAAATTTTAAATTTGATCCAACAATATATTTATTTAAATATTCCATACACTAATTCAACAAATGTTTGGGTATTTATACTCATTGGGCTAACTATTGGTATTAGTGCTAATGGTTAAAATCAAAGATTCTATCTCATAGGATGGAATGGATGTTTTTAATCCCAAAGTAGACATGGACATATAATTATATAATTTTTAGATATAGAATAATAAATTATTTATATACATATTATTGTTACGTATGGATGTGTTTACAACAACAATTCATTGTATTTCTTCAAACATGGATATTTGGTCTGTATCAATTATGACTAAATTAAAATAATATGTCAATTAAAAATGGAATAAATTATATAATACTATAATTATCCAACATAATGTGAAATAATGTGACATCTAGTATTTCATCAATTTTTTGTGTGGAATGATAAAAAATATTTATTACTGAGATTCAATTATTTGAAAATCTAAATTATAGGTTTTTTGGAATAAATATGTGGATATAATAATGAACCCTATTGATTTGTTTAATGAATTATTTTATCGGTTTAATATTATTTGGATAAAATTTTTCTTTACATAGAGATGAATGATTTTTTACATATTTTAAGTCATATCATGATAATGCTAAAACCTCGATTCAATATGAAATTGTTTGTGAATTTAGATAAAAAATCCATATGAACTGAAATTACAAAGCGTACAATGTACTCTTGTCATATATGAGATGAGATTAGATGGAGATTACTCTATGGGAAAATGGATATCCAATGATGTAGAATTCAGTACCATGAAAATATATAACTATAGAAGACGATAGTGGAAATAAAATTATGAATTGAGTAATGTCATTCCCTTCATCAATTCATTGATGGGGCGACAAAATTTTGAAGGAAAACATTTTTTAACATGATTTTATTATGAAATAATTGTAAATATTGTCGAAAAGTTTCCAAATATGTTAAATGATAATGGAGAGTGTGACAATTACAATTCTTGAAGAAGTAGTCAATGATGTTGGAATACTGGATAAATTCGATGATGAGAACTTTCATATAGTAAAATAATCATTCAAATGTAAATTAAAATTTATAAATAATGATGTGAAAGAGAAAGACAAATGAATGGATCATAGCCAAAATTCTATAGTTGATGTTGTGGTAAATTCACAAGAATGGGAAGAAGGAGGCAATGTTGAAGGATCATTTTAAGGAATGTTTTCATTAATGTTGAAATGGAATATACACATGAGGATAGAGAAATATTTGGTGACAAACGAAAAATTAATCCAATTTTATGGTTTGTGTTTCCATGTATAAAATTAAACAACATGATGAGGATGATTCTGTTTATAAGGAAGAAATAAAAAATTTATTATCATAAAATAAAGCAAATATAGAGAAATTAATCACGTTAAAGATTATTGTTAATGAAAAGTTGGTGATTACTGATAGTTTGACTGACATAATAAAAAATCATATTATGTTCATTGAAAAAAATATGTTTTAGATAATAAAATATGATTAAAGATAAAATATCAATGGAAAATCATGAATATTGATTTTTAATCAGGAAGTAGATGGTGGAGTAGCTAAAAAAGATAAACTTCAGTATGAATGTAATATAAAACATCATGAGGAATATCATTAGAAAACAATTGCACACACGAATGACAAATATGGTGTGGGAGATAGACTAAAAATATAATGCAGTGATGATTGGATTCAGTAAACATTCTAAAATTTGGAGGTTAAATATTTAAACATTTTATTTAGAGCAAGATGATTCAAAAAATACAAGGGATATCAAGTCGTTTTGATGTTATAGATATGAAAACAACACCTATCATGTGATAATTTTTTAGAAATATGTGACATTATTGAATTGTCTTTTACATGCCCCTGTGGTACCTAAGGGAATCATAGTTGTTGGACTCACCTGTTTTGATAATCCCTAATCATTGTTTTGATGATCCCAAATTATTGTTTTGATAATCCCAAATCTATGTTTTGATAATCCCAAATAATGTTTTAGTTATGCTATAATATTGTTTTCATCTTATGATAATCATATTTCATTACAATGTAACCGTTTAAAGTACTCTCAATCTCACTACATGATTGGTTCAGTTTACAGTACAGATTATAGCTATGTACAAGGTTACCCTAACCAGGTAACAGCTACATGGTCCCCAAAACAAGGTTACTGATACAAAGTTACAACTACATGGTCACTGATACAAGGTTACCGATACAAGATTACAACTACATGGTCATCGATATATGGTTACCCTTACAAGGTTACCATTACATGGTCACTGATAGAAGTTTAATGATTAAAGGTTACTGTTACAAGGATATAGTTACAAGGTCACTGCTACAAGGTCACTGTTATATGGTCACCAGTGTAAGCATTCTATTAAATGTTACAGTTGGAGATTGTGATGTGCACCTTCATTTGAAGATTAACAATATGAAGGCTACCATTACTAGTGTACTGAAAATTATTCTTCCATACTTTGTCAATTTTTCAATATTATTCTAACGGTCATATTTGATAAATTAAATACCTCTAACATTAACTAATACTGATTGTAAACATTTCTGTAGGAAATACATGGGACATTACTGGGTAATAGAATGATTTGACGTGATCTACTCATTCCAATTGTCAGACCTCAAATGTAAAATGAAAAGACCCGGAAAGAGAGTCATGTGAACCATATACAACATGAAAAATACAAGAAAAATATACATGGACCTTAATAGTAGGGAGACATAAAATGTGCGACATAGCTTACTTGCTAGATGAAAGAAGAACCATCCAGCACTAATACTCTAAACCCACAAGCATCTCGAAGGTCATTCTGAGACAAACTCACTTCTGCCTTCTATGCATCATCAACTCATGATCAACATCAGAAGCAGAACACTGAATGCCAGAACATGGACTTGCGAAACTTTGTTTTGGAAACAACTTATAGATATTTACTCTAACTTGAACATTTCTAATTTCAAGGAGTCAAGAGGTGAACTGAAAACACACAGAGCGTTAGAAACAATTTCTCATCATAAGTACTATGTTGTGTTTCATTCTATTACATCTGTGAGAAGTGTGTCAGTCTATTGAATACACTATTCCGGGTTATTGAATTGGAGGATAATAAATATCCTCAAATCAAACTTCACCCATTTTTGTATCCCAAGTATAACTGTGGACGAGAACATGTGTGGTATGTATTGTTTGTCCTTCCCATGAAAAATAGTGGTAGAGGGTGTGTTCCATAGACAATTTGTGAAAAGTGTTGTAAATCCCGAAACATGCTATGTATCAAGTTTTAATATAAACTACTTTATGGAAAGTGATCACCCAGTGGAGAGGAATAGGTCAAGGCATGAGACTGAACCTATTTTTACATTGTTGTGAAAATCGTCATACACACTTTTTATTTTATTCCCTACTTATATTTTTAAATAACAGAAAACTATTATTACATTAACTCTGGTAGTTAGTTTTGGTTAGTGTGGGTATATATTAATAATACAATAAACCTATTTCAAAAGTTGAATTAGTGATTACATTGATTCAACTTAGGAATAATCATCCTTAGTGAAACTTTTTGAGAAATTAAACATTTATATTTCAACTACATTAATTGACTGGGCTGCTTTAAATATGGAGGATTTTAATCATATTGTTTTAACAGAATTATTAATTGGAACTCAATTCACCCCCCCTTTTGAGTATCTAGAACGACCAACATTTGGTATCAAAGTCAGGTTACCTGGTGTGCAATTTTTTTAACTGTGATTTAAGTTGTATCTTAAAGATCATAAAAATTCTATCATATCTAAATGTTTATTTCATTAAATTCTATGTAACTATGGCAAATAAAGTTGAGGGTGCTGCTAATAAAAGTACACCTTTCATTAATGGTAATATCTATACTTAGTGGAAATTAAAAATGAAAATGTATTGACAGATCATGAGACCTAAAATCTCGGAAACAATTGAGGAACAACATACATTACATGTTATTTCTAGGGACACCTAGTCTCAATTGACTGAAGATACATATAATAATAACTGTAAGGCATTGAATGCCTTGTATTGTTCTCTAAGTGATGATTAATTCAATAGAATATCTGGTTGTAAAACTGCATATGAAATTTTGGATACTTTAGCTATTTCTCATGAGGGAACAACCAATGTTAATGAAATAATATTAAACACATACACTGTTAAATATGATAACATTAAAATGAATCCTGATGAACTCATTATTGTCATGTATCTCAGGTTCAATGAGATAGTGAATACTATTAGTCTGCTTGGGAAACTAGTAGACAGTAAGGACTAGATCATGAGACTGCTTCGTTGCTTACCTGAAAAATGGAGGGGAACTTCTTTTTGTATCCGATAATCTTTTGACATAAGCAAACTTCCAATGAAGAAACTAATTAGATATCTTATGATGTATGAATAAGAACTTAAGGTGAATCATGATGCAGATGAAGAACTAAAGAAGAAATCTGTTGCATTCAAGACCTCAACCTCAATGAAAAAAGATAATGAAAAATATCAAGCTCTTAAAGACACTTCCTCATGTGAAGACTCAGATAGTGATGAGCAGATGGCTCATATTGCTAGAAAGTTCATATAATTCTAATGAATGAATAAATTCTTCAGGATGTCAAAATACTATGGAATGTATGATAGAAATGGACAATGGAAGAAAGACAGAAAATTGAATGTCAATTCAAATGAAATAATCAGCTATGAGTGCAAACAAAAAGGTCATGTGAAGGCAGACTACCCCAAGTAGAATTTAATAAAAATTATGATTATAAGGGAAAATTTTATAAAAAAAACTATGAGAGCTACTTGGAGTGCTTTATAAGATAGCTCAAGTGGATCTGATGCTACATATAATGAACAGAACAATCACGCCAGCTTATGTTTCATGACAGAAATATCTGAGGCAACACCAAATTCCCCTATGGCTAATGATTATTATTCTTTGAATGAAGGTTAATCTAACAATGATGAAAATACAACTATGTATGAACTATTTTAATACTATGGAATGCATGAGGATACCGTTAATGAACTCAACGACAAATATAAATCATTAAAGATACAAAATGCTTTAAATCCTAATTATAAGTTACATTTTGATATTGAAAAAGAAAAATGTTCTCATTTGTTAAAGGAAAATACTGAACTCAAATTATCACATGATCAATTAAATGGGGATTTGGAAAATTTTACTACTAGTAGAGATACTTTGATTGAGTTACTAGGAAAACTGATTGCCCAAAAATATACAACTGCTCTAGGATATCAACCAGGACAAAGAGGGATCATTAAAACTAAATTTATTCCAAAATATGGACAATTAATTTATAGTTCTATTTCTAGATCAACTCTTTGAAAAATAATTCTCTAAAAGAAAAAAACAAAGTGTTTATGTCTCAAAATATAACCACTATTTATCGAAAATCTGTGAAAAAAATATGGGTTCCCAATGTTTTACTTGCTAACCTCTCTAGACCTAAGAAAATATGGGTACCAAAGTACCCCACACAAAATCTGTTTTGTAGGAAAATTGTCTCAAGAGATCCTATAAAACTCTGTGGAACATGTATAGTAAATTTTCATGACATATAATATAAGTCTATTCATGTTTCAAGAGTCTGATTAATGTTGTTGGTGGATATGTCATATTTAGTTATATTTCTAAATGAAAAATCATCATCATAGGACATATTGGTAACACTAATACTGTATAAATTTCAAAAGTACATATTGTTGATTGGTTGAAATACAATTTACTAAGTATTTCTCAGATGTTTGATGATGGTTATAATGTTAAATCTAAAAATTATGCATGCAATGTTTTAATTATAAAAATTATTTAATATTTAAAACTCTTCGAAATGAGAATGTATATGTTGTTGATATGAATTCTTTAGTTATAGAAAATGTTTCTTATTTAAATGTGTTGCATAAGGAATCGTGGTTGTGGCATAAAAGACAAGGACACTGTAATGTGCACTCACATAGGAAACTGTCTAGGAATGGTTTAGTTAGAGACATATATAAATTAGAATCCCCCGTTAACAAAGTGTGTAATCCTTGTAAAATGAAAAAAACACAAAGTTTGTTTCAATCCAAAGAAAAAAGTTTCCACTTCTCAACTGCTTGAGTTAGTTCATATAGATTTGTTTGGACCATCAATAGTTTCCTATTTAAAAGGGAGGCACTATGTTAATGTTCATGTAGACTATATTTCTATGTACACTTGTTATATTGTCTAGATCACAAAAGTGAAGCTTGTTCTTATCTTATCAAATACTACATGTTCGTAGAAAATCATATTGGACATAGGATTAAGACATTGATAAGTGATCATTGCCGTGAGTTTGAAAATATTGACATTGAAACATATTTTTCACACGGTGGCTATAGTCAAAATTTATCTCCTCCTAGAACACCTCCATAGAATGGAGTCATAGAATGAATAAACACAACCCTTCAATAAATTGCTTGGACAATGCTTAGTGAGTATAACCTGCCCATTTATTTCTGGGTTGAAGTTATAAATAATGCTTGTTACATTATAAATAGTGTCGAGATTAGACCTATTCTTAAGAAGACCCCATATATAATTTGGAACAATATAAAGCCTAAGGGTAATTAGTTCATTTTTTAGGTAGTAATGTCTTTATCCTTAACAATATGGACAATCATGAAAAGTTTTCCTCCAATATTGAAGAAGGAATTTTCTTAGGTTACTCAATCTCGAGTAATACCTATAGAGTATTAAATAAGAACACCAAATGTGTGGATGAATTTGTTCATGTCAAATTTAATGAGACCAATCCACATGAACCCAAAAACTCTCTTGAACACCTTGTAGAAGATATGTCAATTCAGGACCATAATAATAATGATAGTGAATCCCCTATAAAAGTACTCAATTCTAGGAATCTTCTAGAATCTGCTTCTGTTGTGTCTGATCCAATAAACAATCATGGGGAGTCTAGTTCAACTCTTTCTAGAGGTATTATAAATCTCAGGAACCATCTTTTTGATGCCGTATTAGGTGACTTAAATCGAGGGACACAAACTAGGGCTTCTCTTAGAAACCAGGTTGAACATCTAGCTTTTCACTCATAGCTTGAACCTAAAAATATCAACGATGCAATAAGTGATGAATTTTGGGTGATTCCTATGTAAGAATAATTAAATAAATTTTAAGGAAAAAATGTTTGGGAACTAGTTGAATGACCTAAGGACACTTTGACAATAGGCACTAAATGGGTTTTTAGGAACAAAGTTGATTAGTCTAGAAATATAGTTAGAAACAAATCTAGGTTAGTTGGACAAGGTTACAGGCAAGAGGAAGGAATAGATTATTAGGAGACCTTTTCACCTATATCTAGGTTAGAGGAAATTAGGATACTACTTTCTTATGCAGCTCATCTGAATTTAAAACATTGTCAAATGGATGTCAAAAATGTATGTCTAAATGGATATATAATTGAAGATGTATTTTTTTAACAACCACCTGGATTTACAAATCACCATTTTCCAATTTGGGTTTTTAAACTGTCTAAAGCCTTATATGGTCTAAACCAGACTCCAAGAGATTGGTATGACAGACGTAGTTCCATTCTTATTTCAAAAGGTTTTACTAAAGGGGTTGCAGTTCCTACTCTCTTTGTGAAAAGTATTTCCAACAATGTTTTAATAGTAAACATTTATTTACATGATGTAATTTTTAGATCATCTAAAAATTGTATATGTACTTACTTTTCAAGAATAATGCAAGATGAGTTTTAAATGAGTTTAACAGGGGAACTAAAATATTTCATTGGATTTCATATATTATAAACAATGATAGTATTATTTTAAATCAAAATAAATATACTAAGGATCTTTTAAAACTTTTTTTTGGATAGTAGTAAAGGTAATGATACACCTATGAGTACCACATGCAAATTGGACACTGAAGAAACAAGTAAATCAGTGGATCAAAACAATTACAAAGGTATGATTTGGAGTCTACATTATCTTACTGCTAGTAGACCTGATATTATGTTCTCTGTGTACATGTGTGGTAGATTTCAATCCAATAACAAAGAGTCTCACTTAAATGCTGATAAAAGGATTTTCAAATACCTCATGTATACTATAAATTTAGGACTATTTTATCCATGAGGATAGTCTTTTGATTTAATATGTTATTCAGATGCTGATATTGCTGGTTTCAAGTTAGATAGAAGGAGCACCTATGGAACTTGTCACATTTTCGGAAAGTCACTAGTATCATGGTGTAGTAAGAAACAAACTTTTGTTGCATTATCTACTATAGAGGATGAATATATAGCGGTCGGTAGTTGTTGTTCTCAAATTATGTGGATGAAGCACACTTTACTAGACTATGGATATCAATTCAAACATGTCTCTAGAAACTGTGACAACACAAGTGCTATTAACATTTCTAAAAATCCAGTATCTCTTGCTAGAACAAAGAATATTGATGTAAGACATCACATATTGAGAGATAATTTTCAAATAGGTGATATCACCCTTGAATTCATTGGAACTGAACAAAATTGGGTGATATATTCACAAAGAAATTATATTCGGAGTGGTTGAACTACCTAAAAACAATAATTAGGTGTGATTAATTTCAACCGATAGGACCTAACTGTTAGAACTTGCTGATAGGACCTCAACGTTAGACATTACCGATAGAACCTCACCGATAGACCATACCGTAGAATCTCACCATTAGTCCTTTTCGATAGGACTTCACCATTAAACCTTACCGATATGACCTCATCGTTAGACCTTACCAATAAGACCTCATCGATAGCCCTTACCGATAGGACCTCACTGTTGGACCTTACCTATAGAACCTCACCATTAGTCCATTCGGATAGAACCTCACCATTAGAACTTATCGATAAGAATTCCCAGTTAGAACATACCGATAGGACCTCACCATTATAGCTTATTGATACTTCCTTACAGATAGACAATTGAGGTGTGGGACTTTGCGTTTTGTGTGCTCTCAACCGGAATCTGAAACGTTTTCTTCTATTACATATTTATTTTATCTGTTCTAATTTTTAGATCCATAAATAATAAAAATAGAACACAGACCAAATTTCGATCCACATCGAACCCTCTCCCAAACCTTTTTCTCGAAAATATCAGAACCTAATACTATACTTAAATCTCGAAGTGCTCTAGTTTGATGGCTAGATTTAAGGGTCCATTGGTAAGTGATGAAGGAGATGCGCCTGATCCTAAGAGACCGATATCCTAGTCGATTTGTGGCATCCAAACAGTGGAAATGATGCTGAAACCGCATTTATCGAACATGGAAACAGTAGATGAGAAAGAGTTATGTGTAGAGTGGCTACTGTCGAGCCGGTCATTAGTACTTAAGGAACATGAAGCGCAGGACTGGGTTGAATGTTTTAAAAACAACAATGGACCCTATTATCAAAAGTTGGTGAATGAGTTTTATGAGTGCCTCATGTTTGAAAATTCTAAGGATGAGCACCGAATGACATCCAGAGTAAATGTAGTAAATGTATGTTTCCCCTCTACTGAATGGGGTGAATTATTATGGGTTCTACATGATGGTATTTCTTATATTTACTCAAAAGTGGTGCCTCCCACAAGTGAGTTCGTTTTCTATGAAGAATATTTAGCTGAATTGAAAAAGAATTAAATTCCTAGGAAAGTCATTGCTGCAGAAATGGAAGGACAAGATAAGGTGATTTTCAAATTTATTCATCATGTGATAAGTCCCAAGAGAGGGTACTTCACTTTTTTGAAGTATCAGGACATATTCAAAATATATTTGCTGAATCATGGACATAAGATCAACTTGTGTAGGTTTTTGATGGATCAGTTGAATGATATGACCAAGCCTAGTTCAAAATCCAATGCCCTATTTCATGCTTAGTTGATATGTCTTATGTTAAAATTAAATGGAATTTTTGGAGCTAAGTAAGAGAAAAATGTTGTGAATTATAACACTTTCATCAATAATGTGATTTTCAAGTTGATGAAGATCAACTAGAATCCATGTCTAAGGAGATTGGTGAATGATGAGGAAAAGTTGTATGAAGAGTTTAATCATGTGTGTCATCCTACCATGACTGAAAATAAGAGAGACCCCGGTTTAATGATAGATGAATTAGAGCATTCCTAATGAGATGAAGAAGAAATAAGTTTCTATTATATAATAATGAGAGGATTCTCACATAGATGATAGGAGTGATCCTTACCTTCCCTCACTTCTTCATGCAAGTACTGTATCCTTTGGTGAGACTAGACCACCAAAGAGACTACCTAGAAGGGAGACTGTTCTAAGGGATAATGATGAGGAAAAAAGTGAAGAATAACGGGTTGAATATGACATAACAGACATTGCATATTCTTCATATGAGGATGAGGATTTTGATTCATGTCAAGATTTCTATGAGGTAGATTATGCTGATAGTGAATAGGAATGCATTAGTCTCAGTCATATAATAGGACATACAGACAGAATATAATGTGAAAATGAATAAGGTGGTGATTTAGTTGAGGCCAGAACTATTTTGGAAGTAGTTGAGGATTATGAGAAGGAAGTGGAAGTGAAACTTCTTTATAATGCAGTTACTGAAGGTGGTCTGAAGGTGATTAATGTGGCTGATCAGGAGATTGCTCAAATTGAGGGGGAGGAACCTATTGCTACAGGTTCAGATACTATTGTATATGAGATTGAGGGCTAGTATGATAACCCCAAATTTATGGTTTTGGTTCTAGACTATGATGAATCAAATGATGAGAGTCCCAAAAAAAGAGCCTCAGTTCCAAACCTCACTTCTTTCCCTCCAGAAACCACTTTCCCTCAAGTCTATGTTAAACGGGCAGACCGTGACTCTTTACAATCAGACCTGGAGAGACACTTTGATGAGAAATCCACTGAAATGGTATGAACAATATCATCTAATCAATGAATCCTGGCATCTATAGTGAAATGTATATTTTCTATCTCTCACTCGGTTGTGTTTCATGTGGTTAAGGAAATTTAGAACCCAGTAAATGAGTTGGTAGATTCTATGGATTCATATAAATTGTCTATTAAAAAATTAGAAGCTTATATGGCTTCAAGGACCTAGGTGGAAAAAGACCTTGCATATCTCAAACGTGTAGTCTATAAAATGGTCATAGTGTATGGGGATTTTAATATATCTATGGAAACAAATTTGAATGGGAAAGATGATGATGTCAAAAGACTGATCAATGGATTGACTAAATCCTTTAAGGAGACAGTAGCTTTCTCTCTGGCACCTCTAGGTGCATCTGCTTCCACCTCATCCTTTCCACTAGTTGACATATAGGCTTTCAAATCTATTGTTAGAGAAGTAGTGAAAAGGATCTCTAGTGTTATTACATCATATTATCTTGTAGTTTCTATTAATAGGGAAATTCATAAGATAGTTGGAGACTATCTAAGGGAAGATGATCAGCATCATAAGTCCATCAAATATCATGTTGACTTCTATTACAAACGGGTTTACACTAAACATGAGATGGATGGACACTTCATGCTGCTGTTGGAAAACTTATGGATCCCTCTTGACACTGAGGCCTTTAAGGACTAGGTTAACAGACTCTTGGAATTGACTCCTTCTATGGAAAAATTCATTGATAATAAGGAAGATTTTATTTCCGCTATGGTGAGAAGTGGGAGTATCATTATGGACGTCAAGAATATTCTAATGCCTTTTCTCCATGTAGACTTCACTCCAATCATAGTTCTTCATGCTCTGCCTACTTCCTTAGCTGCTTCAGGTTCCACCAATTTTACTCCTTGATGACTCATTCCCAGGAGATCAGAAGTTTGAAACCTATGATTCCTTATAGATCTACTCACTACAGGTCTACTGATTCTTCAGTTTCAGCTCATCCTAGCATACTCACTGACATCCCTCAGCCTATCCCTCCACCTTCAGCACCTGCATCCTGAGCCTCCAAAGGAAAATCTAAAATGGACATCTCTGATGTGGATTTAATATAGACTGTATTTCCTAATAGGGATTGATGTAGTTTTTGTCTCTTTTACTCCTGTTAATTAATACAAACCATATTCTTTATTTCTATTTTTATGTATTCTTTTTGTTAATCACAAAGGGGTAGAAGATGTATATGCTCTCATATATATAGGTGATAAGTGTTTATATTTTTATATGCTCACATTACTGGTGAGAACTGATTATATTTTTATATTCTCACATTACTGAGGAATCTAGCTGATGTGTTTAACCATAAATAAAAATTCACATGTGGTCAACCTTACTTAAAAATTCATATATTTAAGGATTCAATGCCATAATTTGTGATTATCAAAAAGGGTGAGATTATTGGACTCACCTATTTTGATAATCCCAAATCCCTGTTTTAGTAATCCCAAATCATTATTTTGATAATCCCAAATCATTGTTTTGATAATCCAAAATCATTGTTTTGATAATCCAAAATCAAATTTTAGTTATGTGATAATCATGTTTTCATCTTATGATAAACATATTTCATTATAAATTCACTGTTTACATTACTCTCAATCTCATTGCTTGATTGGTTCAGTTTACATTACAGATTTTATCTAAGTACAAGGTTACTGTTACATGGTTACAACTACATTGTATCTGATACAAGGTCACTGATACAAAGTTATACCTACATGGTCACAGATATAAGTATACAAGTACAAGGATACAACTACATGGTGACCAATACAAGGTTTATGTTATAAGGTTACCATTACATGGTCACCAATACAAGGTTACTGATACAAGGTTACAGTTATAAGGTGACAGTTACAAGGTCACCGCTATAAGGTCACTGTAACATGGTCACTGGTGTAAGAATACTGTTAAAGGTTATAGTTGGAGATTGTCGATGTGCACCTGCTGTTGATGTTTATTGATATGAAGGCTACCATTACCAGTTTACCGACTCTTATTATCCCATACTTTGTCAATTTATCAATATTATTCTAACGGTCATATTTGATAAATTAAATGCCTCATACATTAATTAATGGTGATTGTAAATGTTTTTGTAGACAATACATGGGATAGTACGAGGTACGAGAACGATTTCACATGATCTACTCATTCTTATTGTCGGACCTCAAATATAAAATGAAAAGACCCCTATAGAGAGTCATGTGAAACATATACGGTGTGAAAAATACAAGCATCATATATGCAGACATGAAGAGTAGGTAGGAATATGTTGTAAGATAGAGATTACATAATCGATCAAAGAAGAACCATCCAACACTAATACTCTGATGCCACAAGCATCACGAAGATCATTCTGAGACAAAATCGCTTATGCCTTCTATGCTTCATCAATTCTTGATCAACATCAGAAGAAGAAAAATGAAAGCTTGAACCTGGAGTTGTAACACACTCTTTTGGAATCAAATTACAGGGATTGACTCAAACTACAACATTTATCATTCCATGGTGTCAAGGGAAGAACTGCAAACACATAGATCATTCTAAACTCTCTCTCATCATTACTGTTCTATTCTGATTCACTCTTTAACATCTATGAGAAGCGTGTCATTATAATGAACAAACTATCTAATGTGATTGAACTGAAGGATAATGAATATCCTCACATAAAAATTCACATATTTTTGTCTCCCACGTATAACATTTGAAGAGACCGTGTGTGGTCTATATTGTATGTATTTTCCAAGAAGAATAGTGGTAGAGGGTGTATTCCCTGCATAGTTTGTCAAAACTGTTGTAAATACAGATACAGGCTATGTATCAAGTTTAAATATAAAATGCTTGGTGGCAGGTGATCACTAATTGTAAAATATTAGGTATCAGCTTGAGACTGAACCTCTTGTTTACATTTTTGGGAAAATCCTCATAAGCATTATTTTATTTTATCATAATTTTATATTTTGAAAAAACATAAAACTGTTTTTACATTCACTCGGATAGTTATTTTTGGTTAGTGTATATATATGGATTATTAAATAAACATTTTTTAATTGTTGAATTAGTGACTACATTGATTCAAATGAGGACTAATCTTCCATAGTGGAAGATGTCGAGTAATTGAACATTTATATTTCTACTACCTTAATTGACTGGGCTGTTTTGAATTGGGGGATTTCAATCATATCATTTTTAACAGAAATTTTAATTGGAACACAATTCACCCCCCCCCCCTCATGAGTATCCACTCCGACTAATAGTACTGATAATGAAATTTACATTGATTTCATATTTTCATGAATAATTTTGAGTGTTATTGATTCTAGTTTGGAGGATTTGAAAACAAGACTAGATATTACATGTGAGTAATGACGAAGAGTGTTCCCAAATAGTCCCAATAGGTAATAAGAAGAAACTACATAAATCAAAAAAATCATATGAAAATAAAAATTAAATTTATAGAACAACAAGATGATAATTACCCATTGTACTATAAAAAGTATTATGAACATCTTTCATGATTAACATTGAATACAAAAACATGAATAGAAATGAAAGCAGCTGAGAAGGTAGTCAATTATATAATTTAAATAAATGAATCATATCACACTGACTTATATATTATTGTTAGTTGATGATCCTCGTATATGATAGGAAATAGGGATATGTTGATAAAATCATGTATGAAATGGATTTTATAGTTATTTTTTGAAAATATTAATGTTTTAATATTATTGGTTTTGGGAAGGAAATTTTGCGGGGAATATATGTTCATTTATGTTATTTTTTACTACGGGAATCATTTATAAGATTATAAGTGTTAGTTAGCATTGTTACTAAATAAATATTCTAATCATTACAAAATTTTTATTTTCAATCCATGTAAAAAAATGTGTAATTATTTTTAGGGAATGTTGATGAAGGAGAATTTGGACCTCGAAAGTGGAGAAGAAAATATGTTATTTATATCAATGGAAAATGAACACACACTAGGTAATAAATATCTTGTTCATCAGATCTATATATCCATGAATTAGAAAGGGAATGATATGATGCTAGAGGTTTCCCTAGTTTATCATTTGACAATTCTAATACATTAAATACATCCCAATAGAAAATATTTCTTAAAATAAATATAAAGATAAAGGGTATTTTTCAACAAGGGGTCTGAAACTATAGCATATTTATGTATGAGTAATCATTTCCAAATATCTATTTATGGGAACTAAATCATTGTACTATTTATTTATTAAGTTCATAGAAAAGAAAGGGTTTAAATTATTTCTTATAATTCTAGGGTGTTATGTTTAATAAAACATTATTTGGGATAATGTGAAAGGTTATTGGATTAGAAAAAAATGTTATGAACTAATAATAGAAAAGAGTTCTAAAATTTCCAAGGGAAGAATTATCCTTATGAAAAATGGATAAGGAATCATTTTTTGGAATATGAACACCTAAGAAAAATGTAGGTGTTGAGGGAAGAAACATGATAATCAATAACACTTCCGAAATGATCCTCAGTGAGAAAGAACAATCAGTTGAAATTTGGTAAAATCAGTTTTTATAGTGGTAAACATTTTAAACAGAGTATTATAATGTTAAATGTATGAAATGTCTCGATGAGAGTTTTCGTATGGGAAGAAGTTGGCATTTATGAATTTCAAATCCTCTAATAGAAGTTTTCATTTCAAAATAATGTGAAAAACATTAAGTTTCAATCCATTTTAAAGAGAATTTTTTTTCATAGATATTCATGAATAATAAAACAATGAAACATAATCAAAGTTGGGATGGAAAATAAAAGGATATAAATTATATATTTGTAGAGTGAAATGAGTAGAATATTTCAAAAATATATGATTAGTTTCAAAGAAGGGATTTGAAGCGGTAATTATTTTAGGGGTATTATTGGTACATAAAGTATAATCACAAGAATTTATAGATAATAGAAATGATGAACCTATAATTGTATCTAAACATAAAATAAAATTCTGAGATGTAATTGATAAAATTAATGCAATCACGGATCATAAAATATTATTATGGATTTGGATGAATGATTTATATCAATTATCATTCCTATAATAGTTAAATCCAATGGCCTCTAAAGAATATATTATATATTTAAACTGGGTTTAGGGAATCAATAATGAATTTGACCAATTATTTAAAAATAAAAGGTGGGAGATTGTTTTGATGATAATAGATAAAGGTCTTTTTGATAATAGATAGGAACTCTTGATTAAATTTAATAAATATGACACTATAATTTAATAAAAAGTAGGACTTTTTTTCCTATGATATTTATAAATTTCCTTTATCAATGTATATGAGATATTTTCATATGTCTCATCGTAGATGAAAATTCAATTACTCCTAGAATTAGTAGCCAAAAATAAAATAAATGATTTCGACATGGATATGAATTTATCATTCCAAAATTGTTCTCAAGAAGAATTACTGTATATTTATAATACATATTGATTTCTCAATAATAAATACTAATCCATTTTTTCCATCGAAGCAGTCATTATATGGATTATGAACAGCACAATGTGTTTGGAATTCATGTTATTATTACTATTTGAAGAATTATATTATCAAACATGGTGGATATAATAAAAATATCTATATCAATAATGAGAGTATGTAAAATAGCATCTTGACGGTGCAATGTGGTTGGATTGATAATTGGTGTATCAAAAAAAACAATGACAATAATTTTATGAATTAGAAAATTTGAGTTTCGAAATGTCAATAAATGGAGACACGTATTTTATGTAGGGTTTACATATGATGAAAAGGTGGAATGATGCATTTATTTTTCAATAAAAATATTATATGGAAGTTTAATAATATGTGGAATGTATAATTCTAGTGATATGATGACTATGGTTGATATCTATATGAAACTATCATTAAATGTTGAATTGAAATAGGTTAATGCGAATAAATAATGGATGATCGCTAGAAATTTATTAATTTTAGTGACCAAATGACCTAATAAATTCAATTTCCATATAATATGAGATGAGAAATAGAATTTCTGAAAGGGAAATAAACTTAATTTGAGTGAAAATTACATCAATATGTAATGAAATGTTGGATTTTGGGTTACTATTCTTTTAAAAATATCAACAAGATTTATTGTGTTAGGTTGATACTTATTATTCCGGTTCAACAGATAAGATAAAATAATATTCATGTTGTTAATTCTATCTTGGATGGTTCTTTATTTCATAGATAATCGGGAAGGAATATTTTATCTCATTGATAACCAAAAAAGTTGAATATATTTATGAAAATCATGATTTAACCTAGTTATTTTGGATAAAGAAGAATTATGATGATATAAATGTTGAAGGGATTTATATCATCCTAATCCGATAATATTATTCATGTTTAATAAATAATATAAAAATCCAATCAATATGTAATTGATAAAGAACATCGAAATCAAGTATCGTTTTTTCAAATAGATTTTATAGGTTGATCATGTGATGTAATATTATGTTCTTATAGATATAATTTTTATAGATATCAAGTCAAATGACTTAAATAAAAAATAATTTGATTGAAATCAATTGGCTCTTGGAACAAATTTCACATCCCACAGTTGAACATTGAGAATGTAGTACCCTGTTTTGCAATTTTTTGTGTGTCATCTACATTTTCATGATATATATCCATTACCACTATTCATGTATCACAATAGTGACCACTAGTTATACTGAAAAAAGGGATAAATGTCTTGGTTAATATAGGGGAGAAATATATTTTGTGGTAAATTATAAAGGGGATTCAATTTTTACAATGTTTACGAAGTTAATTTATTGATGAAAAATTACTATCTTAGTTATTGATGAATATAGTTGTCAAAACATGGATTTTGTAAACACATGGTGATAAAATTTACATCTAGAACATGGAAATTTATTGATGAAATTACCATGAAATTATTCTATATTCTAATGATCATGGATCATGTGGGTTTAGAGTGAATGTTGATTGTCTCTCTGATCACGTTTGGATTCAAAATGTGTGAATAATTATTATAGTAGGCGGTGTTAACATGTTTTTAAAAATAATTTCCTATATATAATTTTATGTTCTATCAAAAAACCAAATGGGGGATTTATTTTCTTTAAATTCCATTCTAATTTTGAGTTACATATTTTAATTTTAATATTTTCTTGAAAAATATAGTTTAATTTTTTTTTGATTTTCCCCACAAAGAGGAGTAAAATATGTAGCATTGATTTGTATTGTTTTCCAAATATTTGGGACTCAAAATCTAGATTTGACTTCTGGTAATTGATTTATTCCCTTATATTATATATTCTCTATAGAATTGAACATGATTAAGTTCATGATTGTTTTTTGATATATTAATCTTGAACAAAAGGGATATTTTATATGGTAATAATATTGAATGTATATAAAACAATATGGAAAAATATTTAATTGAATTTAATCCACACGAACAACATTCTATGTGGAAATTAAACGATGACCATCATATATAAGATAATATAGTGCGTTATAGTCATCTGAATTAGAGAAATTCATTTGCACATGATAGAGGTAATTTAGAGTAAACTATAATGTGAATTATGTTTCATATGAACCTCTTAGTTAGTTTTTGTTGGGTGAATTACAATTAGAAAAATTGTAAACTATAATTGTGATTATTGGGATTTCAATATATCACACATATAAAAAGGTCCCACAATAACTTCATTGAGTAGGGTGAAGTTTACATTAGAAAAAAATCACTAGGACAATACAACCATGTCATAAAGATATTCGTGAAAGCAAAGAATCATTATGGGGTAGTGTTCATGAAAGAAATTTAGTTGAAATTTACAATTTATTATTGGGTACATCTGTTATTTGATGTAATGGATTTCATATAGGGTTTAAATTAGTATTCATAAAAAACATTTCATGGTTGGAATCTCTATTGACTAATCACTATGATGTGAAGTCAATTTCATCTAATGGGAGAAAAAGGCTCATCATGGAACACTCATTTACATGATAAAATATTCATAGGTGATATATATAAATAGAATAATATTCTTAAGGGGATGTTTTCACACTTCAGTTGAGAGATCAATGATCATTAATAGTGTTATATTTTGTAAACCAAAGTGAAATGAGAGTACTCTACGAACCATGTGATGGTGTATTTTATTACTCAATTGGGAAGATCAGCCCATTGAAATTTTAGTCACCTTGTACATAGTGTAGTTTGGGTGAACCATGTTATATTTTTGTTTATTGTGACTGTTTAAACTACCAATTAATCTTTTATATATAAGGTTATATAAAAGAGTTTTGTTTTTTGATGAAAAAATGTCAAAATGGATACCAAATTTCATTTAGAATTCCTGGATTCACCCCCTCCATATCTAGAAATTTATCCACATTGGGATAATTGTTGTGTTAAGATAAACATTATACCATAAAATACCTATTTTTTCCAAAATTTAATTCCATACAACTATTGGACATATTAGATTCCATAGATGTTTTACCCACATATTCCGATGATATTTTTCATTATAATGATCATTATATTATCTATTATTTTTGTTTAATAAATTCATAAAAAATAGTCAATTCAACAACAAAAAAATTAATTTGTTTTTATTTTTAATAAATGGATTAATTTACCATTGTCATAATTTTTCAGGATAAGTTACAAGATAAATTCATTCATTTTATAAACTTTTTTTATCATCAGAATCAAATGTCTAACAATTCATAGTGTCATTTATTTTCAACATCTTCGATGATTTAATATTTATTACACCATTGATTATAAATATTAATGTGGAATATTTCAACATATAATATGAAATAATAATATTATGAAATTCATCAAAATTTAATTCTTTTTTATCTTCTATTTTAGTGATCTTAGTGTCAAACTAATCATGGATGGAACTCATAGTTTCTATAAATGGTAGAGTCTTAAATTATATCTCTAAATAATATAATGTTGGAAATATTTTCATTTTCTATAGTAAATTAATCATAAAAGGATTATTGATATTACATTTTGATATCCTCAAACTTGGCGTTACTTATTTTTAGATCCCCCCTTCACATTTTTTCCATCAATGAAACATTCTGTATTTTCCGAAACATCATTTTATGAGCTAGGTATCATCAAATTTATAAAATTATTATTTTTAAAAACAAAATAGAAACATTTATGGATATCCAATTAAACTCAATATTTATATTTTCATTTAAATTCATATAATTAATTTTATAAGTTGGATGAAATCCATTTTTCCTACCCCAATAAATTCCAGGATAATTGATAACATATTGGTTAAAAATATTGTTCTCAAAAACTGAAACTATATTCTATTAATTATTATAATACAAAAAATTTTTATTTAATTTTTATTTTCTATTATAAGGATTAATTAGGGTAAGTTTTATTGATTCCAATTGAATTTCCTCAAGATAATCAGACCAATATGTAGTGGGGTTGAATTAGTTGTTCCATTTTAAAAAAAATTATTAAATTAAAACCCTACAAATTATTAGTAATTTTTATTATCAATTTAAACCATCTCAATAGAATTAAAATATAAGAAATAAAAAATACACACAATATTTTTGAGGTTATACCTTATTGTGATAAATTATATCATTTTCAAGGGAATCATGTTGGTCCATGAATATGCACTATTAAATACGTGAGAATAAACATTTGATCCAACTATTGTTAAAAACTGTTTTATTTCCCTGTAGTATGAATATATTGAATCTTATTATTGTAAATTTATTTTCATGAAAAATGGAGCCATACAAAAATATTTGAAACTCAATAAATAAAATACAGTGAGGATATTTTTTAAATAAGTATCTAATTTTTTCCATTTAAAGATATTCCTCCTTTGAAACCTTTTGTAAATTTATATAAGGTTCATCTAATGTAAATCATTAATGATATACCTACTATTCTATATGGTGTTCATTTTGTGAAAACAAAATACCCATTAAAACTCATCGTGGAATTTTTTTTAAATCGCATTCTAGTTTCTCTAAACTGAACACTTTGATTGATGCAGTGTTCATAAAACCCTATTTGTATCTATTTCTTCAAACTAAAATGATACAACATATGTATTCCCAGATTAACAAAAACTCTATAGTGTCTAATATTTTTTTACATATGATTTTTTTTATCAAAAAAATTACTCACTAAACATTCTAGAACATTTATAGGATCCCAAAAAGTAGAAATTTAGGTAATATATTATTATTTTTTGACTTAGAGAAATTATAGAGAAAATTATTCATTATAAAATGATATTATTTGGAACCCCCTCTAATCAAATGGTGTATTTAGGAACATTCTTGAGGCATCATGATTTCTCTAGCATCCACGCTTCCTCCATACATGAATAACATCTAACTTCTTCTAAATATATAATGAATCCATTAATTTGGATAGAAAAATAAATATATTTGAAAAAAATTACAACATCATCATTCTTGATAAAAGATTTACAAATACTATTTAATTAACATAGATATATATCTGGCGTAATATTGGAAAATTAATCTTTTATAAACTCATCCATAGTGTAATATTCCTATCATAATAACATTTTAATATATTTATAATAATTATATCTTGGGTTCATCAATTTTATGCATCCAACTAATCAATGTTTATCTGAGGGTAATCATTAGGATAATTCTATCATAGCATTGAAGATTTGATCATCAGCCTATATAAAACATGTAGAACCCTCCATTTTATGTAATTAGACCTTCATTTACATATTTTATCTATATAAATTCTATGGGATGTGATTGAGAAGGTGTTTTTAATTTTGTAGAAGTATTTTTTTAGTTTATAGAGGTCCATAGTTTCATAAATATTATTAGAGACCATGTAACACCATGTAGGGAAATGTAAAACTGAAATAGTGGTCCCTAGTTACGTGCACAGTTAAGGAAAGTGTTTTTCCAAACCTCGTGAACACATTGGAGAAACCATGATATGTGGGAAAATGGTTGAAACACCCCATGGATTTCAAAATAAATTTTAAAATATTATCAAATTCATAAATCAATGAGTCTCTATGTAATGAATCATTTTTTGAGTAGATAATTCTAACCAAGACATAATACATTATTTTTTCACTACTATTATTTGAATTTTGGAAATTGAATATACACGGTTGGGATTAGTAAGATATTTATAGTCTGATAGGGTTAAAAAATTTGATTAGTAACATGACCCATATGAATATTAATATAACCCTTATAAATAATACATAATCCAAATTATTGGAAACCTCACCGATGAATCTGTAAATAGAATTTCGGCATCCTATAAGTGAGAATATAATCATTGTATAAGTGTTTTTAGTTTTATAATCCATAAATATTTAATATTGATTTTATGAATAATTTATTAATTGAATTAAAAAATAAATTTCATTTAATATAATCATATATTATTATATATTTTGTGGTAGTAATATTATTTTATGAGACCTTTATTAAATTTTTCAAGGTGTTTTAAAATCAGTTATTGTTTTCAAATGTTCATTTATCGATTAAATTATGATTTCATTTAAAAATATAAGTTCTCATATATTGATAATTATTTTGATAAAATGGGGTTAATTTTTGAATTCTACGAATTGAAAAATTGTTGGGTTTATTTTTTGTTATTTTTCTTATTTACATCATTTTTTGCTGAATAGTGATGTACAATAATTTACCATATATATACCGTATATGTTAAATACACTACTCTGAACATGATAAATTATGTATTCACCATTTGTTTGAAATCATAATATTTTTTTAATTTTTTTTATTCACAGTAACCAGTAATATTTCTTATTTTGAGAAAAGTAATAAGATAATGTTTAAAAATAATGGAAAAACCCTCCTCTATCCCACTATAAATACAAACCCCCTCCCTCTATTCACCTCACAACTATTGAGATTATATCATTTACAAAATTATGCGTAATCATATTCCCAATTATATTATACATTTCCATGATGCTCTAGTCTAACATAAAGTCCAAAACAATGTGCCTTATAGAGCATCTCAAAACGAAAATATCAAAAGGGAAAAATCTTATTTCTTTTTCTTTTTTTATTATTTCAATTATTTTTCTATTGTCATAGTATCTTCTTTTATCCCTATCCAATAATAATGAAATATATTGTACCTTATATTATGGAATTTTATATTGTTTATTGATTATTTTATCAATATACTTCTTCTCCACTCCATCTTCTTCTTAAAATATAAAAACACCATATTTGATGTGTCACTTTACTTACCCCATTTATAATGTCTTTCAATAACAATTACTATATTCAAATAAGGTTATAAAACCCATTTTTCGATGGAAACATATTGTAAATTTTATTATTAACATCTTTTATTTTCTATGATTATCACATATATATAGTATTAAGGTATATAACCAAACTAGTTTGGGATAATCAAAATACCACCAAAATGATCTAGACAAATATCATTAATGTTTTATCTAATGATTCAACATCATATATAAGTAAAATTATTTATTGTATCATTTAATATTTTTGAATCATATTAAAACAATTTCATTCCACTTCTAGAGTTTCTCTTCAATTCAGTATGAAAATAAATTACAAAGAGACTATGAAAACCGTGTAGAGCATGCACCCAAAACAATATGTATCACAAAATATTAATAATAAATTGGTGGGATGATGTTATAAAATGATCGTATAATGTCTTCTAAATATGACCATTTTTCTATAAATTGTGAATAAATCTCTTTTAACCACAATATATGATGCTTAAATACTTTTTCATTAGGATTAATTTGAGGAAAGGTTATTCTTAATGCAGTTTCCATAGTTTGGGTTATCCTACAACATCACTAGTTTTTTCATTATATGATTATTTTTTAAATGAATTTTTATTATATTCTGATCTATTATTTATATTTATTATTAGTACACATACTCATGTATTTCTATTAATTATCACATCAATTATATGATATTTATAAGGAATTTTTATTTGAAAATCATTTTTTAACATACAAGTATTATTTTTATGTTTGTATTCTTATTGTATTAAAATGTTTTGGTTCTTTGATGTTTTTTATTAGGAAGGTTGGAATCTATATCTCCATAAAATTCATTGGGTATGTGTATGTTGGAGGTTTTCTATATGGTTACTCCATGTTTAATTTCGATGGATACACCATAAGGTAGCTATGAGGGTAACATTTTTAGTTAGACATGAGGATCACAAATCTTAAGTTAGTCACGAGTGTTACAATTTTATGTAATTAATTCTCTAATATACCCTTATGGTTTAATTTATTTTTTCAGTGTATTGTGAAAATCTAATGTTTCAAAAATTAAGTATATGATTTTTTATGGTTGAGATGTATTTCATTGATAAAATGATTTCATATATTTATAAGTAAGCCTATACTAACAGTTTATCTTCATATTTTTATATACCTTATTGAGACTATTTTGGTAATCACATGATTTAAAATAATTTCTATAGGGTCTAAGGATGGGTAAGAGATATGTATATTCCAAGATGATTGTTGTAAATACTTTTCATGAAAATATTTCTTGTTTATAGTAAAATATTTTGTATTACTAAAATATGTATATTGTTTTAGTTTTAACAATAATGTATACATGCGGGTTGATATGTCTGAATTATTTACCAAAATAATAAGACATTAGTATGAGAACATAATTAAAAATATAAATAAGAGAAATCTAGTGGAATTGACTATATTATTTAATTTTTAAGGCCGAGTCCTTATAGTTGGTATTGGATCAGAGTTCTGATAAATTTAAGGGTTAAGATAATGTCGATAGAATAATATAACATATTATTACATTATTTTTAAATGATATACCATTCAAGGATTTCAATGATTCATAATTTATGATATGCCTATTCAAAATGGTTTTCAATAAATGAAACATGAAAACTAAAGTGGGAATGAAACGAGATATTGATATCATTATGAATAAATAATATAGAATGGTAGGGAATGGAACTAAACAATTGTTGGGAGTAATGGAGTAGTTGAATTAGAATTTAAATAGTGGTGGAATCCATGTGAGTGAAAAATGTGACCTACTTTAAAGGAACATGATGACGGTGGAACATTTTATGAGGAAATAACATCATGCTTTAAGTGGATCATTGAACCAGTGGTGGTTGAAGGATGGATTAAATACCATTGAATTATATTCGATGACAATTGGTGTTCGTACAATTGAAATGATAGTCTTTAAATTTTTTATATCAAAGGTTTATCTGACAAGTATAGGTCAATGATCAATAATTCTATGGATAATGAAGAGATTTGTGCATTGGAATTTATGTATTTAAAAATAAATTCCTTGAAAATATATTCTTAAGATTGTTCGACATAGGATGGAAATAAAATTTGATAAATTTAATCAAAATTAAGTGGATTAAGTGTCTATTTATGAATAAAACTTCACTCTATTAGAAAGCCATGCAAAAAATCTTATTCAGAATCATGATAGCCAAATCAATCATTTTTTTACCTCATTGAAATCAATTTATCGAAGGGAATTTGCCTCCATTGAATTCAAAACTAACGAGAAACTAGTATGATGTGATAAGAGGGTAGAATTTATGTTTTCTAATGATCACATTTACTTTCAAAACAATAAGAAAAAGTGGCCCATATAGAAATAGATTGGAAATAACCAGTCAAAGAAATCTGATGGTAAAAAAGTATAGTTTATAGTTTGTGAAAACTGAGTTAAAATGAACCCTTAGAAATGTATTTCAAAATAGGTTAATTATTTTGGATGAGGTATGTTTCGACATATGCATTAATATTTAATTGAAAATAATCGGACGATCAATTAGGATATGAAGACTATAAATTATTTCAAATGTGGTGAGATGGGTCATTTTTCAAATAACTAAATAATGAATGATCCAAATGACATGAAGCAGCAATATTATTTGTAGGAAGGTGTAGTATGATTTTTTTCAACTACATCTGATAATGTAATTAAATCTAATAGAGTTGTATCCTATTCTTTTATTGTTTATATTTATTTTTCAAAAGCTTTTTTAGAAACGGAGTCAAAAAATCATTTATTTCTAAGATATATTCCCGTTAATTAAAAATTTCACCTAAATAAATGAGACATGAAATTATGCATAAAAAACAAGGGGAATATTACATAAAAGATGAATTATTACTATATTCATGTTGTTTACTATGGAATTAAATTACAAAAATCCTTTTCAGTTTACCCTTAGGAGAGTTTGATGTCATTTTGGCTATAGATTTGCATTCAGTATAGCATGCCACGATTGATTATAGAGATAAAGTTGTTTCATTTTAGAAAGAGGTTTAGTTTGTATAGACGAAAGAACCCATACAATTAATAAAATATAAGGATTTTTAGAAATAGTTAAACGATGTAAATGAATCTTATATTTCCCATATTTGTTAATTCAAGGGAAATTTTTAGATTAATGAGTTTCCAGTGGTTAATAAATACCTAGATGTTTTTCATGATGACTTTCTGGGTGTTTTACTAGATATAGAATTTGAGTTTACCATTGTATTATTTGTTGATGCTAATCCAATTTCAAAACCACCATATCAAATGGATCAAATGGAGCTTCTTGAATTGAAGATTCTGTTGCAAGAGTTCTTTGATAAGAGATTCATTCATCCTAGTATGCCTGTATGGGGTTCTCCTGTTTTTTTTGTAAAAATGAATGATGGTTTCATTAGAATTTCCATTTGTTACATAGATCTAAATAATATTACTATTAAGAAAATGTATCCATTGCCTCATATTGATTACTTTTTTGACCATCTGTAGGGATATATATTTTTTAAAGATTGACATGTGATCCGGATAACTTCAGCTGAAGTTGAATGATAATGACATCATGAAAAATAATTTTCATAATAGATATGGGAATTATATGATTTTATACCCTTTGGTTTTAAAATTTCCCCTATACTATTCATGGATAATATTAATAAAAAATTCCATGAATATTTGGATATTTTATTGGTTGTATTTTAGAATATTTAGGTGTTCTCATAATGTTATGATGATTATATAATACAACTATTAATTTTCATGAAAAACACATACAATATGTGTTATATAGATAATTTTGTAAATGTTATTTTTTGTTGAGATAATATTATTTTTGTTGGAAAAATTGGAAATAAATATGGAATAAAAGTGGATCCTGTAAAAAATTGGCAGATCAATGGAGAAGGCCAAAAATGATATAGAGATTCATAGTTTTCTTAGATAATCATGATATAATAGACAAATTGATAAATACAATACATGGTTATCTAGAATATTAAATATGATAACCTGAAAATGGTTATGTTTTTTTTTTGGAAAAAATAATATGTTTTTTGTTTTTAGGAACTAAATTATGGATTGGTGAATGCTCCATTTTTTACCTACCTTCCAAAATTGGTGATTTTCTCAACGAAATAGATTCTTTATTGATGTTACATGGTTTTGTTCTTATGTAGAATGATTAGTTGTTAGTTTAGTCAACCTTATCAGATAGAATTTTCAAACTATAGAAGGAAGACTGTGAGCTACAGAAAAAGGATGAATTAGTTAAAATGTGTATTCTTCCATAATTTGACATTGATGAAGATTGTGTTTTTGGATTTGTAAAAATATTATATGTGTCTTATGATTCCCAGATGAAGAATGAATTATTGTGTAAGGAACACTATTTTCTATTTATATTTCATCCAGGTAGTACTATGACATAATGTGAACTTCAAGATTATTAATGGTTGGATGGAATGAAAATTTATATAGATAATTTATACATGAAATATTTGAAATTTCAAGTGGATAATGTAGAGAGACATCTACAATAGGGTATGATTCATCTATTTCCTACGTATATAAAAAATTGGAAAATATATCCATAGACATCACGGTGGGACTTCCAAAGACTACATATAGTAATAATAATGCGATTTGGGTTATTGTTGAGTGGATAACTAAATCTACTAATTTTTTTCTTATTAGATATTCTATGTGTTTGGATCCGATTAATGATTTTATTTGAAATAGATAGTTAGGTTAAATGGTGTTTCTATTTCCATTTAATCTGAATGTGATCCCATGTTCACTTATAACTTTATTAACGGCCTTTAGAAGTCATTGGATAGAGAATTAATTTTTATCAATGATTTTCATCATCAATGTGATGGAAGAAACATGAAAAAAATTCATAAATTGATAGAAATTAATTGACCCTTTTAGTTGGACTATCAAGGAATTTGGATCACCATATTTATTTAGTATAGTTTGCATATAATAATAGTTTCCATTATAGTATACATATTGAATCATTTGACTCATTATTTGGGAATCAGTTTCGAATAATATAAATTTTTGATGATTTTTGGTAAAGGAATTTGATGGGACCAAAATTATTAAAGAAATTGGTTGAGAATGGAAGATGTATCAATAAAACATGATGACAACTTAGAGTGGGCAGAAATGTTATGCAGAAAATATAAGTAATGCCTATTCTTATGAGGTAGGTGATCAAGTTCATCTAAGAATCTCACAATGGCGAAGTATTATTTGTTTATTTATGAATGGATATTAATGTACATGGTTCATTGGACCATATTAAATCATATTAAAAGTTGGAACAGTGGCATATCGAGTATCTTTTCCTCCAATTTAATCTCAGGTACAATTTTTTTTTCAATATTTGATGTTGAGAAAGTACGTTCCAGATATCTCTAATGATTTCAACCTATATATTGCTCTGTATGAAGACAACCATTCTTATGATGGTAAATTTGTACCGATTCTTGGTCAAAGTGAGAAGGAATTGGGGAAAAAGATAATACATGAAGTAATGGTTTTGTGGAGAAACAACATAAGTGAATAAGAAACATGGGAATATGAAAATTATATAAGGGAAGGGTACTCACAATTGTTTTAATAGGTAAAAAACATGTGAAGGAACAATTTCAAGAAGGTGTGGAGAATGTAACACCCCAAGTATTTTTCAATAAATGTTATTATGAAATGATATGCATGAAACATTATGTATATACAAATTGTGTAGGATCGAAATATCATGTATATGCTTAATATACAAGATGTGGTTAATTATATACTATAATAATTCTATTGGAACATTTAATGTTGGTTAAAACAATATATTGTTTGACAATGTTAAACAAGGAAAATTCACAAGTCCCCTATGTTCTACAAACATGCTAGATTCTGGAAATATCTTTTCGGAAATGAATCGTAATAAAAGTTTAAAGGGACAAATATTCCACCTTAAATCATATAGAATCTTACGAATTAGTGTATTCAATTATATGAAAGTATAAGATAGTTATGCATTCCTTATTAACAAAAAAAAGCAGTGTAAAAAAATTTGAAATAATACAATTAACAAGTATAGAAACTTTTAACCCAAATAGAAGGGTATCCAATAACCTTGGACAATGGTCCCTTGATTTATACTTTCTAGAAAGTCTAACTTTCTCACACTAGGGTAGGCCCTCGATAAGCATATTAGATACTATCTTGCTATCCCTACAAGCCCTGAAACTTCAAGGTAGTCGACACATCTATCTTCCTTATCATGGAAGTCCTCAAACATTAAGGTAGTCGACACCTATGTCTTCCTATCACCGGAATCCGTCGATTTTACGCAACAACAATCAGAGGCGCAAGAAGCAATATGAACAAGAAGTTCAATACACACAAAGAATGAGAGCATCTCTCTCTTGAAATCTCATCAGCAGGTAATCTCTAGAATTGTATAATTGTCATCAATGTAATGAGATTGTTCAAATGAGCACTTATTTATAGGAGAATTTTCAATGGTAGGACCCCTCCTCCAACAGTCATATTTTTCCTTGAATTTCGGTGGGACCTGTATATCTTTCACTTAGTCAATGGTTAGTTAGTAACAGAATGAATGAAATCATTTTAAAACTATAACCATGGCATGTAAAATATAGTTTCACTATCAAATCTATTTTTCATAGTCTATGGAAAAATAATGATCTGAATCTAAGGAAAAATATGTGGATTCTATATTACATGGATATTTGGTTCTGTTTTCCATGGAATTATGAATCAGAATTCTGTAGACTTTGAAGTCATAATTCATAGCAATTCTGACTCTAAATTCTAATGAATTCGATGACTGAATTATATGGAATTTGGAGTGTGAATTTAATTGAATTCGGTGCCAGAATTATAAGGAATTTGGATTTTGAATTCTAAGGAATTAGTATTATAAATTCTATGGAGTTTAGACTCTGAATTATAATGAATTCGGAGTTTGAATTCATAGGAATTCATAACATGAATTCTATGGAATTCAGAGTCTGAATTCTAAGGAATTCTGAGTCTCAATTATAAGGAATTCGGAGTCTGAATTCTATGAAATTCAGAAACTGAATTCTAAGGAATTTTGAGTCTAAATTCTAAGGAATTTAGAACCTGAATTCCACGGAATTTGGAGTTTTAATTCTTTAGAATTTAGAGTCTGAATTATAAGGAATTCAAAGTCTGAATTTTAGAGGATTTGGAGTGAAATATCAAAGAATTCAGATTTACATTTCAGAGAATTCAGTTTCTGAATTTAGAGGAATTTGGAGTCTGAATTCTAATCATGAAAACAAAATACTCTATATCTATGTATTTGTATAATTTTGAGGTTTTAGATGTCAAACATAATTTTTCACTTGGGAATAAAAAGAGTTAAATTTAGAGAGACTAAAATATGTATAATGAAAAATAGGTAATCATAAATTTCCTTGTGGAATGAAATTTTCCGTTTTTAAATAAAATATGTGAAGGAAATAAAATTTCTATGAGGTAGAGTGTTTGTGATTTTCAAAACTTATATGAACAGAAAATTCATAACGAAACATTATTGACTCAACAATCTCCCCCTTTTTGTAAAGCACAAACATCCTCACTAAAACGAATATAATTACTTTGAAATGATTGTGAACATGAAAATAAATATTATCACCCTTTACTTATGGATCATAATGAATACGAATAACTCCCTTTTTGGATTTTAAATCCCTATAGATCATATTCTTGATTTCATGAATGAGAATTTTCATTTTTTGGCATCTGAAAATATTCATGATAAAATATTTCCCTTTTATAAACACCCCATTACTTAAGGAAATTTACTCGTTACTTAGTATTATTTTTTGATATTCCATTCTCCCCATTTTTGATTTTCAAAAAGGAATAAATGGAATAGAAAATAAAATATGGTACCTAAAATATTAGTAATAATCAAACAGAAATATGAAGTGCAACAAGAATCTCATTAGGATTGATAGAGTTTGTACAACAGGAAAACACAATTAAATATCGGATATGGAATGAAATTATCTCTCATTTTCTTTCATAGTCAACTTCTTTACAGTATTCTAATGCTATTTGTGTTTTTTGTGATCATCTACCATGCTCTTGAGTAGCTGATCTTGATCTTCACTTATTTTTCTAATGCTTTAATTTTTTCCTCCCGAGCCTTAATCATATTAGCCCAAGACTTCAAGGATTCTTATTTTTTAGTAATTTTTTCCTCAAGCTCGATTCTAAGATCTCTTTCCCACTTCAAACACCAAGAAACTGAATACAATTTCCCATTCTTATCGTTCACTTCATGAATCATAGTATTTTCTTCAGGGGATAGATTTTTTCTTCAAAATAATTGGTGGAATCATTGAACTTAGAATATTTGGATTCAAAAGAGTCATTGAAATTATCTTTAATCTCATCAAGAATTCTCATCTCTTCAATAGTTTTCCTTGAATAACTAGTCATTTTCATGAAATATCTGTTATGGGATACATAATTAATGAAAAATGTTTCTAAAATCGTATCAAGTTTGACACACATATCTATCACCATTGATAATGAATCTATTTTCTTATTTATGGAATGCTGAAACATTTGAAATCTTGATTCTATGGTTATAAATATCGTAAAAGTACCAACAATCTTCTTCAATGACTGAACAACAAATTCATGTCCAATAGAATATGATTCTTAATTGGAATGCTCTGGTGATGAGGATTCCTATTCATGTACGCCATCTTTTCTATTTTATGTAGAACCAATAACTTTCATAATAACCAAAGACTTGGTAAGAGTATCAACCATCACCTGCTTACACTTGTATTTTTTTTAAATGATCTGATCTTATTTTGGTTATTCGTGTTCACTGTCTGATAGCTCAACAATTTTATCTTCATCAAAATTTTCCTTTTCATCATTTTCTTGAGGATCTCCTTGATGGATAATATCATGATTACTAATTTCTTCCTCAAATTTTTGATTACCTTCTTGCGGATCCTTTTCATCATTTCTAGGTCTTTCAATCATAGAAGATTCAGCTTTAGATTTTCAGATGGAAAACTTCACGGAAGTAATTTCCTTCTCATGATAATCTTATACTTGTCATATCATGTAATCAGTGTAACCCCCTAATTCTTCTTTTTTTTCATCCACTTCTTGTTCTACATCATCCTAAACATCCTCTTCTACTTCTTGTTCATTATCTTCTTGACGTGGTTTATGAATCGCCAATTTCATTCTCAGAGTATATGGAATTAATTTTTTGAAAAACAATTCTGGTACTGGAATATTCTTGGATGCTTTTTTAGCATCCTTAAGAAGATATTGAACGATTTCAACTTTAGAAAATTTCTTTTTCTGCTTCTTCTCTTTCTATGGTTTCTCATGATATTCGATAGTGTTCATCTTGAGGGATTTTTCCTTAGTAGGGTCAAAGCCAATCATAGGCCCCCTTTCTTTATAGTTTTTCTTCTCTACCCTTTACATAGCCACTAAATCATCATGATAAACTTTTTTCTTCTTCTACTTTGGAGGTGCATACTGGGTTTCCATGGCCACTGGGGTTTTTTCCATTTCCTTCCATTTCCATTGAATTCATTTTCCTTCCACCCTTTTTGGAAGTCAAATCCACTTCATGTTTTTTTAAAAGAAATTGTATTTAAGCTTCCGAAAATTCATAAAATTCACCTAAAACACTAGATAAACTAATTTTCATCCTTCTTAGGGTGTCATCACATAGCAGCATCAAATTGAAATTTCTTGACTTTGACATGCAAGAAATTTTCATTGATTGTAAACAAGAAACAATGCACTTTGATAGGATTTCTGGGTACATGATAATTTGGGACATCATATTTTCATTCATGAAATTCTAAATCATAACCAAAATATAATTAACCAGATTCAGCTTCCGGAGGTTCACTAAGAAATCCAAAAACTACATACCGCTTTTTTTAGAGTATCTTTATCTCCATTCCACGGAATTATAACTCCTTGAAACCCAAGCTCTAGAATCTAGAAATTCATAAAAAGATGAATAATCATCCGAGTCATTACCTCTAAATGACCAAGACAAGCTATATAATTTTTTTGTCAAAGCTTCTTATATCATCAGGTAGCTTATGCGAACAAAATTTAACTTCTCCTTCATAAGGTATTCCTATCAAAATGGCTGCCTTTGAATAAAAAAGATAATAAGACATACAATAAATCTTGAAATAAAATGTGTATTTTCCTCCTTGATTAAAAAAAGATACAAGTTCTAAAAACTCCACTAGAAATTCCTAAATCACCAGATCCTATGCCTTGGGATTAGATACAACTATACTCTCCCAACCATTTAACTTGATGTTCATTGAGATGATTGAATCATACACACTAAGGAATCCCACTTCTAACAAAATATCATTATAAATCTACCATTATGATATTTCTTTTACGGTTGAAATTACTTTTAGAGGAGAGTCTTCTTTAGACATTCCGAAAAAAGGAAGAACTAAGAAATTAAGAACAGTCTTAAGTTAGAAGGGTAGGGATTCAGCACACAATAGCTTGGTGTTTAATGTGGGACTACCATTGGGGGTATTTTATATAGGCATTTGATGTGACAGTTCAGCTTCCCTGATTAATCCATTGGTTGAAAGCTTCTTGAGAAGATCTGACTGTTGAGATTAAAGCCAAATAAGTATTTTGATAGAATCTGATGTTTTGAGGTTTTTATGAAAAACCATTGGATTTAATGAAAACCGAAGCAAAACAATTTAAATCAGAATTGAAATTCCAACATGTAAAAGATGATTATAAATGTTTAGGAAAGAGAAAAAAAACGTTCAAATTTCTAGGAAGATTATATTTAATAAGGAAAATTCTTCTTGAAGAACTTTTGATGTTAAAATATTTATTACGAAAAATTTTAGACTACGAAAATTTTGATTACTAAATTTTTTACTAGAAAATGTTTTTACTAAAAAAATTGTCTAATACGAAAATTTACTCCCCCTATGAAAAATAGTTTCTTAAATTAAAAGGATAAGTTTTAACAAGATGTTAATATGGAAGAATAGCTTACACATATCATTCCTAATTTCATTTTTATGTATTCAAATCTAACATAGAGTAATGATTTTGTGAAAATATCTTCAAGTTAATTTTTTGTTCCGATAAATTGAGGAATGATAGCTCTATTTTGTGCGTGATCCCTAAGAATGTGATGCCTAATATCAATGTGTTTTGAATGAGTGTGATATGTTTGGAGTTTTCTCAAGTCAATGTCAGTAGTATTATAACACAATATTTGTGTTTTGGAAAAACTCATATCATACTCTGTTAGTGTGTGTTGCATCCACAACACTTGATCAAAACAACTTCTTGCTACTGTATACTAAGCTTTAGTAGTGGAAAGTGATACTCAGTTCTTCTTATTTTATGACCATGAAACTAATGAATTTTCTATGAAATTAAATGTTCTGGTTGTAATTTTTCTATCCATTCTACATCCACCAAATTCAGTATCAGAAAATCATTTCAAAAAATTCATTTCAAGAAGTATAAAATAGTCCAAGATCAATGGTTCCCATTATGTTGCGAATAATCCTTTTTACTACCTTCAAATGAGATTACTTAGTATTGGATTGGTATCTTTCACATGAGCATAAAATAAACATTAAGTCTGGATGAATAGATTTCAAGTAATATATACTTCCCATCATACCTCTAAAATACGTTTGATCTACTAGTTTCTGATCTTCATCATGATGAAGTGAATTTGATGAACCAATTGAAGTACTTATACTATTATTCTTGTCATATCCTTTCTAATTTAGAATATAATTAATATACTTATGCTGGGATATATAGATTCCTTCAGGTTTTTGAGAAATTTGAAAACCAAAGTAAAATGTTAAATCAACCATCATCATCATTTGGAACTCAGATTTCATTAGATCCACAACAAAATAAGCGAATGATTGCTAAGTTGAACCAAATATAATGTCATCAACATAAATTTCAACAATTGAAACATTTTATTATCTTAATTTATAAAAAGGTTTGTATTATCCATTCCCTTAACAAAATTGTTTCGAAGAAAGAAACATGTAAGTGTGTCATACCAGACTCTAGGAGAATATTTAAGTTGGTATAATTCTTTGGTAAGATTAAAAAAGTTTTCACGATGTTTTATATCCTCAAAATCTGGATGTTATTCCACAAAAACTTTGTCTAGAACATAACCATTAAAGAAAACACATTTAACATCCATTTGAAATGGTTGAAATTAATGATTGCTGCAAAGGCAAGAAAAATAAAAATAGATTCATTTCTGTCTTCTAGAGGATTGGTTTCTTTATATTTTATTCATTCATGTTGACTATAGCCTTTAACAACAAATATATCATTATTTCATAGTATGATTCTATTTTCATCACACTTATTTTTAAATACCCATTTTACTATAATAATAGATGATTCCTTAGGTCTTTCAACCATGGTCTAGACTTTATTCATTTTGAATTCCTTTATCTCATCTTGCATAGATTTTATCCAATCATCATCACCTAATGATTCATTAGTGTTTTTTGGTTCTAATTGGGAAATGAATGCTAGATGTTCTACATAATTTCTTAAGGAACTTCTATACCATACAGGTTGATTTATATCTCCAATGATACTATCACTGGGATGATTCTTTAGAAAAAACTGATTTTGGTTTTGAAAAAGATGTTCATCAACATACTATAGGAAATATTATAGGCTATATGCATCAGAAATACTTTCTTGGGAATTTTCCTTATTAGAAGGATCTTCTATGAATTATTGATAATAATATTTTTAAAACACGTCTGATGATGTATGTATAGGTTGTTTAAAAACAAAAGGATCAGTTTCATAAAATTTAACATGTACAATTTTTCAACAGTACAAGTGTTTTTGTTGAAAACTGTATAAGCCTTTGAAGTTGTAGAGTAGACTAAGATAATTCCTTCATCAGATTTTGGTGCTAATTTGTGTATATTATTTTTTTATTCATAATTAATAAATTGAAACAAAAAATCATGAAGTAGGAAAGTCTAGGTTTTCTACCATTCCATAACTCATAAAGAGTTTTATTACGAAAAGGTATAATCAAAACATGATTTATATTATAACAAGTAGTACATACTACTTCAGCCCAAAAATGTTTGGATACCGAATATTTACTCAACATGGTTCTTGTTATCTCTTAATGATTTATATTTATTTATTCAACAATACCATTTTGTTGAGGTGTTATTGGTGGAGAGAAGTTATAAGTAATATCTTTTTTACTACAATAGGTTTCAAAATATGAATTTTGAAATTCTCCTCCATGATCACTATGAATAGTTATCAATGGGAGGTTTTTCTCATTTTTATCTTGGACACTAAAACATTTTTAATAAGAAAAATATTAATATTTCATTGCTATAAAATATACCCATGTAAATATAACGTAATCATCAACTAAGAAAAATATATAATATTTTCCTCCAATGCTTCTAGTTTGTGTTGGATCAAAAAAATCCATATGCACAAACTATAATGCATCTGTGGTTGAGACTTCACCGACTAATTTTAAACAAGATTTTTGTTGCTTTTCAAATTGACAAGGATCACAAACTTTTGAAAAATCAATTTTATGCTATGGTAGATACATAACTAGTATTTTCATAAAGAGTTTGCATAGGTCCATAAGGTTATAGTGTCCTATCCATTTATTCCATAACCATGAATGATCTGCCATTAATCTAAGACAAGTTAGATATTGAATCCTAAGGTCTTCTATGTTTTGTGTGTAAACATTCTCTTGCTTATGGGCTGAAAGAATAAACTCTCCCTTGGAATAGTTTACTAAACACTTTCCATTCCTAAAATTCACAAGGTAAACTTCATCCCAAAATTGACTTTTGCTAATAAGGTTGTGATTAAGACCCTTAACAAAGAAAACATTTGAAATTAATGTTCTTCCAAGAAGAACAATGTTACATATACCAATAATTTATCCCAGAGCATTATTTCCAAAAGTTACTTTTCCTCCTTTCTTATTGATAATCATTTCAAATATTTTTTTGTAACCCGTCATATGATGAAAAAATCCACTATCTATGTACAATGTATTGATGTTGGTACATTATTTACTTTCCTAAATATAAGAATTTTAGACTTTATGAACCCAAAATATCATGGATCTGGAAACATCAGAAAGCAAAATTTTAGGAATACACATTTTCGTTAAAAAATAAGCTTTATAAAAACCTAAATATTGAGTTTTGATTAATGAAAAAAAAACATTCCCAATGCCCACTACACTGACATTTAGTGCAGAATAGAGTACTTTGTGGTACAATGTAATTATTAACAAAAATCGGTTTTGAAAGAGTATTTCCCAAACTAGAATTATTCCTTAGAGGTAAAATTTTTGAAAATATATTATCAAAATATATCTTACCTAAGTCATTGTTTGACAGACAATTTTTCAAGTAAAATATTTCAGATTTTAGTCTAATAAGTATGTTTTTATCCTAAAAACAATAGATTCAGCACTAGAGCTAGTGTCAAAATATTTTTTCATTGAAATTTCTTTTTCTAGATTCATAGAAACATCATCCTTCTCAGAATTAACATTCTAAAGGGTTTTTGAAATACTTTCAAGTTCATAAGTTTTCTTATCAATTTCTTTTGAAAGATAATATATTTTATTAGTAAGAACAAAAATCCTAGAATTTTCCTTATCAATTTTTTTCTAGCATTTAAAATTTTCATTCTCAAGGAGCATAGAAAACCTAGAAACTTATTCATATGTAGGTAAAGTATAATCTGCATCAGAAGATGATTATTCATCTGAAGATTCAAAATATTAACAATCACTATAATTTTAATTCAAGGATACATTGGTGATGGATTTAGCATTATGTACCAGAGACATTAAACAATGATTTTCAATAGGTATCATGTCTAGTAAACCAATATTCGTATGTACATAAGATTCATACTATGAGGATTCATCAAAAGAGTCTCCACCACTGGGACTCTAGGTGTAATTGGATTTCAAAACATTTGTATATTTAGCTTTGTAGTACTTTATTCTATTCCTTTCGAAATTATTTTCCTTTCTGTCTTTTCTCTTAAGCATAGGACAATCTGGCCTTATATGCCCTACTCTTTTGCATTCATAGCATGTGACTTCAGAGTCTTTCTTGTCCTTTCATTCTTTATTCTTATATCTATACTGATATTATTTCTTCCCAACTATATTATTTATCCATCGATCAAGATTTTCTAGTTCATTATCAGAATGTTCACTTTCACGTTATTCAAATAAAATAGTGACCTTCTTAGATTTAGATCTTTTAACTCTCACAATAGTCCTGGACTTCATCTGATTTGAAGTAGTTTTAAAAGAAACACTTCCATTTCCATTCATCTTCTTATTTAGATCATCGTATCTTTTCATTATTTTTTCATTTTGAAGAAGAGTTCCAAAAACCCATCAAAAGTAATCTATTAGAATTTCATATTATCATATATATCTATCCCCTTGGATTCCCACTCACGAAGAATGATTTATATAATATTGAATACAAGATCCTCATCATATAAACACTTTTTACCCATTGATTGTATGTTGTTGACTATAGTCATAAACCTCGGTTGTACCTTACTCACTGGTTCTCCATAAGGAATGAAGAAACCATGATACACAGTTCTAAGCATAGCTTCTCTAGTTTCAATTACTTTGGAAGTTCCAATATGAGTAATCTCAAATTTCATCCAAATACAATTTGTAGCTTCACAAGCAGAAATCTGTCTATATATTCCTAGTCATGGAACACAACAATGTATTGCATACCATATCGTTAAGTTTATATTCTGAAATTTATGGATTAATAAATGTTCTGACTTCCTTATCAGGATTCTTGTAATCTTTAGTAAGCATTAAAATTTTGTCCAATCCAGTATTAATGAAAAATGTCTTCATACGAAATCTACAATATTCATAATCATTCCCATCAAATATATGTGGTCTAGTAGGATTATGATTTTCAATCGAACCTACATTCATTCCTGTCATCTCTATGAAAATATCATTCCATGAAAACTTGTTAGTAATAAAAGTTTGTAAACAAGGATAAAAAACCAAAGCAAGGAAAAATAGAACATATGAAACTGGAGCAAGAAAAATTATATGGGAATATAATTATTTCAGAGACCTCCTCTGATACCAATTGTATGATAGAAATATTATGTACATTATCTTTATACAATATGGGGGGTGAATTGTATACAATAAATATACCATTGGAACCTTTAATGTTGGTTAAAACATTATATTTTTTATCAATGTTATACAAGGTAAATTCAAAAGACCTATTAGTTCTACAAACATGCTAGAATCAAAAAATATGGTTCTGAAAATGAAATATAATAAAAGTTTACAGGGACAATGATTTTAATTTTAACCGTATAAGATCTTAATAACCAGAGTGTACAACTATAAAAATGTATAAGATAGTTATATTTTCCGTACTAATCAAAAATGCAGTGGAAAACAAACGTGAAAAAATTTAAGTAACATATATAGAATATTTTAACCCAAAGAGTAGGGTATCCAAAAATCATGGATAAAGTTCTGTTAATTTATACTTTCTAAAAATTCTATATTTTCACACTACGATAATACCTCGATAAGAATATCAGAGTCTATCAAGCTATCCCTACAAGCCCTAGAACATCAAGGTAGTCGACACCTATCCCTTCCTTATCAAGGAAGTCCACGAACTTTATGTTAGTCGGCACCTCTATCACCCTATCCCCAAAATCCCTCGATTTTACACAACTACAATCGGAGTCACACGATGCAATTTGAACAATATGTTCAGTACACACAAAGTATGAGAGTATATCTCTCTAGAAATCTCTTCAGAATGTAATCTCTAGATTTGTAGAATAGTCATAAATGTAATAAGCTCAATCAAATGAACTTTTATTTATAGGCACATTTACAATGGTCAGCTCCCTCCCCCAATGGTCATATTTTTCCTTGAATTTTGGAGGGACATGTACATGTGTCACTCAAAGAACAGTTTTCTAGAAACAGAACAAATGAAATTGTTTTAATACTATAACACGTGTAAGTAAAATATGGTTGCTCTATGAAATCAATTTTTCAGAGTCGTAGAAAAAATAAAATTATGGTGTCTATGGAATGATATTTGGAGTCTATATTAAATTGATATTAAGATTCTATTTTCCAAAGAATACAGAGTTAGAATTCTGTAGAATACAGTGTATGAATTCGAATGATTTCTGAGTCTGAATTATAAGGAATTATGAGTCTAAATTATATGTAATTCAGAGTCTAAATTATAGGGAATTAAGAGTTATAATTATAATGAATTCGGTGTCTAAATTCTGAGGAATTTGGAGTCTGAATTCTGAGAAATTCGGTGTCTGAATTCATAGCAATTCTTAGTCGATATTATATGGAATTCGGAGTCCATATTATAATGAATTTGGAACTGGAATAGTATGGTAACACCCGAAATTTTTATGAGTAATATTTTGTTTTTATATATCATCAAAGGAATCTTTCACTACATACTAGCTTGGCTTACTTTACACGCAATCGCGACCTTCCTCGATAGCTTTCTTCGTACGCAATACCGAGTTTCACTAAACAACGATATGCTATTAAAATATTATTAAAACTAGCCGTTATGAAAAGTAATAACCACTTTTTTAAATTTTATAAATTTTATTTTTCAAAATGGACTTCATTTTTGGATTCGGAATACCGAAATTAGCCTAGGGTGAAATTTTGGTATTTTTCTGAAAACATTCAATTTTTAATGAATAGTGAAACCACTAAGTGGTAGGTTAAAAACTGAATTTTGCATAAAACTTAATTTTACCGCTTCTGTGAATGGAATTTAAAAAATACAATAGACACAGTTGATATCAGTAAGTAAAATTTGGTTCAATGAGATAAAAATAATTTTTTGGGGAATAGTAACTTTTTACTTTTTTTACCGCGGTTAATAGTAAATAGGGGTAAATATGATATTACTATTACCCTAACACATGTCCTAATTCTATTTTATAAGTGTAATTCGACCAAAAACAACCTTATGAATAAAATATGACCATTTAGGCCCACTTGGGTTAGATTAGGACATTTATTATTAATTT
Organism: Viscum album; assembly: GCA_963277665.1. Classification (NCBI taxonomy): domain Eukaryota; kingdom Viridiplantae; phylum Streptophyta; class Magnoliopsida; order Santalales; family Viscaceae; genus Viscum; species Viscum album. The sequence goes on from OY728161.1 coordinate 396,881,559, forward strand.
ATTTAAAGAAGGGTTAAAATAGTTAAAATCAATGTTTAATAAGTAAATAATTTTTAATATGGGGTTACACATAAGATAAATTCGACTATAAATATTCATTAGAAATATAAAAGGATTTCCTACATAATGGTATTTTATTTATAATTTTTATACATTTAATAATTTAATTTATTTATGACACAATTATGACGCAGTAATTATCTTATTTATGAAATATTGACATAATTGATGTTATAAACACCAAAATAAAGGTAATTTGAGACTTTTTATGAATTCCAATAATTTTCTAGGATACTATGATATATTAGTGTTGATTTAATCAACTTGGTTCGAACATATAATTCTGTTATGACTTTCACAAAAATCATATATCAAATAGTGTCAAAATTGACACAAAATAGTTTTTAAATCAAATATTATATTATTAATTGTTATTTTATTCCTAAAAATGTAAGGTTCGGCCAAATGACTTATATAAGGATATATATATTAATAATAAATAATATTGGGTCCGTTTGGAATGTTATATTAAGTGTATTAACCATATAGTGAAAGAAAACAAAAAGACACGGTAAAAGTTAAATTATTTAACTTAGAGTTAAATCTAATTGATAAGGTTAAAATAATACACTAAACTTGTCTAAATCCTATTGTTTGATAGTATTTCGACCCTTCCCCATTTTATCTTCGATATAAGACCCTTTGGAACCATTATAAACCGATTTTGACTTTAATATAAAATAATATTTTGAGATATTCCTAAGGTGCCCCTCTCCTCCCTTATAAAAGGGCACCTCCTCCCCCTCCTCCTCACACCAATTTGAGCACTCAAGCTCGGACAACCCCTGCCATTTTCTCTTCTACACTTCCATAGAATATTCATAGAGGTCCTGGTCTTCTTCAAAGACCAATCTTAGTTCCCTAAGTGGAGGATTCAAAGAAGCGTTCCAAAGAAGAGGTAATATCCATTACCGATCTTTTTAACTTCTTTCTTCTTCAACTTCTTCTTATTTAGTTTTTTCATGATAAAGTAATAACATCAGTATTACTTACATACTGATATGTTATTATAAATATGAAACAACCCTAATTCACCTTCTATCCAGCCTATGGAAAAATGAAATCACCATGTGTGCGTACGTACGGAATACCGTCTCCACGCCGTGGTGTAATCTATTTTCCCCCATCACCTTACAAGGATGGGTATACTGGTGTAATGAGTAACTATTTATGATTATTATAAAGTAATATTGATACTGAAATAATATATATATACTCCAATACAATTCCACGATCATAGGAACGATATCATCACTCGTGCGTACGTACGGAATACCGTCTCCACGATGTGATGCAACTCGTTCTACATGATCATCATTACATAGTAATTATATAAATGAATTGAATGAATAAATATGATATATGTTACACTAATACCATTCTGTATATAAGGTATCTATAACCTTAAAAGAAGAATAAGAATTTATTCGGCAAAACACGCATAAGAACAAAAGGAAATAAAGACCCGAGTAACAAGTAACAATGAAATATTACTAACAAAAAGCAAGGAATATGACCATATATGATATCATATCAATATGTATGATTCTGGAATAAGTCAATAACATTATTTAATCCATTATACAGGAGCTTCGGACCCGTACAAAGCAAATCGGACCTAAGGTAAGGGAAATATCACAATCTCACTTTTATCCGAGATTGTTTTTACTTTGGTAATTACTGGGGTGTATTTTATCATCCACATCCATGTTCCCTCAATATGTAATTTTATTTGCATCCTTATACAATAGTTTATATTCAATTTTACCTTTCGGTAAGTTTTTTGTAAAGGATATGAAAGGAATCTTTTGTCGTTTTTCGTACGAGGTACTTTTTGACTTTTCCGACAAAAGTACGAGAAGAATGTTTTTTAACTTATACGGCATGAATGGATTTTTAAAACATTATTTCCAAGAAGCTTCCTTTACAAGTTTTCAAGTTTATTTTTAATCAACTTCTTTTAGTTTAGAATTTTATGACATTTTAAGAAAGGAAAAGTGTTTTTGAAGTAGAAAGGATATTTTCCTCAAGAATGGAGTTCAAATGTTTTATCAAAATTATTTTCCATCTAAGATAATATAGAGTTATGTTTTTATCCCTATTATTACATTTATTTGATTATGTTGTGAGGGAATTATTTTTATGGAGTCATTTACCTTATATGGTTTGTTTTATGATGTCATGATGTTTCAAGAATCCCATTTTTGTTACATGTGTTATGCGATGATGTATGATTTATGATTATGTGGAACACATAAGAAAGGATTCATTATAAGATGGGTGGGACCTATATATCCCTCCAATGCATTGGGTGAAGATTTATATCTCATGAGATAGACATGGCTGGAACGGAAGGTTATTTCGGTTCAGTGATACAGGACTGAAACGAGGAGTGAACTCGGTTCCGAAATGGACTTTTTCTGCTAAGATAGTCTTGGCAATGAGTCATGACTAACAAGAAATGATTTTCCATGATTATGTATACATTTCACAAGGTTTCAAGTTTTATGTTATGATTATGGGGATCTTATTTTCACTTCTATAATTTATTCCATGTTAAGATATTATGATCTCTTTTGCAGGTTGGGATTTTCAAAAAGATATGATATGATTTTTATTTCATTTATTATCCCTTGCTGAGCATTTGAGCTCACCTTTTTTTTTCTTTTCCCCAGGTCAGGAAGATGGATATTAAGTAGAATATGCTAAAAGGGACCCTAGATATGATGAAATAAATGGGAGACACTATATAAGATTTATGAACCAGTTGTTTATGTTTCCCAGTTTCTAAAGACACTATACCTATACGGTCCTTTGTGGTTTTGTCATATGTTGTATTAAGTGTGCTTCAATTTTGAAGTATTAACAATGTATGTAAAGTATGGGTCGTTATAGTTGGTATCAGAGGAAAGGTATTGTCAACCTTTGGAAACTAGGATGTGAATGTCTTAGTAAGAACCCTAAGGATAAGTCTAAGCATAGAACACAATCTTAGTGTTTTAGAAATGGCCATGAATACCCTAGGATAAGACCTTAAGTGTGAAATTTTATCCTTGATTATGTGGTTTTCCTATTATAATTAGTGCTGCTCACACTATTCTTCTTGGTTTTAGTCAATGGCTGGAACCTGAAGGAACCGTGTTAATGCGGAATGCGATGGGCAATGCAATGATTGTCCCCCTGAGCAACCAAACGATAGGGGAGCTGGAATGCAAAATCTTGTAGCCATGCTCACACAACTTTCTCAAGCTATGAATCATGCAGGACTTCCAAACGAGCAAAGGAAAGAGCAACATTCTGTTGAATCCTTCATGAGGCAGCGTCCACCTTCTTTCAGCGGGTCTACTGATCTATTAGTTGCTGAACAATGGATTAGTACTACTGAAAAGATATTTTCAGTTCTTCAATGTTCTGAACATGATAAAGTCATCCTATCAGTGTATCGTTTGGAAGGATATGCTAATCCATGGTGGAATCTTATTAAGAATACGAGGAAAATAGATGAAATTGAGTCTATGGAATGGGACGAGTTCAAGAACTTATTTTTCAATAAGTACTTCCCTCGTATTCTCTGAACAAAGATGGAGAAATAGTTTCTTGAACTGAAGCAAAGGGATAATGAATCTGTTTGTACCTATGAAGCAAATTTTACAAGACATGCAAGGTACGCTTCTGGTATTATTATCCAACCTGAGAGTAAGATCGATCAATTCTTTAGTGGCTTAAAACCAAGTCTTCGAAGGGCGTTAGCCATAAGGGACTTAAATAGCTACGAGGAAATCGTTCGATGTGCTCTCAAAGTCTAGATGGAGATTGGAGTAACCCATCAGTCACATGGGTTTGATTAGAAGAGGAAGATGGAATTCAAAGGAAAATCTAAAGAGCACACTGAAAAGAAGATAAGCTTTCCCTTATGCTCAAAGTGTGGAAAGAAACATGGAGGGAGTTGTCTTAAAGGGACAAGTAAATGTTTCAAATGTGGAAAGGAAGGTCATCGGGCATTTGAATGCCGCGATAATGGGAAGAAGATGTCTAATGATGCAAACAAAGGAAGGTATACATAGAATGAACATACTACACTTCAATGTATCAAGTGCAAGTAGATGGGGCATTATGCCAATCAATGCCCAAATCCAAGGGTTGATGATGATGGTTGACGTCAACAAAATATTAAGGCTAAAGACAAAGGAAAGTCACATGCAATTTCTATCAGCGATGTGGAGTACGATAACGAAGTGGTGAAAGGTACACTTACCATCCACTCTAATGTAGAAAATATTTTATTTGATTCTGGATCCACCCACTCTTTTATTTCTAAGGAATTTTCTAACGGTATCACCATATTACCTCAACAATTAGATGTTGAGTTAGCTGTGACAACACCTAATGGCACAACAGTCGCATCAAAAGTTTATAATTCTTCTCCGATCGAAGTTTGTGGGAAAGTGCTTCCTGCAAATCTTGTGATCCTTCCTTTAGTGGAATTTGATGTGATTCTTGGCATGGATTGGCTTTCTCTAAATGGAGCTCATATCAATTTCCAAAGAAGGGAAGTCACATTTCATATTCCAGATCAATCTACGATCGTCTATCGATGCAAGGATGAATATAACCATCCAGTGGAAATTCCTTCCATCTTATGGGTCTTGATGCCACTAAATGAAGGTTATTTACCTCAAATGGTTGGTGAGAAACTTACAATTAAGAATATGCTCATAGTACGGGAGTTTTATGATGTCTTTCCGGAGGAATTACCGGGTCTTCCACCAAATCGTGAAGTTGAGTTTTCAATAGAACTCGTACCGGGTGCTTTGCCTATTTCAAATCCACCTTATAGAATGGCCCCAATTGAGTTGCAGGAATTGAAGAAGAAACTCCAAGAGAATCTTGATAAGGGATTCATACGCCCTAGTGCGTCACCTTGGGGAGCACCTGTTCTATTTGTTAAGAAGAATGATGGATCAATGCGTCTCTGCATTGATTATCGAGAACTTAACAAGATCACTATCAAGAAAAAATATCCTCTCCCATGCATTGATGACTTATTTGACCAACTACGTGGAGCTCAATACTTTTCCACGATTGATCTTCGTTCAGGGTATCATCAATTAAGGGTCAAAAGGGAGGATATACCAAAGACGGATTTCCGTACAAGGTATGGACACTATGAATTTATAGTGATTCCATTTGGTCTTACTAATTCCCCTTCTATCTTCATGGATCTAATGATTAGCGTCTTTAGAGACTATCTTGATCAATTTGTGGTAGTCTTTATAGACGATATTCTTGTCTATTAAAAGAGCAAGGAAGAGCATGAAGATCACTTGAGAATTATATTGAAGACCCGAAGAAAGGAGAAGCTTTATGCCAAATTTACCAAGTGTGAATTTTTGCTTCAAAAAGTTGCATTTTTGGGTCACATAATCTCAAAATAGGGGATATCTGTGGATCCAGTAAAAACAGAGGTTATCAAAAGATGGTCAAGACCAACAATAGTAACTGAGATCCGAAGTTTTCTTGGTTTGGCTGGATATTATCGACGTTTTGTAAAATATTTTTCACGATTATCTAATCCACTCACCAAGTTGACTCGCAAAGGAGTTAAGTTTGTTTGGACAGAGGAATTTGAAGAGAATTTCAAGGAGTTGAAAAGAAGGTTATCCAGTGCACATGTGCTCACATTGCCTTGTAGTGGAGAAAGGTTTGTGATCTACAGTGATGCATCCATGATGGGATTGGGGTGTATTCTTATGCAAAATGATATGGTGATAGCTTATGCCTCACGACAGTTAAAAATCCATGAGCAAAATTACCCAACACATGATTTGGAGTTGGTTGCGGTAATCTTTTCATTAAAGATTTGGAGGCATTACCTTTATGGTGAAAGGTGTGATATTTATACTGATCATAAATGTTTAAAGTATATTTTCACACAAAAGGAGTTTAATATGCGTCAAAGAAGATGGTTGGAGCTGATTAAGGATTATGACTGCTCAATCCATTACCACCCTGGGAAAGCAAACAAGGTGGCAGATGCATTATGTCGATAAGAACATGCTAGTTTATCCATGACGAGGATCACAAAAGATCCAATATTTATGGATTTACAAAGGATGGATCTTGGAATTATAATGGAATGGGAAAATCTTATCTTTCTCAAATGAATGTTCAACCATAAATACATGTGAAGATTAAAGAGGCACATAAAGAAGATGTAGAGTTACAAAAGAAGGTGAGAAATGTTCCTGAATTCAACCTTGATTGTGATGGGATAATAAAGTTCAGGAATCGGGTTTGTGTTCCTCCCATCACCGAATTAAATAAGGAGCTGCTGGATGAGGCTCATAGTTCGTCATTCTCTATTCATCCTGGAAGCACGAAGATGTATAGGGACCTGAAAGAGTACTTCGGGTGGGATGGCATGAAATGATATGTTGCTGAATATGTCTCTCGATGCTTGGTTTGTCAACAAGTTAAAGCTGAGATACAGAAGTCTAAGGGGATGTTACAACCATTAGCCATACCCGAATGGAAATGGGAAAACATCACTATGGACTTTGTCACAGGACTTCCTAAAACACCCAACGACAATAATGCTATCTGGGTCATAGTTGATCGTCTTACAAAGTCTGCGCACTTCATTGCTATTAGAGAGAATTTCTCTCTAGATAAGCTTTCCAGGATATATGTAAAGGAAGTGGTAAGATTGATTGGAGTACCACTTTCTATTATATCTGATCGGGATCCGAGTTTTACCTCGAAGTTCTAGTGAAGTCTTCAGCATACTCTGGATATAGAGTTGAGTTTCAGCACTGCTTATCATCCCCAGACAGACGGTCAGTCTGAGAGAACAATTCAAACCCTAGAAGATATGTTGAGAGTTTGCTCTATGGATTCCAAAGGAGGTTGGGATCAACACCTACCTTTGGTGGAATTTTCTTATAATAATAGCTTTCACTCCAGTATTCAGATGTCTCCTTATGAAGCTCTCTATGGAAAGAACTGCAGGACTCTAACTTGCTGGGATGAAGTTGGGGAAAGAAAGCTATTAAGACCTGATCTCATTGATGAAATGGCAGAAAAGGTCAGATCTATTCAACAACACATAAGAGCATCTCAGAGTCGATAGAAAAGTTATGCCGAAAACCGAAGAAAAGACCTAGAGTTTGAAGTGGGTGATAAAGTGTTCTTATGAATATCTCCCTGGAAGAGGGTTATGAGATTTGGAAAGAAGGGGAAGTTGAGCCCTAGATATATCGGTCCTTTCGAAATACTGGATCGTGTTTGAAAGGTAGCTTACCGATTGGCGCTTCCACCGAATCTCTCTCAAGTTCATGATGTGTTCCATGTATCTCTCCTGAGAAAGTACATACTTGATCCTTCACATGTACTCAGCTCAGAAGTTGTACCGCTGGAGCAAGATCATTATTATGAAGAACAACCAATAGAGATTCTGGATCGTAGTGAAAAAGTCCTACAAAACAAGACCACTCGATTGGTGAAAGTTTTATGGAGGAACCACCAACTTGAAAAAGCTACATGGGAGGTTGAGGATATGATGAGGGATAAGTATCCTCATCTGTTTGTTACAAAGTGACGAATTTCGAGGGTGAAATTATTTTTAAGGGGTGTAGAATGTAACACCCTAGATTTTTATGTGTAATATTTTGTTTTTATATATCATCAATGGAATCTTTCACTACATACTAGCTTGGCTTACTTTACACGCAATCGCGACCTTCCTCGATAGCTTGCGTCGTACGCAATACCGAGTTTCACTAAACAACGATATGCTATTAAAATATTATTATAACTAGCCGTTATGAATAGTAATAACCACTTTTTGAAATTTTATAAATTTTATTTTTTAAAATGGACTTCATTTTTGGATTCGGAATACCGAAATTATCCTAGGGTGAAATTTTGGTATTTTTCTGAAAACTTTCAATTTTTGATGAATAGTGAAACCACTAAGTGGTAGGTTAAAAACTGAATTTTGCATAAAACTTAATTTTACCGCATCTGTGAATGAAATTTCGAAAATCCGACAGATATGGTTGATATCAGTAAGTAAAATTGGTTCAATGAGATAAAAATAATTTTTTGGTGAATAGTAACTTTTACTTTTTTTACCGCGGTTAATAGTAAATAGGGGTAAATATGATATTACTATTACCCTAACACATGTCCTAATTCTATTGGATAAGTGTAATTCGACCAAAAACAACCTTATGAATAACATATGACCATTTAGGCCCACTTGGGTTAGATTAGGACATTTATTATTAATTTATTTAAAGAAGGGTTAAAATAGTTAAAATCAAAGTTTAATAAGTAATTCATTTTTAATATGGGGTAATACAAAAGATAAATTCGACTATAAATATTCATTAGAAAGCTAAGACGATTTCCTAAATAATGGTATTTTATTTATAATTTTTAGACATTAAATAATTTAATTTATTTATGACACAATTCTGATGCAGTAATTATCTTATTTATGAAATATTGACATAATTGATGTTATAAACACCAAAATAAATGTAATCTGAGACTTTTTATAAATTCCACTAACTTTCTAGGTTACTATGATATATTAGTGTTTATTTAATCAACTTGGGTCGAACATATAATTCTGTTATGACTTTCACAAAAATCATATATCAAATAGCGTCAAAATTGACACAAAATAGTTTTTAAATCAAATATTATATTATTAATTGTTATTTTATTCCTAAAAATCTAAGGTTCAGCCAAATTACTTAGATAAGGATATTTATATTAATAATAAATAATTTGGGGTTCGTTTGGCATGTTATAGTAAGTGTATTAGACATATAGTGAAAGAAAACAGAAAGACACGATAAAAGTTAAATTATTTAACTTAGAGTTAAATCTAATTGATAAGGTTAAAATAATACCCTAAACTTGTCTAAATTCTATTGGTTGATAGTCTTTCGACCCTTCCCCACTTTATCTTCTAAATAAGACCCTTTGGAACTATTATAAACCGATTTTGACTTTAATATAAAATAATATTTTGAGATATTCCTAAGGTGCCCCTCTCCTCCCTTATAAAAGGGCACCTCCTCCCCCTCCTCGTCACACCAATTTGAGCACTCAAGCTTGGCCAAACCCTTCCATTTTCCCTTCTCCACTTCCCTAGAATAATCCAAGAGGTCCTGGTCTTCTTCAAATACCAATCTTAGTTCCCTAAGTGGAGGATTCAAAGAAGTGTTCCAAAGAAGAGGTAATATCCATTACCGATCTTTTTATTTTCTTTCTTCTTCAACTTCTTCTTCTTTAGTTGTTTCATGATAAAGTAATAACATCAGTATTACTTACATACTGACATGTAATTATAAATATGAAAAAACCCTAATTCACCTTCTATCCATCCAATGGAAAAATGAAATCCCCGCGCGTGCGTACGTACAGAATACCGTCTCCACGCCGTGATGTAATCTATTTTCCACCATCACCTTACAAGGATGGGTATAATGGTGTAATGAGTAACTATTTATGATTATTATAAATTAATATTGATACTGAAATAATATATATATACTCCAATACAATTCCACGATCATAGGAACGATATCATCACTCGTGCGTACGTACGGAATACCGTCTCCACGATGTGATGCGACTCGTTCTACATGATCATCATTACATAGTAATTATATAAATGAATTGAATGAATAAATATGATATATGTTACACTAATACCATTCTGGATATAAGGTATCTATAACCTTAAAAGAATAATAAGAATTTATTCGGCAAAACACGCATAAGAACAAAAGGCAATAAAGACCCGAGTAACAAGTAACAATGAAATATTACTAACAAGAAGCTAAGAATATGACCATATATGATATCATATCAATATATATGATTCTGGAATAAGTCAATAACATTATTTAAACCATTATACAGGAGCTTCGGACCCGTACAAAGCAAATCGGACCTAAGTTAAGGGAAATATCACAATCTCACTTTTATCCGAGATTGTTTTTAATTTGGTAATTACTGGGGTGTATTTTATCATCCACATCCATGTTCCCTAAATATGCAATATTATTTCCATCCTTCTACAATAGTTTATATCCAATTTTACCCTTCGGTATGTTTTTTGTAAAGGATATGAAAGGAATCTGTTGTCGTTTTTCATACGAGGTACTTTTTGACTTTTCCGACAAAAGTACGAGAAGAATGTTTTTATTAACTTATATGGCATGAATGGATTTTTAAAACATTATTTCCAAGAAGCTTACTTTACAATTTTTCAAATTTATTTTTAATCAACTTCTTTTAGTTTAGAATTTTATGACATTTTAAGAAAGGAAAAGTGTTTTTGAAGTAGAAAGGATATTTTCCTCAAGAATGGAGTTCAAATGTTTTATCAAAATTATTTTCCATCTAAGATAAAATAGAGTTCTGTTTTTATCCCTATTATTACATTGATTTGATTATGTTGTGAGTTAATTAATTTTATGAAGTCATTTAACTTATATGGTTTGTTTTATAATGTCATGATGTTTCAGGAATCCCATTTTTGTTACATGTGTTATGCGATGATGTATGATTTATGATTATGTGGCACACATAAGAAAGGATTCATTATAAGATGGGTGGGACCTATATCCCCCTCCAATGCATTGGGTAAAGATTTATATCTCATGAGATAGACATGGCTGGAACAGAAGGTTATTTCGGTTCAGTGATACAGGACTGAAACGAGGAGTGAACTCGGTTCAGAAATGGACTTTGTCCACTAAGACAGTCTTGGCAATGAGTCATGACTAACAAGAAATGATTTTACATGATTATGTGTACATTACACAAGGTTTAAAGTTTTATGTTATGATTATGGGGATCTCATTTTCACTTCTATGATTTATTCCATGTTAAGATATTATGATCTCTTTTGCAGGTTATGATTTTCAAAAAGATATAATATGATTTTTATTTCCTTTAGTTTCGCTTGCTGAGCATTTGAGCTCACCCATTTATGTTTTCTTTTCCCCAGGTCAGGAAGATGGATATTAAGTAGAATATGCTAAAAGGGACCCTAGATATGATGAAATAAATGGGAGACACTGTAGAAAATTTATGAACCAGTTGTTTATGTTTCCCAGTTTCTAAAGACACTATACCTATACGGTCCTTTGTGGTTTTGTCATATGTTGTAATAAGTGTGCTTCAATTTTGAAGTATTAACAATGAATGTAAAGTATGGGTCATTATAAGTACAAAATTCAGCGTCTGAATTCTATGTAATTCAGATTCTAGATTATAAGGAATTAAGAACATGGAATCCATGGAATTCAGGGTCGGAATTCAATTGAATTCCGAACATGAATTCTGGGGAACTCGGAGTCTAAATTTCATAAAATTCAAGGTCAGAATTTCATATAATTCAGAGTTAGAATTTTCGAGTATTCTGATTCTGAATTAAAGGGAATTCAGAGTCTAAATTTTGATCCTGATAATAGAATTCATTAAATCTATGTATTTCTAAAATATTGAGGTTTTAGGTGTGAAACAGAATTTTTCACTTAGGAATAAAAAGAGTTAAATTTTGTGAGACTAAATTATGAACAATGAAAAACAGTTAGGGATAAATTTCCTTTGGGAAGGAAATTTTTCCATATTATGGGAAATCTGAGAGGAAAAGAAATTTTCATTGAGATAGAGTGTTTGTGAAATTAAAAAAATAGAGAAATGGAAAATTCATAATAAAAACCTTATTGACTCAAAAAATTGAATAATTTTTTTATGGAGATAGTTATAACCTAGATGGTTAACATAAAATTTCTTCTTCTATGATTTGAATTTCGAAAAACTGAGATACATGTTAGTGATCAGTAATATATTTAGAGTCTGATATCATTAATAGAATTTTTTGTTAACAGTAACCAAATTCTTATGAATTGTAATATGAACCTTATAATAAGTAAATTTTCCATATTAATGGTTACCTACCCCCTGAATTTGAAAAAAATAGGCATCTTATAAGTGAAAATTTGACCATAGTATAATGGTTTTTATATTTTTAATTCATAAATATTAAATTATAATTATACTATTATTTTAAATAATTTAAATGAAAAAAATATTTTCTTAAATTGTATTCATAATTTTTTTTTAGTTTTTTCTAGATAGAATAAAATTTCAAGGGGGCTTCATTAATTATTCATGGTTTAATAAACTCAGTTGTAGATTAAAAATAATTATTTCTTGAATAAAATATAGATTTTATTTAAAAGTTAAATTTCACAAATTTAAAAAATTAGTCTGATAAAATTGAGTTTACATTTTAACTATACAAGTCGCAAAATGTTTTGGGTGAATTATTGAGAATTTTTTGAAAAAAATATCTTTTTAGTGAATAGTGAAATATGAAAATTTAACATATATATACATGATATGTTAAATAAAATATTCATAACATAAAGGATGATGTAAGAACCAATGTTTTAAACTCACGTGCCCTATTTACTCTTTTTAGTCAATAGATCCAATATTATTTCGTTTCATGAGCAAATTAACAAGATAATGATTAAAATAATTGAAAACCCATCATCTCCTCTTCTATAAATACCACCCACTATCCCCACTACCCCTACCACTTCAAATGGTTTTAGAATTGCTTAAATTATTTCAAATCCTCTTACCATGTCTCTTCACCACATCTATGACTTACTGGTCTCACCAAAAGGAAACAAAAATGGGACTAAAGAAGCATCTCACGTATAAGAGATCATGAGGTAAAAATCCTCATTCATTATCATTTATTTTCTTATCAAATTGGTTTCATTTCATGTACTCTATTCGCCTATAATTTTCCAAGAAAAATGAAATATTATATTTCTTATATATTTTAATGTGTAATATTTTTTATGGAAATATTTCCCATAATAATTCCTCTCCTCTAACACTTATTCTAAAAACTCAAAACATTTTCAATGATCTGGAGATTAACCAACATCTAGGATGATGTGTTTTTAATATCATTTACATCTCTAAAATATTGCTATAAAACTATTTTACTGGTATAAAAAGATTTTAATTTTTATGATACATCCTCTTTTATGTTTTGGGGTTATCATATATACATAATATTAAGTAATATAATATAACATCCTCGTGATTATCGAAGAACAAACAAAATGATCTAAAAAATATCATTATGGTTATATCTAATGATTAACAATCATATATGAAAAACAATTATGGATAATTTAATTTCATGGAATTATATTAATACCATATCATTTAACTTATATAGTTTCTCTTCAATTCAATAAGATAATCTATTATTAACCAACCATGGGAACTATGTAACGCATGCACCGAAATCAATGGAAATAAAATTATACTATTGATAAATGTGTGGGATGATATTATGAAATGATAATATAAGGTGGAATGAACACTAATATTATTCTCTAAAATATTAATGACACACATATAACAATTATACATAATTTGTTTTACACGTTTTATTAAAAATGAACCTTAGGTAATAGAGTTCTTAACCCAAATTTCATTCTTTGTGTAATCCTTCAACTACATTGATTATGTCATGATAAGATTATTTTTAATTGAATTTATATTTTATTATCTTATATTATTTGTATTTAAATTGATTATACATATTCATTTCATTCTATTAATACTCACATCAATTATATGATATTTATATGGGGATTTTATTTTAAAATATTTTTTTAAAAAATCAAATATTCCAAAATTCAAATGGGGTGTTTTTTGAAATATATTATGTTTTTTAAAAAAATTTAATTTAATTAAGTAAAATACATGACATATTTTAAATTTAATTTTAAAATAACTTCCATAATTTCATGGTTATGGGGGTTTCCCATGTATTTATGGATGAATGGGTGAGTTTTCATGAATTGGGCCAAGCTGTGTGCCAAATTCCTGATTTCAAAATAAATTATTTATCTTTTATAACTCCTTCATATATCATAAAATTTAATCCATTTAAATTTCAATGTCTCATCTCCTAACCTATAAACACCACATTGTCAATTTAGAGCCTTTAGAAATCCATAAAAAAGGTGTATTTGGGTTCTTAATTAAGAGATTAGGTCGGCCCAGAAGCCCATTTCCAGTTAAAAAATGTTTGTTTAATTAATAACATATTCAATTTTAAGGATTTATCAATGATTCAAAGTGTCACCCAATCCCACTAAATCCATTCATGCCCCCGGAATGTTTCCCCTCACTTTGGAAATATTTTTCATCGCGAATTAGTGCATAACAGTTTATGGATTCTCAAATCGGCCAGAATTGAAGAGGTAACATCATTCCATATCAAATCTCACAATTATTTCACTTTTTCATCTATTATAGTTTCTAATTCTACCCTTACTCATCCACATCAATCCTAAATTCCATGGCAGCCCCCCCATTCACACAAAACCTCTTTGGAACCCCATTTGAAGGCGGATTTGATGGAGGAACTTCAAAGAATCTCAAGTAACTATCTATCCTCCTTAGATCCTCCCATTTTCATGAATTTTCATTCAATTTTATTGATTTTAGAAATGAAAAGGCGTAGCCTTTTAAACATAGGGTTTAACCATTGGTTTTTATACACAATCTGTTTGGTTTTAGGTCCTATCTTTGTTCCTCTTGGTGTGGCAATGGTGCGACTTGATATTCACATGATTATTTAGGGGTTTCTTTTGATTTTTTAGGTGATTACATTTGGTATTAAATCTTTCTGACCTGGCTGAAATTTTTATGGTATTTTCATATCAATTTTATTTGAATAATTCCTAGAAAAATTGGTTGTAGTGGCAATTATAAAGAAATTGAATTTTAAGTGCCATTTTTTGGTTAAATTGGTGGTTTTTTATATAAATATTTTATTTGTTAATTAAGGGATTCCATATATTTATTTAGCTGATTTTTTTGAAAATTATTAGCGATGAAAATTATTTTTTGAATATTTATCACCTTTGGTTTTTTCTGTGAAAATGCATTTTAATGTAGTTAGTATTGAAAGTGATGTTTTGGTGAAACCTTTCCGTGAAAATGGAGGCTTTGCAATGTTATCACTTCTTGTTTAACACGGGGCATCCGTGAAATTGATTTAATTGTTTTCATTGAAATTTATTTGGCTACCTTTACTATTTTGGTAACTTACATGTGTCCACATAGTGTAAATTTGGGCATCATAACGGTTTTTGTGTGGAAAAAAATACGGTATTTTGAGGAATTTTTTCTTTATAAATCAAAGAGTCTGTTGTGCATTTTTAGTAGTGTAAAATGTGATAGCTACTGAACATGGTTTGTGTGATTAGTAGTGGTGTTTTACATAAAAATGGATATGTGTTTCATGCTGAAATTGTTTGATTACAAAGGGGGATGCCTAGGTACCTAGGTGGGGATGATGTGTACTAGTACGTCTAGTGGACCACATGGGATTTGTCCATGTTCCACCAAGAATTTGTATAATGAATAATCTAACTAAACTATGTGGATGATGACTGGGGACCACTAGATTATTGTTACATTCCCTAATAGTGGCACATTCACAAGAATGGATATTTACTATGGTTACATTACACTGAGGCATGAGGTTCATGGGGCCAGAGACTATCTAGTGCCTAGGGTGTTCCCAATTTTGTTTCTCATTGTATTTGGTGTTTTTCCCATAGACAATGGTGTTTTTGGCAGTACATTATAGTTTCAAATATTTCTATTTAAATTTTTTAACATTATGATAATTTTATCTTGAAAAGTATCTTCATTTGAACGTTTCATTTTAGGGAATTTATCACTGCATTTCATTGCGTATCAAAACTGATTTCTTTTTCAAAGTGTATTAAATGCTATTTGGGATAATTAGGTGGTATTATATTGGGAGTATGCTAACACCCTACTAAAAAACATGGGTGTATGTATTCTTTATTATTATTGAATTAGGTAAATGGAATGTTATGGGTGATGGTGGTTTAGGGTGTTAGTTCCCATACTTGTTGCGGAGTAGTGGAGACGACTTTTGGGTGATGACCCCTTTTCGTGTGGAGTACTTGAGGCTGTCATTCTATTGTATTAATTTGTATTTGGACCACTTTTATTGTCCATAAACCAATGTATTCAGTTCTAGGTTGTTCAAATGTCTTGTTTGGATGGAAAATCTCATATTTGTATTCTGGATTGTTTTTAATGTTTTATGCTTTCATACTCATGTAAATCACTTGAAAACATAAATTAATTATAACCAGACACTTGTTCTAGCCTATGAGGATAGGAAACACCCTTCCAACCTTTCCATGGGCTAGGTTTGGTGCTCGTAATAGTGGCGACCGGTTTCGATTCGTGACATATGAGAATTTTATATGCTGAAGTGTGGGACCTATATCTCCCTCCAATTCATTGAGTATGTTTATGTTGGAGTTCAACCATATTGTTACTCCAAGTATACCTTCTATTATTACACAGCAAGGTTTAGATGATGTTTACATTTCATTGTACCCATGGGGGTTACAAATAATAAGGTTGATGTGAGGTTTAAAATCATATGTATCCAATTCCGCATGATACTCTTATAGTTTTATTTATGTTGTTTATGAATGATAGAAATATCATGTTTCACAAATTTGGTATATGATATATTATGTTTGAAAATTATGTCTATGAAAATGATTTCACATGATTATGAGTACTCATGTACTAAGTTTTTATCTACTTCTTTTTATATACCTTTCTGATACTTTCCCTCATCCCTTTTTTAAATATTATTCATTGGGTTTTAAGATGTTTAAGAGAAAATAAGATTCCAAGATGAATGTTGTGAGTACGTATCATGAAACGAATTCATGTTTCTAATAAATGATATTATATTATGGAAATATTAATATTGATTTATTTATACCCACATTGTATGAATGTGGGTAGATATGTATGAATAATGTACTGAATTTATAAAACTCAAAATTGAGATGATCATTGAGAGTTTATAAATGTTAAATCTAGATGAATTAACTGTATTATGTAATTTTTATGGTCGGGATTATATATTTAGGAATAGTAGGGATGGAACACTATTTTTCTAACCACATGAGCGAACCATCCAATGGGTGTTTGTAAAAAGAGTCTACTACATGGTTAACATAGGTTTTTCCCCACATTGTTCCATAACCATTCAGTGTTAAAAATGTCATTAGGATTTCATGGATATATTCAGTATAAACCCATAATGCCTCATTTTTTCCAAAATCTAACACTAAATATAATTCATATCCTCTCATGTTTTTGAATAATATTCCATTCAATTGATGAGATATATTTCTGTTAATATTTGTGCTTTGGTGGACAGATTCCTTGTTATGTAAAAATTTATAGTGGTTTTACTTAGTTTTCTTCTTCTTCACTCTCTTGGATTCATGGATATAATTTTTTTATAATAGATTCATGTCATTTGATTGTAATGATATTGATATATTTTTACTTGGATGACCTGAAATAGGAACTGAGAATAAATTTTGTTGATGTAAGCCTATTTAGTGAATGTGTGATGTTATTTGATATATCTATTTTTTGATAAGTAGGTGGATTCACTCTCTAAATCTCATAGTTTTAACCAGAAATATTTATTTCACATTTATTGAAGTTATTGATTTACAATTTGAAATTGATGTGAATATTTTTATGTAAATACACTTTTTTTAATGGTTTTTGTAATTGTTGAAATAGCATGTTTTCAGAAATTGATAATTTTCATATGATACAAAATAAAATAATTTACAATATTTTATGGGATATGATTAATTGAAAATTATATGAAAAACTTTTCCATAAATGTAATCATTTATTCAAATGGCATTCGATTATTTCATTGGGTTGGTATTTACCTAAACTCGTGGTGTGTGTTTATGTTCATTTGTGAGGGATATAGGTATAATGTTTCCCTATCAAAAGTGTGATTGGTAAGGGTATGATATTTAACAAGTCTAAATAATTCACCAGGTGGCATCTTGGTGAAATGATGACACACCACTTTATGGTATAGGGAGGTCCATTAATTCATGCATGTGTCGATGTGTGGATGTGTGGGACAGAATGGCTTATGTAAAAAATGGGATTTTAGAAATGTTTTCAAATATTTATTATTTCCTTGGAACTACCTGAGACAAAAAATATAGTGTTGAAATGATTTTAAACTATTGTATATAAATAATTCTATATAAATGTTATAATATTTTCTATAAGTGGCATACATTGGGATGTAATTTCAAAACTGCTATTGATTTTACACTAAATCCCTACATTGGAACTTTTGGGCATTTTCAATTATTATTTTTTGAGATACATGAAAATGAAAGGTAATATAATTTTTTAGTGATTCATTGTAACAAAAATATAAATACTGATTTGTTGGAACATAGATCATATATGGAACATAAAATTTCCAAGACACTTTAATGAGTGAAAACCACATTGTCATGAGTATAGTTGATGAGAGAATCATGGAATAAATATATAGGAATAAATTACCTCTATCATTTCATAATTCATTTTTAGTAATGATTTATGATTTCTAAATAAAGTGTTTATTTTTTTAATGGTCAAAAATGGGGTAATTTTTAAAAACCATGATAATTTTTTCACAAATTTTTTGAAAGTGAGAAATTATAAAAATTTCAATTTATTGGTGTGATAGGTGTGATGTGTTAAATTTTAAATTACTAAGAATCCATTTTTTAGGGAATGATAATATATGGTGTTTTCTTTGGGAAAAATCAAATAACATAGTTTATTAATAGATGAAACCAAAAAAAAATCTTCTTAAAAATGTGGTTGCACCAAATCCATTTGTGATCCAATATCTCATTCATATTATTGGCTTATGTTTTTAGTCCCTAGATAGAGGTAACAAAAGGTATTATCCAATGGATGTGGATCATTTCATTCAATTCCAAAATGAGAATAAACCCATCATTCATGGTGATTTATGAACCATAAAAGGAAGAGGTATATATAAATATGGTGAATCTAATCAATAATTTTCAAGGCACTCCATTAGAGTTGAAATTAATGATGGGAATGTATATTTTGGAGGATCATTCATCCAAATTTTGGAATTTATCATTTTAGGAATAATTATACAAAGAGGTTATACGGGATGATATCGAGTAATTATTAAGCAAATAATTATATCCTTACATGTTCATAATTTCTAGAATGATGGAATTATCCAGCATTATGTTGAATAACCTCCTGGTGATATATTGTAAGGATATATTAAAAAATAGTCTTTTTTACTATAAGATACTACATTTAAATATTTAACGACACATATGTTTTAATAGGTGTGAGGCCAGGGGTTTGGTTGAATATTGATATGACTTCTATCATATATTATATGGATATGTCCAAAAACAAAACAACAGAATAATGAGTCATATAATTAAAATATTGGTGGATTAATAATGTATATATATATGGTAAATAATAGGAACTCTATCACTCGGTGTAATAATATTATTGGAACATTTTTCCATGGAAGTGGTATGACTCAAAATAATATGAATGGATTAGTAAAATTTCCTCTTAAACCCAAGAGAAATTTTGTGTGATTTCAATGTGGTGTTGTTGATCAAATGAATTTATATGAAATGGACCCACCAATAGAATTCCGTAATTGAATCTACATGGTGAATTATTAGTTTTATTGTAATAGTGATCTGCGTTTGGGGGATATAGACACATCTCATGCCTCACCGATGTCATATGATTTAACTAAAAGAGTGCAGTAGAATTTATATCATCATTAGAATTGAGGAACACATGTTTAATCTCATTATACCATTACGCATCAAGACGTAAAATCTCAATTGGGTATTAACGAGAAACATATATGGACTATGGAATTTAATCTATCATAAAAAATGATTGTAGATTATCAATATAGAACATTGATAATGATGTTTGTGATTATTTTGAACCATACCCTTATGAATTATTTTATTGATATTCTTGAATATAATTCCATTACTTATTTTCAGGATGTTTATCTTCTAGGATTTCATAGTTATGTGATTACTTTTATTATGAAAATATAATCTCCTCTAAATCAATGAGAATATAAAGATTATATATGAAAACCATGTTCAATAATTATTTATGGGGATGAGATGTCTTGGGAGTTCTCTGTTATTGATATGGTTATTATATCTTAATCATGGGTATGCATGGTTAATAATGATCAAATATCACACCAACGTTTATTCACTATGTGTTTGTTTTATAACTAACGATGGAGTTGAGAAACATTTTGGAGGTTTTTGAAATGTAATAGATGGTGAAATAGGCATTTTGTCACATAAATTATGAACTATTGCATATGATTTTGCACCATTGACATTGGGATCAGATGATGAAATCAAGGAGTGAAATTTTCTAGTAGTTATTGGTCATCTTATTGATGTTTTTATTGATATTATCATTTGTTTGAAACCAAAAATATTAATAGAATTTATGATTTCGCTCATACCTGGGACATTTCCAATATCAAATCAAAATTATCTGATAGAACCAACAAAATTAAGGAAATATCATCTCTACATGGAAGCGGTGGATAAAAGAGACATATTTTATCCCATTTTGAATTGGTGGGATTCACCTTTTTTATTAAAAATGGAAGATGAAACTTTTCATATTTGTGTGGAAAATCACAATCATTAAAAAGTTAGGATAAATAATATGTATCATATTCCTTGTATTTATGATATATTTGATCAATTAAGGGGATAATATTGGTTCTCTAAAATTGAAATATGTTTTGGATATCACCAATTAATAGTTTCAATGGAGGATCTTCAGAAAAAAACTATATGAAATTGATATGGCCATTATGATTATGTGGTTATGCCTTTTGATTTTATGAATAAACTATTGTTCCTTATAGAAATGATTAACCATATATATCACGGGTATCTATATTCATTCATAGTGGTGCTTGTGGATGAAATATCAGTGTTTTGTAAGAAAAACTAAAAGCATTAACCTCGCATTTATTTAGAATTGGTTATCTTACAGGGTCAGCATTTGTGTGGAAAAAATTTAATTTCAGACTTTTTTATACAAGAGTTTCATTTCCAGGGCAATATAAAATCAAAATTTCTTGTATTGGGTTCATAAAAGATAAATTATGTGGTATCATGTCAAACTTAAAATAATTTTGTTGATATTAATAGTTTCCATGGCTGAAAATGTTATTATTGATTTTTTTCTTTTCATTTTTAATTCATATATAAACCATTGACAAGATTTATAAGAAAAAATTTCAATTTTCATGGAATGAAAAATGTAACCATTCAATTCATTGGGTAAAATTATAACTTATATTAGTAATTATCATTATATTACTGGAATCAGGACAATGGAATTTTTTGTATTGTGGCACTTCTGTATCTATGTTTTGTTGTGTTCTATCGTAAGGAGATATTTTTGTTTCATATGGATCAATGAAATTATTGTTTCATGAGAATCAATACCTGTCACATGATTGTTTATTAATTTTTATAGTTGATACATTGATTACCAGAAATCATTATCATTTTGGTAAAAAGATAATAGTGTTTAACAGACAAAGATTTTGAGAATCATTTTCACAAATATATATATTGAATTTGGAACTATAAATATGGATGGAATATATCCCAATTTTTAGCATTGACATAATGTATACACTAGGAAAATGATATTTTATGAAAGATTCATTAAGCATGATTTCATATATCTAGATAGCGAAATACGATTTGAATCATGGGAAGATGATGACATTAATATATCACATGTATACAGATTATGAAGACTGATATAGAGTTTGGTTTTCTTCCACGTTTCTTTGGTTCATGATTTTTGGATAAAGAAAAAGGGGAAGAGACATGTAATTCATAATGTGGTGTGGGGGTGTTAAAACTAAATTGGGGGAGGCCATTGTGGTATTTAATCTATAAGGAAGATCATTTTACTAGTTTAGAGATCATATGGTTCTACTTATGAATTTTCTTGAAAAACATCTCCTTGATTACCACTAATCGATATAGTCAATCCATTAATGAATAAAAAATATATATATGCCATTAAAAGAAAAATACTGGATCGTTGAAATGAAAATAATGAGGGTTGAGTGTTTTTTGATATGATCCACTTATTATTTAATCAACTTAGAGAACCATTGGTATGTAGGTATTTTTCAGTCCTTAAATATTCATATTAGGAAATTGAAACATATAGCTATGTATTTTAATAATTTTCTCCCAAATATTGTTTTGATATATGATGTTATATGGTTGATTGTGGATTAGATAACAATTTTATATCATTTCATCCCTATTTTTTGAATATTATAAGGTAAAATACATGTCATATATATATATAAGAGAACTGTTATAGTGGAATGGATTACATTTTTTGGTTGTATCAGATGAAGAACCCAGGATTATGTCTCAATTTTTTATATCTAATGAGATATCCTTTAGGAAAAAATTCTCTATGAGTTTTTGATATCAACCGAAGATGGATTTAAAATCTTAAAACATGAAACCAATGATAGAGGAAATTATTAAGTACTTTGTACGTGAATTTTTTGGCACATGGGGGGGCCACATATCATTAGTGGAGTTTTAATTTAATATTAGTCATCCATCTCTGATATGTTTGTGTAATTATAAGTCATTTAATGTGAATCCTAATTGTTCTCCACATTGTTTGGTGGGAAAATGTGAGGATTCACCAGGTGGATTGACCATGTCAAAGTGACAATAGTGGTGGAATAATTAAACAGGTATAGAATGGAGATGGATCTATATTGGTAGAAATCATATTAAGATCATCATCGATGGTTTTAGTCAATTGAGGTTAGTGATCTTCTGTTTTTGAAAATCCCTCCACAGATTGGGAATCATCATTTTTTGGTAGAAAAGGAAGTTATATCTTCAATAAATAGTACCTTTTGATATACTTGTATTGGTTAATGAGGTTGAAATATTGTTTTCATCTACACTAGGTTTTAGTTCAGTGGATATAATGTTCCATATATTTCAATTTAAGGAGAACCAAACTGATCATGACCATGGGATTTTATTGGATCATATCGGCCAAGATCAAGATGCTAATTTGGATCATTGGGAAATATAGAATGTGTAAATGTGAGAGATGGTATTACATGATAAAATTATTGGCCTATGTTGGGTTTTATATTAATATTAGCAGGTTCAATAAGAAACGTTGTAATGTGAGAACAAAATATTCATGCAGTTCCCCAAAATCTAGTAGGCTATTGGTGTTTTTTAAATATCCAGGTATGTAATTACCAAATGTGGGGAGAACGTAACAACCTCATTTTTAGTTATTTAACCCTTTATTCATTTATTTTATGTATAAGGTGTTATTGGTTTTTCTTGGAAGGTATAATAGTATTTTTTGTTGATCTTTATGAATTTTATGGACGATCACGTGTTCGTCATGGATAGTAGAAACTATCAAACACCTCATTGGAAACCATGATACTAAAACATACAGAAAATGGTAGACACAATGGCAGGTTCCTAGTTTTTCCCAATAGTATGGAAACCCTAGAGAATCTATGCAGTGTTGGATAGATGGGTTTATCATGGACTGAACATGGTCTTTCTAACCATGTGAGAATGTGGTGTGAGGGGTGATTGAAGGAAGATGATCGTGTATGGGTTGTTCATGGTGTTTCAAACCGTTCACTCTAACCATGCGCTGTTAAAAATGTGGAATGGATTTTTTGGTTATAATTTTGTTTATAAACTTAATGCCAAATTTTTTCTTCATTCCACCCATGACAAATATTTTTCTCCCTCTTAAGGGTGTGGATAAAGTTGCCATCATTTAAAGAGTGTTTTCTGGGAATTAATGATGTGTTGGATGTCAGATTCATTAGTATATGTTAGTTCTTGGATGTTTTACATGTTTTTTATCATATTGTATCTCATCAATTCAAGGAAATAATCCACTATAGAAGGATTTATGTTTTCCTAATTCTAATATAATTTATATACGGTTGTTTGGATGCTAGGGATCAGTATCTATGCATTATTTTAGAAGAACTAAGAAATGTTTTTGGAGAAATTATGTCATTTTTAATTTTATAAAATATTAAGAGGAAAGTGGATTAAATCCAAACTAATATTAGTTTTTACATGAACGAATTATTTAAAATTGGTTGAATTGCATGGTTTAAATTGTTAAATTGATGTGAAATTTTTTATTTAAACCTGATTTATTGGTGGTTTTGAAATTCAAGAATATAATTTTTTTGTAGAAAATGGAATTTCAAAAAATATTTTTAAATTATCATTTTAAAATAATTTATTGGTTTATATTGAAGGAATACTGGTAGGGAATTGTTTTCATTCAATGTATTTTTTAAATTGACATTGGTTATAGTGATACATTTATTCAGTTTTTGGCATAATTGGTTTGTGTTTGTTTTTTTAAAATTGGGATGGAAATGTGTATGATCATTCCCCAAAAAATTATGTGATGGGTAACATTATGAAGTCCCCCCCCCCCGAGACAATTTGTCAAAAAATAATGGATTGGTCAATTGATGAATCGCCATTGAAGAGTATATGAAGGTTCATGGTTTCATTAATTTTTGGATTAAGGGATGTCTAAAAAGGAATGAGTTATGAAAAAATGAGATTTGAGAATATGAGTTAATTAATTTCTTAGTTTCATTTCATGAAACATCATGGGAATTCATATATACTTTTGAAATTATTTTATTTTATTTTATAAAAAATAATATAAATATGAAAAAAAATCTTTCACAATTGCGTGAGTTGGGATGCCATTAAGGATATCATACTTAGTTATATATTCACACCATGGATTTTCACATAAGTGTATTTCTAGATATTGTTTATTTAGACACAAGAATAAATAATGGTATCATATTTATTTATTGTGGAATCATGGTACATTGTTCATGGATCGTTTAGTAGGATCTTAGATCTTGTGGAAAGATAAGGATTTATTTTATTCTACATATTTGAAACTTGTTGAGCATGGTTTCTACTTCAAACTATCATATAGTATTTGTAATTGATTAGTTTTTTTGTTAGTGTGTTATATCTTGAATTGAATCAAATTTTTTCTTGCATGATATAGTAATTTTTTTGTTATTATTTGTATATTTGTTTTATTGTAAAAATTTAAATCTTACCCAAACTAGTTTTGATGGCAGAGAAATCTATTTTCTGCCTTTGGTGTCTTGGTGATGTCACCTAAGGCCATTTAAGTCCCCACCCCCAGACCACAACAATCATGAGGGGTGGGATGTTATATAACATATCTATTTAAACATCCTATACAATACATATCCCTAAAATATATCCACCTATGTCTATTTCACATACCCCAACGAAAATGTTTGAATATATTGTTTCAATATCTAAATATGTCAGTGATATCAAAATTCCATTTTAAATAAAATTTTTATATTTCCTCCATGAATTCTGTGATCAAACCATTTCTGTTATTACTGAAAATATTAATTTTCATATTTTATGATTTTTGTTCCATAATAACTTAATTTAAAAGATAAATTATTTTCAACCTTTTCATCTTCTCCGTGAAAAACTAATAATTTTTTATGTTATAATATTTCATTTGGGGCTTTCTATCTGGTAGCACAAACTATTTCTCATAAAAATAATTTCACTTTTCTTACATATTGGTACCATTTACAAAAATATGATGTTTGAATATAATGCAAATCTCTCTCTATAAATGTTCATTTGGTAATAAACTTTGTACTGATTATTCATTTCCCACTCTTCATTGGATAACCTTCCAGCTAATGATGAATTTTTCGAACAGCACAAAAAATATAAACAATTAGAAGTCACAAATCAATGGCATAAACACAATCTTTAAAAAATTATAGGATCATGTGATTTTAAATATTTTATGTACTTTTTATCAATATATTATCATGTGAAATTGTAGTAAATTTTCAAAACATTATTTCATAAATAAATTCTAGCTTCTTTTAGAAACATCATCCTAAATTTTTTTTTTAAAAAATTGTCAAAAAAATTATAAATCAATCATTATCATAGTAAAATGATCATAAAAAATAAAATATATTATCAAAAAGTACAGAACTTTTATGAAAAAATAATAAATTATTTTCAACGTGATACAAAAAAAATTGTGACATATATAATAAAAATCATTCAATATGATTGGATGTATCAATAAAAATGATATGATAACATTAATGAATTATGTAAATAAATAGACAACAAAAGGATTTATTATAATGTAATATATTGAAATTGTTTTAAAATTATTATTATTAAATAATTTTTGACATATTGATTACAGTTAATATTTTTAATTTTAATAATTATTGTAATGTGATTAAAATTATTTAATGTTATAAAGGCTTATTTTATAAAAAACTAATTTGATAAATTTATGTTTATTTTTAAAAATAATATTAATGAAAAAATATAAATGATAGTTTTTTTAATATGTAATATTTAAATCTAATTAATTAATAGTGATTTAATTAAAAATTCAAATGAACTATTATTAAAAAAATTTCATGTTAAAATAATTTGATTTCATCAAATTTAGATTTTATCTAAATTTTATATTTAATTTAATAGATAAATATTTAAATATTATATTTTGAATAAGAAAAAAAAATTACATCATTTTTCACATATAAAATAATTATTATCTTGGGTATTTTGTTGGGATATTAATATAATTATTTTTTACTTAAATAATAAAATAAATAGTTTGGACTATTACAGTATATTAAATAATTATATAATTAGTATGTTATGAGTTAAAAACATATAATCTTTATTAATTTAAGAAATAATATTCTATGAGAATAATTATGAATTTAATTATAATTCATTGAATCTTTAAGACTCAAGATATAAATTTCGAAAAGGAATGTAATATTTAATCAAAATTAAATTATTTTCCCCTCCATCCCTTTTCATTATGTTTAATCATGGTGGAATTTATATTGATATTTAATATAAATTAATATAAACAATAATATTAAAATTATAAAAGTAATAATTTATTTGAAGTTGTTAATTGTAATTATTTTATCTATCATATAAATGTTTAGAAATAAAAAAATAATTTTACTAAAAAGATTATGAATTATAGTCACTAATATTAAAAGAAGTTTTTATCCCAATTGATTTATTCATATAAAGAAAGGATTAAATGGTCTGAAGGATTGGTTATAAAAAAATAAGTAAATAATATTTTTATGATTTAAAATAAAATTACTTATGTAAATGATAGTAAATCCGGTAAAAAAATACTAAACTGGAATAATTGAAAAAATATAATGATTAAATACATTTTAAAAAAATTATTTTAAATGAATTTCCAATAATTAAATGACCATAAATATTTCCCCATTCCTTTATTTTCTATTCATGGATACACATAACCTCTAAACAGAGACATTAACTTTTATATTATTTAAAAAACACAACTCTTCTGAATTATGAAAGGAGTTATCACCATAGAACATATAATAAAAATGAAATCCTCAATGTTTCATCTAAAATCACTAAAAATAACTCCTCAACAAACCTAGGGACATATTATAGATTTTTTTCATCTAAAAATACCATTTCTCGATGCCGGATCCATGTTTGGAAATGTTACAACCTAATTAGTAATTTAAAACTCTCAAACACTTATTGTATTAATTGTTACTATTATTATTTGTCTACCTCATATGAATATAATCTAACCATTATTAATCAATTATATAATGATCATATATTTAATGATTTTTTATGGAATGAAAATTTTATACAATTCTCTGGACCATTCAAAATTTGAATATGTGGCTTGTGTTACTTAGAAGCTACAACCTCATTATTCTATGAAATTAGATATTATAAACCTATATAAATTAATAGTTCAATGATTTTATTTCATAAATAAAAATGATATTTAAATAATTAACAATATTATTTTTTTAAACGAATTCATGTATTCATTATGTTTTATAATAATTGAGAATTATACCCATGACCAACTATTGAATATTGCAACAACAATTAATATTATTTCATTCATCTTGTGGACATTTATTAATTAACCAAATAACTTATAATAAAATTATTAACCATTATTGAAAATAAAAATTTTGTTTATAATTATTTTATAATGATATTATTCTCATTATTAATAATACAATCCCATCAATTATAACATGTTATTTATTGTATAAGTTTGACTACCAAGATGATAAATATTACATTTTTATAACATTGAACCATATAAAAATATATATAGTACTATTTTTTACATATATAATATAAAAATTATAGTATCTATATATTTTATACTAATATGTATAATATTATTATATTGCCACATTTTTTATAAAATAAAAATTAAAAAAAGAAGTTCATTTCCAACTCCAACATTGAAAATCATATTTAGAATACATAATAAATGAAATTTTAAAATGTAAAAAGATTATAAAAATGCATTATTGTTTCTATAATGATCATGGAATGGAGATAAATTTTTTAATTAATGAGATTTCAAATATCTATTATAATTGCATAAGTAAAACATATTATATATTGTTAGTATATGATAATGAAAATAATATATAACTAAAAAATACATTGATAGAAAAATATTAGGAATCATGTATATAAAATTTTATATTCTGGAATAATATACCAAAATATATAATAAATATAATTATTTTTTAAAATAAGAAGATAATGCACGTTCGACTAAGACGGATTAAAGGCAATGTTTTCTCATCTCATAATTTCATCCTTTGGGACATGATTAGTATTATACACATACATTTTTATATGGTTTATATTTTTTTATATCTTAAATGTTATATAATGATTCTATAACAATTTATTTTTTGTGATATTCATTTCATGAATACTCTTTTATCTTATTTTTACTAGAATAATAAAAAAATATTAATGGTATTTATATAACTTGATTTCATTTCATGGAGTTATAATATTTTTTATTAAACCACATTGATATAAAATGATTTAGGTTTTCCTATGATTATAATTCTTATTTCATTTTTATTGATATAAATTTCATTTTGAAGAACTGCATTAGGATGGTGTATTCAGACAATTGGTTTTTCACTAATTAGGGTATTTCTTAACTGAGTATACATTCATTGAGTTATAATGTGTATTTATGTACTTCATTATTATATGAGGCATCCCTAAATCGATATGATTGAATGTTTACTAATTTTTTTTCATTTTTCAGGGTCTTTATATTTCTATATATTGAAATCTTCTTAAAAATTGTTCTCACATTATAAATATGATCTTTTTATTAGGTTTTCATGACTCACCATTTTTTGGGGTAATAAGATGGTTTTCTACTATTCAATGCTGAAATCATATTTTTTTGCTCGTTTTCCAGAAAATTACAATGATATATCTCATTACTCAACGAATTTATGTCATTATAGATAATAATAATTCTATCCAGTAGATATTGTTTATACATATACCTATTATCTCATCATAAATGTTTCCCCTAATTTTTTTGTAAAATTATATAATATCTTCTATTTCATGTAATTATAAATATTATCATTTGAGAATTTTATGTAGTTTATTTAACACCACTTTTATGACAATGGTTCTAAATAAGGTTTTTTTAAAAAGAAAAAAAATAATTTCTCGCCTTTATTGAATGTATATTTTAATATCCACTAATAATTTTCTATGATATCATTTTAATAATAATATAAATATCGATTAACTTAATTTCCTTTAAAAGGGTGTTTTAAAAAAATAAATATTATTTTCATGAAAATTTAATTTATATATGATTCAAAATATCATATCTTAATATAAATCTAGAGAACTGTTTTATAAAATCAATATCTCAATGATTCATTACTAGTTTATAATTTAAACGATACAATTCTGATGAAGTTGAATTTTACGAAACAACTTCTATGGACATTTATGAAAAGTTTTTAGGTGACTGAATGTTTTATCTCATGGTATAATTATTAATTTCATTTCATGCATTACCCATATAAAAATGTTCAAATACCATATAACTACATGCATTCTATATGATGTGAGTAATAATAATTATCATATGGAAAAAATATTTAGAGATGTTCAGTTGTGGGATAATATATCTCTCTCCAAATAATTTTTATGGAATTTATATAAATAATATAATGAAACATGGAACATATGGAATATTCCCATAAATTTAAGGGAAATCATTCAGGGATATTCTCATAAAATATTGGGAAGTAATTCAAGTATATCCCCACAATATTGTGATTCTCTTTGGCTTATATTGTTTTTATAGTTCCTTGTACTTATTTTTTCTATTTAATAACACATTTAAATTTTTTATTCTTCCAATTATGATTCATGTGTATTTTATATTGTTTTTAAGAAATATTCCATTTACATGTTTGTTTATTTGACATTACATGTCCTTCTATGTATACATTTGGACCAGTCTTATTGTAACACAATATTTTTAACAATTTATATCTCCCATACTCTTTTTTTCTTATAGGTTTATAATCTATCCCTTGATGACATGTTGATTATATTTTACAAAATTGACAGGTCCTTCTTTCTCTATTATGATTATTCTATTAGTAGTGTTATAATGAGGACTATATTGAATTAAAATTCTAGAATGCAGTCTAATGTCCATTATTTATGGAGATAAATTAACATGTACCGTAAAGTAGTATTTTTATATAAATTACCCCCATATAGAATAATTTTAATATTATAATGATTTTTAGAGATGAAATTATTTTGTTATGGATATGATTTAATGTATATATACTTCTTTATGGGTACATATTAAATGGTATCAATGAATGTTAATATAATTTAGGGTATCAGTTTAGTTACATTTTCCATGGAATATATAATTCTTCTATAAAACCCTATGAATAGGTATATGTGGTTTGTGTATAAATAAGATAATATAATGAACTTTTTTGAAATGTAGAAATTGTGTAGTTGTTGTAGTAATGTGGTCCATGTTTTTATACATAAATTATATGTATGATCTATAATAAATATGTATAGTGGTAGTAACCATAAATTTATACTATTGGATACTAACTTAATCTTTACTAAATTTTAGAAAAAAATAATAAGACCACATACCTCAATAGATACTCCAAATTGATATTATTCAGTTAATAAACATTATCATTATAAACATCAATAATGTATTTGAGAAAATTTTATGATATTATTAGAGAAAATAATATTAATACAACTTGGGATGACCTATGAAAAAATTATTGAATTATATATTTTCTTGTTATATAATATTAAAAAAATGATGTCATCATGTTTTGATGTGATTTTTTCATTGGAGAATGAATCATTGGATTGACATTTCATTATGAGAACATTGTTTATTTTGATTTTATTTTGTAATGAAAATTTTATTTTAAATTTATAATTCGAATTTTTATATGATATATAGAATTAATATATTAATAATTTTTCTATAAAAACTCTAATAAGAGTTTAATGAATAATATTTGTAAAAACACAATTCAGATAAATGATATTATTACAACTTTTCATTTTTTAGGAAATAACTTTTAGCCTAATATCTAGGTTTTTAGGATGATATATCATTTATAATTATTTATTCAGATATATCTATAAATTATATAACCATTTAAATTCTTTACTATTATGTGATGATAGAAATTGTGAGAATGAAAATTTTTATGGATATATTCTAATTCTGTATTATTTCAATACATATGATTCCATAAAATAAATATAATGTTTTAGATACACTTCACCACATAAAATTATAAAATTAAAATGTGGAATTAAATTCATTTGAAAATTAATTCAATAATATGCGAGTCATCAATATGATTATATCAATTAAAATACAACATCATGTAAGTTGAAAATATAATGAAACCCTTTGTCCTGAAAAGATATATTTAAAATAAATATAATATATTATAAGTATAGTATAACTATCTTTATACTATTTATATATAGGTCTTCTAAATATAATATTAATAAAATTAATGTGAAACACTTATACATGTAAAAATATAATTTTAAAATGACTATTTTTCAAATAGACATGTATAACAAATGATAAATTTAATTAATAACTTTTAAAAGCTGATTAAAATACTATCTGATATCTAAAAAATTGTTAACATGTATTTAAATATAAATTAATATGTTATAATAATATAGTATTTTTCATATTTTTATGTTTTTTCATTAAATTCATCATTTCATAATATTTCATATTTCCATGTAAAAGATAAATTATTTTATTTTATTTAAACTATATCAAATATCATTAATTTTTTATAAATTCAATATTATTATTATATAAGGATAATTATTGCTATTATACCGAAATAAATTATTTTTATTTGAATAGTAAATTTGTTTTAACCAATATCACATATATTAATGAAATTAAATTAGGAAA
The DNA here is from genome assembly GCA_963277665.1 of Viscum album. Lineage (NCBI taxonomy): Eukaryota > Viridiplantae > Streptophyta > Magnoliopsida > Santalales > Viscaceae > Viscum > Viscum album. The sequence goes on from OY728161.1 coordinate 396,914,187, forward strand.
TAATGATATAAAAAATAGAAATCATTTTTCATGGATGAAAAGGTGTTCAAAATATTAAATAGTACATTCAAAATTATCTTCTGAATTCAGAGATCTATTGTAACGTCCCAACCCTAGTCACCCAATTTCGGTGCATTATTACCTAACATGGGCGTGGTTTCAAAAGATAATGTCTCGAAAGAACGATTAGTTTATTAGAATTGGAAATACTATATACATAATTCAGTTTTACACTACATTATAAAATGAAAAACAGCAATAATATTGTCTTCAATGACCACATTCATTTCCCAAAGACTATCCCTTCAGGTCAATCATAATATACTTATTCGCATCATAGGAAAAATAAAACACAGAATGGGGTGAGCTCAGATGCTCAGTAAGGATTACAATATAGAGGAAATTTCATAAATAAGAATAATCATTTACGGAAATGTATGAGACTAAAACAAGATCCTTTTAAACTAAATCATCATCATAATATGGAATATATAAATCAAAATAATGCCATTTATTTAATCACATGGATATTATACTACTCGAATAATCACATGCAATATCAATAGCCAATTTCATAATGATGGAATGCAGAATTCTAGACTTAATAACCACATAGTCAAGGCCTTATTCCAAGACTACAAATAAGAATTTTCAAGGCCTTGTGCCAAAACACAAGTTTGTCTCATGAGACCTACAAATTCCTCAAGGAGCTATAGTAGGCACCACCCATCACTTATTAAGTCCAATGCATTCCTCATATGAAAAGGTATAAATATAACATAAACATTCTTATTAAAACTAGCATACAAAATTTCAATACTTTATCTATAAACCATGAATGGTATAAAAATATAACATCATCAGTCAAACATATCACAAAAACATCAATACAATATGGCAGATTAGAATCATAATAAATCAACTTCAAACATATTAAAAATCCATCAAGGGAGGTTGACATAGATGAAATGAAAACTATTTGAAATAAATACCTCTTTCTATTTTGGAACTATTTAAAAGAATAAATTTATTTAGGAAATATTATTATAAGCTTGTATGGAAATCATTAATGGTTTTATAACGGCGGAATGTATCTGCACCAATTTTATATGTTAAAAAACATTCATTCCTTAATTTTGTTGTAAATGTCTTAAAGTACATTTTTTGGAAAATGATGGAAAGATTCCTTTATAAACGTCTTATAAAATGTTAAAAAATTGTATATATTAAATTAACCCATAGTCTATGAAATAGTATAATGGTTTTGAAATACATTTTAAGAGACATGGATGATGATGATAACGATGTCCCAGTAGATAATTGCGTATAAAAAACCTTGGATAATAAATATACTGTAGAATTAACCTTTACATTGTAATTTTTTGTAGTCAAGGGTACGTTAACCTCTTGTATAAAAGTTAATTTTTTTTATTAAATTATTAAGGAATCATATACATAAATATGATATCATATATGACCTATTTATATATCTTTGTTAATAATATTTTAGTATTATCGTCATTTCGGGTGTTAACTGATTCATTTTCAATTATATCTTTTGTAACGTAAGCCATGATGGTTATGGATAGGATGTATTTGATTCATATACAGAATTATATTAAGTTCATAAATACTATTTTTTTATCTTCAAATGAAAATTAGTCTAGAATGGTTACAATGGTGAAACTAATTGCATCGTGTTCGTGAAGACAGTAATATGTATGGATGGATGAGAGACAATATCATTATTTTGATATTAAAATCATATGTAAATAGATGGTATATCAAATATACATAGTCATTAAAATTTCATATTTATTATTTACATCAATTATACATCATTATTATTCCCATCCAAAAAATAATGTATTGAATAACACCTACACCATGACGTGGAGACGGTAAGCCGTATATATGCACGTACAGTGACTTTGTCATTCATATGTTGGATAAAATAATGAATATAGTTGTACCATTTTTATAATAACATCAAAATATGTATAGGATACTAGATTTATTATTTTATAATGGAAAGAAAATAAAGTTGATGTGGAAGAAGAAATGAACTTCCAAGAGGTGATAAAATATTTACCTCATCCTCTGGTTCTTCCTTTTGATTTGATCAAAAGGGATCATTAGGATGGCTTTTTAATATAAAAAAATTCTCAATAATGAAGGGAGTATAGTTTATATGATATTTTTTAAGGGTTTGGCCGAGCCAAATGGCTTTGGTGGTGATAATTAGAGAGACGAAGAAGTTCCCTTTTATAAGAGAGGTGAAGGTCACTTTAGGGAAATCTTAAAATATATTTTATAATAAAATCATTTTTGTATTCTAATAGCACAAAAATAATTTATTTTGAGTAAAAAGTGGGGAGGGGGTGAAAGCCTCACAACCAATAGCTTTCATCCTGGTTTGGATCACAATATTAACCTTGTCTTTTAGATTTAACTCTTACTCAAATTGTTAAACTTTTACTATGTATTCTATTAATATTATAATAAATGGATAATAAAAATTAAATAAAATGATAATAGAACCTCAAGTTGTTTAGTAATGATATAAATATCATTGTATAAGTCATTTGGAAGAACATTATATTTTTAGCAGTATTATGTCAATTAATAATATAATATTTGTTTTAAAAACTCTTTTATGACAATTTTGACACTATTTGGTATTTAGGTTTAGTTAAAGTTATAAAAGTATTATTACATCATAAAAAATCATTTTATCAACCCTATCATGTCATATTAACCTAGAAAATTACTTTTATACATCAAATGTCTGAAATTAGATTTATTTGGAAATTTATAATATCAATTATTTTAATCATTCATTAAAATGTTAATTACTCAATCATATTTGTGTCAAAAATAAATTTAGTTTTATAATTTTCAAAAATTATAAATAAATTACCATTTTTTATTAAATATGTTTAGCTTTATAATGAATATTTATAATCGAATCTATCTTATTTTTAACCCTATATTAAAAATGATGTAGTTATTAATAATTGAATTTAAAACTTTTAACTCTTCTTAATATAAAATATTAATAAATGTCATAATCTAATAAAAGTGGACCAAAAGGATTTTATTTTATTCCTAATGATGATTTTGGTCAAAATAAACATATCCAACAGAATTAGGACATGTGTTATGGTAATAATAGTATCACATTTATATTTAATTACACTATTTACTTTTAATCACGGTAATTAAATTTAAAAGTTTGTATTCACCAAAAATAATTTGATCTTATTGAACCAAATTTTACTTATTGATATCAATCGTGTCTCTCAGATTTTTATAATTCAATTTACAGAAGTGGTAAAAATAAGTTTTATTCAAATTTTCAAATGCTCCTTGGAGGTGGGTAAAAGATTTTAAAATTTTAAATAAAATTTCATATATCTAATATTAATATAAAATTACTCTAATTGTCATGAACCATCCCCCGAGGCTCGTTTCGTGACTACCCAAAGCATGTCTTCCTTGGGAAAGGGGTTGGTGACCAGCACCAAAGGCTTAATTACCTTTAACTGGGAAGGAATTGCCTTTATAACCTTTAATCACACACAATAGATCACACAGATAGATACAAAACAATATGTAAACTGTATACTAAAATAATGTTGAATGTAATGGGGCCGAAAAAACAATCCAAACTATAAAGTACAAGAAACTGGAGAAACGTACAAAAAACGGCTGGGTTGTCCTCTAAAATTCCAACATAAAGGGTATGTATATATAGACTCCACTGCACTCCATGTTCTTCTTTCTCATCCATGTACCATCACACCGTATCGTCCACCTTCGGGTACCATCTAGTCCTAGTACTCTCAGCCTCTGTCAGTGCTGTCTATCATCTATATCCAACACAAAGAGGCACGGGCATAGGATGTGCATGGGTGATTATAAAGATACTTAGTCGGGACCCTGAGACCCTCATGGTCTCACAAAATCCAACATGGATAAACAAAAAAATATGAAATCAACAGATAACCCTAAATAGGTATATTCCCATACATATACCTATGTTATCAAGTAATCTATCTCAATCGTGAGAAAACCCAAAGTTACCGACTCAACTGACACATGTATACAACTTATGTAGAGAGTTTGAGTTGATTTGATATTTCCAGTAAATCATTTATTCTATCGAACCCATATAGGTTCCAGGTACAACAATAAGAGGTGTCGAATCCACGTAGGATCCATGAATAGTAGTCAGAGCTGTCGAACCCACGTAGGATCCAGGAATAGTAGTCAGAGCTGTCAAACCCACGTTGGATCCAGGTATAGTAGTCAGAGCTGTCGACCCCACATAGGATCGAGGAACAATAGTCATAGTTGATGAACTCACGTAGTATCCAGGAAAAGTAGTCAGAGCTGTCGAACCCATGTAGGATCCAGGAATAGCTGTCCGAGATGTCGAACCCAATTAGGATCTTGGAATAGTAGTAAGAGCTGTCGAACCGACGTTGGATCCAGGAATAGTTGTCAGAGTTGTCGAACCCACACATGATCATGGATCAATAATCAGAGACATCGAACCCACGTAGGATATATGAATAATAGTCAGAATGCAGCCAGACACAGGGTTCTACATAGAGCATGCTTGATTCCAGGAGGGTCCTCTCTTCAAGCCATGTGTCTATATATCAAATACCACAAATTAATATTTTTATGTACCAAAAATATCCATCTTGAAAAAAAGAAACCCTATGTGACAAAGAGTACGTCAATCTGACGCCCGATCTGAGAGTTATTAGCATTTCCGTTCTGAGGGCCTTGATGGATTTACATTCAATCAAACCCGACCATACCCCAACAATGTCCAAACCTCGAGTGGGGTATACTAAGAGAACAGTCCCTTGTATGGCTTCCTTTGGCATAGATGGTTTCGGAATCAGACGATCATTGCTCAAGTAATGGGAACAAGAGTAGAAACTGGTCAAGAGGGTCTGGGTCCGGTCAGGCCCGGTCGGACCGACCCGGCCTGACCCCGCCTAACCCGGGTCCGAACTGGGGTCCGACCCGATTCATGGTCCGACCTAGTCTATGGGTCTCACCCTATTCGTGGTTCTGACCAGGTCTTCGGGTCCGACCCGGCCCGCGGGTCTGACCCGGTCCGTGGGTCCGACCCGGTCCACGGGTACGACCCGGTCCGCGGGTCCGAACCGTTCCGCGAGTATGACCTGGTCCGCGGGTCCGACCTAGTCCGCGGGTCCGGCCCGTTCTGTGGGGGCAACCCTGACCGCACTGGGTATGGCCCGCGCTGGGCTCAGACTCTGGCTAGTGGCCCATGGGGTCCCCCCTAGCCACATCCAGGGGGGAGGCTGTGCCCCTTGTAATCCCGAATGGCTTAGCCGTTAAGGGGGTTCAAATTTCCACCATGTGGCGTAGGTCTATGTCACTCAGGACCCCGTTGCGGGTCCCTCACGTTTGGGCTGGCCGAGCAGCCGGCCGCCTCCCATGCAGCGTGGTTGGTCCCCGCCTCCTCTGACGACCAGATGAGCTAGTTGCCCATCCCATTCCAATGTGGCCAATGCTGCGGACCCTTGGTCTACCAAACGGCGCAGGTTGCACCGTGCCTTCCTCGGAAACCCGGCGGCTTGGGCCTCTTGTTCTTCTCGCGGTCTGCCTTGCGCCGTCCACCGCTGCACCACCGCTACCCATCATCTGCAGCCTACTACTCCGACGGCGCCATTGGTCGTCCACCGTCCACGCGGCCGACCAGAGTGTCGACTACCCATCCCTTCGTCGTTGCTGAAATTCTCCTGTTATGACTGGTGATGTACATTCTGCGGGTCACCGGACAAGTATCGGTTGCTCGATTCTTGATTTGGAAGTATCCGCTCACTACTATAGACCTATCCTTCAATCCCCAGACATCGTTTATGAAAAAAAACCCAACTCAGACTCGTTCTTCGATTAACGACAGAACCCACAAAGTAATGCGGAGTGGGTCAGGCCATTTTCATTTGGTCTGCACCCTGCGTTTTAGAGTGACGGCATGTGGCTTCGATTCTAAATCCTTGAAGGGAAAATAAGAACATAAAACTATTAACAAATCTCTAAGTCCAAACATTGATCATTTTTCACTGACGGAGTTGCGGGGAAAAAGATGATGTTGTCGTCGTACGTCGCGTATGCCACACACTTCCAATCCTGAGCTCGTGTGTCGGTTCGTTGATGATGATGTGTAGGGAAGGTCGGTCAAAGACATCCCTTTTCAGTAAGATTCCATGGCTGACGGTAGATGGAGATCGTTCTTCGTAGTCGAAGGGGTTCTTCATTGGAAGAACGTGTTGTTCATTCATTAATGGAAAAATCTTTTCTCTATAAGCTCTCTCTCTTCTCCCAAGGTCCACCAAAAGTCGAATTCCATCCAAAATAATAGATTATGTTAATCTGTTCAATAATTGTTGGCTCAAAATTCAAAATGTGTGGATTAGTTAATTGAATAGGATTCAGAACATGAAGTGTTAGGGGAGTTGAAGAGGCTCTCCTACACTTAATGGAAAAATTTAGGGTGTATCCCCATTAATGGTGAGTTTCAATGGGGTTTAAAACCCGGGCGGTCACCAACTCTATTAAAAAGAAGAGAAGGTTAGGTTTGGGTGGGCCCCACCACCATAACCACTCATGGGAGGTTAATGTGTGGTGGTCACTACCTCCAACTTCCACATGGAGGCTTTAACCAACAAAATAAAAATAAATCTACAAAACATTATTTTTATTTAATTATTTCACTAAAAAAATAATGTTTAATCTCGACCAACTGATGTCGAGGTGAAAGTCTTCTTAAGATAATACCAACGCAATGAGTTCAACGGTGTCCTCAGATTTCAATTCCCAGCACTGGTTAAAAATTTATAATAACTCGCTCATAGGTTTACTGAATGTACTTGAAAAAAACTTCATTAATTGATTCGGGGCACTCCGGGCCTCAGAATCAGGCACCGTAAAAAATTTAAGGACTCGTAAAATTACCATTTAAATTAAAAAGTGTAGATGGAAATTACGAGTCTTTACATTCTCCCCACCTTAGGGATAAATTCCCCTGTAATCCACAACTCACAACTAAGGGAACAAGAGGGGTCCTGAGAATGAATCTAAGCCTCCCAATCCCATGTGCTCTCCTGGATTTTCTCATGCTGCCCGCGAATGCGCAACAGGGGTATCGACTATCCACAAAGGACCCACTCTTGTAAATCCTCAATCTCCACTAGAACCTCCTTAATAATCTCCCTATTTTCAACGTCCATCTTTCCATGGTTGATGATGTGAGAAGGTTCGTGCATATATCTCCTCATCTGGGATACATGGAAGATGTTGTGCTTCTAGTGCAACTGAGGTGGAATAGCTAAGTGGGATTCCACCTTGCCAACTCTGATGAGGACCTGAAAAGGTCTGATAAATCTTGGAGATAACTTGCCGCCTTGGTGAAATCTCTATAAACCATGTCAAGGTGAGTCCCATAGAAAAATTTGGTTTCCATCCCGAACTCCAGAGGTCTCCATCTCCGGTTGGAATATGACTTCTACCTACTTTGTGTAGTCTTTATCAGCCCCTTGATGATCTAAACCATCTCTGTGGTAGCATGTACCATCTCTGGTCCCACGAGTGTTGACTCCCCTCGGTTAGTCAATCACAAATATGATTTGAAGGTCTCACGTAAAAAGCCTCAAAAGGTGTCATCCCTATGGTGGAGTGATAGCTGTTTTTGTATCCAAACTCCACCAAAGATAAGTGACCATACGATCTGCAACTGAAGTCAAGGACACAAGCACATATCATGTCCTCCAGAGTCTGAATAGTCTGCACACTCTGGCCATCCGTCTCAGGATTGAAGGCGGTGCTCAGATGATGCGGCGTCCAAAAAGCCTCATGCACTCCCTTCCACAGACATGATGTAATCTGTGCATTAAAATTGGAGACAATAGAAAAAGGTACTCCATGTATCCTCACAATATATTACACATAGAGGCGTCCCAAGCTCTCTACTGTAACATACTCTCTAATCTGTAGGAAGGTGGCCAACTTGGTGAGTCGGAAAATGATCACCCAAATTGTGTCATGAACCTTAGATGTACATGGAGGTCCTATCACAAAGTCCATGGATATCCAAACCCACTTCCAATTTAGGACCTCTAATGGATGAACCGAGCCTATATGTACCTGAAGCTCTGCCGTCACTTTCTGACATGTGAGGCATCGAGAGACAAACTCTACTTCTGCTTTCTTCATTCTAGGTCTCTAGTGCTATAGTCAGAGATCTTGGTACATCTTCGAAACTACTGGATGTACCGCTAGAGGAGATGTGTTGAACTCCCATCAACACTTCTTCCTGAAGTGAAAATAGTACAATGGTACATCCTCTGAAGATGATGACATGCTCCCCACATTCAGAAAATCCATCAGGTGTCGGCCTATGGATATCTGATCATGTCGTGTCTTTTATTCAGTGTCCCCATGTTGTGCCTCCCAGACTCGCTGAAGAATCGGGGGAGTCATTGAAAGAGACTGGAGGATGACTGCTCCATCTATATCCATAAAGGATATCTGTAAAGCAGCCAACTACTATGTCGCCCACATAGTATTTGTATTCCACTTCTCCTGCTGACTGCATCTGCAACAATGTTCCCCTTCCCAGGAGTATAGACTATCTCAAAGTCATAGTCTTGGAGGAACTCATTCCAACGTCACTATCTCAGGTTCTGGTCCATCAAGGGGAACATATACCTGAGACTCTTGTGGTATGTGTACATGGTAAAACGTTCAACAATCAGATAGTGCCGCCAAATCATCAAGACAAAGACCACTGCTTCTTACTCTAGATCATGGGTAGCATAGTTTTGCTCATCACAGCACACTACGTACCCAACGCCTTCATCTAGAAGCCTCAAGATGGGGGCACTAGCCAGCCTCTGCCTCAGCTCCTGAATGCTCTGCTGGAATCTCTACGACCAGACAAAGGGTTTCCCCTACTTCATCAGGGATTATAGTGGTGATAAAACTCTAGGGAAATAAGACACTATCTTCCAGTAATAACCATCCAAATCTAGAAAACTCTTCACTTCTTTCACACTCTTGGGTGGCTCCCAAGAAAGTACCACCTCAATCTTCGCTGGATCTACTGCAACTCTATCCTCGAAGATGACATGTACCAAAAAGTGAACCTCACATATCCCAAACTAGCACATCAATAGCTTACCATAAAGCTGGTTCTCTTAGAGTGTGTCCAGTATGACCTATAAATTGTAGGCATGATCCTCCTCACTAGTCGAGTAGATCAGAATGTCGTCGATGAAGACTACAAAAAAGAGATCTAGGTATGGATGGAAAATCCTATTCATGAGTCCCATGAACACGACTGTAGTGTTGGGTACGCCAAATGGCGTAACCAAGAACATGAGATGGTCATACCAACATCTGAAGGTTGTCTTTTGCACATCCTTATCTCGAACACTAAGATAGTGATAGCCTAATCTGTTGTCTATCTTTGAGAACCATTGTTCTCCCTACAACTAAGATTTCATCAATCCTCGAGAGTGGGTACTTGTTTTTCATGGTCTCCTAGTTTAGGCGACGGTAGTCGAAAAAATGCCTCAAGCTCCCATCCGCCTTCTTGACGAACAGAATCGGGGCTGCCCAGCGGGAAACATGGGGTCGGATTAATCCCTTCCCCTTCAAGTCCTCTAGTTATACCCACAGCTTGCAAAGCTCCATAGTGGCCATCTGATATACTAGTTTATATATTTGTGCCTCCCCAGGGTACAAGTCAATGTAATAGTCCACCGCTCTGCAAGGAGGTGGACCATGGAATTCATCAGGGAAAACATCCACGTACTATTCCACCACTACAAGATAAGACAGACTCTCCACATCTACTGCTCTGAGGGTAAGGCAAAACAACTGATGAGTGATCTGCTATACTCTCCTCCAGGAATTTTCATCCTACATTGTACATGCTACCTTCTCACCGGTGAAGGTGAACCTGGACCCATACATGCGGAAACACCGCCCTTTGAAGCTAATACAGTCAATCTGAGCATGGACTGTTCATAACAATTCCATACCTGATATTAAGTCATATGGCCTTGACACCTCTATTAAGAGATCCCAGCTAAAGCTCTTGCCTCCTAGAGTAAGCTCACACTGCCGGTACCGGTTAGTAATCTTCAAATCTGCTCCCGTAAGACTCTCTTGCGTAAGGATAGAGCCAATGGCTCCATCAGAATCTCTGAGCTCCGAAAGATGGAAGTGGAAATGAATGATTGACAGGAATCGGTGTCTATAAGAACTGATGATAAGGTAGAGTAGACACAAACCATACATATAATCATCTCCAGAGAGCCATGATCGTATGCCTTAGCATCCTGGAGCTGAGCTCTCTCCTATCTACCTTCTCCCTGTGGTCGGGGTTGACCTCCTAATAGTGGTGGCGGTAACAACTCATAATGTCGTCCCCCGCCAACTGTACGACCAGCTCCTCTACCACGTCCACCTACGCCCTGCGGATCGCCTCGATTGAACCTCTTCCTCTACCTGGGAGGTCCCTCAATTGTCCGCTAATCATCTGAATGGTGGGTCAGGTAGTCACGTGCTATGTGACCCTGCCCACTGCATGTGAAATATTGCATGTTCTTCATTTGAACGGCTCTGTCTCATGTTCCATTGACAACCGAAACTGTTTCATGAGGTTTTCCACCTGATGGTCTGGTTTTCCTGGATCCCTAGGACATCTATCGACATACAGCTGCAGAAGACTCCGCTACGTGATGTCCAGTGGATGGTCTCACTGCTGGAGACTTCTCAGTAAGGAAACTATCCACTAAGAGGGAACTCTCCAAAACCCCTGCCTGCATCAGGATGCTAACGGAGATCATCGAAGCCCTGATCTCTCACATGAGCCCCTGCTCGAAGGTGCGGGCCATGAAGAATGGGTCCCACACCATATTTGTGGAGTACTGTGAGTGGTAGTGAACCTCGAGGAGTACTGTGCCACTTTCATGAAACCCTTCTACAGAAGAAGTAGCTCTTGTATACGCACTGCACGTAGTGTGGATGGGATAATCTCCGCCAAAAACAGGCTCTCTGAGTCTTCCCAGTGTAGTGTCGCCTCGTCATGCACCAATAGCATCAGGATCCACCACTTTCCTACTACTTCCTGAAGGAGACTCACAGAAAGGATCACCGTAAAGCTAGATTGTGTCCCTACCAAACTGAAGACTCCCACCACAACCTCTAGCCAATCCTCATCTGTGTGCGGGTCTATCTCTCCCATGAACCTGGGTGGCCTCTGGCGCTGGAACTCTTGCAACGCGCTCAGGTGGCGTGTACTCTTTGCTGCTGAGGCTGGTGGCATCGGTGGCCCAACGGGGTGTGGTACTGCTGGTGCCTCTTCTAAAAAAGGGTCATGCACCGAGGTATCGTCGGTCTGTGGACTATCTGTGTGTACTACTCTTGGAACCCTAGCTAGCTATCTATGTGGAGGCATCCTGAAAAGAAATTGGTGTGCCATGGTCAAACAGTTATACCCGGTGATCAAAATCAAATAATTACCAAAGAAGACTCTTGAAAACACACATGCAATCCGTGTTTTTGTGCACTGAGTCAAAAATCAAAAGACAGGGTCCTGGTGTATGGATACTTCGCCAGCCGCACTAACACTAGATTCCCTAAAATGACAACCACTCTCATAATAGTTAAAACTATTGTTGTTAAAAAGAATGATCAGAGTCCTATGTTCAATGGTAGAACTGAATCCTCTGGTACCATTTTGTCATGACCCTTCCCCCGAGGCATGTATTGTGACTACCCGAAGCCCGCCATCCATAGGACAGGGGCTGGAAACAAGAAAAAAAGGTGTAATTACCTATAACTTGGAAGGAATTGTCTTTACATCCTATAATCACACACAACAGAGCACATATCTAGAGACAAAACACTATGTAAATTGTAGATCAAAGGAGTATTGAATTTAATGGGGGCAGAAATACATGCCCAACTGTAATGTACAAGAGACTGGAGAAAGGTACAACATATGTTGGGTCATTAGCCAGAATTCCTACCTGAAGGTCAGGTAAAGATATCCCCCACATCACTCCACTTATGTCTGTCTCCTCCGTGTACCATCACGCCGTATGGTCCACCTCAGTGTACCATCCAGTCTTGGTACTCTCATCCTCAGTCAGCGCTATCCGTCTTCTGCATCCAACAAAACGACATGCGGGCATAACTCATGTAGGGTGGGGGGGGGGAGTATAACGGTACTCATTAGGGACCTTGAGAACATCAAGGTCTCATAAAATACAACAAGGATGAACCACAACGTAGGAAATCAACAGATAACCCCACTTACATATATTCCCATACATATATGTATGTTATCACGTAATCAATCTCAATCATAATGAAAACAGAAGGTTACTAACTCAGCTCGCATAGGTATACAACTTATGTAGAGTGTTAGAGATGATCATATGTATCCACTAGATCATCTATTCTATCAAACCCATGTAGGATCGAGGAACAGAAATTAGAGATGTCGAACTCACGTTTGATCCAGGAAAAATAGTCTGAGCTATCGAACCCACGTAGGATCCAGGAATAGTAGTCAGAGCTATCTAACTCAAATAGGATCCTATTACTATTGATAGAGATGTCTAACCCACGTATAATCCATGAACAGTACTCAGATATGTCGAAACCACATGACATACAAGAATAGTAGTCAGAGGTGTCGAACCGACATAGGATCTAGGAACAGTAGTCAGAGGTGTCGAACCCACATAATATTGAGGAATAGTAGTCATAGTTGTTGAACCCACGTAGGATCCAGGAATAGTAGTCAGAGTAGTCGAACCCACATAGGATCTAGGAACAATAGTCAGAGTGCAGCCAACCACAGGGTTCCGCACAAAGCATGCTTGATTCTTGGAGGGTCCGCTCCTCAAGCCTAGTTTCTATACATCACCATCCACTAATTGCATGTTGATGTACCCATAATATTCTTCATTCCAAAAGAAACCCAACGCGATAGATGTTGCGTCAATAGGACGATTGGTCTAAGAGTTATTGGAATTTCTGTTCTAAGGGCCCGGTTGTATTTACGTTCGATCCAACCTCACCGTACACCATCTGTGTCGAAACCTTGGGTGGGGTATACCAATATAAACATCCCCTCTAAGGTTTCTGTCTCCACAGACGATTCATCAATCGGACGCTCGTAGCACATGTTATGGGAAAAAAAAGTGGAAACAGGTCAAGCAGGTCAGGGTCCGGTCCGGCCCAGTCATACCAACCCTGCCCGACCTGGGTCTGGACTGGGGTCCGACCATATTCCTGGGTCCGACCCGCACCACAGGGGCAGCCCAGCCCGTGAGAGGGTCGCATCTGGGGGTCCATGGGGTTTTCCCTTTCCGCGTCTAGGGGGGAGGTCATGCCCCCTTGAAACACGAATGGCTTAGCTGTTCGGGGGGTTCAAACTGGTGCGACATGGCGCCGGTCCATGTCACACGAGACCCACGTGGCGTGTCCCGCTTCTTCTGGCTGGCCGAGCGGCCTTCCGTCTCCCACGTGGGGCGGTTACACTGCACCTCCTCCTATGACTGGACGAGCCGGCCTCCCATCACATGCCACCACGACCAAAACTGGGGCCCCTTGGTCCATTGCGGGGTGCATACTGCTCCACGACTTCCCCAGTAACCCATCAGCTCAGGCTAACAGTTCTTCTCAGGGCCAGCCTTACGCTGGCCACCGTTGCACCACTGCAGCCCTTCGGCTACTGCCTACTCCTCCGGTGGTACGGTTGCACTGCCGCCGTCCATGTGGCTAGCTGGAGTTCCGGTCGCCCTTCCCTTCATTACTGATGGCGTTTTCCAGTTTTGACTACCGATGAACGTTCAAAAGGTCACCAGATGAGTTTCCCGTGGCCCGATTCCCGATCCAGATGTTGTTGCGCACTACTCGAGACGTCGCCTTCAATCTGCAACCATTTTTGATGAAAAACATTCATCCTAGACTCATACGTAGATTAGCATCAAAATACACAATGTAAAGTGGAGGGGTTCAATCCGGGTTCATTCGGATCACACCATCCTTATTAGAGTTATAGCATGCAGCTTTGATTCTTAATCCTTGAAGGGAAATGAAGAATATGAAACAATTAACAAGGCTCAAACTCCAACCTTTGATGATTGTTCATTGATAGAGTTTCGTGGAATAAGACGATGTTGTCATCGTTCATTACATATGCCACACACTTCCAATTCTTAGCTCATGCGTCGGTTCGTTGAAGAAGATGAGAAGGGAAGGTCGGTCAAAGAATTCCCACGTCATTAGAAGTTCATGGATAAAGGTCTAAAGAGATCATTATTTGTAGTCAAAGGCATTCTTCGTTTGCTGAACGCGTTCTTCTTTCTTCTTTGGCGATAGATTTTCTCCCTGAGCTCTCTCTCCCCTCCCAACTTCCACCAAAAGACAAATCCCAGAAAAATAATAGATTAAGTTAATTTATTACTTAATTATTGGAACAAAATTCAAAATAGGCCGATAAATAATTGAGAAGGATTACACACATTAAGTGTTAGGGGATTTGAATAGGCTCCCCTACACTTAATAGAAACATTTAGGGTTTCTCCCCATTAATGGGGAGTTTCAAGGGGGTTTATATCCCGGGTGGTCCCCACCTCAGTTAACATGAAGAGAAGGTTAGGTTAGGGTGGGCCCAACCACCATAACCTCCCATGGGAGGTTACGGTGTGGTGGTTGCCACCTCCAACATCCACATGGAGGCTTCAACAAACAAAATATAAATACAGATACATAACTTTATTTTTGTTAATTTTTTTCACTAAAAACAGAAAAACATTATTTTAATCTCTACCAATTGCCATCGATGTGAAATTCTTCTTAAGTGAATACCAGCACAGCGAGGTCAACAGTACCCTAATATTTCAATTCCAGGCAGCAGTTCAAATGTTATAAAAACATCATCTTACGTTCACTGAATGTAACTGATCAAAACTTCAGGAATTGATTCTTCACACTACGTTCCTCAAAATCATGCACCGTAAAATATTCTCATACTTGTAAAATTAATATTTAATTTAAAAAAAATTACACAGAAATTCCAGGTCATTACACGAATGAATTATATTGAACATATATAGGTAATATATATCTATTTTAACATAAAATATATTTAAATAAAATAATTAATTAATTAAATAATAAGTCATTTTTAAACAATAAAGTAGTTTTTTCATTATTAATTAAAAATTAAATGTTTTCAAAAAAATACCAAAAATCCCCTACTCTAATTTCAATATTCTGAATTCAAAAATGCATTCCATTTTGAAAAATAGTATTTATAAAATTACATAAATTGGGTATTACTATTCATAAATCCTATTTTTATTGGACGTGGTTTGTTTAAACTCCAAGTTGCGTACAATTAATGCTACTGTATTATTCAAAAGGAATCGTACCGTAGATGCTTACGGTGTTACATTCTCCCCAACATCATATAATTTCAACCTCGTTGTTTCTAGAATATTAATGTATAAAATGATTTATATGGTTCTTCATTATATGTTCCATGGGTTCCCAAGTCTCCTCTTCCTTATTTCTAGTTCCTCCATTGAACTTTTACCAGATGATCCTTTTGTTTTCTCAAAAATTGTTCTCTAGTATCTAGAATCTTGAGAGGCTCATTACAATACGAATGATTGGGTTCCAATTCTATTTATTCATAGGTGAGTACATGTGTTGGGTTAGGCATGTATTTTTCAATAGTGACACGTGAAACACATAATTAACTTTGGAGTGACTTGGCAACATTGCCAAAAAATATGATACATCCCAAATTCATTCTAGAATTTCGAATGGTCCGATAGACCTACGACATAATTTAACCTTCTTCTCGAATCGTATAACTTCCTTTCATGGAGATACCTTCATGAAAACATGATATCCTACATGAAATTCTGAATCCTTCCTTCTCTTATAGGCATTTCTCCTTTGCCTACATTGTGCTTCTTTGTTGTGGGTTTGGATAACCTTCACCATTTCCATTATTTCATCAAAAAGTTCTGGACCTACGAGTTTTCTTTCACCAACAACATCCCAATAAGTTGGTGTGCGACATCTCTTTCCATATAATACTACATATGGTTCCAACAGAATACATGAATGTAAGCTATTATTATAGGAAAATTATAATAGAGGTAAATATTTGTCCGAAATACCTTGAATGTAAAGTGAGGAAGATCTCATCATGTCTTTTATGGTTTGAGTATTCTGTTATGAGTTTCCATCAGCTTGAGAGTGGTAGGAATTTCTCAAATAATGTACAATATCTAGAGATTTATGAATACTTTTCCAGAATCAAGATGTTATATGGGGATCACTATCAGAATCAATCGACAAGCATAATCCATTAAGTCTTAAAAATTCATCAATATAGAGTATTTCTAGGCATTAATGTGGTAAATCCTCTCTTAGAGAATAAAAATGTGCTGACAAGGTAAGACGATCAACAATGACCCATATTGAATCATTAATTCAAGGAGTCATTAGTTGCACCAGGCCATAGTCCATCATAAGATCATACCATTTTCACTATGATATGGGAAGAGTTTGCATCACTCCTCTAGGATGTTATCTTATAGCATTCACATGGTTACCAACCATACATCTCGATAGAAAATCAGAAATCTATCTCTTCATGTTGTCCCACCAAAAATGTTATTTCAAATTCTTATACATATTAATGCTACCAGGGTGTGTAGAAGAATTATAGCTAGGCGCATCTTCCAATAATTCCCTTTTTAGATCATTTATATCGGGAACACAAAGTCTCTTCCCATATTTCAAAATTCCATATTCATATATGAAGTCAATCAATCTCCTCTCATTCACAGCTTTAATTTTACTTTGAAACTCCTCATCATCAGTCAGAGAAATTTTAATCCTTTCTACTAAAGATGGTTTTTCAACCAATTGAAAATGTTTTGATGTATTACCTTCCATGATTATTCCCATATTTATCTTTACAAGATCCATGAAAATAGGATCCATTTCAACTATCCTCTGGTTTAATACTCCATGATCCTCTTTGTTAAAAGAATCTACAACCATATTTTCCATCCTCGAGTGGTACTGTATAGTACCATCTAAATCCTTGGGTAGCAGGATGCATCTCCATTGCCTCATGTTGAGTTCTTTTTTTGAGAATATATACTTCCAGATCATGTGTTTGGTATATATCTCACATTTTTTACCAAATAGACTATTTCTCCATATCATCGGAGAAAATATTACCACTACTAACTCATGATATTGAGTGGGATACTTTGGTTTTTTAATTTTTAGCAATCGTGATGCATATGCAATAACTTTATCATTATACATATTGAAACAACCAAGTACATTCTTTAAAGCATCACTATAAATAACGAACCCATAATTACCCGATGGTAGAGTCAAGATAAGAGAATAGACTAATATTATCTTCAGTTATTGAAAAACAAATTCATACTCTTTTGTCCAAACAAATTTAACACCATTACGTGTGATCATGGTTAATTGGTTTGCCAATGTGGCAACATTCTGGACAAAACACCGATAATAACCTATTAAACAAATAAAACAGCGTAACTAAATTATACATTTCAGTGGAGGCCATTCAAGGATTAACTTGGTCTTTGAAGGATTAATAGAGATTCCATCCTTAAAGACAATATGACCAAGAAAATAAATCTCTTAATTCCAGAATTAACACTTGATAATCTTTCCATATAATCAATTTTTTCTATTAGTCGTCATAATTATGCGCAACTGATTTTCAAGATCTTCATAGCATTTGGAGTATACGAAAATATCATAAATAAATACCACTACATGTTCATCAAGATATTCCTTGTAAAATATATTCATTAGATCCATGACAATAGTTGTTGTATTAGTAAGCCCAATAGGCATTACTATAAACTTGTAATGCCCGTACCTGGTTCAAAATTTTGTTTTTATAATGTCTTCCTTCTTCACAGACAACAGATGATATCTTGATCGAAGGTAAATCTTGGAAAAATATTTAGGTCCATTAAGATGATCAAATATATCGCCAATGCGGGGTATGGGATACTTGTTATTTATTGTTATAGAATTGAAATAAATATATACAATGAAAAACCTCATAGATACATCATTATTCATAACAAAATGTACAAGGGATCCCCATGGGGAATCACTTGGGAGACTAAATCTCTTATTACTCAATTCCTTTATTTGTATCGTTAGTTCACTAATTTTACATTGTCCATTCTATATGTTGTCTTAGATATAGGCATTGAACAAGCAATTAAATCAATGGGAAACTAAATTTATCATTCTACAGGATGTCTAGCTAAATCCTCTGGAAACATATCAATATATTTTTTCTCAATAGGTAGATCCTA
Source organism: Viscum album (assembly GCA_963277665.1). Classification (NCBI taxonomy): domain Eukaryota; kingdom Viridiplantae; phylum Streptophyta; class Magnoliopsida; order Santalales; family Viscaceae; genus Viscum; species Viscum album. The sequence continues at coordinate 396,932,663 of OY728161.1, forward strand.
TATTTGAAAATTCTTTTCCTCACACATATTTATTTCATTTTATTCATCCCCAATTATTGAATTTAGTTGAGCTAATGGGGGTGGATTTATATAATAATGAGAGGTTGATGTTTATTATTTAATGTTAAGGTGTTCTTTTTCATCATCATCAAAAATTGTAACCTCCATTCTCTTACAATGAATCTTTTCATCACAGTTAGAAATCCATCTCCTATTGAGAATTATATCTAATAGAATCCAGGGTATGACGATGAGATCAGCAGATAAATAATGTTTATATGCCTTAATGGGAACTGATTGACAAAAAATCGTTGCAATGATACTTCACATAGAAGTTTTGGCTGACAACTCCCTTGTTAAATAAAATTTGAAATATTTATTTTTCATGGAAAACTGTGAATATATTAAGTAATGTGAGGAGCCAGAATCAAATAAAGCATTGTCTAAACTTGAGGAAACTATTAAATTACCTAGCACCATGCCTTTCAAGGCTCAACCTCTGCAGTAATGATTGTAAAATATTTCCATTTTTCCCATGGCCTTTTATGAGGTAAGTTTCCTAGAGTGCTTAGGAAAATCATTTTCTAAATTCCCTCTTTCTATATAATTATAGCATTATACATTGACATCCTCATTCTTTCCTTGGAAATCATGATCACGGTGGACTTTTTTACCACACTTGTAACAGACTCTCATTCCCTTGAGGAAAGTACCAGTGTGTTTCTTCCCATATTTATTATAGGATGGGTATTCAATTCTTCCCTTATTCCCCTTACTTCCATTTTTAGAGTGTTCAGAATATCTATTTTCTCCTACTTTTCTTTTGATTCATAAGACTTAGAGAATAATTTTTCTGTCTTGATAGCACATGAGACTATATCTTCATATGTTGAGAATGATTGTGATACTAATGATCAATGGTGAAATGGTTTAATGACATCAAAGAATCAATAAATCTTACTCCTTGGGTTACATATATAATCTGCAGCATGCGTTTCTCACCTTGTAATGTAAGACTCATATTATGCAACATTCTCATCCTCCTTTTTTCTCAAACTAAAAAATGGAATTTCCATATCTGCTCGATGGTCATGGGGAATGTATTTTTCGAATAATATATCTTTAAAATCACCCAATCCATATTTGATACTGCATCATCTTCCTTTGTGTTTTGAATCGATGACCACCATTGATCTCCATCTCCTATGAGCTGATAAACTTCCATGAAAACTTTTTCCCATTCGCTACTCCCCAAAGCATTATATATTTTCTCTATGGAAATTATCTATTTCTTAGCTACAAATGGATTTGTAGTCCCATTTAATATTTTTGGTTATTTCCTCATGAAGCACTCTAACATTGATCCTCCACATTGAGGATTTGGGTGCTCCATACAGGTATGGTTATTATTCATTACCTGATTGAGTTGTCCCTAAATGGTGATAAGTTAATTAGTTCTAGTAGCATCAGCAGATCCACTATAATTGTCATTAGTTGGAGATAAATCTCTATATTGATTATGTGGGTTAATAGAATTTCCATTCCTTCTACTAGGTGCCATTTCTAAACAATGGCACACACTATATTAGTTTATGAATCGAAAAACATAATTCCAAACTTGTGAAACACATAACATAAATTGAACACTTAATGGATATAATCCATAATCATAAAAATGTTTTTTTGAGGAGGTATATAGTAAAAAATCCATCATAATGATTGGTAAATAAAATGTGACTTATCCTAAGCATATCCCCTTGGAGTGTCATAACCAAGTGTACATCATGTCCTGTTTTCGTGTATGATGATACCCCGAGTCATGACTGTACCTCCTTGTCCGAGTTTTTTCTCCATGGTACATCTATGACAGAGATTCCACTACCTTCTTGTATCGATATAGGGATGTATTTCTTGGAAAATACCCAGAATCACTACATTACCAAAATTCTAGGAAAATATTCTATAGTAATCGTCAAATACTATCATAGGGTAATGTGCTCTAATCAATGTTTTTCTAAATATATCTTCTACGGTTTGTACTATATTTACTCTTATACCAACTTTAATTCCCTGACCCAAGTTACCAATAGTCGATGAATTATTACATAACACCACCATGGTCACAAAATATCATGTCTCGAAATACTGATTAGTTTAGTAGCCTTGGATGTACTTGATACATACATAAGTTTTACAATAAATTATAATATGAAAAAAATAACAACATTTTATCCTTTGAACATATTAATTTCTCATAGAATATCCCTACAGGTCATTCACATTATACTTCTTCATATCCTGGTAAAAGTAAAACATAGAAATGTGTGAGATTAGATGCTCAGTACTGATAACAATATAGCATAAACATTCATAAATAAGAATAAAATTAAAGGCAATGTATTAGACTAAAACAAAAGCCTTTGAAACATAAACATCATTATAATATGGAAAATATAAATCAAAATAATTTCATTTACTTATTCACTTGGATTTTCTACTAGTCCAATAATCACATGTAATATGAATAACCAATTTCGTAATAATGGAGTGCATAATGCCAGACATCAGAACCCCATAGTCCGGGCCTTGTGCCAAGACTAAAAATATGATTTTTTTCAAAGCCTTGTGCCAAGACACTAGTCTATCTCATGAGACCTACCGATGCACTAGGGAGCTATAGTGGGATCCATCCGTCACTTACTAATTTCAATTCATTCCACATATGAAAATGTTTAAACATAACATAAACATACATATTAAAACTAGTATAAAAAAATATCAATAATTATTCCATAAACCATGAATGGTATAAAAATAACCCATCCACTGTAAAAAATATCACAAAATCTTCAATACAATATGGATGTTTTGTATCCTAATAGATCGACTTCAAAGATGTTTCAAATCCACCAAAGGATAGGTACATAGATGAAATTAAAACTATTTGAAATAAATACCACATTATAATTTGAAATCCTTTAAAAGAAAACATTTATTTTGGAAATATTTTTATAAGCTTTTATGGGATGCTTCCAAGATGTTATAATGGAGGAAAATAGATTCACATACCGTATATATTAAAAAAAATATTTTTTTCTTATTTTTTGTCGAAAACGTCGTCAAGTACCTTGTTTGGAAAAATGACCAAAGGATTTATTTATAAATATCTTATAAGAAGTCAAAAAATTGTTTAAATAACATTAAACCATATTCTAGATAATAGTACAAATGTTTAGAAATACATTTTTAGAAACTTGGATTTGGATGATAAAGATGCCCCAGTAGATAATTATGTATAAACAACCTCAGATAAGGATGATACTGTAGAATTAACCCATACTATGTACTTTTCCATGGTTGAGGGTATTTTGAACTCTTGTATAATAGTTAAATCCTTGTTATTAAATTATTCAAGAACCATATACATAAATAAGATATCGTATATGATCTTCTAACATTGGTTTGTTTATAATATTTTTGTATTATTGTCCTTTCAAGGGTTAACTGATTCGTTTTCCTGTATATTATTTATTGCATAAGACATGCTTGTTATGGATTGGATGTATTTGATTCATATCCAGAATTATATCTGTTATTAAACTATATTTTTAATCAAAAATTATAACAATTCTTCAATAGTTCTCATGGGAAAATGAATCACATCCCATTCATGGAGATGATAATCTGTACATATGCAACAACGACAATATAATTTTCTTGGATATTAAATTATCTTTTAAATAGATTTTATATCATTTATACATAATAATTAACATGCTATATTTGTTATTTACATAAATAATACATCATTATTATACCCATCAAAAATATAATTTATTGAATAACAACTGCACCATGACCTAGAGACGGTAAGCCGTAAGTTTTCACTTACGGTGATTTTGTCATTGAAATGATTTATATAATAATGAATATGATTGTACCTTTTTTATAATAACATATAAGTATATATAATATACTTGAGTTATAATTTTTTAATGGAAATAACAAATTAATATGATGTGGAAGAAAAAATAAACGTGAAGGATCTGAATAAATATTTACCTCTTCATCAGATTCTTCCTTTTTATTTGATAAAAAGGGCTGTATTGGATAAATTTATGATCAAACTAAGGCCTCTAGGATAAAGCGAGGATAGTTGGGAGGATATTTGGGCAGGGGTTGGCTGAGCCAAATAGATTTGGACGTGTGAATTTGAGAGAAGGGGATGTTCTCTTTTATAAGAGAGGTAAGGGTTACTTTATGAAAAGTTTGAAATATTATTTTATAATAAAATCATTTTAGGTTTTCAAGGGCTCCAAAATTATCTATTTCATGGAATATTTAGTTATGGGTCGAAAACCTCTCAACCAATGGGTTTAGATAGGATTGGGTCACCATATTAACCTTATCTTATTTATTTAACTCTTAGTTAAATAGTTTATCTTTTACCATGAATTATAGTATTATTATAAAAATTGGTTAACAATCATACAATAAAATTCCAAGAGAAACTCAATAGTTTCATTAATGATATAAATATAAATATATATCTTCTTTGGAAGATCCTTTGGCTTTTAGGATTATTATATTAATTAATAATATAATATATTTTTTCAAAACACTTTTATGTCAATTTTGACACTATTGGGTATTTTTCTATGTCATAACAGCATGATTACATAAAAAATTCATTTAATCAACCCTAGAATGATATATTATCCTAAATAATTAGTATAATTCATAAGAAGACTAAAATAAGTTTTATTTGGATATTTATAATATCAATTATTTTAATCATTCATTAATAAGGAAATTACCACATCATCATTGTGTCATAAATAAATTTTATTATTTGAGTTATAATAATTATAAATAAAATACCATTATGTATGAAATCATTTTATCATTCTAGGTAATATTTAAAGTTTAATTTCTCTTATTTGTAACCCTATATTAAAAATGATTTAGTAACTAAACTTTGAATTTAAAACTATTAACTCATCATTATATAAAATAAATATAAATGTCAAAATCTTATACAAGTGGACCAAAAGTACTATATATTATTCCTAAGGATGAATGTTTGAGAAATAAAAATATCCAGTGGAATAAGTACATTTGTTAGGGTAATAAAAAAATCATTTTTACATTTAATTACCCTATTTACTTTTAATAGTGGTAAATAAAATTGAAAAGATATTATTTGAAAAAAAAATTATTTTCATCTTAGTGAACAACAATTTAATTACTGATATCAACAGTGTCTCTCAGAGTTTTGAAATTCAATTCACAGAAGTGGTAAAATGACGTTTTATGCAAATTTTTAATGGCTCCTAGGATGTTTCTAAAAGACTGTAAAATATTCATTAAATTTTAATATATCTAATCATATTAAAAAATGAATCCAATGAATTTCATTGAAAATTTGTAAATATTATGCATATATTTTGACCAAACATAAATCTCAATAAAATAAATAATTTTTTAAATTAAAATTTGGTTTTAAATAATAACCCCTTATTTTTCAATATTCTTCAAAAATTTAATGTTTTCAGAAAAATACCAAAAATTCACCATAAGCTAATTTCGATATTCCGAATTCAAAATTAAAGACCATTTTGAAAAATATAATTTATGAAATATAAAAAATTTGGGATTATAATTCATAACAGCTAGTTTAATTGGTAGTTGTGAGTTAAAAATCCAAGTTGCCTACAATTGAAGTTTCTACATTATTCAAAGTGAAACATACAATAGAAGATTGGGATGATACATCTACTATTTTATAATTTTAAATAATTAGTAATATTTTATTCTAATATATTTTATTTTCCATCATTCTTAATTTTTTAATTTTTCCCAAAATGAAATTAAATTATTTATTCATATGAAAACTATACAATTCTGAATTTATTTATAAAAAACATAAATCTCATATAAATGGACATGAATGATAAATTTACCTTAATAAAAATTCATTATGAGTTAATATACACATTATCTATATAGTATTTTACACCCTATATTACATAAAATTTAATTTATCATTTATCACTCATTGATATAATGTGGTATGAAATTGATTTAATATTTAGAATCATTCTATACGATGTTTTTAATATATTCCATTTTAGATTATGGTTGTAATAGAATTTTACATATTAAAAAAACTTATTATAGTGAAATTCTAAAATAATAAAAGAAAAAATTGAAAGATAAAATCACATTTAAATTAGAACAAACATGTATGAATGTAAAAACACATTCTAAAATATATATGTTAATGGGTTTTATTCAACCAAAAAATTAAATTATACACATTAAACTATATTTTTTTAATAAACATTTATTTTTTTGTTAAATTTATGTTATTATATACTTAATAAGTAATTTGGAAGAAATTATTATTACATTAATAAAATTAATTCCTAACCATTAATAAAAATCTCATCTATTCAATCATCCTAAAGTTCATACATTTTAACAAAAATCATATATTTAATATAGACAATTTTTATTTAAAAAAATATTTTCTTTTAGATCTTATATTTTTTCCGATGAAATTAATCATATTTTTTGACATATAAATGAAGTTATGAAAAAATAATTGTATAATGTAATTCTATCTAGAAATAATATCCCAAAGAAATGTATATAATGTACAATTTTTTGGATTGCATATTGATAGAAATTGGAAATCTATTCCTCTATGAAGTTTCTACCCTATTTCATTCATATGGACCGACTTAATTTCATACTCTTAAAAAAATTAGTAGATATGACCAATTAATTTATTAATACATTAATAGACTGATAAATTCTATAATTGATCATGTGTTGTACTTAATGATTCATTTGACCATGATAAAATTTCAACCAATATATTACTCCAATTTTATGAAATGTTCCAAATTTATTCATATAACCTATTTCGAAATATCAACAAGATGAATGTATGGTGAAAACTTTTATCACGAAATTACATAAGAGGGAACAATTACAACAGATCAACATGAGGTTTTCCATCTTGGCCACTTATCACCACTAAATATCTAGAACCATCATTCGTTATATAGGTGAAAAAATGAATATATTACTATAGAATAAACATAGATACAAAAATATGACTGAAATATAATATTATATGAAAAATATTAATGTGAAATAAGTATTTAAAATCTGGAATTCCTGTGAAATTATCTAATTTATTAATCATTATTTTTGATAAAAATTTATTTTACAAAATTAAACTAATTTAAATTGGTTATTTATTTAATTTTATTTCATATAAAACCATTATTGTATTAACTTTCTTCCAAAAAGATTAGAATTAATTCAATAATAATTATTTTTTACTTTATATTAAGATAATTATTAGGTAAATTCTTAACAACACACCTCATCAAGTAAAAATACAAAAAACCCATATTCCCATTCCCCCTCAACCAATTTGATGTTATCTCATCATATACCTCCCTATTTGTCTCTTCTATTTCCCTACATTCAATATTTATTTTTATTTGTTCATATGTTTTGTCTCTATGCTATGAAGATTGATAAAGGAAAGGGTCTCCCAGTCATCCATTTTAATTTTAAAATGAAATTTTATTGTTATAGTATATTTTTTTATTCCTCCCCATAAATTAAAATCAATTAAATTACATTCAATTACAATAAATTTTTGATATTATAAATGATAGATCACATTATTCATCTTATTATAGCCATCGTCTAATCTGTTAAATTTTTTGAAATATATTCTAACCATAAAATTGTTGGATCAAGATTGTGTATAACGTTGTATTTTTTGTCAATAGTTGTTAATGAAGATAAAAATTAATGAGTTTATGAATAACTACAATGTTATTAACAATGGTAATAAAGATGATTGTTGATCTAATCTTATGTACAAAGTACATGTATAAATGTTGATACACTGTCTACAAAAATGAAACCATATCATATACTTTTGATGGGATTGAAGCAAAAAAAGGGATCATGAAACATCTCAACTTTCAAGGAAACCATGAAAGAGAATTCGTGAAGAGACATGTATCATTTCATGAGGGATCATGTTGAGATTTTAGGATTTAAGGCTCATTGTGTAAATATGAGAAATGATTATTCCAATCATATTCAGTTATGATTGAAAAGAATATTGTTTCTTGAAGACATTGAAGTTACAATAATTTTCATTGCAAATCTGACAGTGCTAAAGATGATCGATCAAAATATAAATACCGCGACAGATAAGGATCATGATGAATATAACCGATTTTTGAAGAAGAAAGATGTCTATAAAGAATCATCTGTGTTCTATTAAAAGAAAATACTAATAGTGGCACAGTTCCCCATTTTTTTCATATGATTGAGTCTCAAAATTGGATGATTGGTGTTGGGAAATGAAGGTTTTTCACATATGAGTGAATAGTGTGAGAAACGAAAATGAACATATAAAAATAAGAGAACTGTATACCTCAAAACATAGAAAATATTCCATGTTCTAGGAATGGTTCACAATCGTGTACCTGGCTATGTGAATGGTATGTGTTTCATTTTGATGAACTAAAATGGTTTACGATGATGGTTCATGGTGGACAGAGTTCTGGTATGCGAGATAGCTCATAATTGGCAGGAAGATATGCAGTACGTGGACCGATAGACTAATTATATGTGGAAGGTTAATAGTACATGGTGGAGGCTTACAGTATGTGTATAGAGTTCCATCTATGGTGCAGATTGTACCACATTGAAAATTTAGGTAAATCCGATTACAAAAATTTGTTGTGTTACATTTATATATAAGGAGGGACAATTCCATAATTAGAGTAGATTTAATTCAATAAGAAAATATAATCTCTATGGAAGAACATGGATAAGTCTAAATGTGGTATATAATAAATATTCAATGTAGCACGATGTGGTACATGAAAGACTAAATGGTTCCAAAAAATGAAGGATTAGTCCTCGGAAGAGATTTTGTATCAGAAAAAGATCTACGTGGGAGATTATATGATCTGTGTAACTTAAAGATGATTTACATGGAAGGAAGAAATGGTACATGAATTTGGAAGACATAGACATTATGCATAGGACATACGCGAATGTAGTACACAGAGGAGGTACCTAAAGGTGGTGAGCAAAACAGGCTTATTGTGTGGATCGGGTGTGGTATGTGAAGCAAGCACAATGTGCAGAGAAGGCATGGTGTATGGATCTAGTGCGGTGTGTGGACCAGGAATGCTGTATAAAGTAGGTTCATTACATATAACAGGTGTGGTAGATTGATCATATATGGTTCGCAAAATCCGGGATATATTGTAGAAGTAAGAACATTATAGTTAGATGTGATTATTGATGAAAAAAAATGTGTTAGTTCATTTAGTGACTACAGTAAAATAAAATATTTAATATAAAGGATCATCAATTCATAACATCGATGGAATAAGTGTCGCATGCTGAATAGAGACAAATACATTCATAAAAATCTGTTGAAGCATCCTTCAGGTTAAAAAAATTATGAAGGCCCCTCCAAGGTAGTGGACCAGGGGGAGTCATTAGATGTGATATAAGGGAATCAGTGATCTATCCATGGATCATTATAATGGTAGTGTACTAGGGAAGGAGTTAATATTCCCAAACCATTGTAATCAATTTCTAGGAAATATTAATGGAATTTGGTATGATCAACAAAGTAACATCGTATCCTCTATAGACGTAGCCCCTTTTGGTGAACTATGTTAATGTGTGGTGATGTCCTTCTGCATGTTAATGTTTTAATTATTGCACATATCCTTCATATAAGATTAAACATCATTCATCCTACAATGGAACAAGAACTAGTAATGAAGAGAAAAATTTGACACCATGATTCACCCCTCTCTCAGTGTGATCTGGGGTCCATTAATTAGAAACAGAGGCATGTTTACATATTTGGATACACTACAGTAATTTCATTAAAAAGGGGATTTCTTTATATCCAGTAACAAAAATTATGTTTAGGCTTGATGAATATTTATTCATCACTGAGAAAAAGTGTAACACCCCAGGTAAATAAAGAATATGACATTTTCATATTTATCCATATCTGTGAATCAAATATTAATATTACTTTAAATGGGATGTAATGCTCGATGGCGTACCCAATACGCAACAACGAGTTTCTTGGAAATCTTACGTTGCACTCTAATAATAAAATATTATTATTTTAAATATTATTTAACAAGTAGCCATTGTACTGGCGGGAATGGATAGAAATAACTAAAATATGATTATATATGTTTTTAAATGTTTTTTACATTTACCCAATAAAAGATAAAGGCTTAAAATACGGAAAGAGTTCAATTTTAGGCATTTATACCCTAATTTTCACTAAGGGTTCACTTATCACCTTTTGACGGCGAACCGTCATTAAATATAGATTTGTTCATTCTTATACATTCTATTGGAACAAATAAAACTCTTCTTAAGAATCGGGACATCAAAATTTACTTTGTGTAAATTTTTGGTATCTTTCCGATAAAGTTCATTTTTTTCAAAGAATAGTGTAAAATGTTGTAATTTAACTCCAAACCTCTTTTTAATCTATTTTATATATATGATTATATTATCTTTTGAGTTGGTTTTAAATTGAAATTAGAATATATTTTTACCATTAAATCCAATAGTGGTCATTGGAATTAATTTCACTTTGAAATCAGACTTAAACTAGTGTCAATCTTGTGATACATATTGTTTCATAAAAACACGCTTTTTTGCTTTGACAGCGGGAATTAATTATTAAATTAATTAATCTGACTTATATGTTTTGAATTTTGTAAAACAGACTTCATTTTTCAATTCGGAATATCAAATATAGCTTAGGGTGAATTTTTGGGATTTTTCTGAAAAACATCAATTTTTGATGAATAGTGACACCACTAAGTGGTACTTATAAAAACTGATTTTTCCGTTTAAATGAAATTTTCCCATCTTTGTGTTTTGAATTTAAAAAATCCGACATACATGGTTTTTATGAAAAGTAATCTGTGGTTCAATGGGATAAAAATAATTTTTTGGTGAATAGTAACTTATTATGTTTTTAATCGCGATTAGAGGTAATTAGTGTAGTTTAAGGTAAAAATAATGTTTTAATAATATGAAATGAACTTGACACATGTCCTAACCACATTGGATGTGTAAGTTACGACCATGAAAATCCATGGGTCAACTTGGGGACCCCATGGAGCAACATTGGTTGGGAAATGACACAAATAACTTTTTATTTAATGTAAAAGTAAAAATGACACAAACATGATATGTTTTACTAAAACAATTTTTAAGTGGTGTTATACAAGTCAAATTTTTTATTATAAATATTAATTGGAAAGCTAAAATGATTTCCTAAATCATAGTAAATGTTTTATAATTTTTAGACATTAAATAAATTAAAGTATTTATGACATCATAATGATGCAACGATGGCATCATTATCTGTCGATTTAAATAAAATGAGAATATAATGTAAACTCTATGACCTACACATGTCCAAAACGTATTAGATGGGAGTATTTCAAACCCTTATCACCTTATCCACGAATTATATCAATGTGGGACCTTTTAAAACCGAAAAACATTTTCAAATAAAGTAATATTTCTTACCTTCCAAAAGTGCCCCTCCTCTCCTCTTATAAAAGGTCCCCACCTATACCTCATTTCACACACTCCTCAAGCCTTTGGCTCGGCCAACCCCGTCCCATTTACTCTCTCCACATCCCTCTCCTCATCCTAGAGGATTCCCCTTGGGAATAATCCTTTCAATGGAAGCCTTTAGGATCAAATCAAAAGAAGTTACACTTTTAAAGGTAATTCATTCTCTCAGGTTCATTTGTTTTTTTGCTTCTCCAACCCCCTCAACTCTTTTTATTTACTTCTTTTGTAACAACACCAGTATCATCAATATACTAGGTTGTTGTTATAATATTTATTCGAGCTAAAATCTCACACAACTACATCAAATGGTTAATGAACATACAGTTTCCGTGGATGGCGAAATTCTGCCTCCCGAAACGATGATTGTTCAATACTCATTTAACACATTCAAAGGTGGCCATTATGATGTAACTATTTTTATATGTGATATATAATATGTTTATGTTTTCCTTGAGCTCCTGTTTTTTTCATTTTGGGCATACCTTTATGGTTTCCATTATGGGTAAACACAATATCTTCATTTAAGGAAGTGCGGACTACTGCCCCTTCAAAGTGATTTGATTCGTTAAATACCATATGTGGGACGTATAAAGGATAGAAATATGATATTATATATGATATTATACTGGAATTATAATATACCTTTATATCATTATTTTTATATTCTATAAAATACGAAATAGAAATTAAAGTAGCGTTCATGCGTACGTACGGCTTACCGTCTCCATGAACGGTGCATTTCATTTCATACCTCTAAATGATTATGTAATGTTATAAATGCATGCTTGTATTGGATATATATGAAATATATGATATCTACATCATGAATACAGTTCTGGATATAATAAAAATTTGGCCACACGAACAACAAGTAATTGTAAGAAGTCCACTTTCGACTTAAGAACCAAATATCGGCAAAACAAATATTATTAACTTAAATGATTACATAATGTTTATGACATGGTAATAAGTGATATAAAAGGAATAATGAACATGAAAAGGTTCTTAAGTAAGTAGAAATTAACTCAAGTTTATTATTCAGGAGATTGAAGAACGGTCGAGTCAAGTCGGACCCGAGGTAAGGGATCCTACTCCTCTCTTTCTTTTTAAGTACACACTTTTATGTCATTCCTTTTAAAGCTCATCATTCTTGTTATTGGGATGATCTTTTATATTACACTTACTGTAATTTTTATGTTCATGTGATGATAGACCCTATTCTCTCTCATCAATCCATTTTGGATGTTTTGAGTGGCGCCGTTAGGCTGCCGAACTTTCGTATGAGATCTAACCTCTCTCTTTCTTTTTAAGTACTCTCCTTTATGTCACTTATTTTAAGATCCTCTTTGTAATGTTGGGGGATGTTCTTTTATATTCCTATTTCTTTAAATTTTATTGTAATGTGATGAGATACCCTATTTTATCTCATCAATCCACATTCAGAAGTTTTAAGTGGTGTCGTTAGGCTACAGAGTTTTCGTAAGGGATTTTTCATCTCACTTTTATTCCCGTGAGATTTATGCTACATTTGCCACAAATTCCATTGATTGGTGTATGTACTGCCCATTATTATACTCTTTGTTTAATATAATTTCGTTTAGGAGTATTTACATCAATAATCTACTGTCCTTCTTTCATGGGGTGTATGTTTTGAAAGATACCCAAGTCGGTAAGGGAACCTTTCACCCTCCTCTTTTTTAAAAGTCTTCTTTTGTTGGGTCTTTTAATTTACATATTGTTATGTTGGGATATGTTCTCATATATCCTTATTGATGTAAATTTTATGTCCAAGTGATGAGATACGCTTTTTATCTCTCATCAACTCATTTTGATGTGATGCCGTTATGCTGTCAAGGGAACAATTTAACCCAATTTCGTTTTCTTTGGGTTCAACATGTAGTCATTGAATATGTAATCCATTGAATATGTGTGAATGGCATTTTATTGTTTTACTCTTATTATCCACTTATATTGGGTGTATTTATATTTGTCACACATATTTTTGAGATTTATTTGTCCTTAATTTAAGGATACCTTCTTTATAAGGGATTTCATCACATTTGACATTTCTGTTGAGGGTTCATTGTTGTTATGCACCAATTCACTCTTATATGGTGTATATACTATCCTTTGGAGTATTATATCATGAATCCATTTATTCTCATGATATTATAAAGTTATGAATAAATGTTATTCCCCAATTATTGTTTTCAAGTGTCTCTAATTTTGGTAAAACCCCTTTAACCAAAATATCGTTTTAAATGTTTTAATTATTTGTTCTTATTAATATCCATGTTTTCAAAATGGTTTTAAGGATTTATTTATATGGATATTAATGGTTTAAAATTTTAAGCTTCAAGGTGGTATGGGACACTTTGATTCAAAAATCTCTTTATTAAATGTTTTAAATGGTTTTGGAAATGGTTTCTTTTTGAATGGATTCATTATTTCAATATACTAAAGTGTTATATTGTGACTGAAATGTGGAAATGTTATGTTTCCTTTATGCATGTTTTTATGTTATGGTTCTTGGGCATTATTATGAAGATAGGTGGTTCCGTGATAAACTAAGGGCGGGTGAGCCCGATATAGCTCTCCAATGCATTGGGTAAAATGAAGGAGTGAAACGTTAAGGTTTCTACGAAGAGATTTAGAGAATATACTGTGATGGGTATTCCAAACGTAACCAAGAGGGTAACTCCCTACGTAATAATGTTATGAATGCCTCAAGTTACCTTTTATGTCTTATGATTTATATAATTTAATCATGGTTTGATGAGGTATGTTAAAGTGCCTTTGATTTATGGGTAAAGTATGATTTCATTCTTATGTATATATGAACTCATGTTTCCTTTCCATATTTTTATAACCCTTACTGAGATTTTTATGCTAATCCCAAGTTTTTGAAATGTTTTTCACAGGTCAAGGGTAAGGTACATGATGAGATTATAGTGTCAAGGATGTGTCAAGAAAGAAACCATGTTTTATTTTCAATATGTTTCCGTTGATGGGAAGAATGAATACTGTCTTTTATGTAACCACTTTGTTTAAATGTGGAATGTAATGAAAGTTTAATGATCTAATTCTCTAAAACTCTAAACCTGAAAAGATCCTCAATGTGTAATCTTGTAATCACTCAAGATTAAGTAAGGTTTAAGGCTGGGGCCTTATAAAAAGTATGTACACAGTAAGAAAATGAAAAATATGAAAAATAATGCGAAGAAGAAGTTGTTGAAGTCCCTAATTACCAATGAAGATAGAGTTTTTGGTTGTCCGTGTCCTTCCAATATTGAAGAAATATCAGACATGGATAGTACAGAGAAGTTGGCTCATGTTTCTACCATAGTAAAGGAAGATACTTCTATCTCATTTGAAGTGATTAGGAGAAATTGAGTACCTATCTTCATGATATTCTTAAATAAAGGGTTCATTTTTTTTGTAGAATTTTTCAATATTTTCATGTTGAGATCTACTAATTAGGAAGAGAATATAATAATATGGACGAAGTATTAGTAATGAATATTTCATAATTCTATTATTTTTCAAGACATATTAAATCCTTTTAATAAACAACGAATAAAAATGAAATAAATACCTCAAAATGGATCAAAGAAGTTGAAGACAAAGAGAGAATCTGAAAGGATATTGATGAAAAGATCTTTGTGCTAGAAGGAAACTGGAAAATTTCGCTGAAATTAAGGGTCTATAATAATAAGGTATTTCAATGGAGATCAAGTAAAATGACTCTATGATACAGAATAAAATTGTGATACATGAAGATATTGTTGTTAGAATGGAGAATACTTGTGAAGAGAAGATTCCAATAGTTGAAGATAAAAAAGACACCCTCAATGTGAACTGTATATAACTTGAATCTCAGTTGACCAATCATGAGAATTTGCATATTGAGACTTCATAAAATAGTGAAGAATGTTTCTATTTGTACTCAGTGTTCATTGGAGGATTATAAATTTCAAGGACCTTCATCATTTGACTAGAATATCATAACATATTTTGAGGATCTATCTCATGAAACAATGTTTGTTGCTACTAAAATCTCACGAGAGGATCATAAAGTTGAAGGCCTCAAACATGTGATATGAAGATCCTAAAATATATCAATGATATATCACAAGAATCTGATATGAATAAGGTATTATCCAAACTATCTTATACTAATATATATATATATATATTTCCATATTGATTGCAGGATGGAAGAGAAAATCAAACTATGTTTGGATAAAGAAAGGTAGAGAGTTACCTATCACCTTGCCTTTGGGGAATTAAAAGGATAATGTGTACTTTTATTCACTACAAAGTGTACAAAAATTAAAGAAGAAGTACCATCAACCGATTTCGAATAAATTCATATTTGTGGGTCAGTGTTGGCGTTGCAATAGATTTGGGCCCTGTGTGTTAAATTGTTTGTTAAATCCTAATAATTTAAAAGAAAAATAGAAGCCTACCTCATGGGGGGGGGGAATTCCAGAGATGAAGAAGAAAAGTCATCATATCTAAAATAATTTGTTTACTTCAAATATATTTGGAACTTTTGATAACATATGTGATGTTTGAAGACGATTTGGTCACATGATAGGTACATTACCATCTCAACATTCGTTCATCATTGATAAGAAGAGAACACCTCTAAAACTAACTACGTATGAAGCAACTACTTTGGGATGAAATTAGAATAATATTGTGAACAAAAAATCCCATAAAAAGATATAATTTAGTGAATATGAGAAGACCTCATATATTGTATCCATGAAATTGTAGAGCAATTCATCCAAAGGAGCAACAAATATAGAAGACACTGTTGAACCTATGTGGAAGATTGAAACCTAATGCAAAAGTTCCAAAGACATTTCAATCATTTAGCTAGAAGATTTAGAAATAATGATGAAATTTGAAAATTAATAGGCCAATGATGGTTGTAAAGGGAATGAATAAATTTCCTGTAATGAAGATAATGTGCATGAAATACAAAAAACGTAGAGAAACACAATTTTTAAGGAATTTTTGTCTAAGAGTTGTATAAAATATAGTCACATTTCAATAGTTTGTGTAACCATAATTCTAGAGAATGAATCTATACATAGGATGAGTATGAATGTATCATTCATGATGGATATTAAGAAGAAAAATACTCCGCTCAAAAGGAAGAGAATTTGAACATTCAAATTCCACATCAACACAGAACAGAAGATATGTTCAGATGTGCAAGCATTATGTTTGAAAATAATGGAGTGTCATTGTTGAGAAAATTATCTCAACCATGAAGTACATTTTTATAATGAAAGGATGAACCACCTTATTCCTATTATCATTTGTGAATTTTATTTGTAATTAAAATGCAAGTAATTATAGGTGAAGCATGATATCAGCTGGAGAACCTAAAAATAGATAGGGCTATAATTTCTCAATAGAAAATAAAAATAACTGTACATACTTGGTATATTATTCAATTGATATTCAAATATTAAAATGATGATTGATTAACCTTGATAAAGATGATTAGAAGTGTTTCCCTTGAGTGGGAGACTAATATAGAATCTGATAGATTTATAATTTCAATCAGTATCAAAATCAGTTTCTATTGAAGTCAATTACTCTGGAAATTTCTTGAAGACCATGTCATTGACAAAGGGATGTCATTAATAAACTCTCATCCTTGGTTTCCCAGATTTATGTTCACCTTTAAAAGGGGGAGTAAATGGATTAATCAACGACATAAAGATAATGAAAGTTCCCAAAGGCCACTTATCCTACCAAATTCACTTGAATGTTTTTGATCTGATTGATGAAATGAGTGCATGATTTTCAAGTTGATAATTCTATATCACATTCTATTTATTCATCCTGGAATGAATGTGGAAAACCCATGGAGACAAAGAATATGAGTTATCATCTCATGTGGTATCATGATAATGTATAATGGACAACCTGGTGGTCTAAATCAAATCCCATTCTTTTCTTAACCGATCATTGGTCAAGTAGAATTAGAGTGTAATAATAGATGGAACATATCATAAGTATCGGTAGATACCCCTTTCTGTTGAACACTATCATCCTTGTCAATAAAGGGGGTATATTTGATTTGAAATTAAGAGGATAGAGAAGATTCTCAATTTGATATTGAAGATATAAATATATCATGCAACATCCCATCTTTTAATTAAACCATTAAAGTCATTACATGAAGAGAAATGCATTATTTAATGAGAGATCTTTTTAAGAATTGATTATTTAAGAGAAATCATGTAAATTTGTGAAATGGTGATACCAATCATATTTTGTACTGATTGGAGAGAATTATGTTGATCGAAGATGATGACGTTTCAATAATATTCATTTAAAATATAATGGTGATGATGGTGATCAATCAAATAATATATATGAGGAAAGATATGGTTCATGATTAAAGTAACTAAATGCAAAAGAAGAAAGATGATAGTATAGAATCATGGTTGTTCTTACTGAAGTAGATGTTGATGGTGGCAATGTTCCCTAGTGTTTCTAAATTCATGGGTGTCAAAATTTTTAAGATTGAAGTGTTAAAAGTCATTTTTTCGCATAGAAGTGAGTGTTATGAGAAACGAAAAACAATAATTGACAAAATTAGGGAACCACGTACCTCAGAACATGGACCACATACCATGTTCCCATAGTGGTTCCTAACCACATACCTGGAAGTGGAATAATACATAGAGGAGTTCATTGAACTAAAAATGATTTGGAGTGATAGATCATTTAAGAAGGTGTTACGTTACGATAGATGGCTCGTCATTGGTGAAAGATATGCAGTACACATGCCAGTAGAAGTATAGTATGCTGATGGTTAGTGGTATGTGGTGGAGGAATATAGTATGTGGATGGATTTTTGTATGTAGTGATGATTTACCAACATTGAAATTTTTGGTGCATCGTATTAATAAAAATTATAGAGTTATTTTCCTATATATGGAGTGCTAATCCCATTATTAAAACATATATTTTTTGATAAGAAAATATCATCATTGTGGAAGAAATAAACTATGTCCGAAAGTTGTATGTGAGAAATATTCCACATAGGACGAAGTGGAATGTAAAATAATAACCTGTTTGTGAAATACATTGGATAAGTCTATAAAATAGATATTACGTAACAAAAAGTGACACGTGGGTGATGATATAATTCACATAATTTTAATGAAGAAATCTATAGAAGGAAAAAACAATATCCGATGGGAAAACATAGAGGTGGTACATGAAGGTGGTACGCGGTGTTGGTAAGAAGAGGTTGTACACATAGGTGGTGTGGGGAGCAGGATCAGTAGCAGAGTGGGCATAGTGAGTGAAGTAGGAACAGTGCAGGGAGTAGTTGTGATGAAGAGAGCACGCAAGATATGAAGAGCATGCGTGGTACGTAGATCAGAGACAATTCAAATAATTAGTGATAGTTTTCAGAAGAAGAAACATCATAGGTCCATGTGATTATTGATGAAAAGATGTTATTTTAGTGCATTCAGTGATTTCAGTAATGTAGAAGACTTAATATGAATGAGCTTCAATGAAATAATTTTATTTTGCTAAAGAGAGACAATGAATTTAATGACAATCTATTGATGCGACCTTCATGTCAATAAACCGAGTGAAGACTTTTCCAAGGATTTGAGCTATGGGTAGTCTATGAATGTGATCCTAGGGATGTTGTAACCTATCCCAAAACCATTTCAAATGAATTTTTCTGGGGATTGAGTGATTGTTCTCGAACCATTTTAATCCCCATCTTGGGATGATTTGTGATATTTTGTATGAATAGTAACATGTCGGTATATGCTCCTCGTACATAAACCTTTGTGGTGAACCAAGTAAATGTTTTTTTCCATCTATCAGCCAGTGAATGTTTTAATTAGTTCACATATCCATTATATAGGATTTAAAAAACATCCTACGAATATGGGAACATGATACATTAATGAATAGAAAAAGTTGACACCCTGATTAACACCTCCTCAGAGGGTGGTCTAGGGTTTTTTAAAAACCATAATAAAAGTTTATTGATATGATTTTTGTGCCGGTTTTCAAGCGTAAGAATCCATTATTGGATTCTAAAATATATTTTGGACCTAGAATATTTATACCTATGAGTTATATCACATAGAAAGGGAATATTGGGCTTCATATCGATCATCACTTGGTGTATTACAATGGTCATCACCGCCTTCATAATTTTACAGTCCTAGAGGTTATAATTTGAGTATATAAATACTTACTACAAACCATTATAAAATATTTATCTATCATTGAATTAATATTCTTCCTTTTCAAATTCATATATCATTTTGGAATCTAGTATTTAAGGAATATACTATTTTTCATGTAAATCTATCTTATATATTGAAAATTTAACTATGATATGCCTAATTGAAAAATAGTGAAATTTATATTTGTTGTTCTCTAATCAAACATAATGCATAGTTACAATTCAATATGTGAGAGATATAATTGGACTATTAATTTATGGGTGGGAAATATAAGTATATTTCCACCTATTGAACTTGTGGGATCATGATACAACTAATATTGGGTAACCTATGATTCCTAACCCTTTATAATAGATGTCTTGGAATAAGTCCCTAGTGGTATGTATATGATGTTTTAAATTATTAATTCCCATCACTATCTGAATAAATTTTTTATTCATGATTTTTCTTATAGTTATGTTTGAAATATATTCATTTATGTTTTTAGTGTCATATGATAATTCATAAAATAGTTTACTTATTCATTCCATAATGTTTTATTAATAATTTTTTAATTGTTTGTTACCACATATGGAGAATCTGAGCTCACCCCATTTTTTTATTTCACATTTCTCTAAGAAACCATGAAGTTTATTTTGTATGATAATTGTTTTACAATGAGAATATTTTTTTCATGTTTTTTAAGATTTTTTTTCTATTTAATGTAAAATAATGTTTGGTCGCTAGTTTTCCTGTATATTTTTAACTATTCGATCATCTATCATAGGATCATTATAAAATAAAATGTTCACTATATCAAAGGTACTAGATTGTGGGTTGAAACTATAAATATTTAATTTTAATGGATTATCTAAAATCATAAATAAAATAATCAATTATTGACATTTTTGGATCTATCTAAACTCTAAATAGTGACTTGATATATTATATTATTACAAAAAGTTCAACCCTATCACTTAAAAGAGAATGCACCATTTCATCCAGTCGTCTCATGAAAAGACTATAATATTCATCAAAAAATTTCCATATACATTCAAATCCTAGAAAAAAAAACATGATAGTTAGAATGCCCCTCTCAAATAATTATTCCAATTTAAAATACTTCTCTCTCAGAGAGTGAGGTAGATTTTTCAATATCAAAATTTCTTTTTTGAAATTATTTCATACGTAACCACATTTAAATATAATATTAAAATGTTATAAAAATTTTAGTATTATAATAATTATAATAAAATATTTATTAATTTTTATCAAATAACAATTTTCTACCTTCCCCCAAAAATAAAAAATACAAAAAAGTCAGTTTTATTACAGGAACACTACTGCCTCCATAAGTGACGGGATGAATTTTCTATAACCAAAAAAACGGGTCATTCAATTGAGGTATGATATAAATTAATATTATTTTAAGATAAGTTTTATTCTTTTGAAATTATTATCAAATTCTTTCATTGTATACGTTATATGGAAAATTTGAATGACATATATCTATACATAAAGACTACCGCCACCATGAGGAAAATTATATATTTACACATATAATTTTAATCACTTTGAAACAGATAAAGGATAGAATTCAATTCAATAATAAAATTTATATTATATCACAATACATATTTAATATTTAAATTATCTTTAGTGATTCAATTTCATAACCCTACTCACCCGTCTATTAGAGAATATACTTATTTTGTTTTGTTTAACTACCTATATGAAAAATGAAATAATTTTTTATCATAAATGACTATACAAATTGAAAAATTTTATTAGTAGGCACCAATTAAAAATTTAATGATATTATTAAGATACATAAAATGTGAAAAAAATATTTAATTTATTTGTACAACCCTTTTTCGTTAAAAATACTGTGAAACGTTCATACCAAAATTCATAATTCTGAATCATTATAAAATAGATTTGATACTAAATTAAAACATTATATATTTCTTAAAATAAATATTCTATTATGTATAAATATTTTAAAATATAAATTCTTTCTAAATATATCAGAATTTCCAATAAAATACTAGTTACAATCAAACAATTTCCACTAATAACATCTGATGATGCTAATAAGATTTAAATTACTATTATATTTTTAATAAACAATTATGGATTAATTTTAATAAAGAATATTTAATGAATATAGTTCTAAAATATTATATTATAATAATAATTTTTTAATATATTAAAATAGATATTTTTTAGAAAGTTTGGTTAATGTTTATGGATTCTCATTTAATCATTTCCCATTATGAGGCATGATTTATACAATGCACATTAAATCTTATATGATACATATACATCCTATTTAACAATTTATATAATGATTATAACCATAATATTTGAATTTAGATAATTTTTCACTCATTTGAGTAAATTTTATCTAAATAATATATCTGACGTATGAGGTTTTCATTACTCAATTTCAATTCATCAAGTAATAATGATTATCTTTAAAGACAATTCCAACATGATTATTTATTTTTCCAATCACTGATCTAAAATTTAATTTGTCTTTATTTAGAGTTGTATTTATTATATTTTCCATGGAATCCATTATAACAGATTAATTCTTAAATTATTATAGTAATCGAACATTTAATTCATATGTCAAGAACATTACATTTGGTAATAATTATTATTCACGATCTCCATTACTATATATTGAATAAAATACAATAAATTATTTGATATTAATATATTAACTATTTTATTCTATGGATATATATTTCAGACATCTAATATAACTTTTAAACCAATCATACATGACAAATTTGATGTTTTTTAAGTGGTTTTACAGACTCAACATATTTTACAAAATAATAATTATTCTTTTATCACTTTGGATATTCATTATGTTTTTTAAATTATCAATATTTATATTATAATACATTTTCACCTATATTTTTGGGAATTACAATAAGGGATAACTTTATTCATAAGATTTTATTATGTTTGGGATAAATCTAATTTTCTTCAGATGATCCCATTTTCAGGCATATAAATATTTAGTCTTTATATAAATGTTATCTTTTATTATTATATAATATATATATATATATATATAATATTTTAATCTTTATAATAATATTTAACAATTTTTAAATGTTTGATTTATCACCCGTTTATGATGTTGGTTTTTCACAATGGTATTTAAAAATATTGTAAACATTTTACTTTATTTAAAGAATATAAATATCATCTTCCCCGACATATCTCCAATGGAAAATAATAAATCACTTTCTAATATAAATAATATATATTTAAAATATATTTTGGTTTTTTAATTTTTTTATGTCATCTTATTCAAAATTAATTTTTTTATATGAATCATAATTTCTCCTCCCTATAAAAATGATAATAATTTCTTTCTAAAATACCAATATCATGGGATAAAAATATTTTATTCATTAAAAGATCTATAAAATATAGATTTATTATTTAGGAATCACCCACAAATTTATAATATGAATTAGTACTTTATGGTGATTGTTTTTTATAACAATTGATATATCTTCTAATTTATTGACCGATAAAACAATAAATAAAATAACATTTTTAGCGAATGCATTCATTATTGAGTAATATTGTTATAGGAAATAATATTACTACACTGGTAATTTGGGACCATTATTAAATGAGGTAATATTTTTTATGTCTATCTTAAATTACAAATAATCATCATAATGTATTATAATATAATTATTTTATTGTGTCTAATAAAATTAGTACATATTAATTGTCATGAGAACATATTGTTGATACATAAAGAATATGTGATTACATCTACTTGTAGGAAAGACAACTATACATACCATTTATTGGAGCTATCTTGGGAGAACAAGTCACCTGGCATTTCCCATGATCTTGCCCAATCCTATAGTTAACAAATCAATCATCAGTGAAAAACATTTTTGGGAGATGTTCAAGATCCCCATAGTTATCTCCCAAACCATTTTCGTCATCCTGAAAAGGATGTACAACCATCATAAACAATACCCTTAGATAAATTGATATTTTAATAATTTATATGTAAATATATCAGTATAGTTTGAGTTATTATATTTTCATTTTATGTAAATAAATTATTATATTTAATTATTTTCTTATTACATTATATAATTGATTATATAATGAGTTCAAATCACTAGATTTTGATATAAAGAATTCCAAATTAATATTTTTGGAAATATATATTTTAAATTTAAATACATCTTTTGATAAAAACATATTTAATAAAATTGTATCTATATTCATGTAATATTCTAATTATTTAATATTTATTTATATATAAATGAAAATATAATAAAATTTAGTCTAATAAATCATTTTATGTTTGAAAATATTGTTATTATCATAAGAACGTGTATTTTTCACTAAATAAATAGTTTTTTCATAAAATGTAAAATTCCCATATATATATAATTATATTAGTAAAAAAATTCAAATTGGTCACATCAAAATTATTAAATGGCGAGTTCTTCTTAAATATATTAGATTGTGAACTTTTTCGGAAATTATGAAATATTTTATTAATTTACACTATGAATTTTTACAACATTGAATGACCATAAAGAATTTAATATATAATATAAATTATTTACATGAACAAAAATATATTTAATCATTATAATTTTTTATTTTTATGTTAATTGATTAAATTTTAAAATATATATAGATTCCTCCAATACAAATATGATATGTTTGGGCTTTAAAAGTAATTCGTTATGAAAATGGCTAGGTTATACATCATAAATAATATTTTATTAGAGTGTTTAGTTATTATAATAATAAAATATTTAGTTCCACTCCTATTTGGAGAAACCCCTGCAAAAAAATAATGATATGTTTTGTGGTTTTCATTGTTTTTTCACTAAGAGTGAAAATCCTATGATATGATATTTATAATTAATTACACTATATTTTAAAAATAATTTCCTCCCAAACATAAATTCATCTTCCCTAAAACCCACTTAACGTCAACTTCTAATATGTTTACCTATATTTTTTCCACCCAGTATATTCTTGAGCTTGTAATAAGATATACTATTTATTTTAGGAGAAACCAATCATGCTATTAGATTCTTTATCACAACCTTTTATTTATTTAATGTAATTGTATTTTCCCTCATTATTTCCAACTGTTCATGTTGTAGTTTCATTTAACACATAACTCAATATTCCATATAATTTCCATGTAATTTGTTACCTCCATTCACTATCATTAAATCGATCCATGAATATTCTTATTCATATCATATTCTACTGATGTTTACCTGTGAATTTCTAGTAAAACATTTGTGTTGTTAATACCGATCCCCATTAGCTGTCAATTATTTCCACCTAGATATACCAATGTTATATTGATTGGGTACTAAACATTATTTAACATAGAGTCTATAATCATGGTTTTAAAGGTGATTAATGTAGTTTTGATGTCTTATAATCTATGTGGAATTTAAAAGAATGTATTAAATATGATTGCGATATGTAGGAACATAATTATAAATTCCAAAAATGTGTTTTCCATTTGTTCAATATCTGGAGGTACCATTAATAGTTCTGTAAATATATGCATTTTGATATTATGTTATTATTTTTATGTTGATATCCAGGATGTATGAAAATGATTTTAGGATTTATGTGGTTTCGACACACCTAAGATTCCACCATGTAATCACATTATAACATGATTCAATGTTCATGGGAATAATTCTATCATTTTTTTATTTCTTATAAATACTAATTTAATATTTATAATTCTTTTATTACTCTATTACTGAGTATTATAGGTCACCACATTCTAAATTATATACCCATATCATATATAGCTGAATTAGAAGAACAATTTAAATTATGGTCATGGAACATATATACTTAAATAATTTTGTTGTATTTCTTTTTCATTTTATTATAATATGTATCAATGTATCAAAATACACAAGGAAATATGATCTTTTGGGGTTCTATTATGTGTATCTTTATGTGTTAAATTACGAAATGTTGTGTATCAAAAATATTCATTATTACAGCTGTTATCAGAGCATGGTTTAGTTGTTTTTTGATATTGTAATTAGAAAAACATAATGAAACCGATATATATAAATATTAATGTAGGAATACATCCCTAAATTTTGGTAATGATTATATCGATTAGTTTTCAAGAAATGAAATAAATTTATATAAACTAGAATGATGATAATAATGTACAATTGTACCCATCAGTAACAAACCCTGATAAAAGGAATATTTAAAATTAACATGATCATTACATACTACTAGAAAATTAGGCCACATTTCAAAACTGTTTTCACACTCTCAAGGATGTTATTTTGATACTAAATTCACATTGTATTTATGAACCATTATGAAGGAAAAATAATTATTATCTAATTTAATATGTGGATGTAGATCAGGTATAAAATATACTACGACCTATATATTTATTTCATATGAAATATGTCAGAATTATGTATTTTCTATTTAATGATCATATATTCCCTAATATATGTTTAATAATTTCAAATCTATCATCCCTAATTTTACCATTATATAGGAAAATATTTTTTAATAAGTGGAACAATATAAACAATCTATCATATGAAAAGTGTTGGCTTAGTTCATGAGATACCCAACCATATGGGAGCTTGAGTTATGAATTTCATTAAAATACCTACTCAATTAACTCATGTTTTCAAAAGAAACAAAAATTGGGAATAAAATTCAAATCTATCTAACAAAGAGAATATTGTAACTGTGATTTTTATTTCATAATGGCCTATGAAAACATGTGGATCTCCAATACCCATTATCGTATAACAATATTCAGAAATCTATTAAAATTATCATAATCATCCAAAAATTAGTCGAGAAATATAATGTAAAAAATGGTAGTTTATTTCATTGAGGGATTAGTAGATATATGGATGTCATTGATTGAGAATATTAATCAAGAGGATGTAATCAATGTGATAGAGTACAAGTAATTTAGAAAACTATTATTTGTTAATTTTTTTACTCCCACTATACAATATAAATATGGGAGGCTATTCTCTGGCCTCAGGAAAACATGATGTTCAATTCATTGACTCATATAAAGAAAACTTATAAATAATTTCACAGATACACCACATATATATTAATCAATCATTAATGTAATGGTTTCATCTTCATATGGTGGATAATGTTCTGTAATTTAAATTCCATATAAATTTGATACTTTGAAATCTATTAAATAATTTTCCAATGTTCCCTCAAATTAAAAATAGAGATTTCCACATCCCACAGGTCTCATGGGACAAGAGATATGGAGTGGTAATGAAGATTATATTGAGAAGTGTGGGGGAGAAATATCTAGGTTGATGGATTGTACTACATACCACATAATAGGGGAATCATTGTAGAGAATAAAAATATCATAACCCCACCATTCTGACTAATGAAAATAATTACCCAGTAAACAATATTCTTATTTCCCAATGTTTCAGAAGAAAGGAATCAAGTAGCCAAGAAAACCTATTCCATAATCCAGTGGATTTTTAAATACAACTGATAGTAATATACTCTATGTCCTGGAGAGTAATGAAGTTAATGTGTGATAAAAAATAATGAGGTGGGTCATGAAAATGATTTTTTAACATGTGTCTTTGTTATTCATTTAATGATTGAAAATGTAAAATTTTGGTTCATTATCTATTAATAAATTCAAATTACTCAAAAATATATAACAATTTAAGCACCACCTCAAGACATAGATGTTGAGGGATTCATGAAAATGCGTAATGGGGAAATTTTTAAATCCTAAATATATAACATCTTCTATGTTAATATTATCTTATATAATTTATCTTTTTAATTTGAGATACTCATTTTAGCATAATTTTATTGTATTCATAATATTGAATTTAAATCCATGTATAGTTCTGATATATATTAATGTGAGATGGAACGAAACATTTGTGTCATGAATGATGTTCTATTTCTACACATGAGTAAAAGATATAATAGATAATATTTTGAATCATTTTTGTAAAACCCTAAAATCATAATGGATTAAATGACTAAATGTTATGAATCATGTAATCATGGTGAAACATATTTTTCTATATCCTCCGTGATTAGAAATCCACAGTTAACCATGATTGGACTGGAGTAGTGATTAGGTGGGGTGACCTTTTGGGATGTTCGTTAGTATGTGAAGAATTTTTTTATGGTTGATATGAAAGGATATTCTAAGGATATAAGTCTATTCAAAAGGGGGAAAATTGTTTTTGATGATTTTATATCATGATGTAATGTAAAAATTATGAATGTATCATATATTTCCAAGGCTACTAAACTGGTCGGTCTTTCGAGATTTGATCCCTTTTTATCATGCCAATTTTATGTAATAATGCACTGACTTTGGGTAAATGGGGTTAAGGCGTTACACTTGGTATTACAGGTGATTGTTACACCCCACAATGAGGATGTTGTGTTCTAAAGGGGGGGGGGGTTATTGTTACACCCCAAAATGATAAATGGTTAAATGACTAAATGCTATAACTCTTGTCAACAGGGTGCACATTATTTTTCAGGAGCCTGCCTAATTAGATCTCTACAATTATGTGTTCCTAGACTGGAGTATTGATTAGGATGGGTATCCTTTTTTTATGTTTCTCAGGATGTGAATAATTGTTTTACGGTTGACCTATAGGGATTGGCTATGGATAGAAGTGTGTTCAAAAGTTGAGAAAATGTTATTGCTGTTTTTATTTCTTGATTTAACGTAAAACTTATGAATGTATCTAGTAATTATTAGGCTAATAAAATGATCGGTCATTCTGTATTGTATCCCTTGTGATCATGCCCGTGTTATATAATAATGCACTGAATCAGGGTAATTGGGGTTGGGGCGTTTCAGTGGTGGGGACCACGTGATGTGGGGAAACTGGTGATAGATGGTGGGATAGGACCTGACGACCACATTGAGGCGGGGTGTATGTTCTATCACTGGGACCTAGTTGTGACATTTGGTATCAGAGGTGGTACACAGCCTCAAGTGGAGCGCACTTCATGGGTTGAGATGTTTGGCCCATAATAAGGACGTTGTGCTCTGAGGGGGGTTAATGTAACACCACAAAATGATAAAGGGATAAATAACAATATACTATGGATCATGTCAACAAGGTGAACCTTTTTTTGATGAGCCTGCCTAATTAGAACTCACAGTTAAGCATTCTTGGCCTGGATAAGTGTTTAGGATGGGTGACCTTCTGTGATGTTTCTTAATATGTGAATAAGTATTTTATTGTTGAATTGGAGGGCTAGTCTAAGAATATAAGTGTGTTAAAAAGGGTAAAATGTTGTTGATATTATTATTTAATGATGAAATATAAGACTGATCATTGTATCTTGTACATACAAGGCTAGTAAAATTATCAGTCTTTCTGGAATTGATAGCACGTGATCATGTTAATGTAATGTAATAATACACCGACTCTGGATAACGAGGGTCGGGGCGTTACAATTTTTAATACAATGAATATTATTATAGTTTAAAAAAATTACCAATTTTAAATAATATAGACTATGTAAAATTAAAAACTTGATGAAATTCCTAAAAATCAAATATGGTGAAGTGTTTCCTGAGAAATTTCATGGTATTCTCCCAGAACGAGAGGTTGATTTCATAGATGAACACATATTCAGATCATTTCAAATGACCAATACTCTATCTAGAACAAAAATTATTAAGAATAAATATTTAAATGTTTAACTACAAGAGAATAGTGTAAAGGGTGCATATTCCAATGTTTATCAAAAATTTCAATGTCATCCCATTTCCCAAGGAGGTATTGGCCAATAAAATTATTCGTAGACAATAATGAGCCCAACAGGACAAAGATAATGTGAAATTATAACCTACCATTGATTGATGACTTGCTCAGTTAGTTTACTGGATCCCACCTATCTTGTCTGGTAGAAGATTTGAGGGGATATTATAAAGTAAAGGTGATGAATGATGAAATCCATAAAATTCAATTTTTAATCTACAATAGGAAAAATGACTTTACAGTGACACTCATAGGAATTATGAATTCTACATCTAAAATTGGAGATTGATTAATATATTATTTATGGATTACCTTCACAAAATCGTGGCAGTCATCATAGATGATATTGATTTCGATCTTAAAAAATGAAAGAACTTGACTTGGATTTGAATGATATAATGATGACCTTATTAAATGAAACGTTTTATGCTATGTATAATAAATTTGGATTTTGATTTAATAAAGTATGATTCCATGGTAATGTTACCAATGCATAAAAGATATCTATTGATCCTGTAATCATATTGGGAATTAAGGAATGGACCATAGAAATATCAAATATAGGGATCAATATTTTCCATGGATTATCTGGGTATCATCATTAATTTTCATGAAATGTTCTCATGATTGTGAACCCTATAATTAATTAAAATGAAAATGGAATGGATTTTTTATCAACTAACTAACTCATTAAGATAATTAAAATATTAAATAAGGGGATAATCACCACAACTATTGTAAAATTATCCACAGGTGGGGAATAATATGACATCTATATTGTTGCGTCCAGAAACAATTTTCAGTATAATACTCACAAAATATGTAAATTTTATAGTATATTAGTCCTATAAATATTTTATCAAAGGAAAAAATAAAACAAAAACATGATCTTGAATTGCATGAGGTGATATTTTAAATAATGAATTTTTTATATTATCTTTGTAAAAACAATTATGAAATACAAAGGTATGAAAAAACTATAATGTATATATACACACAAAATGAACTCTGTGATATAATGAAGGTTGTCAGGGATGATCAATGATTTAAATTTTTGTAATTCATTACTATACTAGGAAGGAATAATATTATCACAATGCTCTATGTTGAATGAATCCCACAACCCTACCACTAGTGATGATTTAAATAGATCAAAATATAATTGGACCGAATAGGATAGATGTGAACATTAATAAAGGAAATACATCCTACATTACCCAAAATTAATTATCAACCATCAATTATTGAGAGGATTAAGGAGGCACCAGAAGACCAAAATTATCTACAAAAAGGATGAAAATATTATAGAGTTAAATATTACCAAATAGAGATTCATCTATTTTTTACACAAATATTTGACCCATATAACAAAATATGATGTGTAATATCATGATGATGCACATATATGATACTAATATATTCATCGATGCATCACTATGATATATAGAGACCTGCTAAAAATCTTGTAGTTGAGTACCATAGAGAGATTGATGATATAATTTGAATTTCAATGATATGTGTTAACAAATGTCAATTTTGAATGATATTTGTCAAATGTATGATGCCTAAATATCCCATACTATTAATTAAATGAAAAAAAATAATGGATTTATTCAAAAGACTCCCCATGATATATAATATTCTTAATGATATTTGGCTGGTAGTCGATCTGTTTACAATGTTCTAATCATTTTATTTCAATCATTGATGTTTTCCCTATTAACCAAATATCATGTTTATATATAATAAAAGTGGGCAAATTTGTTTAATAAAAACTATATATTATATCTAATTGAGATTTTATATTTACATTATGGTTATTTAGAATCAATTAGCAATAATTTTATTATGGGTTAGGGATCAATACTTCTTATTACCCTCAGAAGGATGATCGACCCAATAGAATCATTTACAGATTATGGGATATATTGGTATATTTTTCAATTCATATGCATATATTCTGGGATTAGTACATTACTCTGGTACTGTTCTCTTATAAAATCAGTTTTCACTATTGTAATTAAAATCCGCCTAACGAGTCTCTATATTGGAAGAGTTCTCGAATTCCAATATGTTTAGAGGGTGTTTTAGCGGTGATGTTTATGGGTATTAATATTATATATGATATGAATTATATATTCCAAAAATTCCATCAAATTTTTCAATCCCTAAAATTTAGACATAAAATGAATGAAATAATTATTGACATGACCTAGATATTGTGGTGAAAGATATGACATTCTTTTGTATTTCACAATAGAATAATGTCATCAGTTTTGGGAATAGTAGAAAAATTCAAATAAGCTACAGTGTTCCGTTTCAGATCATTGATCTCATGGGTATTCTGGAATATTGAATATCACTACCATCTAACATATCATAATAACATGATGTTTTTAATATACCCCACATGATGAAATTAATAACATATCACTCTCATATATTTAATCAAACAATGAAGCCTTCATATAACAATCATTATATATTAATATTATCTGGTGAAGAACTTCAATCATATGGAATATGTTCTATTATACAAGAATCAACACAATGTAAAAATATATTGGTGGAACTACAATATTGAGTAAAGTTACATAGGAATAGGAAGAGGTGGTAAAAAAGTGTATTACCATACATTTTTGTGTATTAAATGAAATTTAATGGGATTTTTTAATGGGAAAGGCTTTATTGACATGGACTATTATGGATTACATATCAATTTTAATGAATAAGTTACACATTATGTAATTTAGTTATAGGAATAAAATTCACTAAATTTGTTATTTTGGAATCTTATAAAATATATGAATAATTTGTATTTTGGAATTTTGGTGTCATCATCAATCATTAACATTAATAATATAGTCATCCTACAGTGACCATATATATTAGTATATATTAATCATAATGAAATGATCTTATTAAAACCTAAGGAATGAGTGATGACTTCGACATGTAGGATCATACCATATGAAGAACATTTATCAGATATTATGTGGGGGTATAGAATTGATATAATTTGACAATGACCTTGACCACTAAGAAACTCAACAACTGAAACATGATTGAAATTGTTTTTTAATGAAGTTATTTACATTAAACATCACTCTCAACCCATGTTAATCAAACCACCCACTGACACAATACACTTTGAGTTTATGCTAGGGTGATAATGGGTTACGTAACTAGATCTTTGTATTATAATTATTGGTATTTAATTTTTTTAAAGAATGATTACATTTATCTCATTTAATTATTTCCTTTTTCACTTCATTATATAATGAGTGTAATGAAATCTATATTTTAATATGATTATATCATAATACGGTTTTTATCTAAATATATAGTTTCAATGATATTTCTATAAATTAATTTTTTTAAAATAAATAATATTATCATGAAATATTACAATGAAATAATATTTATTTAATTATAAATTAAAATATTATATAGTGGTGTTCAATGTTATTTTTACATGGGAAAGAAAATTATTTGTATCCTAAAATTAGATATTTTACAATAAATAAGGGTTTTAATTAAAATGTATATATCTTAATATTTATAAAATTTGTTTTAAAAATATATTTTTTTAAATTATCATTTCAAAATTAGACAACACTAATTTTTATTTGAAATATATGAGTTTTTGTGGGAAAATAAAATATGGCATAAATATTTGGTATGAATTATAAAATAATAATTGCTCAATATTGATGAAAAAAATTCAATAAAAGGAGAAATTACACAAATATTTTACTCATTTTAAATAATCTATTTTATAAGTTAATTGAATAATTTTACAAAACAAATATTTAATCCCCTCTAAGGTATATAATAATTCTGAGTTTTTATTATATTTATTTATGAATGTTATTCACTTACACATCCTGAAATCTTTTATTTTAAAGAGTTTTTATATTATCCTAATAAAAAAAGGAAAACCATTCTATTTTTAAAATACTAGATGAAAATTTGATAATTGTTTTTAATTATTTTATAACATAATTTGAAAAACCTTATCTTATTAATTAATAATTAATTTTCCCATATTTTACTATAAATTGACTCACAACATCCAATTAATATTCCCTAAATACTCATTGATCATGATCACCCCAAAACCTATATAATGTTCTCCCATTGTTTTTCCATGATCTAGAGATACCCTCTAATGAATTTAGAATCACTTTATCAGGTTAATTTAATATATTACCCTTCCATTAATTCATATGAGTTTATTATATTAAAACCATTTCATCTATATTGGTCTTATTTTAATTATTTTTTAAAAATATTATAATTTTTAAGATATCCATGTAAACTGAGACTACATGTCACTCTTATTAAACATTTCCATGATCTATTATTTACAAACATTCTCCAATCGAAATGATCCCATGATATTCAATACAAATTTTATTTGAGATTACCTATTTCAATTTACGTACATGATAAAACACCAACATGTACCAATGCATCCTTTACTTGTCACGTAATATAATTTCAAACATAATCATTAACTAAGTAATTAAATGTTATGAAATATGATACTAAATAATATGATCCATGTTTTACATGAACACATGTAAAAATTTCAAATTTTAATGGTGGGACTTGATTTATTTAGTCATCCAAGGCATTGGGTATTGTCCTCATATATATATATATCTACCATTTATGTTGGTTGAGAAGAAATCCAAGAACACAATATTATGTAGTCTTCGTGATTATCATATACTTATTCTTGTGTTTTAATTTTTCATTTTGTTTCCACGTTCCATTGTTGTTTTGATGTTATCATCTTTAACCATTCATTTATGTTCATGATTAGGTTTTTCAATGTTATATTATTCTTAATGATTAACATGTTATAAATTACATTATGATATTCTTTTATTATTCACTTAATATGATTTATAGATCATTATTTTCTTAACGAGGACTCCACGTTAACCACTACAGTATACCAGGTGAAATTGAATATAATGTCTTTTAATGAGGTTTTAAATAATATATGTATATCCATGTTTCATTTTATTATGATATGTATCTAATTATCTATATACAATAAGCCTTGTAATAATTTGGGACTATACAATTTGAATTATTCTATAATAAATCATGAAATAAAATGTATATAAGATATATGTTTCATACTGGATGAAATTCCATATGATAAAAATTATAAAATAAATAAATATTACTTTCATTCTATTGTAATATTATGATGCGATGATGATTGGTTTTCATATGGTAAAAGTATTTTTGGTTGTTGATGGGTGTGGTCGAATATTACCCTTTAATTCATTGTGTATGGTTTTTTATCTCATTAGATAATGTATTGTTAGCATAATTGTCTATGATAACAAATTTAAGGGTCATCCTTCTTAAATATTTTCACAACCTCGAAGATGTACTCCAGTGGATATTTAAAAAATATGATGGTTTTCCTAGGATTATTCATGTGTTATCATTCATTCATATATTATTTTTCTAGGAAATCAAAAAATTTAAATTAATATGTTTTAGACAACACTTCATGGATGCAATAATTTATATCACATTTTTAATATCCCCAAACCCACTCAACCATATAAACTATAGAAAAATTATATTTTTATATCTGATACTAATGAACATTATACAATTTAGATAATAATTTTTTTAAAATGTATATAAATATTCCATATATCATTTTATATTATTTTTTTGGATTATATTCATCGATATTTTATGAGATTGCATCAGATTTTAATGCATAGTGAGTCCAAATTTAATATTTTTCTATATATTTAGTATATTCAACATATCATATGTTCATTTTTCTAGGAAAAATTGAAAAACTATCAAATAGAGACTCCGATTTGAATTATGATCCCTCCATCTAGCTCATTGCATGGTCCACACCATAGGGGAAAAACATTATCGACATCTGAATTAGGATTAAATGTCAGAACGTGTATAAATAAAAAAATTATTTATTTTATTAAGTCACATTTAGACGCAATTATATAACTACTTATGTAATATTATGAAATAATATTAGGGTTTTCAATAAATCTCAGAAACATGATTGATAATTTTGGATAGCGATTTTTCTGAATTGGAAAAACTGATTCAGTATTGTATTCACAAATGAAATTTGAGGATCCCCCTAAATAAAATGATGTGGATTAGTTATTCATCATTTAATGATCCACCATGTTTTATGAAGTTGTTTTATATTAATTATTCAATGTTGATTTATTCCAATATAAAAATTAGTCAATCAAATATTGAATTAATTTTATGATAATCTACATTATGCATATGTGATAGATATTATCAATGTTTTGGGATTTCATTTGGATTATTTTATTAGCAATTCTTTTTTTATTTAAATGATTTTCGATCAAGCTCATCGTAAACACCACCGAGGATAGTTCCTATTTTTTTTTCTTATTTTCCTCCCACCATCCTTCATGAATTTAATTTTGGGACACATTATTGGTTATTTTTTCAAATAAATAAGGGATAGTAAATTATTTTGAAATCATTAATTAGTGAAACATATTGATATCGCATATCTAGGTAATTTTTTATGAATTGATCGAGTTGTAATGATTTTGATCTCATATTAGGACAAGATCTATGACATGAATTCACGTGGTTGGGAGTTGTGATGATGGTGGATATATAGGACAATCTTTCATAAACTAGAAAACCTGAAATAAGATCTCTATTGATGAACAAACCGGGTTTCCCCATATGTGTAATACATGGTAATTGTTTGATAAAATTTTTGTGGTATTAATGTTGAATTTGGGTCTGTGTGAAGAACCTACCTATTTTATGAGTTTTCGAACTACATGGAATGAAACACTTGAACACAAGCCATGTATTAAACCCCGTGTAGTTCTACGGTTCCATGTTGATTTAAGTATCGCAAAAAATGTGATGCCTATCACATAAAATGTGATATGAATTATAGACTTATCATTGACTGTAGTTAATACACAACTATCCACACACATTTATCTATCACCATACCTACACACAAAAAATACATGTACATTACTATGACTACATATTATTAGACACACCATGTACATAGACAAAGACATGATCATTTTACATGATAAAATTGTATGACTGATTTCTAAATGGATACACAATGCTCTATTAGTAAATATCTAGTACTCCATAAATATAATAATTTGTGACCATTTCCTCTTTTTCATGTAAATTTTTCATTAATTAATGTTCCTATAATTCATTCCTTGATTTATTAGTTTGTATTAGTGTCTAATTTAATAGGATGGAATCCTCCCTTGAAAATCCTTAGTCATTAATATATTTTTGGATCTAATAATTTAAACCCATAGTGAGATCCACTATCATCATCCATTAATGTGGTGGGTTTCATGGTGTCTTCAATAAAAAACTATAAAGGTATTGATCCCCTAATATTTTTGTTAATCATGATTTGTTTGTTTTCATAACCCATGGCCTTGTCTATGATCTCAATATATATGTCTCTTTTTTCAGACATCAGCTTGTACCTTATTTGGAATGAAATGATGAGGATGAAATAATTGATAGATTCAATCGAAGCTATATGGCTCATGGAATGTGTTCGTTTGGAAGAGTTATGTGTACAACCATCAAGAATGAATCATTGGACGGAAATATTGTATCGATCATATTTGAGAGTTTTTTATACTATGATAATATCCAGATGATCTTATTAATTTTTGTTGACATAAACTTTTAATGATAAGATTATTATTATTAATGTTCATTTCATAGCAATTTTGGGTTTCTCAACAATGTATCATGATACTCTCTCTTGTATGGGCTCTGCCTCCACATGTAATGTATTATGAAGACACTCTTCCTTTTTAAGGAGTCCTAGAGGGATCCAAAATAGGAAGAACATAGTGAGGAAGAAAGAATTTGTGGTGTTCCAATGATTACTTTGAAAAAATTCCTCACCAACTTTTTGGGTTGTACTTGTTATTAATTGCATTTATTTTGTCTTTAATTTTTATTATTTTATTTATAGTACATTTATTTTACACTAATGGTGTAGTTTTAGATGTTTTTGTTTGATGTTATTAGCTGTTTCACATTTTAACATTTTATGGACACAGAGAAATGTGTTTTCGTACAAGTACATTAGGAAAATGTCTTCCATGATTGTAATATGCCTACTTTTTATTGGCCCATATCCCCTTGTCTATTGGAAAAATGTATTGTGTAGTTGCAACATGATCCCCATTGTGATGGGGCATGATACAGTTGTATCAAATTAGTATATTCTACATTACGAATAGAGTTTTTGAGATTGTATTAGGGAATAATTTTAATTGTTTTTTGTTCTGTTCCAATGCAATAGACTCCATTGTTGGTGTGAAGACCGACATATCCATACAGTAGGAGTCTAAAAAAATATCATTCAACACAAAAAATGTGTACATCGGTTTAAGGTAAAAAATAGGTAGATGAACAATATTGAAATGTGATGCAGATTCCATGTTCTTCTTGCGTTAGTTCTCAAGATATGCACATTGACCATGGTATTCCATTATTAATTTAGGATTCCTACATGATATTCTTAATAAACGAATTAGAAATTGGATAATGTAGAGAATACATGGAGTTATGGGGATTTGATGCAAGGGATTGTTCAAAAGTTGTTGCATCTCGGTTGTGTGCTAGTAATACTGTCACCTATTGAGTAGTAAATGGAACCAGAAGTACATATAGATGGAGTGTGTAGTTTAATAATTCTTCATTAGTTTAATAAATAAATACTCCTCATCTACTGATGTAAGATGTATCCACATGCCCTTTAGGACTACAATGATATATTTACAGGATTCGTCCATGTTTTAAGGACACCTACATATAAGATGGTGATCCTGGAAGAAATCCTTATTTATGGATAGATAGAGAGATGTTACATATTACTGATATAGGTTTATGATTATGTGACCATTGTAGTCTCACAGATCGGGTGACACTGCTTAGTGGATTAACTTCCAACTATGTTGATGGTTGTGAACATCTATGAGATTTTACAGCTTCAGCATAGCCATCCAACTGTGGGTGAGTATTTATTGAGGATCACCATCCTTTCACATACTCAAAAGATATGTTTCATGATAAGCTATTACAGACTCATAACATCAGGAAATAAACACATAGGGACATCCATAACAATGTGATGCCACTTTGAATTATAAACTATGATAAAGTAATTGATTTTTCATTGGTGGTAAAGAGCTTTTTAGATGATCAGAAAAATAAAATTGGTGTTTGGAGCGGGGGAAAGTGAGATGAAACTTCAGTGGAAGGGATCCGATGATAGACACTAGGACCTAGACATGGGATTAATTTTATATGGTAGTTATATGATAATGGTTATGTGGTTTCGGGCTCAGAGAACAGATAATGCCATCCAAGAGAGAGGTGGTTCTTCTCTTTCGACAGATTCGGAAATCTTCCACCATATTTTCTAACCTGAAATTTGGATAATAGTGAGATAGTGGATGGGATTCCTTTTAAAAGGTAAATGATGTAGAAGGCAATTTTGTATGGTGGTGAAGGTGGAAGTGGAGTTGAAAGAGTATAAGTATATGGTACATATTAGGAATTGTTTCCACTACTATTGTAACATCACAGAAAAATATTGAAAAAAAACTTCACATTTATTAATATTTTTGAATTAAAAATTAATTTTACATTAATGGGGATGCAATGTTCGATGCCATACTCAATACGCAACAACGGGTTTCTTTGAAATATTACGTTGCACACTAATAATATAATATTATTATATTAAATGGTAGTTAATGCCCAGCTGTTGTAATGTTGGAAATGAACAGAACAAACTAAAAAATGATTATATATGTTCGTTAATTTTTTCATTCAATTATCCAATAAAGTTTAGGGGCTTAAAATATGAATGAATATAATTTTATGCATGAATACTCTAATATTCAGTAAAAGGTCGATTTACAACCTTTTGATGGTGAACCCTATTTAAATCTAGTTTTGGTCATTTTTATAAGTTCTATTTGACAAAATAAATTTTTACTTTAGATTCAGGACATCAAAATTTAGTTTGGCTAATTATTTTGGTACTTTTCTGATAAAGTTCATTTTTAAATGAATAGTGAATAATATTTTATTTTAATTCAGAATTTCCTTTTAATGTAATTTTTTTATATTGTTATATTATCATTTTAATAGGTTTTAAATTTTAATTAGAAAATATTTTTACCATTTAGTATAATTTTGGTCATTGTAAATAATTTCATTTTGAATATGGACATCAACAAGTGTCAATCATTTGATAGTTATTATTTCTTAAAAACACGCTATTTGTTTTGACAATAGGAATAAAGTTCAAATTAATTCATTGAATTTCAAGGTTTTGAATTTTTTAAAATAGTCATAATTTTTGAATTTAGAATATAAAATATATCTTACGCTGAATTTTTGGTATTTTTCTGAAAAACATCAATTTTTATGAATAGTGAAACCTTATAGTAGTAGTTTAAAAACTAACTTTTTCATTTTAATGATATTTTATAGATTTTGTGCATTGAATTTTGAAAATCAGACATACATTGTTGTTTTTAGTAAGTAATATATGGTTCAATAATAGGAAAATAATTTTTTGTGAATAGTAACTTTTGACTTTTATTTATCGCGGTTAAAGATAAATTGTGTAATTCACGGTAACAAGAATATCATAATAATAAAAAATTACCTTAACACTTGTCCTAACATTATTAGATGATTCATTTCCGACCATTGGCATCTTTGGGTCGATTTTGGGACCCCATGGTGCCATTTAAGAGTGATGATGACACATTAGATTAATTAATTGAATATAAAGGCAAAAATGACACAAACAAATATCTTTTAGTAAATTATAATTTACAAGGGGTTATATAAGATATCATTTAGAAAAAAAATATTCATTGGAACTCTAAAATGACTTCCTACAACATGGTATTTTTTTATAATTTTTAGACAACAAGTAAATTAAATTATTTATGACACAATAGTGATGCAGTATATACATCATTAATAAATGATTTAAATAAAGAAGATTACAAATATTAAATTAACATTCAAAACCTATCCATATACTCTTGGATGATTTTATTTCGACCATGAGTCATCTTATCTTCATCTTTAATTAGTTTTGGACCTTTAGAAACTTTATATCATTATATTATAATATAACATTTTTACTCTTTCCTAAAGAGCCCCTCCTCCCCCTTATAAAAGGACACCACATCTATCCACTTCCTCACACCTCTGAATCCGTTTGGCTCAACCAAAATTTTCCCAATTAAGATCCTTAAATCCTTCCCCACCTTCTACAAGCCTTACCTTAGGAATAAGGAACTTCAGGAAGTCCTTTTGGTTCAAACAAATAGAAGTTTCCCAAATTAAATGTAATTGTTCCTCTTCACTAATTTTCTTTGATTTTACATCTCCAATCCATAAAAACTATTTATTCCATTCTTTAATAACCACACAAGTATCCTAAATACACTAGGATGTTTTTATGAGAGTTATTTTAACTATACATGCACACACCTCCATCTAATGGCTGATAAAATATTGTTTCTATGGATGGAAAACTAACGCCTCACGATAGGATGATTGTTCGATTATCTCCTACAACCTCTAATGGTGGCCATTATGATGGAAATATATTTATATGTGATATATATTATGTTTATATTATCTTTATACTATTTTATTTTACATTTATATCATACCATTATGGTTTCCATAATGAGTAAACACGATAATTTCATCTGAGGAAGTGTGGACTACCGCCCCCTCAAAGTGATATGACTCGATAAATTCTATAAGTGGGATGTATAAAGGATATAGTTAATGATATTATATAGGATATTATACTATAATTATAATATACATATGTATCGTTATGTTTTAATTCCATTAAAATACTAAATAGATATGAAAGTAGCGTTCATTTGTACGCACGGCTTACAGTCCCCATAAACGGTGCATTTCATTTCTTATCTCCTATATGTTATGTGCTGTTATTAATATATATATATTGGATATATATGATTTATATGATATATAAATCATGAATATAATTCTGGAGATAATGGACTATTGACCACATGGAAAACTTGTAATTATAAGGTGGTCATTTTTTACTCAAGTACCAAATAAACACCAACCGACCATTATTAACATAAATTTTTTCATAATGTTTATAACATATGAAGATGTGATATAAAAAGGATTATAAAATTTAAAAAGGTTCTTAAGAATTTATAAACTAAATTTAGTTTATTATTCAGGAAGAATAAGGAACAAATGAGTCAAGTCGGACATGAGGTAAGGGATTTTCTTATCCCACTTTTAATTCCGTGAGATTTCCATTTATCGCCACTTATTCATTGAATGTGGTGTACTGTGTATGACCATTTGATATATATTATCATTATTCTCATTATAATAATGGTATTATATAATTAATTTGGTTGTTATTAACTTTTTGTCATACGACTCAGTTAATTACGATGTGGTAAAGGGTTTCATCTTACATTATAATCCCATTAGATTCATGCTATATTTTCCACTATTTCCTTTTGTGGGGTGTATTTACTACCCATTATTGTAATCTTTGTGCAATATAATTTCATTTATGAGTATTTAAATATTCATTGTATGATAATTCATTCATGTGGTGTATTTTTTGTATGTTACCAATTCGGTAAGGGAAACTTTCACCCTCCTCTTTTTAAAAGACTTCTTTTTGTTATGTCTTTTAATTTACATCTTATAATTTTGGGATATGTTCTTATATATACTTATAGATGTAAACATTATTTGCAAGTGATGAGATTACCTTTTTATCTCATAAAATAATTTTCTGAATTTTAATGTTACACCGTTAGGCTGTCGAATTTTGACTAGGGAACTTCTTAACCTAATTTCAATTCTTTCGGTTCATCTTGCACTTCTTGAATATATCGTCCAATCAAGATGTGTGAATGGCCTCAGATTGTTTTACTCTTAATATCCACATATATTGGGTTTATT
The DNA here is from genome assembly GCA_963277665.1 of Viscum album. NCBI lineage: Eukaryota > Viridiplantae > Streptophyta > Magnoliopsida > Santalales > Viscaceae > Viscum > Viscum album. The sequence continues at coordinate 396,975,516 of OY728161.1, forward strand.
TATATTTTTCACACATAATTATGTTATTTATTTTGTAACACCCCATGATTTCATAGTACGTTATTTCTTCAAAGTAATTCAATAACATGCACTACACGCAACACTAAGTTTAAGCGCACCACGACTTACCAATACATCCGTTCAAAAAAGGTTACGAATAGTATTGACTTAATTTTAAATTTTATATACTCCATATAATTATAACATCCATATTATGTGTTTTTTTAGACATAATATAAAAATAAGTTCAATTTTTTAGATAAAGGAAGTAATTTTCAGAAAAATTAAATTTTACCCCCTTTTGATGGAGAGCCATTTTGAAATAAAATATTCGATACTTTTACGTATTCAATTTGACAAAATAAACTTCTTCTTTAGAATCAGGAGATAAATATTTAGTTTTGATAAATTTTTGATAACTTTCATATTTTGGTAAATAGTGAAAAATATTAACTTTTAATTAAAATTTTTTTTTAATCAAAATAATTTATAGTGTTAAATTTTTCATTTTATTAGTTATGAAGTATAATTAGATTATATCTTTATCATTTAATATAATTTTTTTCATTATAATTAATTTCACTTTGAAATTGGACATAAACAAGTGTCAATCTATTGATAGTCATTGTTTCATTAAAACACACTATTTATTTTGACAATGGGAATTAAAGTTAAATTAATTAATACAAATTATATGTTTTGAATTTGGTAAAATAGTCATAAATTTTGAATTTCTAATATCAAATATCGCTTAGGATTAATTTTTGGTACTTTTCTGAGAAACCTCAATTTTTGATGCATTTTGGAAAACACTGAGTTAGTAGTTAAAACCAACTTTTTATTTAAATAATTATTTATTTTATTTAGATTTATTTTAGGTCAAAATAGATAAATAATACCTATATAGGTTGAAAATAATTCATTAGAATCATTTTATAATAAGTTTACATATATAAAAACATTATTGAACTATTTACCGTCTTTTACCCACCTCCTAGGAGTATTTTTAAATTAGCATAAAACATAATTTTATCACTTATGTGAGTTGAATTTAAAAAATATGAGAGACATGGTTAACCACAGTAAGTAAAATTTGGTTCAATAATATTAAAATAATTCTTGGTGAACATAAACATTTGACTTTTATTTGCCGCAGTTAAAGGTAATTTGGGTAATTCAAGTTAAAAAGAATATTGTAATAATTAAAAAATTCCTTAACACATGTCCTAACCTTATTTTATGAGTAATTTCCAACCATAGGAATACTTTGGTCGATTTTGGGACCCCATGGATCCACTTATGAATTATAATGACACTTTCGATTAATTAATTTAATGTAAAGGAAAAATTGACATCAACAAATATCATTTAGTAATTAATTTTTATATGGTGTTATATAAGTAATATTTTTGACTATAAAAATTAATTGGAAAGATAAGACTATTTCCTATATAATGTTTCTTTTATAAGTTTTATAAATTTATTAAATTAATTTATTTATGACATAATAATGATGCATTATTTACCTAATTAATAAATGATTTAAATAAATTAGATTATAAATATTAAAATAATATCCAACACATGTCCAATTTTTTCCGGCTGATTTTATTTCGACCATGAGTCATTTTAGCTTCGTGCCTAATGATTTTTTGACCTTTAGAAATTTAATATCAGTATAAAATAAATTAATATTTTCACACCTTTTAAAAGAGCCTCTCCTCCCCCTTATAAAAGGAGACCACTTCTAACCAATTCCTCACACAGCTCAAGACTTTAGGCTCGTCCAAACTCTACAACATTAAGCTCCATACATCATTCTCCTCTTTCTAGAAGCCTTACCTTAGGCAGAAGGCACTTCAAAAATTCTTTTGGTTCAAACCCAAGGACGTAACCCAAATTAATAGTAAAAGTTTCTCTTAACATATTTTATTTTATTTTACTTCTCCAACACATAAAATATTTTAATTCCTTTCTTTTATTACAAAAAAAAGTATCCTCAGTATACTATAATTTTTTATGATAAGGATTTGAACTACACTTACACACACCTCTATATAGTGGGTGAAGAACATAATGTTTCTGTGAATGGAAAACTAACGCATCATGAAATGATGATTGTTCAATTACCTCCTACCACCTCTCATTGTGTCCATTATGAAGAAAATGAATTTATATATGATATATATTATGTTTATGTGTTCTTCGTGATTCTGTATTTTTCTTTTATTTCATACCATAATGGATTCCATTATGGGTAAACACGATAATTTCATTTGAGGAAGTGTGGACTACCGCCCCCTCAAAGTGAGATGACTCGTTAACACCATATTTAGGATGTAAAAAGGATGGAGTTAATAATATTATATATGATATTATACTGGAATTATAATATAACTAAGTGTCATTATGTTTAAATTCCATTAAAATAAGAAATAAAAATGAATGTAGCGTTCAGGCTTACGTACGACTAACCATCTCCATGAACGGTGTATTTCATTTCGTACACCAAAATGATATATACTGTCATAAATACATGTATATACTGGATATATATGATATATATGATATTGAAATCATGAATATTATTCCGGATATAATGATATTTTGACCATGTGAACAACTTGTAACTATAAGTTGTCTATTTTTGACTCAAGTGCCAAATATCGACAAACCAGACGTTATGAACTTAAATGATTACATAATATTTATAACATGATAATAACTTATATAAAAGAAATAATAAACTTGAAAAAGTTTCTTACAGAAGTATATATTCTCTTTAGTTTATTAAATAGGATATTAAAGAATGAACATGTCAAGTCGGACACGAGGTAAGGGGTTTTTTATCTCACTTTCAATTCCGTGAGATTTCTATTCTTCACCACTTATTTATTTCATGTGGTGTATTTTGTAATACGATTTGATATATATTTTTATTATTATTCACATTATAATCAGGATATTCTAGGGTTCATTTGTTGGTTGTTGAATATTGTTCATATGACTTTATTGATTACAGTGAGGTAAGTGTTAATTTCAAAATCTCTTTATTATCCGAGGTTGTTTATACGTAATTATCTAATGGGACCTATTTATCATCCACATCCATGTTTCTAAAAAATGTATTTCAAATTTTTTTACTATTTACTAGACAATGGGGTAAAGTCATTTATACCATTATTTGACATTATATGTTTTGAAAGGAATCTTTCCGTCATTTTCCAAACAGGTTACTTTATGACCTTTTCAAAAAAATTAAGGTAAGAATGTTTTTACCTTATACGGCAGGTGCGACTATTTTCCACCATTATAACATTGTCGAAGCTTCCCTTACAAGCTTATAATAATATTTCCAAAATAAATGTTTTATTTATAATTATTTGAATATAAAATTATTTCAAAATATAAAGAGATATTTCTCTAAAAAATGTTTTGATTTCATCTATGTCAACATACATTGATAGATTAAAAATTTATATGAAGTTGATTTATTATGAAACAAATAATCAATATTGTATTGATGGTTTTGTGATATTTTTTACTATGTATGAGCTATTTTTATATCATTTATGGTTTATGGTTAAAGTACTGACGTTTCATATTTTTGTTTTAATACGAATGATTATGTTATATTTCAAACATTCCTTATGTTGAATGTATTAGACTAGTATGTTCCGGGTTGGGGACTAATAAATGTAAGCCCTTCGGGTTGGGGTCCGGTTACAATAGACCCTCCAGGTTGGAGTCCGGTTATATAGGCTCTTCGAAATGGAGTCCGGTTACAAAGGAACTCCGGGATGGAGTCCGGTTACAGAGGCTCTCCGGGTTGGAGCCCGGTTAAAGAGGCTCTCCGGGATGGAGTCTGGTTACAGAGGCTCTCCGGGTTTGGGTCCGGTTATAGTTATCCCATAGGTCCTTGTACGAGGCCTTGACACAGAAAGTAAATTCTTGTATTATACATTCCCTCATTATACAAATAATATTGACGATACATGTGGTCATTTCACTAGTAGAATACCCATGATTATGTTTTATAATGAATTATTTACTTAGCTCATATTATTCCCATAAAAGTATTCATGTATATTATTGGTAATGGCATGTGGTTTAAATTAGTCACCATGCATCATATTTATGTTATCTTACAATGTATTTTTTACCATTACTGAGGGTTTGAGATCACCCCTTTTTATGTTTCATTTTTCCCAGGATTCCACGAAGTGTAATATGATTGTTATTTAGGGTTATGCTAAGGGAATAATGGTGTTAACACATGATTATTTATGTTTTGTTGTATGAAATAAAGTGTAATGTAACATTCATTTATGTAATCTTTTTTCCAAGACTTCTAAACCGAACGGTCCTTTGGGACATTATTACTTGTAATCATGCCAATGTATTAAGATAATGCACCGACTCTATATAACTAGGGTCGGGGCGTTACAGTTGGTATCAAGGGAAGTTTAAAAATAATAATGGATACTAGATTTAGATAAACTCTTGTTAGAAAAAATATCCCTATGATAAACAATGATAATTAGTATATAATAACTTCCTTGAATTTTGGTAATGTAGAGATTTTGTGGGTTTTCCAAGAAAATACATCGATGTCTAGATACGAGAAGTTAGAGACGGCTCTAGAACAGATGTACCTAGGTGTAAAACCCATAAACACCTCTTTGAGCTATACTTGAATGGGAATTGATGCACAATAAGGGGCCTTTCTTCACTCTTGGTTACGACACTCCTGGGGGATATGCTTAGATAATTCTAATTTTCGTTACAAATCATTATCAAGGGTTTATTCATATATACTTCCTCACAGAAAACATTTTTATGATTATGGATTATATCCATAAACTATTCAATTTATGTAAAGTGGTTTACAAGTTTGGAATTATGTATTTCGATACATAATCTAATCTAGTTTATTCCATTATATATAATTGACGCCCAGTAGACGGAATGTGAACTCTAGGAATACCTATGATCCAAAGAGTAATAAAGATCATATCTTTCACGATATTAAGCCAACTTTTGGAAGGGAAATAGTATCCCATGTATTCTAAACATATGAAGAAATAGTATCATGTTATAAGAAGATAAGTAAAGAATTATCTGAGTCCTATGGATTTGATGGGAAGAAAGAGAAGAAAAGGTTGAATGTGAGAAATATGGATAAATGGAAGAGGGAAGAGAAGGATTTTCCCATATGTGATAATTGTGGAAAGAATCAACATGGTAAATGCTTGAATGGAATGAGAGTTTGTTATATGTGTGGAGAAAGTGGGCACCAAGTACGTGATTGCAAGGGTAGGAATAAAGTTTCCAATGTACAATGCTTCATCTCCAAGGAGGTGGGACACTATGCGAATCAATTTCCAAATCCGCGGAGTATACCCAAAATGCTGCTATTGGATAATAATAAAGTTATGATACTACCGAAGATGAAGTGGAATGAATAGAATTCATACATTGTTATTAAATTAGTGTGACAATTTAGTATTGTATTAATGATGTACATATTATAATAATTATAGAGTATATAAGGATTATACTGCAGTACTATTTCATTAAGGACTTGGGATTGTGTTGAACCATGAAAAGTGAATCAATTAGAGGATAAATTTTTGTAAAATATATGGTTGACAGAAAGATAAACAATAATATGGTTCTGATTTTGAGGTAGTGATTTTGGAATAAGATATTGTTAATTTGGATTAATTATATTGGATATTATTGACTTCCTTGGAACTGATAAATAGTTTTTTTATTTCATCATTTTTAGAATATTCAATATTTTTGGATATAAGGAATATATCAAATATCATATAAAGGATAAGGGAGCATGAATGTAATCAATAAGGTTTTATGGTAATTCTGGGTCTTACCAAGTTTTAAAATAATACATGATGATGGTGTTCACATGTTATTACATTGAAAAAAAGATATTCACTTTATATAACTTCCTTATAAAATTTGGACTGTGAGGTTGGATAAATTTATTTTGGATACGTCTAAAGGTTGGAATGGATTAAGATACTATTGTTAAGGTTATTTTTGGATTATTATAAAAATGAAAACACACAGACCATGTGACAACCCGTCGTGTCCAACAAAGATGCGGGAATCGAATCCACAACCATAGTGCGATTGGGATTTATCGCATACCACTTGACTATGTGAAGTCCCAAGATTGTAAAATGTAGTTTATTTTTTTTAAAGGGTCTAATAGGTGAATTATAAAGTCATATTTTTTTAACCCTATATGAATTGGATAAATTGAATTTTTTTTAAGTTCTTTTTTCTTTTAGAGTGAAAGATGAGTTTGTGGTTGAAATTAGATAAAGGATGGAACTCTACTTGTAAAGTATATATTTTTTTCTTCCCTTTTTCTATGAATAATTAATTCTTAAACTTTAGGTAAGGGATATTATGACTAAAAATGTGTTATCCTAATATCTTATGTTTTTTTGAACCGATGTTATTTTAAATCATCACAGATTGATGGATTTAAGGCACTCATTTCTAAAATTATTTGTGACTGATGACCTCAATCACTCCCTATAAATATTTACTTTTTCCCTCCAATTATGTAATCATAATTTGGTTGTGACTTTTCATTCCCCTTTTCCTCTCATTAAGACTAAATTTTATTAACTGAATTTCTGATGTGGGTTTTCCCACAAAGGTATTTTTCATTTGAAACCATCTATTTTTGATGAAAAATTTGAAATTTCTAGAAAGAAGTTTATTTAATTAAGGAAAAATGTAACACCCCAAGATTTCATAGTATATTATTTCTTCAATTTAATTCAATAACTTCCACTACACGCAACACTGAGTTCAAGTGCACCACGACATACCAATCTAACCCTTCAAAAAAGGTTATGAATAGTATTAACCATGTTTTGAATTTTATATACTCCATATATTTTTAACATCCATATTATGTGTTTCTTAGACATAATATAAGAACAAATAAAATTTTTTAGATAAAGGACGTATTTTTCTGAAAATGCAATTTTATGCCTTTTTAGGGTGAACCATTTTTTAAATCCAATATTTGACACTTTTAAGTGTTCAATTTCACAAAATAAAATTTTTCATTAGAATCAGGAGATAAAAATTTAGTTTTGATAAATTTTTTATAACTTTCAAATTTTGGTAAATACTGAAAAATAATAAATTTTAATTAAAAAGTACTTTTTTATTCGAAGTAATTTATTCTTTTTAATTATGAATTTTATTTTATTTGAATTATAATTATATTATATTTTTATCATTTAATATAATTTAGGACTTTATAATTAATTTCACTTTAAAATTGGACATTAACAAAAGTCAATCTTGTGATAGATATTGTTTCTTAAAAACATGCTATTTATTTGGACAATGGGAAATAAATTTAAATTAATTAAATAAACATATATGTTTCGAATTTGGTAAAATATATATCGATTTTTAATTCTAAAGACTTAATATAGCTTATGATGAATTTTTTGTATTTTTCTGAGAAACATTAATTTTGGATGAATAGTGAAGAACACTGAGTTATTGGTTAAAACCAAATTTTTATTTAAATAGTTATTAATTTTATTTAAATATATTTTAGGTAATAATATATTAATAATACCTATATACGTTATAAATAATTAATTTGAGTCATGTTATAATAAGTTTATATATATATAAATTTTATTGAATTTCTTACCGTCTTTTACCCACCTCCTAAGAGTATTTGAAAATTTTGCATAAAACATAATTTTACTGCTTCTGTGAGTTGAATTTAAAAAATATGAGAGACAAGGTTAACATCAGTACATAAAATATGGTTCAATATGATGAAAATAATTTTTTGTGAACAAAACCTTTTGAATTTTATTTACCGCGGTTAACGGTAAATATGGTAATTCAAGGTAAAAAGAATATTATAATATTTCAAAATTTACATAACACATGTTATAACCTTATATTATGAGTAATTAACGACCATGGGCATCCTTGGGTCGATTTTGGGACCCCATGAAGCCATTTATGAATTATAATGACACTTTAGATTAATTAATTTAATGTAAAGGGAAAATTGAAAAAAACAAAAATATTTTAGTTATTAATTTTTATATGGTGTTACATATGTAATATTTTTGACTATAAATATTAATTGTAAATCTTAGTAGATTTCCTACATCATGGTATTTGTTTATAATTTTTAGACATCAAATAAATTAAATTATTTATGACTCAATAATGATACAGTATTTACCTCATTAATAAATTATTTAAAAAAAATAAGATTATAAATATAAAAATAATTTCTAAAACATTTCAAATTCTTATTAGATGATTTTATTTCAACCAACTGTCATCTTACCTTCGATCCTAATGATTTTCGGACCTTTATAAACAGAATATAATTAAATAATATATTCATATTTTCACACCATCCCAAAGAGCCCCTCCTCCCCCTTATAAAAGGAGACCAATTCTAACCAATTACACACTCTTCTAAAGCATTTTGGCTTTCCAAAAATCTACCAAATTAAGCTGACCATATTTCTTTCCTCCTTGTAGAAACCTTAGCTAAAGCATAAGGCACATTAAAAAGTCTTGTTGGTGCAATTCAAATGTAGTTACCCAAATTAAAGGTAACAATTTCTCTTAACTTCTATTATTTATTTTAATTCTCCTACCCCAAAACTCTTTTATTTTATTCTTTTAAAACAAAAAAAGTATCCTCAATATAATTGGTTGTTTTTATGAGAAGTATTATTACTAAAATTCACACACCTCCATCTAATGGGTGAAAAACATAATGTTTCAGTGAATGGAAAACAAACACCTCACAAAACGAGGATTGTTCAATTACCTCCTACCGCATCTCATTGTGGAAATTATGATGGAACTGTATTTAAATATGATATATATTATGTTTATGTTTTCTTCATGCTTCTGTATTTTCCCTTTCTTCCATACCTTAATGGTTTCCATTATGGGTAAACACGATAATTTCAGTTGAGGAAGTGCAGACTACCACCCCCTCAAAGTTATATGACTCGTTAATACAATATTTCGGATTTAAAAAGGATATATTAAATGATATTATATATTATATTGTACTTGAATTATATTATACCTTTGTATAATTATTTTTTAATTCCATTAATATAATAAATATAAATAAAAGTAGCGTTCAGGCATACATACGGCTTACCGTCTCCATGAACGGTGCATTTCATTTCATACCCTAAAATGATATATAATATTATAAATACATGTATATACATGATATATATATATATGATATATATGATATCTATATCATTAATATTAATCTGGATATAATGAAACTTTGATCATTATAAAAACTTGTAACAATAAGGTGTTCATTTTTGACTCAGGTGCCAAATATCGACAAAACGAACATTATAAACCAACGGACATGATGTTATGGGTTTCGTATCTCACATTTAATTCTGTGATATTACCATTGTTCACCACTAATTTTTTGAATGTGATGTATTTTGTAGTTCCATTAGATATATATTATCATGATTCTGTTTATATTAAATATATTATATGATTTATTTGGTGGTTATTGGTTATTTTTCATATGACTTGATTGATTACAACGAGGTAAGGTTAATTTCACAGTCACTTTATTATCTGAGGTTGTTTATACATAATTATCTGTTGGTCCCTCTTTATCATCCAAATCCTTGTTTCTTAAAAATATATTTCAAAATAGTTTTACTACTTAGTATACAATGGGGTAAAGTCATTTATACCCTTCTTTTAAATTATATGTTTTGAAAGGAATATTTCTGTTGTTTTAAAAACTAGTAACTTTATGACCATTTCGACAAAATTAATGTAAGAATGTTTTTTAACTTTTATGGCGGGTGCGACTATTTTTCTCTATTATATCATTATCAAATCATCCCTTGCAATATTATAAGAATAGTTTCAAATTAAATGTTATCATCAAAATTATGTTACTCTTAAATGATTTCAAAATAGGAAGAGATTTTTCTCTAAAAAGGTTTTGATTTCATCTATGTCAACATCCACTAATGGATTTTATTTTTATTTGAAGTTGATTTATTATGATAGAAACATCAATATTGTATTGAAGTTTTTTTTGTAAGTTTGACTATAGATGTGTTGTTCGTATACCATTCATGGTTTATGGTTAATGTATTGACATTTATTATTCTAGTTTTAATATGAATGTTTATGTTATATATCATAATTTTCTTATGAGGAATGTATTGGACTAGAATGTTCCAGGTTATGGACTGGTAAAAGTGAGACCTCTATGTTGGGGTCCTGTTATAGTAGACCCTCATGGTTGGAGTCCGGTTACAAAGGCTCTCCAGGATGGAGGCCGGTTACAGAGGCTCTCCGAGATGGAGACCAGTTACAGAGGCTCCCCGGGTTGGTGTCCGGTTACAGTGGCACTCCGGGATGGAGTCCGGTTACATAGGCTCTCTGGGTCTGTCTCCAGTTACAGTTAGCACATTAGTCCTGGAATAAGGCCTTGACACAGAAATTAATGTAAGGTATTATACATTCCCTCATTATGAAAATAATATTGATTGTTCATGTGGTCATTCCACTAGTAGAATAACCTTGATTATGTTTTATTGTGGCATTATTTACTCAGCTCCTATTCCTTCCATAAAAGTATCCATGATTATTACTAGTAAATCCATGTGGTTTCAATTATGTGTGATTCTTAATGTTTATGTTATCTTATGCTATATTTCTTACCCTTACTGAGCGTTTGAGCTCACCCCTTTCTATGTTTTATTTTCCCCAAGATTCCAAGAAGTGTATTGTGTTTGATATGCATGGTTAAGCTAAGGAAATAATGGCGTTTATAATGGATTATTTATGATTTGTTGTATGATATAATGTGTAATGTAACATTCATGTATGTAATCTATTTTCCAAGACTTCTAAACTAATCGGTCCTTTGGGACATGATTCCTCGTAGTCATGCCAATGTATTAAAATAATGCACTGACTTTGTGTAACAAGGGTCAGGGCGTTACATATTTATCCTTAATTTAAGGATAATATATTTATAAGGGATTTCATCTCAATTTACATTCTTGCTGAGACTTCATTGTTGTTTTACACCAATTCAATCTTAAATGTTGTATATATTGTCCTTTGACATATTATATCTTGAATATTTTTATTCTAATGATATTATAATGTTCTGCTAAAATTTTATTCCCCAATTTTTCGTATTCATGCGTATCTATTTTTGTTAAAAATGCTCCTTAACTAAAATATTTTTTTAAATTTTTTTAAGATTTTTTCGTCTAAATATTTCTCATTAATGTCCATTTTTTCAAAATGATTTTTAGGATTTATTTATATGGAAATTAATGTTTTCAAATGATAATTCATTTAAAATATTCAAATTGGTATGGGACTCTTTGATTCCAAAATCTCTTTTTAAATGGTTTTGAAAATGATTTGATAAAGCATTGTTTATTTCAATATCTTGATTTGATATATTGGAATATTGAAATGTTATCTTTTTTTATAGTTGTGTTTTTTGTTATGATTATTTTATGGTTATTGGGCATTGTTTACGTATACGGGTGGTTACGTGACAAACCTAGGGTGGGTGAGCCTGAGATAGCTCTCAAAAACATTGGGTAATGTGACATAGGTAAACGTGATGTTTCTCCTATGATATTTAGGGATTATATTGAGATGGGTATTCCAAGTGAAACTCCCTATGTAGCTGTGATAGCTACAATGTATGTTTGATATGAATTCCATAAGTAACCATTATTATTTATGATTAGTGTCTGTTATTCATAAATCTTATGATTTCATAAGGTATGTTGTGATTGAAAAGTATGGTTTCATAGACATGTATTTATTGATGTGAAAATGTTTTCCTTCATTATTTTATAACCATTACTAAGCTTTTTATGCTCATCCCAAGTTGTTGAAATTTTTTCCACAGGACTTAAAGATGAATAGTGTTATGGATGGGATCAAGGAAATGTCATGTTGCCTAAAATGTGGAAGTAGACAGGTTTCTTTTTATGAGTTTTTATTTTATGAAAAAAATCAATATTGTGTAGTTGTGACTACATGTAATATTAATGTTGTTATGTAATAGTTATGGCCTAATTCTCTAAAACTATAAACCTGAAAAGATATTCAATAGGAATTATTCTTTTAATTCAATATTATGTAATGTTTTGAGGTCGGGTCCTTATAGTTGGTATTAGAGGTCAGTTTAGAAAATGGTAGGGATTATGAGTTTTTATTAAACATTTGAATAGTCCTTAGGTCTATTTTTTCAGTTAAATCCTTGTTTTAAATATTTTTCAGATCATGGATTGTCAGTTACAAATGGAAGGAGGAGGAACTCAAACAACATTCCTATCACATCCTAATGACTTTCATGCATTAATTATTACAAATTCATGTTTGTATGATTGTGAAACTTTCACTAGCATACAGCTCACTTGAAATTAGTTTTTTTGAGATATCAAAAACCTCCACTATACCTTGTTATAATCATGGATCATGGGTTGTATTTAAAAAAAATATATTTTCAAAATATCATCATATTTTCAAGAAAGGTAAATATTATCAAGGCATTAAAAAACATTTTTCCTTAAAAAAATATTTTGAAGCATATTATGATTTTAAAAATGGTGCTAAAAAAGGAGACCCTTGTGCAACCTATTTATATTTTCTTTTACAAAATAGTCTGTCAGTACATGCATATTGTATTTTAAAAGGACTGTTAATTGAATGTTTCAAATCAAATTCGGTCTGACTATTTTTTTGAAATCATGTTTCATCAAATGTTTTGAAATCATATGCCATACATGATAATTTTACAAAAATGTTTTTCTATGAAAAACCCTATGACCCATGTTGTACAAGGTGTATTTGGATGGAGGAGGAAAATGATTTTGAAGGATCTCTATATCATTATTGCAATGCATGGACCTTCTACCAATGGGAACAGTATAACGATGAAACCAAATGGACACCATGATCAAGATATGATGTTATTCATTTTGGGGATCATTTTATTTTATCGTGTGGTGGTGAAATAAGACTTTAAGAATTACAATGATATGATCATAATTATTTTGGATGAAAATTAGTGGTATAAGGAAACCATTGTGGTTGAAACATGTTAGGGTTATTATTGAGTTTTATAAACAGGACAACCCATAGGATGGGTGACAACACATCCCATTTGGAAAGGATGCATGAATGGAACCCACAACTGAAGGGTGACAAGGGTGCATTTCCTGCCACTAGCGTACATAAAGTCCCTAAATTTTATGACTTATTATTTTAGTAAAATGATTTTATGGAAGAAGAATAAGTTGATTTTTGGATCTTATGTCTTATCAAATGGATACACTTAGTATAGAAGAATGATTTATTGGTTATGTGGTAATGGTTTTTTTTGGATGACGTTCTCTATTTTGAGGAAACACTATATGCATAAGGAAGATAGAATACAATGAGATTTCAATTGTTGAATAATGGTTGAAATTTTAGTTTGGAAGAATCTATTTTTTTATTATGGAAATATGGTGATTGGATTTATTTATGAAAATGATTATCCTATCAAGAATAATATGTGATTAGTTTAATTACTTTTCAATAGGATACTTTATGAGAAACTGGTGTAATTTGGAGATAAATGTTAAGATGTAGCTTGGAAGTCTATGTAATTAAATCCTTAGGATATTTGGGTTACAATCTCAGTTTGGATTAAATTTGTATAATTTTAGGGATAGTTGTTTATTGAATGGTTTTTGTTGATCTTTGTGATTTGTTTGAAAAATTATGGGGATTAAGAGTAGTTTTTCTTCTTGAAAAATATTTTCCTTTCTAAGTGTTATCTGATCTCTAAATAAAAATTTTGGTTTTAGTTGATGTTTAAAGACATGGGAAATATTTAGTTCTTCTTTTGTGGATTATGTGATTCTCTAGAATATGATTCATGTTCTTTTGAAGTGACCAAGTCTTTTTGAATGCTCATTGCTTGGAAACATGATTACTTTTTGGTATTAACATATTTAATGATGAAAATCTACTTAAAGGTATGTATATCTCCTTATGTTCTTATTCAATGTTGTAAATGAATTCCTCAAAATTATGAAAAGGAACTTAAATGAAATACATTGTTGGTTTACTTTTCCTACTATGTAATCAATGAACCTTTAACACATCATATGTTTGTGGTTTTCTGGTGGTTAACATTCTCCTAATCACATTTTATATCACTATCCATCCGAACATGACCGTTTTTTTCTCTCTTCCATATCCATTTTTTCCTATATGGAATACTATTATGGGTTATCTCGAGTGACCTTTGAACTTCAATTTCTTTCTTTTAAGGAGACAGTTTTTACTGACTCTTTTCTGATGTGGGACATTTAATGATGTTTCCAAGCCCAGTTTTAAAATAGCGTGGAAACAATTCCCAAGAGGTGGGAAGGATGTAACATCTCATATAAAAAACTAATATTACACTTTTCATATTTATTAATATTTGTGAATTAAATATTAATTTTACATTATAGGGAATGCTATGTTTGGTGGCGTACCAGATAGCCTACAACGGGTTTCTTCGAAATCTTACGTTGCACACTAATAATATAATATTATTATTTTAAATGGTAGTTAATGCCTATATGTTTTAAAGGTAGTAATGAACAAAAATAACTACAAAATGATTATATATGTTTGTTAAATGTTTTTTCAATTATCCGATTAATGTTAGGGGATTAAAATATGAATGAATCTAATTTTAAGCATTAATACTCTAATATTCAGTAAATGGTTGATGTAACGCCTTTTGATGGAGAACTCTCTTTATATATAATATTGTTCATTTTTTATCATTTATTTGAAAAACAATCTTCTTTAATTTGGGGATATCAAAATTTATTTTGGGTAAATATTTGGTATTTTTTTGATAATGTTTATTTTTTAATGAATAGTGAAAAATACTGTATTTTAATTCCAAAGTGTCTTTTAATATAATTTATTTATATGGTTACATTAAATTTTTAATTGGTTTTAATGTATAATTAGAAAATATTTTTACCATTTAATCTAATGATTGTCACTTGAAAAAATTTCATTTTGAAATTGTACATTAACAAGTGTCAATATTTTGATAATTTTTATTTCTTAAATACACTATTTGTTTTGAAAATTGGAATTAATTTTAAATTAATTAATGCCACTTCAATGTTTTTAATTTTGTAAGATAGAATGATTTTTTGAATTCAGAATATCATATATATATTAGGCTGAATTTTTGGAATTTTTCTGAAATACATCAATTCTTGATGAATAGTGAAACCACATAGTTGAAGTTAAAAAACCGACATTTTAATTTAATAAAATTGTACCACTTCTATGAATTCAATTTTGAAAATCTGACATACATGGTTGTTATTAGTAAGAAAAATTTGGTTCAATAACATGAAAATATTTTTTGGTGAATAGTAACTTTTTCCTTTTATTTACCGCGATTAAACGTAAATAGGGTAATTCAAGGTAAAAAAATATCCTAATAATAAAAACTTAACTTAACACTTGTCCAAACATTATTTTATTAGTCATGGAAGACCATGGGAATCTTTGGGTCGATTTGGGGACCCCATGGATCTACTTAAGAGTGATAATGATAGCTTAGATTAATTAATATAATTTAATTGAAAAAATGACATAAACAAATATCTTTTAGTAAATTAATTTTTACATGGGGTTATATAAGTTATATTTTAGACAATAAATAATTACTATAATGATATAATGATTTATTAAATCATAGTTTTTTGAATAAATTTTATACAAAAAATAAATTAAATTATTAATGTCCCAATAATGATACAGTATATACCTCATTAATAAATGATTTAAATAAATAAGATTTTAAATAACAAATTAACATTCAAAACCTTTCCAATTATTATTGGATGAAATTATTTATACCATGAGTCATATTATATTTTAATTTAATTAGTTTTGTACCTTTATAAACCGAATATCATTATATTAGAAAATAATATTTTCACAATTTCCTAAATAGCCCCTCATCCCCCTTATAAAAGGACAACATATCTAACCAATTTCTCACAACCCTAAATACATTTTTATCATCCATAATTTTCCCAAATAAGCTCCCTACTTTCTATACTACTTATAAAATCCTTAACTTAGTCAGAAGGCACTTTAAGATGTCCTTTTGGTTCAAACCAAAGATTGTTACCCCAATTAAAGGTAACGGTTCCTCTTAACGCATTTTATTTTATTTTATTTATCCAACACATTAACTATTTTTATTCATTTATTTTATAACAACTCCAGTATCCTGATTATTATAGGATGTTTTTATGAGAATTATTTTAACTACATATACACACACCTCCATACAATGAGTGGAGAACATATTGTTTTTCTGGATGGAAAAATAACGCCTCACAAAACGATGATAGTTTGATTATCTTATACCGTATATCATGGTGGAAAATAAAATGGATCCTTATTTATATGTGATATATATTATGTTTATATTTTCTTTATGCTTCTATATTTTACATTTATAGTTTACCTTTATGGTTTCTGTAATTGGTAAATGAGATAATGTTACTTGAGGAAGTGCACACTACCGCCTCCTCAAAGTGATATGACACTTTAATTCCATATGTGGGATGTATAAATGATATATTTAATGATATTATATATGATATTATAATGGAATTATAATATACCTATGTATCATTATGTATTAATTCCATTAAAATATGAAATAGAAATGAATGTCGCGTTCATTCGTACGTACGACTTACCATCTCCATAAACGGTGCATTTCCTTTCGTATATCCAAAATGTTATGTACTATTATAAATACATATATATATATATATATATACTATATATATATGATTTATAGGATATCTAAATCATTAATATCATTCAATATATAATGGAATATTGACCACATGGACAACTTGTAATTATAAGGTGTTCAGTTTTGACTCAGGTACCAAATATCAACCAAACGACAATTATTAACTTAAATGATTGCATAATGTTTAAAACATGGTACTAAGTCATATAAAATGGATAATAAACTTGAAAAAGGTTCTTAAGAAAGCATAATTTAACTTCATTATATTATTCATGAAGAACAAGGAACAAACGAGTCAGGTCGGACATGAGGTAAGGGATTTTCTTATCGCACTTTTAATTCCATGAGATTTACATTGTTCGCCACTTATTCATTGAATGTGGAGTATTGTGTACTGAAATTTGATACATATTATCAATATTCTAATTTTATTAATTATATTATGTGATTAATTTGTGGGTTATTAACTTTTGGTCATACGACTCAACTGATTACAACGTGGTAAAGGGTTTCATCTCACTTTTTATTCCCGTCAGATTCATGTTATATTTTCCACTATTTCCTTTTGTGTGGTTTATGTAATGCCCATGATTGTACTATTTGTGTAATATAATTTCATTTTTTAGTATTTACATATCCATTTTATGACCTTCTTTCTTGTGGAGTATGTTCTGTAAGTTACCTAATCGGTAAGAGAACCTTTCACCCTCCTGTTTTTAAAAGACTAATTTTTTGTTATGTATTTTAATTTACATCTTATTATGTTGGAATATGTTCTTATATAACCTTATTGATGTAATATTTTTATCTACGTAATTATATACCGTTTATATCTCATCCACTCATTTTATTAATTTTAATGTAAAGCTGTTAGGCTGTCGAATTTTTACAAGGGAACTTCATAACTGAATTTCAATTCTTTGTGTTCAACTTGTACTTCATGAATATGAAATCCTATGAATATGTGTGAATGACATATGATTGTTTTACACTTAATTTCCACTTATATTTGGGGTATTTATATTAGTCACACATAATTATGTGATTTCTTTATCATTAATTTAAGGATACCATCTTTATAAGGGATTTCATCTCAATTTACATCTCCACTGAGACTTCAATGTTGTTATACACCAATTCACTCTTATAGGGTTTATATAATATCCATTGAGATATTATAACATGAATAAATTTATTATCATGATATTATAAATTTATGATTAAATTTCATTCCCAAATTATTTGTATTCAAGCGTCTCTCTTTTTGTTAAAAAAATCAGTATCTAAAATCTAAGTTTAAATGTATTAACGATTTATTGTTATAAATATTTTTCATTAATTTCAATGTTTTTAAAAGGTTTTTTTAGAAATTATTTATATTTATGTTAATGTTTTAAAATGATAATTCACATAAATGCTTCAAAGTGGAATGAGACACTTTTATTCAAAAATCTATTTTTAAATGGTTTTGAAAATGATTTGATAATGAATTGTTTATTTCAATATATTGATTTGATATATTGGAATGTGGAAATGTTATATTTCATTTATACTTGTGTTATGTGTTTTGATTATGTTATGGTTATTGGGATTTGTTTACGTATACAGGTGGTTCCGTGATAGACCTATGGAAGGAGAGCCTAAGATAGATCTCTAAAGCATTTGGTAATGTGACATAGGTAAACGTGATGTTTCTCCTAAGAGACTTAGGGAATATACTGTTAAGGGTTTTCCAAGTGTAACTCCCTACATATCTGTGATAAGTACAATGTAATTTTGATATGGATTCCATAAGTAACCTTTATTATTTAGGATTTGTGTGAGTTATTCAAAAATCTTATGATTTCATACGGTTTGTTAGGATTAAAGAGTATGGTTTCATTGATTGGTATTTATTGATGGGATAATGTTTTCCTTCCTTATTTTATAACCCTTACTGATATTTTTAAGCTCATCCCTAGTTTTTGAAATGTTTTCCACATTACTTAAAGATGAATATGGTCATGGATGGGATAATGAAAAAGTCATGCGGTCTAAAACATGGAGCTAGACATGTTTCTTTTTAATAGTTTTTATTTTATAAAAAAATGGATACTGAGAAGTAGTGTATACATGTAATATGCAAGTTGTAATGTGATAGTTATGGCCAAATTCTTTGATACTATAAACATGAAAATCTCCTCAATGTCAATTAATTATTTAATTCAATATTATTAACTATTTTATGGCCGAGTACTTGTAACTATCAATTGGTAGTTTACTCCTAGCTCCATGAGCCGTTAGGCAGGGCTGAGGGAAGCTGTCATTAGTTGAGAATTATGACCTAGAGGTTTTAGTGATGATATGAGGTATGATTTGTGTTCTTTCTACCCTAGATATATTATTTATAAACACATGTGTGATTTATTACTTCCCTCCACTTATCTAGTTTAGTACATTAGGTAGTTTTTTGACCACTTGTTCAACCGTTTCTCTTGGATAATCACAGTAGAAGTGATTGAGTGATCAAATATTGGCACTGATAGTTTTACCTGAGTGTTGGTGGTGTGAGTTTGTTTTAGAAACATGTTGTATCAACGTTGATACATATAATGAAATATTATGTATGAACTTTTTATATACATTTAATGAACATATATATTATTTCTAGACACCAATAAAGGGTTTCCATAATGATGGTATGAGGATGTCATTTTTTGGTGAAATAGAAGAATAAACAGAGCATGATAAATTCGTGCATAAGAGGGTGAAACTGATTACTAATCAGTTGGCTACATTGAAACATGGTTGCAGTGAAATATAACACATTTTTTGTTTCCAATAATGGTTTCAGAGTATAAATATGCATTTCCAAAGAATGTTTTAGTATTATCTAATCTTTACGTAATAGTTGTAACACCCCGAGATTTTATGAGAAATAATATTTTTTATATATTGAGATACTGTTTTTTTACGCTACACCGAGATTATATTGTTCTATTCGCAACACCTTATTAGATTTTAGTATACGCAAACAATATACTTTCTTTGTGTTACATGCAGGAGTGACTTTCCCCAATAGCGTGTGTTGTACGCAATATCGTGTTTTACTAAACAATGATATATTGTAATAATATTATTATGAACTTGCCGTTATGAATAATATTAACCAAATTTTGGATTTTATAACATTATAATTCATCTTACACATTTTCTAATACATGGTATGAGAACAAAATCAATTTTCTGTATAAAGGAAGTATTTTTAAAAAATTGCAGTTTTTCCATCCTTTTGTGACGAATACCTTTTAAAATAAAATTTTTGAAAAATTTATAAGGTCAATTTGAAAAATTAACCTTCTAATTTTGAATCAGGATATAAAAATTCATGTTGGACAAATTTTTGACATTATTCTGATAACCTTCATATTTTGATGAATATTAAAATACGCTAAATTTTAACTAGAAATATCTTTTTCCATCAAGATAAATTATATGGATAAATTATAATATTTAATGGATTTAAAGTATAAATATAATATATTTTGGAAATTTAATATAATATAAGTCGTTATAATTAATTTTAAATTGAATTCAAGGGTAAAAAAATTTCAATCTTTAGCGTCGTTTTATGTTTTAAAACCCATTTTCTCAACAGCGGGATTTATTTGAAATTAAATACTGCATCTTCTATGTACTGAATTTGGAAAAATGGATTTCACATTTGGAATCAGTAGGTTCAAATTATTTTTATAGGGTAATGTTTAGTTTTGGGCATTATGAATAGTAATAATGGTAAAATTTATTTTCCATAGTTAAAGGTAAATTAGGTAATTAAGGGTAAAAATAATATTATAAAATTACACTAACACTTGTATTGATATCATTGGTTGGTTATATTTCTATCTAAAACATAATTTGGTCGAAATAGAATCTATTATAACCCACTTGGATGTGATTAAGATAGTTAATTTATTTTATTTAAAGGAACGTGAAATATGTCTCCCTCAAACTTTAATAATTAATGTATTTTTAATATAATGATATATAGAATATAAATTCGATTATAAATACACATTTGAAAGATAAAATTTTTATATTTATTATGCCAATTTATTTGAAATTTTTAATTAATATATAATTACATTAATATCTTATACATTAATGATAAATAAATTATTTATTAAGTGAAAAATCAATAATATAGTTTTTATCAAATAAATAATGCTCCTAAAACGCACAAAAATCAGACCAAAACTAATTGGTCGTGTACATGTAAACAACAAGCATCCATTGGTCGTATTGTTTACCATTTTGAGACTTATAAAAGAGATTATGACACTTATATTAATTTATTTTAAATGATGTCAAAAAACTCACCTTCATATATTAATAAATATAAAAATTTAAATGTTGTGATTTTTAGATGATAAATTCATTTAAATGTATTATTTGGTATGATATTAGATTTATCTACATCATAGTATTTTATTTTTAATTTCAATGTTAAATATAAGTATATTAAATAATTAGACAAAAATGTTGTAGTATTTTTTTTATTAAGTGAAATATCCAATAAATGAATTTAATAATATTAAAATAAATATTAAATGAAATTATTAACGTGCTCTATGAATTTTATTGACAAATATGACATTTTATAAATCTATTAAATATATTGGTTCAAACATATTTTCTGTGTGGATTTTATTTAATTTCAAATAAATGAATAGTGTCAAAATTGCCACAAATGATATTTTATAAAAATAACATATTATTAATTTTAAAAAAAATTTAAATTAAAATTGTAAATTTATGTGGTCTAAAATTTCATAATGATTCCTATTTTGGACAATTTACACACATAACTAAGTATTTATAACCTTATAAAATTTATAATATTATTACCACAAATAAAATAAAATTGATTAAATATGGATAAATAAAAAAAGATAAGGTTTTAAATAAAATCCAAACATTTCTAAATTTGATTGGTTAATTTGAATAAAACCCTATTTTATCTCATATCCTAATTTGAGTCACTTTTGAAGTTTTTATGTTGGTTTTGAGTTTATTTTAAATTGTTATTTCGAAGGTTTCAGAAATGCCCCTCGCCTCTTTTATAAAAGGGAACCCCTTCCCTCTCCTCTTCACTCAATATTGAGACTTAATTCTAGGAAAAACCCTGCAAATTACAATTATCAACATCTCTAGTTACATTATAGTGGTTTTTGTCTTTTCAAAAGACCAACTCTAGTGCCCTATGAGAAACTTTAAAGGGGGAACTTTGAGGAAGAGGTAATATCTTCTACCGATTATTTCATGTTCCTTTCTTTTATACTTCCTATTCTTTAGTTGTTTATTAAAAAGTAATAACATCATTATCACTAATATACTGATATTTTATTATATATATGAAACAACACTATTTCATCATATATCCATCTTACGAAAAATGAAATTACCGTGTCTGCGTACGTACGACTTACCGTCTCCACACCATGGTGTAATTTTTTTTCTCAACCACCACCATACATGGATGGGAATAATGGTAGAAACAAAAACTAAATATGATTATTATAACTTCATACTTATTCTGAGATATTATATCATCCACTCCAATTCAATTCAATAAATATGGGAATGTTATTATCGCTTGTGCATACGTACGGATTACAGTCTCCACAAGAAGATGAGATTCATTGTCCAAGTTATCCATTCAAGAATTATTATAAAGTATATATAATAAATAATCAAGAAATATATGACATTATAATGATACCAGATTTATTTATATGTAATTTAATTAATTCTATTCAATTTATTATGGAAACAAAATCAGCGTTAATGCGTACGTAGGACCTACAATCTCCATGAACGATGTATTTCATTCCAATTATCGATCAATTATATATATATATATATTATATTGTGAATATATATAATATAATTAATGTTTTAAATTCTTTATGTAAGTAATAATGATCTAAGTAATCATATGAATAATTAAAAGTCCAAACACGTACGACAAATGAAACGATTTTACCCAAAACACTGCTTTAACATTGAATTGACAAATGAAGGGTTAATATAAAGTCGTAAGTGAACAATATATGATATAATAAATATTATTATGGTTCTGTTACAAGTTAATAATATTTTTAAACCCACTATACATGAGTCTCGGACACATATGTAAGAAAATGGACATAAGGTAACAGAAAATTTAACAATATCATTTTTATATGAGATTATTTATACTTCAGTATTTACTAGGGCCTATTTATCATCCACATATGTGTTTCCTCAATATTTAATATTATTTATAACCTAAAAAAATTGTTTAAATCCAATTTTACCAATTGGAGAATTTTTAGTAAAAGTTATGAAAGGAATATTTTGTCATTTTTAGTATGAGATATTTTTTTGACTTTTCTGACTATAGTAAGAGAATGTTTTTTTACCTTATACGGAATGAGTGGATTTTTTTTATGATTTCAGAGAAAATATTTACATGAATATTCCTTTACAAGTTTTTAAGTTTATTTTCAGTTTACTTGTTTTATTTTAAAATTGCATGACATGTTGAGAATAGAAAAGGTTTTTTGAAGAACAAAGGATATTTTCCACAAGAACTAAGTTAAACTATTTCATAAAAATTATTTTCTATAAATGATGATATAAGGTTATGTTTCTATCCCTATTATTAAATTTATTTTTTTATGTTACGATTGAATCATTTTTATGAAGTCCTTTTATCTTATATGGAATATGTTATGATGCCATGATGTTTAGGTACCCCTTTCTATTACCTGGATTATGCTATGATGTATGATTTATGATTTTGTGGCACACATAATAATGGTTTCATTAAGAGATGGGTGGGACCTATATCTCTATCTAATTAATTGGGTAAATATTTATATCTCATGAGATAGACATGGCTTGAATGGAAAGTGAATCTCGTTCAGTTCTACAGGGTTGGAACGACATGTAAACCTAGTTTAGTAATAGACTATGTCCACTGTGATGGTCTTGGAAGCAATGCCTTGGATACTATTGAAATCATATCTTGTGCTTAACAGTTTTCTACAATTACATGTTTTATTCCCATAATATTTTATCATGATTAATGTTCCTTTTTGTGATCAATGACTTTTGTACTGTAAAGATTTTTGTCATTACTCATGTTTTATATTCATTGTTTTTACGTTAAAATGTTTATGGATTGTTTAATGTTCTCCATGTTCTCCCTTAATGAGAATTTGATCTCACCCTTTTTATGTTTTCTTTTCCCTAGGATATAAAGAATTTTGTAGGTAAGAAAACTAATATGGGAAGATCTTTATAGAAGATATTCGAGATCTTTCACCATGATTATATGATTTTTTTCCGAGTGTCCAAAGACACTAAACTATTACAGTCCTTGGGTGTCTATTTTTGTTATGTATTAAGTATTCTACATAAGTAATGTAATCCCCATGTATGTCAAGATATGAGTCACTATAGTTGGAATCAGAGCAAAGGTTTAGTTATCCTTTGGAAATAAGGATGTGAAAACTTTATTGATATCTCTGTAGATATTTATTTGGTATGTCTAGGGATGTCCCTATGCTTTGGTATAACTATAGGTTACAATCCTAGAATTATGTTTAAGATCATGAATACCCTAGGGTGAACCTAAGGTGTCATGGATTAAAGAATGTGTGATAAGTTAGATATCCCATAAGTGACTTTTTATGATTATGTGGTTCCTCATTATTTTTATTTTTTCTTACACTATTGTTTTCAGTTTTAGTCAATGGAAGGAACAAGAAGGAATTCAGTTAACATTGATTACAATGGAAAAACTGGTTACTATGATCATAATAATTGTTTAATTCATAGAGAGAAAGATATTATGATTATTCGGAATCAGTAATCGTGATATATGATTAAGAAGGTGAACTTTAGTTGCATTCCTAAGTCAACAAATAATAGGAAGATTGACTTTTATCCATTTTATGAATGGTGTGGAAAATAGAAGAAGTATGATTAATAACTCAACATATCAAGAAGAATGGAATAAGAACCTTTCGTAATACCTCAACTAGAGGGGAAGATGTTATCTGTGTGGGGAAAAGGGGAATAGAGTGACATAATGTTATGGAGTTCAATGTCTTATCTGCGAAGAACATGGGCATTTCCCAACTCATTTCCCTGAACTAAAAGGATAAATCTAAATCTAGGAAGGACCAATTACATGCCAATCATTAAATAGTATGGATTGAAGTGATTATGTATTGGAATTCAAGAATAATGTTATTGATGTACCTTTTTGGTACATTGAAATATCTATGTGTTGGTACATTGTGATTTTCCGTAAGAATATGGTACCAGTAACCATGAAATGTTATTGAAATATTTTTGGAATGTAGATGATTTGAACATAGTGAAGGGATAAAGGGATAATGATATGTTTGATAGTATTAATGAGCTCAGGATTGATAAAAGGACAATGTGATATCATGTTTTCAGTATATAGAATTTTTGGTATATTTGGTGTATGGAAAGGGTTTATTTTTATGGAATTCATGTTCTCAATAAGGTTCCATAATAATTTATGTTATTATCATATTTCAAGAGGATTCATGACTAATTCCTTCAAATTTTTGGAATGTGACCAACAAGATATATCTTATGATATATGGGGGATAAATGATGGTATTTTCATTCTTGTTATATGACCTTTCTAGAAATCATTTTCTTTATAATATGATATTGGATAAACGTATTTTGGATAAGCCTAATGATTGGAATGGATTATGTTAGAAATCAGATAGTATTGTTTAAGGCTAGATATGTTTGATATATTTCTGGAATGTTGTAATATTATAGTTTTAGAAAAATTACAACCCATAGGATGGGAGACAACCTATCTAGTCAGATAAGGTTGTGGGACTCGACCCCTCAACCGATGTGCGACATGCCTTTATCGCCTACCACTATCCTATAGGAATTCCCTGGTTTTTCGAAATATTTTTTATTTTTTTAAGTGTTATGGTTGATGAAGTATAAGTGCATTTTTTGGAATCATGTATCGATAATCTCACCATATTAGGACTAATGTATATTTAATAATTTGTTGTAACCTCGTTGTGATAATGACAAATGGAATGACCTATCATTATATTGCAAGATCTAATAAAACTTCAAGATTGGAAAATTAGACTTCATTTCATTAAATAAGGGATGACGTGGAAATTGGTCATGGAATGACCAATGATGATACTACAGTAAGATCAAGTAATTATTTATCCTTATGCGAAAATTCATCAACTTTAGAAAAATGATCTTAAAAAAATGTTGTCATACTGCCCTTATATCCGATGAATCCAATGGTACCTTATATCATCACAAATTTATGTCTATTTAATTTTTGGCAATTTCATAGCCATGTTCCCTACCACTCTCTATCAGAACATGATGGTTAGATTTCTATTCCATATCCATATTGTCACCTATGATCTCTTATGTGGAATCACAGTGTTGAGTTACTTTCGGTGACCATTATGTTTCTAAATTTCCTTATTAAAATTTTGTTTTAGTATTCCATTTTACAATGTGGGGTTCTATGAAAGAATCTTTCAAGTTCTAAACAATTTATAACCCTGAAGAATTTCGAGGGCGAAATTTATTTTAAGGGTGGTAGAATGTAAAACCCTGAGATTTTATGAGAAATAATACTTTTACTTAATTGATATATTATGTTTTACACTAGAAAAAGATTAGATTGTGATATATGCAACACTGTATTATCTTTTAGTATATGAAAAAAATATACTTGGTTTGTGTTACGCGCAAGAGTGACATTCTTCAACAGCGTTTGTAGTACATAGTACCGAGTTTTACTAAACAATGATATATTGTAATAATATTATTATGAACTATCCTTCATAAATATTATTAACAAAATTTTTAATTTTATAACATTATACTTCATCTTACGCATTTTCTAGTACATGGTATGTGAACAAAGTCAATTTTTCGTATAAAAGAAGTATTTTTTAAAAAATGTAGTTTTGCAGTCCCTTTTTGGCACACCCATTCTAAATAATATTTTTGACGAGTTTTTAAGTTTATTTTGAAAATGTAACCTTCTTATATTGAATGAGGATATAAAAATTTACGTTGGATAAATTTTTGACATTACTCTGATAACCTTCATATTTTGATGAATAGTAAAAATACGATAAATTTTAATTAAAAACAACTTTTTTAATCGAGATACATTATATGGATGAATCATAATATTGAATCGGTTTAAAGTATAAATAGAATATATTTATAATATTTGATATAATAAAAGTCATTATAATTAATTTTACATTGAATTGATAGGTAAAACATTTTAATCTTTTACAATGTTTTATCTTTTATAACCCGTTTTCTCAAAATCGTGATTAATATTAAATTAAATACTGAAACTTCTATGTGTTGAATTTGAAAAAATGGATTTAATTTTTGGAATCAGTATGTCTAAATTATGTTAATATGCTACTTTTTATTTTTGGGCATTATGATTAGTAACTACGGTAAATTTTATTTACTATAGTTAAAGGTAAATCAGGTGATTACTGGTAAAAATAATATTATAAAATTACACTAGCACTTGTATTGATATCATAGGTTGATTATATTATTATCTAAATCATGCTTGAGTCTATATAGAATCTATAAGAACCCACATGGATGTGATTAGCACCATTATTTTTTTATATTTAAAGGTAATTGAAATATGTCTCACTCAAACATTAATAATTAATATATTTTTGACATAAGGTTATACAGAAAAAAAATTCGATTATAATTACTAATTTGAAAGATAAAATGTTTTCTTTATTATGGAAATTTATTTGTACTTTTTGATAAATATATTATTACCTTAAAATATTATACACTAATGATGCAGAAATTATTTATTATGTGAAAAACCAATAATACAGTTTCTATTAAACAAATAATGCTCATAAAAGGCAAAAAATTATGACCAAAATTTTTTGGTCCTGTAAATTTAAACAATAATATTCCATAGTTCATATTTTTTACCATTTGGATCCTTATAAAAGAAATTATTAAACTTATATTATTTTATTTTAAACGATGTCAAAGTTTTCACCTTCATACATTAATAAATAAAACAAATTAAATGTTGTGATTTGAAGATGACAAATTTGAGTAAAAGTATTATTATGAGAAATATTAAATTTATCTTCACCATTTTATTTTATTTTTAATTTTTATGAAACTAATATGTATATTAAATAATTATACGAAAATGTTGTAGTAATTATTTTACTATGGGATATATCAAATAAATGGTTTTAAAAATATTAAAATAAATATTAAATGAACTAATTAATGTGCTCCATGAATTTTATTTATAAATATGACATGTTAGGAATCCACTAAATATTTTGGTTCGAACATATCTTCTGTGTGAATTTTATTTAAATTCAAATTTATTAATAGTGTCAATATTAACACAATTGATATTTTATAAAAATAACATATTATTAAATTTTTTAACAATAACAGAAATATTTAAAAAATAAAAATTGAAATTTATATGGTCAAAACATATCTAAATTTTCTTTTTTGGTGTGATTACAAATCTATCATACCTCATATCCAAATTTGAGTTACATTGGATGTTTTTATGCAGGGTTTGAGTTTATTATAAATTAATATTTTGGAGGTTTCCAAAAGTTCCCATATCCTCTCTTATAAAAGGACACCCCTTCCCTATCCTCATCACTCAATCATTAGCCTTAAATATCGTCCACACAGTGGAAATTCTTCTTTTCAACCTCTCTATTTACATTATAGAGTTTCTGGTTTTCTAAAAATACCAACACTTGTTCCGTAAGATGATGTTTAAAGGATGCACTTTGAGGAAGAGGTAATATCTTTTACAGATTGTTTTATGTTTCCTTCATTTTCTAAGTCCTCTTATTTAGATGTTTAATTATAAAGTAATAACATCAATATCAATAATATACTGATATGTTATTATAAATATGAAACAACCCTATTTCACTTTATATCCATCTTACGAAAAGTGAAATCACCGGGTGTGCGTATGTACGACTTAGCGTCTCCACGCCATGGTGTAATCTGTTTTACCACAAACACTATATTTGGATGGGTCAAATGGTGGTAATAATAACCATATATGATTATTATAACATCAAACTAATTCTTATATATTATATCACCCACTCGAATTCAATTCAAAAATTATGGGAACAATATCATCTTTCATGCGTACGTACAAATTACCATCTCCACGGCACGATGAGATTAATTTCCAAGTTAACAATTCAATAATGATTATAAAGTATATATAATAAAAAATTATGAAATATATGGCATTAAAATGATATTGTATATATGTATATGTAATTTACATACTTCCATTTAATTTAATAAGGTAACGAAAACAATGTTCATGCGTACGTATGGCCTACCGTCTCCATGACCATTGTATTTCTTTCTATTTGTCAATCTATTATGTATATAAATATATTTTATATTCTGAATATATTATATATAAGTCATGTTTTACAT
Organism: Viscum album; assembly: GCA_963277665.1. Taxonomy (NCBI): domain Eukaryota; kingdom Viridiplantae; phylum Streptophyta; class Magnoliopsida; order Santalales; family Viscaceae; genus Viscum; species Viscum album. The sequence goes on from OY728161.1 coordinate 397,005,043, forward strand.
TCTGGATGTAAATAATCATGATCTAAGTAATCTTATGATTAATTACAAGGAAATAGACCAAAGAAAAATGAAAATATTTTACCCAAAACACTATTTTAAAATGAAATTGACAAATGAACAGGTAATATAAAGTCGTAAGTGAATAAAATATGATATCATAAAAAATATTATGTTTCTGTTACAAGTTAATAATTTGTTTAAATCCACTATACAGTAGTCTAGGATACATGCGGAATAAATTGGAATAAGGTACGCGAAAATCCCACAATCTCATTTTTATATGAGATTCTTTATAATTCAGTATTTACTAGGGAATATTTATCAGCCACATCCATGTTTCCTCAATATGTTATATTATTTCTATACACATAAAATGGTTTAAATACAATTTGACATATTCGTGAATTTTTCGTAAAAGATATGAAATGAATCTTTTGTCATTTTCAGTACGAGATACATTTTTTGACTTTTCCTGCCATAGTACGAGAATATTTTTTACCTTATATGGCATGAAGAGATTTTTTTATGCTTTTAGAATACATTATTTCCATAAAGATTAATTTACATTATTTTTAAAGATTATTTTCAACTAACTTCTTTGATTTTAAAACTTCTTTACATGTTTAGAACAGAAAATGTTTTTTGAAGAAGAAAGGATATTTTCCTTAAGAACTATGTTAAAGTGTTTTATCAAAATTATATTCCATCTAAGATGATATATGGTTATGTTTCTATCCCTATTATTACATTGATTTGATTATGTTACGATGGAATTATTTTTATGAAGTCCATTTATCTTATATGGATTATGTAATGATGGCATGATGTTTAAGAATCCCATTCTATTTCATGGGTTATGCTATGATGTATGATTTTTTATTTTGTGGGAAACATAAGAATAGTTTCATTATGATATGGTTGGGACCTATATATCCCTCCAATTAATTGGGTAAATATTTATATCTCATGAGATAGACACGTATGGAATGGAATGTGAATCCATTTCAGTAATGTAGTGCTAGAACTGCCTGTAAACCTGGTTCAGTAATGGACTATGTCCACTACGATGGTCTTCGCATCAATTCCTTGGCTACTATGGAAATCATATCATGTGTTTAATGGTTTTCCCAAATTACATGTTTTATTCCGATGCTATTTTATTATGAATAATGTTCCTTTGTGATCAATGCCTTTTGTACTGTAAAGACTTATGTCATTACTCTTGTTTTATGTTCATGTTTTTACATTCAAATGTTTTTGGATTATTTAATAATATCCATGTTTACCATTAATGATAATTTTAGCTCACTCTTTTAATGTTTCCTTTTCTCCAGGATATAATGAATGGATTTAGGTAAGAAAACAAATATGGGAAGATCTTTATAGGAGATGTTGAAAATCTTTCACCATGATTAGAATATGGTTTTCCATGTTTCAAAAGACACTAAACTATTACGGTACTTGGGTGTCTGTTTTTGTTATGTATTATGTATTATGCAAAATTAATGTAATCCCCATGTATGTTAAGATATGGGTCTCTATAATAGTCATATTAATTAATCAATACATAATTATGACCCTGATATGTTCACCATCTTATCTTATGGATCCCATAGATCATCGTGAGGTTAGGGTGTAGTTGGTGGAAAATTTGGAAAATGGATTTATCATAAACAATTTTTCACCATGGGGGTCCCCAGTATTGTTCTCCAAGAAGGAATAGCTGAGATTGAAGTCATCTATAAATTATTATCACATAAACCAGGAGACATCAAATAACTTGTGTCTACTACAGATAATTGATGACCTCTTCGATCTGTAGAAATGGAAACAATTTTTCTCCAAGAATGAACTCATAGAGGGCTATTATAAGTTGTGTGTACATGGTGCAGATATATAAAAGATGGATTAAATATGATTTTATAGTCATTATTTTTATTGTGCAATGTCTTTGGCATGAAAAATTCCTTATTAGTGTTTCTTGGATGCATTAACTGGATCATTCATCCCATCATATAATATTTTTGGTAGTCATCATTGATAATATTATTGTGCACTCAATGTTAAAGGAGGTTCAGGAGAGACAGATGGGTATAGTTCTAGATGAACTCCCATGAACCATCTTCGTGGGAAGTTGTTGATGTTCTTGTTATGGATTTAGTAATTCTATTTTGTGGCACATGTTCTCTCATTATACGGTGCAGCATTGGACCTTGAAATTGATGATGCGGTGTTATCAAGGGAGCCACTAAATTGTTTCAACATGGTGTATAGCTTCCTAGGTATGTAATAATATTATAAGAGGTTAATACATGATTTATCCAGGAAATAAAATACCTTGACATCATTGAATGAAAATTGGAATCTTATCACGTGGATAATGAGTTTCCAACATGATTTCTATAAGTTAAGGTAGAGATCGAAGAGTGTATGAACAAAGATCATTTAATAAGAGTGTGTTTAGTACATAGTGTTCTACAATATTCTAGGGAATATGAATGGATTTTTCTTCTTAGAGATAAATAATCGATTGCATATGATTCATATCAGGTGATAACACATGAGGAAAACAATGTGACCCAATGTTCTTGATTTAGTATTTGTAGTATTTTTACTAAAAAGTTAGCATTACTAAATTAATAGATAGTAGTTTATTATTTATTATGACCATAAGTGTATCATGTGTATATTCACTCCTATGGATATTAACATTATATATGGGTGATGGATAAAGATCCTCTCGAATTATGACCCTCTGTTTTCAATACATCTATGTAATGGAATGTGTTAGACGTTTCTATAAGATGGATATATTATTCACTCATCCTAAGTGAGTTATTGGGGAAGTAATGCCAATTAATTTTCAACATTTTGTAGGTGGAGGTAGAGGCATACCTCTAGTTGATAGTTTTTCAACTTGTTCTTCTCTTGAAATTCATGGATGGAAAATATTGGAATACTAATATTGGAATACTATGTACTCATATACTCATTTGAAATGAGTATTAATTTTTTTCAAAGGTGGGAGCATGCTAATATTTTTAGAGAAATCAAGATGGTACCAATAAAATAATGGAACTAGGTTATATGGGTGTCTCATACAACTCCCTTTGGTGAACATTGGATTGTGGAATAGATGATCTAAAACATATGAAAGTTGTTTTTATTTCTAATGTTGAAGAAGGGAGTTAGAGATTTAGTCTCCAGTTTCCTTACCTATCATCATTTGATGGATGAGAACGAGGTTCCAGTAGTGCAACAAACCTGTCGATATTCCAAATATGAAATGGGATTGGACATCCATAGACATCCTGAAGAGGATACCATGTACATCCAGGTGACATGATTCCATATGTTTGATTATAAATTGGCCCACTCTTTCAGACAAATAAAAAGTTATTCTACAAAAACAATTAGACATTTTGAATGCCTCTACTTGCATGAAATAGTGGGAATCCAATGAGTTCCCTTGAAGGTACTTTATAAAAAATCTTCTAACATACTATATAATTTATTGATGCATTGTAGAAGATCAATGGTACACAGTTGTGTGAAGGAATGATCATACACACCCAATATACAATCTATATTAATTGGACCATTATGTTATCGAATGAAAAGATGTGGGGTTTCATGATTGCCTTTGTCCATATATAGGAAGATCTCATATCCTTGGTGGAGTATTATTATAATAATAGCTACCAACCCACAACTAGTCTAGAACAATTCAATTCCTTGTATATGTGACATTTTATATCCTCACTATGATGGATTTTCCATTATGAGTTAGAACTGATGGGCCTCATGTTGGTATATGCCACTATAGTGTTGGTGAAGATTATCTAGGAGTGTATGAGGATTTCATGTATCCATCATAAGCTATGTACAAACTGATGATTGAGGCCTTTGGTCTATGGGGATGGAGACCGTGTGTTCGTGAGGATCTCACCTCAAATTTGAATGCATATAGTTGGTTGAAGAATAAATAAATATATGAGATTAATTAAGAATTTTCATAAAAAATATAGAGCAGGAATGGTTGAATACCCATTTACTCTAATACAACATTTAGAGTGCAATCATGACCCTTTACAACTGTTGTGGCTGAGGAGGTATGTGGATATCATGTTGCATGTTATCACCTAGGTGATCTAGATATTGATTATGTATCTAAATTTCATGAGTATCAAATTGAGAATGAGGATGATTAGGAGAGGATCCTTTGTTAGAATGTGAATAGTATAGTGAATGTATTTTGGCATCACGAGAATAATCAAGAGGGTACATGAGATTGGGGGACCCAGAAGGGTGATCGGGGACACCATCTATTTGTGTAACCATTTTTTATTATCTGTTTTTTGGAATGTAAATCCCCAATGTAAAGAGAAGGTAATGACTACAATTTTAAAATGTATTAAATGAAAAAAATTAATCTATTATTGATTAAGATATCCATAGAGAGGACCTGATATTACAATGCCCTATTATCCCGGAATTAATTTTTTTAAATGTATTATATATATTAAATATCATTCTTGCCCATTTTTCCTTAAAATGTAGAATTACTCGAACATATTGTCTTAGATAATAAATATGAGTTTTTTATGTGCTTCGAGAATTGGATTTACCCTAGAAAAATCATAAACATTTTCAATGTCAAACGATTTTCTAATAGTCATCATAGGAATGAATAATAAACTAACTTTATTTACTTATTTTTATTATTAAAATAAATAGAGATATATTTATTTATCTATTAGGAAATTAGTATGAACATTTCTTTGGCTTTTCAACATAACCCTTAGAATTGAAATAGAGAAATAGATAAAGATCTTTTGGGAAATATTGTTGATTGATCTAGGATCCTTTGCACTAATAAAAATTGAGGATCTCTCCTAAAACAATGACATGGATTTTTTAATCGTCAAAGATTGATCCACCTTCAGGTAGGATTTTTTTAATATAAATTTATCCTTCTTTATTTATTACTGAGATGAATATGAATCAATCATATAACTAATTTATTCACATTGTTGTGTGTATTGCGGGTATAAGGAAAATATTATCCATGATTATAGATTTATTAGTAATTATATTATAATATCATTGTTTGAAATTATAAATGATTTAGATCGACACCAACAATAATATAGATAAGGATCATTAGTCAATTATATTTCATGGGTTTAAACTACATTTCATCTGGAATTCATCTTCAGGGTTCATTTTTGACTAGTGGTTTGTCAAATATGTGATATCTATTCATTGTGAACCCCATTCCAAGAGGAAAATATATACATCATAGATACAGTTATGATCTATGATAATATCGAGTGATGATGATGATGATGATGGATTAGTATTGGATAACTGCTATGTGTTCTTGGGGTAGGGTGTATCAATGTTGGTGTAGTAACTGGATGATTCTCAAGAAACCAGATCAGTTAGAAATCATATTTCAAAGGATGATCAAGATTTTTTGACCAAGATGTGTGATCCAAGAGCATTCCTTTCTATTAAATTGTTAGTGGTACTGTTGGATCTAGAATCTGTGGGAATAACATGAGGGTTATTTTAACACTGATACTACATGACATTTAATTCATTAAATTAAATTGTGTATGATTCCTTCTCTAGTATTTTCTAATTCAATGTATAGTTGATAATAACCTGGAAAGTGATCCCTAACACAGTGTGTTTAACTCAAAAAAGAGACACAATGAATTTATTGAAGGATACATAACCATCCTGAAATGGAAATTCTATTTTGTATAATGAAATTGATATCCATTAACGTGTATATGAAGGAGTACACATGATCTCACATTCTATGGACATAGACACAAACATGTGCATTGGTAGTGATGAAGGGGTAAGACCCATTAGTGAAGGGACACACCAAGTACTGTCAAAACACATTGTCTAATTCTTATAAGATGGATTGGATATTTAGTAATATTCATATTTGAAAATTATCATTATGATATGTTCCATTGATCCATTCCATATGACTTTATTATGGATTAACATCGTGTAATGATGAGGCCCATGTTCCACTAAAATTGTCTCCTTGAGTGGGTTTATAACATGACATCAGTTGCTCCTCCCTGTATGCAAGAAGCTACCATATCGAAGAACATGTCTATAAATGTTCGATGGGGAGACTATAATAACCTATAAGTGTATAAAATGTAATATATAATGTCAACAGAAACATTGTCTAAATAAAACATCTAATGGAATAAAAAAGTACTATTCTGGTAATTAACAAAATAAAACATGACCCCTAATTGATATATATACACTAAATTCTATGAATTCATAAAAATAAAAACCCATGTTGATAAATAATAACAAGATCCCAAACATAGCCATGATACCACATCGAGTCCATTCATCACACGTTCCAACAAAAAAATGAATGAACAAAATACCATGCCCATGTCATGGAATTATAATCGAAATAAAATTGATTCATACTAGATATTCTAATTCGATGGAATCCATAGCTGGGTGTGTTTAAAACACATTTTTCCAACACACAATGAATATATTTGTAAATACCTAATCGATGAAATACTGTATTGTTAAAATATAGTTACAATAAATAATCAATAAAATCATGAAACCATGTTGCAGATTTTTTTAATTAACTCTGTTATGCTTTAGGCACTATAATAAAATAAAACCATCTTATCCCCCTCTATCATTTTCATGGTCTGACTATATTTCACAAATGTGTCAAATACATTTAGTCTCAATGCTTAAATGAATAATGTGTTAAATTTATCCATGTACCTGAGAGCATCAAACAATGTAAACATATCATGTACAGTCATTGGGAGAAAAGATCCTCAATGAGACTGTCAGGACCCGCCTTCCCCATGATGAGGGAAGGGACAAAAGATTTCCAGAACCTTCCTTCTTCAAGTTGAAGGAGATATAATGACCCCCGAGACCTACCTTCCAAGGGTCCTATAGTGGAAACTAGCACCAAGTGTATATAATCACACATAATAAGGAAGGCATTACCATTTTTATTTAGTAGGATCAGTAGATAAGATAGTAAATCTGAAAAACTACCAAATACGGATTTAAAAGTATGGCCAAAAAATCATATTTCATATGCATGTTCTAATAATGAAGTGAAACAATGTACACAAAAAACTCCATAGGGAAGTACCAAAAGAAAAGAAAAACAACAATGTCAGCAATCCCAGCGTCTGAGCTAGTAAGATCTGGAACACTCATCAATGTCCTCCTAGAATCATGAAAGCAGTTCTATATACATAAGTAGAATATTCTAGTATACTCAGTAGGGAGAACCAAAAGATCTTGTGCACAATTGGGGAGGCATTCTAATGCTCCGTGAGAAAAGGAGATAACCAAAGCACCTAGTAAGGATACTATTCATCCAAACGATAACAAGGTATACTCCCCAAATAACTCAATCCAAGTAATGTAATAGTAATAAAACATTGATTCTTGTTTAATCAGTACAACATTCCCAGTGGATATTGAAGTCATCCTAAGCATCATACCTCTCCCACCACTCTCTCTGCAGTCCCACTTCCATGCCCCACCTGCACACACCTAGGCTACCTCAACCACACATCCCGCCTACAAACACTAGGGCCACAAAAACCACACGTAACCACACTGACAGATACCTGGGCCATGAAAACAACCAGCATTCCCAAAGGCACCTCGAACTCATCCCGATGACTCTTGGGAAATTACATGACTACACATACGTGGGCTAACAACCACAACATACCTTGCCAGAAGAATCTTGAACTATAATGGAACTCAGGCCATCACTGCCCACCCGAAGAGACTTGGGATACTCCGGAAAGGGGTTAGAAAATGAGCTAATAACTAGCCACTCATAGGAGTGTTGGTAAAAACACCCTCCCCATAGAAATGGGGGTGTTCATAATGAAGTGCTCAACTTGTGTATGGCACCAATAAGAAACATATGAACTGAACTATTCATATAGGTAAACAAGAACTCATACCAACCTAGGGGATCCAACAGTAGCCCATACACAAATGCTGTCATTACTATTCATTCATAAATGCACAACAACGACAGCCAAGTAATAACTCATTCCTAGAAAAAAAAATTCTCCATTGAACCCATTCTTTTTTTCATATTCAAGTGATTCCATTTATGTAATTAATCACTAATGGGAAACTAAAAGGCATACCCAAAAGCCAAGGAATGTATAAAAACTGAAATATAGATTGAGAATTCACACCAGGTTCTCTTATATGGTCAAAACAACAAAAGGTATCTGGGAGATCCTTTAAATTATTGGAACCAAACCAAAACCCACCATACGACCCCACACAACATTATATCCACAAACCAACAACTGCATCAAAATAGGGGATTTCACCCCCTTCCATGTCACCCAACATGAATGAACAAGAACAACCACACAAATTACGAAGACATAGAAAGGGAAATTCCATATTCAATCACTCCATTCACTGAGTTCCTTCCTTCCATTTGGTTAATCGGGCTGACCACACATGGATTATTATTCACTGCACATCCATTTAATGAATTCAGATTACGTGATTAACCAATTTCAATGTTACATCCATTTAATTGTCACAAAATTAACTATAAAATGGAGTATTATTAGTGAACCAAAAAGGACCACCAACAACCACTATTTTCAGTGGACATAAACCCATACAATTCACAACATATAATAATTGATAAAAGAGTACAACCGCATCAATAAACACAACCATTCATTCTTAAAATGTCCATTTCTTATCTACAATATGGTTTGGTTTCATCCATTCCTGATGGAAACATTATCATACTTACCCTACATGATACACAATAAGAGAGACGAAAAAATACATCTAACTGGATGATCAACTATCGATGTTTTTTTCAACGCCCCAAGAATTGTGGATGTGCAACATGTAGTGGAGGAACTACGGGGGATCCAAGACTTGGTAGGAAAGGTTCCATTACAGGCGCAGCGCTAGCATCGGCAAGGGGGACTTCAAAAAGACCATGGAAGTTAAAAGAGGCAAACCTACATGAAGATGGAATTCTGGGGTGATAAATAGGCTATATCCTAGAGTTGTGGGATATGAATTTGGATTGTATTTATAGTCAAATCATCATTTCACCACCCAGTTAAACCATTAAAGAAGATGGAATTAATTTTTATATAATAATTAACATTGGAGAGGTTTCCATAATGGCTATGAGTTAATGGGTTTCTATTAAATAGTGGAAAACATGTAACAAGGGAGGAACTAGAATGTATGGGAAAATGGTGTGGCACCAAGTACAAATCCACTCATTTTGGTCCATCTAGGATTTCCATGTTCTTGGGGGATTTTAAATATCATTTAAGGGATTTTAATGGAATTTAATGGGTTATTAAAACACACTTATATCAAAAAATGGGTTGAAGGAGCAGGAATCAAAAAAGAATCAATGGAAGGACACCATTTGGGGAGACACTACAACGGTGCCATGGTCAACATGCAACACTCACAGTGCCTCTGTCATGGTGTCATCATCACGGTGTCTCACTCACGGTGCCACACCATGGAGTCCCCGTTATGGTTCCACCGTCACGATGCCACAATTTCGTTGAGAGCTCGTGATGGTGCGACCTCCATAGTTCCACTGTCATGGTGCCACCGTGACCAGTGCCACCGTCACGGTACCACTATTTCAGTGGTACCATTTTATGGGATAAATATTTTGGAAATGTATTTTATTTGGAGGGTTCGGGCCATTACATCAAGTACATCTCAAAGTATTGTCATCATCGATAATTCATGGATAAATCCACTGAAATGAGAGGGGTTCAAATAACCACCTCAAAGATACCTCTCATGAGTATGCGTCATCGAAATCAAAGAACATACCTCCATAAATTAACCAAAAAACATAAAAATGTTTCACTATGCATGAATATGGATTAGAGAGAACCATTCCCCCTTGTAGAGATGTTATCTTCTATGGGAAGAACTGACTCACCCACACGGGTTTAATCACATCCACCTTAATACATCTCGATTAAGGATCAGGACCTCCCCACCCCACAATCAGGACTCTTCACTCACATCCAGAGAATAAGGAAAAGATACCAACTCATATTTAAATATGTCAATCAGTTCATCATAAATAATAAAAAAGAAATAGAACAAAAATCAAAATATCACTGCATACTTAGCGCGCATCTATGCCTCTCATTCCCAGGTAATCTCCTCAAGGCCACAATGCCTCCATAACACACAAACCAAGGGGGTGGTTCTTCCGTAATCACCTTCTCCTCACGACCTTAGATCATTATTGGTCACTCTACAAATATCACATTGCCCACGTTTTCAAGCATTACCCAATCGAGGATGTGTAAATCAATATGTAGATACCGGTGGATCTAATACTCATGAATGATGGTGTGCTCCCACAGTAGCGGTGGTGGTAGCTCTAGATGATAACCAAATTTTCAGACCTGCCACAACACCTTGAAGAGTCCGATGAACCTGGGTGAAAACTTAATCCCCAAGCAGATCCTCTATTTCCCATGCTGATGGGAGACCATGATGAACAGGTTATCCCCATCCCCGAACTCCAGGGGTCTCCTCCTATAGGCAGAATAAGACTTTTTTCGGTCCTGAGCTTCCTTCATCCTCTCCCATATAACCTGATCCTTCTCCATCATGCTCTGCCCTACCATTGGGCCAAGAACACCTGCTTCCCCAACCGCTTTCCAGCACACAGATGAGTGGCATGGCCTCCCTTACAAGGATTCGAATGGATGCATGCCAATAGTATAGTTATAGATATTTTTGTAGAGATACTCAACCGGAGTGAAGTGTCACACCCAAAATCCCCCAACGTATAAAACATAGACTCGTAGCATATCCTCCAATGTCTGGATGATGTACTCAATCTTCCCATCTGTCTGGGGGTGGAATGAATTGATGAGGCATAGCTGGATGCAAAGACATGATGAAAAACATTTCAGAGCCATGAGGTATACTAGGAATCCCGATCAGATACTATGGAACTCAAAACTCCATGAAACAACACCACTTATTCCACGTACCACTTTTCTAGAGAATCAACTGCACTCGAATCCTGGATTTGCAAGTTGTGTGATGATTTTATTAGCTGGTCCCCTAATACCTAGATAGCATGACAACCCCCTTTTAACTCTAGGTAGTCCCTTGTAGAAATCCATCGAGATGTCATCCCACTCCCACTCTGGGAAATCTAAAGGGTGAAACATACCCCCTGATATGCTATGTTTATCATACACTTGCTGACACAAGAGGCACTTTGCCACAAACTCTACCACTTCTCGCTTCACCCCAGGCCACCAAAAATAACCCCTCAAGCTTCAATACATCATGGAAACTCCTAGGTGCACCTCCAGGTGTGAGTTGTGGAACTCAAGAGGAACTCTCTTGTGAATTTCCATTGGGAAGAACAACTTCCCATGAAACATCATCTAATTCTACCCATCTTCTGACCATCCTCTAAGAGAATCACACTGGCTAACACCATCGTACATAACTTCAGCCTCTATGTCCCCCCACTGAGACTCTTCCACCTATTGTAATATATAAAACCACAGAATCATCTGGAATATACAATCTCATCCATACGCCATCCTTGATTCCAGGTGTAGGGTAGAAAACTCCTCCAAAACCTTCCATGAGTCTGCTAACTCTCGAAACACATCCTTCTGTGACCGTCAACTCATGGCCCTTTCAACCACATTCTCCATACCTTTAGTGTATGAAATTTTGATGTCGTAATCCTGAAAAAACCTCATCCACCTTCACTGCGGCATGTTCATGTACCACTGGGAGAAGATATACCAAAAGCTTTTGTGATCCATGAAGACCACAAATCTCTCCCCGATGAGGTAATGTCACCACAACATTAGTGCCAACACGACTGCAGCAGGATCCAGATCATGGGTGGGATAATTATGCTCATAGGGACGTAACTGCAAAGTCCCATAACGGATCATCCCCTGCTGTTGCATCCGCACAGACTCCAAGCCTTGTCCTAATGCATCACAGAACACCTTATACATCACTCCTTATGGAATCCTGGGAACTGGGGAACTAACCAGATTCCTCTTCATATAACTGAAGGCTTCCTAGAACCGCTCGATCCATTTAAAAACTAGGTATTTCTTGGTCAAGGATGTCAAAGATATTACAACTTGGGAGAATTTGGGAACAAACCCACAATAGTAACCTGGCAGTCCCATGAAAGTATTAAAATCATCCACATTCTTAGGTGCAACCCAAGAAATTTTTTTTGACCTTCAACGGGGCCACCGATATTCCCTGCTCAAACACCATGTGACCAAGAAAGTTCACCTCTCGTGTCCAAAACGTTCATAAGAACAACATTCTATAGATCTGGTGACATCAGAGGACCTCTAAAACCATCCCCATATTCTCATAATGATCCTCATATGATCTTGAGTAGATCAGGAAGTCTTCAAAAGACACGACTATGAACGGGTCCATATTTTTCCAGAATATGGAGTTCATGAGCCCCATGATCACGACTGGAATGTTCGTAATGCAGAGATGAATGACCACGATGTCAATGTGCCCATATCGACACCTGAAGTAAGTCATCAAGATGTCAACCAATTTCACCCTCAACTGGTGATATCTTAAACATAGGTCGATATTGGTTAACCATCCATCCGCCATAAATTGACCTAAATGATCGCTGATCCTCAATAGGGGGTAACGATTCTTAACTATCACCTGGTTCAGCATTCAGTAGTCTATAAATAGCCTAATACCACAATCTACCTTCCATGAAAACAAGAATGTAGCACCCCTTGGTAACATGCTTACTCAAAATAATCCCTTCTTTATCAGATAGTTAATATGAATTTTTTACTCCCGCATCTCAGAAGAAGCCATCAAATAGTGATCCATCTAAATGGGACGAGAACTTGGTTTCATGTCTATCCCAAACTCATCATCATGTGGAGGTGGTCGAGTCTCCACCTCTTTAAGGAATACATCCATGAACTCACCGACAATCCATGAATCTTCCATCATTTTCATGTCCTCATATGGCTCAGCCAACATGGATTGAAAGGGATCCACTCACCGAATGCCCTCTTGGAAACTTCACTCGCTGAGGAATGTCACACCTCGATAGCCCAGGTCTAAAAACATAACACTTATCCAAAAGAAATAGATAATGTAAAACATTGATAACAACCATTAAATTACTAAAATTACATCATATGGTTGCATTTGCAGCAAAAGAAGGTCCCCACTGGACTGATGTAGTCCCAACATCAGTCTACATCCTCAGCAAACACGAGATAAGTAGGTCTGATCTCCGACTGGCGTACTCAACATCAGGGGTATGAGATGTGTCTGTGAGTCTATAACTAAAGAATGGGTTAGAATGTGTGAAACAAAGGTGTTTTAAGCTCTTGAATAAAACAACGTTCATGAAAAAGTACTAAACATGCTAATCATACCTCAGACAACATCTGGCCATGCTGGAACTGATGCCTTTGCGGCGTGTACCTGTACACGCCTAAATCCTCTACACCTAAGCAGTCAGACACCTCCCTGACCATGCCCTAGTTATGTTTAATGAGTAGCACCATAAGGTCTACCTCCTCTAGAGTTGTCTGCTCTCAGAGGAGCAGGAGTACGCTCTAACTACTATTGCTGCGAAAAGGGCCTAGTCGGAAAATGTTGCTGCAGAGGTGAGCGCTTATCCGGACCACCCCCACTCTACTACACTCGGACAGAGCAATGATTAAAAAGGTTACCATGGCTATTACAGATGAAGAATTTCAGTCTTGGGCTCCAGATGTATGTGTGAGAACCAAGTGATAAGAACTGGAACTGCTGGGGCCTTCTCCCCACTGGCCAAAACCTAGAAGTCCTCGACACAGAAGGCATGTTTTTGAAGGTATTCCCCTTTAACAAGCCCAAATGGAACCCTTCTCAGGGCACACATCCCTGCATATGCATTCCCTATACCACTTCAGCCTTCTTATGTACCTCTATGTATGTCAGTAGAGTGAAGAGAGTAAGAACATACTGAATAAAAGGTCAGGGCACCTCCTCTAAACGTCTCGCTTGAGACTCCTCATCTGGAAAGAGGTCTCGGGAAAAGTTAAGTAGATCCTTGAACATGATCCCCAAATCCCTCAGTTACATACTCCCATACTAAATGGAGAGTAACTTTAGCCTCTTTTCAGCCTTCATGATGGAAGAGATGAATTCCACACCGAACCACCACTCTTAGTAAGTCCACAAAACCTCACCCTCCCTCTTCTCCCAAAGACAGTGCATCCACCATTGACGCGCTGCTCAACACATTTGGATTATATCCAGAGGAACCTAGTACTCCGTTGGAGCCCGGATCAAGAATAATGATATCACCAGCTCCTCGAGCTAGCTATCAATCTCTATATATGAGTCACTTCCCTTGTACTTCCCAAGGGTCTGCAGTAGAAAGGAACAAAGTGCCCTCTACCACTGTCCCTCAACCAGTGGTTGTCGTCCGAGTGCCATATATGCAAGGTAAACAAGGAATGCCAATGCCCGAGTAGTGTAGATGATTGCTTTTATATTTTTCTTAAACATTTCATTTATTTTATATCCTCTATTTTCCCAAGAAATACCAAAACACAATTCATTGTAATTCATGTACAATTCCTTGGGTCTCTACCCTGCAATCCGTGTAGCCTCAATTGGTTGTTCGGTAGTTCCAGAGACCTTGCATCAGATCACAGGGGGCCATATAATATTGCATCCTCGCTGATCTTCCCTATACTATTTCATGTGAAAAGATTTCCTAACACGGTTTCCATTCCATCCCTAGAAATATATAGAGCCTTACTCTGAACTACATCTTATCCCTCAACCACATTCTCTTATACCATTCATTCGAAACCTGCCTTCACCGTGATGAGGGATGGGACAGCAGATTTCCAGACCCATCCGTCTTCTTTTTGAAGGAGAGATAATGACCCCCCGAGACCCGCCATCAATAGGTTTCAGAGTGGAGACTTGAACCAAGAGTATAGAATCACATGTAATATGGAAGTCATTTACCTTTTTATTTAGTAGGAACAAGAGATAAGATAGTAAATCATAAACAACACCAAATCTGGAAGGTAATATAATTCCAAAACAATCCATTCCTCTATGCATGATCCATTAATGAAGTGCTAAAAAGTACAGAAAAATCACCAAAGGGATGTACCCAAAAAAATATAGTAACGTTTGTGGTCCCAGAGTCCGAGCTAATATGGACCAGCATGTTCTTCGGAGTCCTCCAAAAAACATGTAAGTAGTTTTATATATGTAGTTCAGGTATACAAGTATACTTAGTAGGTAAAACCAAAAGCTCTCATCCACAAGTTGGGAGGCATTCTAATTCCCTGTGAGAAAAGTAGAAATCCATAGCACCTAGTACAGAAACTATCCACCCAAACCTCACCAAGGCACACTCTCCAAATAATATAAGTCATCTAATGTAATACTAATAACACATCGATGTTTGGGTACCCCAATCCACATTCCCACAAGTTATTGAAGACATACTACGTGTCAGACCTCTCCCAAAATTCTCGCCGTAGTCCCACTACCATACCCCACCTGCACACAATAGGGATACCACAACCAAACATCCCGTACACAAACACCAAGGCCACAAAAACCACATCTAACCATTCCCTCAAACACCTAGTCTTGAAATACTACCACTATGCTGAGAGACACATTGGCCTCATCCAGAAGACACGTGGGAAACAACCTTCCCGCACACACTTGGTCTAAACACCACAATGTTCACAACCAAAAGAATCATGGGATATAATGGTCCTCATGTCGTCATAGCCTACCCGACGAGTCTTGGACTGTCTGAGAAAGGGAGAAGAAAATGAGACATAACCAGCCACTAAAGGTATTTTTGGGAAAACACCCTCCCCCATGAATTGGGGGTGTTCTGCATGAAGTAGTGAAATTGGGTGGGGCATGGATAAGAAACGTAGGAACTAAATTATACATATAGGTAAACAAGCACTCATCCCAAACTAGGTGTTCCAACAGTTGCCCATAAACAAAGACCTTTTTTACAATTCATTAATAAAATGCACAACAGCTACAACCAAGTCATAAATCATTCACGGAAACCAATTCTCCATTGACCCAATTATTTTCATATTCATCTATTTCTATTTATGTAATTACTCACTACCTGGAAATAAACATACATAGCCACAAGCCAATGAAGTGAAACATCCAAGCAACAGATTAAGCATTAAAAACATTTTCTCTTATTAATTCACAACAACATAAGATATTTGTGAGATCTCTAAAATTACTGGAAGTAGTCCATGACCAAACATATAGCCCCCCACCATTTCAGATCCACATACCAACAACTGCACCACAATAGGTGATTCCATCCCTATCCATGTCACCCCAAAAGAATCGAGCCGAACAACCACACATATTATGAAGATGGATAAAGGGATTTTCCATATTTAATCAAACCATTCATTGGGTTCCTTCATTCCATTAGGTTAATCAGGGTTATCATGCAAGGATTCTTGTTCACTGGAAATCCATTTAATCAGATGAGTTTACGTGACTAACTAATTTCCATGTTACAACAATTTAATCATCACACAATTAACCAGAAAACATAGTTTCATTAGTGATCATGGAAGGACCACCAACGTCCATGACATTCGGTTGACAAAATACCATACAATAAATAACATATTATAATTGATAAAAGTGTAAAAAAACATTATTAAAAACAACCCTTCATTCTTAAAAAGATCAATTATTATCTTCGTTAAGGTTTTTTTTCGTCCATCTTCAAAAGAATCATTATCAAACCCACCAAACATGATACATGTTAAGAGAGAAAAGGAAGAACCCTATGAAGATTATCAATGATCTATTTTCTTCTCTGCATGCCATGAGAATGGAATGTGCGACATGAATGGGAGGAACTTTGGGGGCTACTAGAGTTTGCAGGAAAGGCTCCATCATAAGCGCACCACTAGCCTCAAAAAGGGGGACTCAAAACATTACATGGAAGGGAAAAGAGACCATCCCTGAAAAATAAATAACTCTCCTGTGAAAAAAATGTGAGATCCTTAAGTTACGTGATATGAATTTTGAAAGGTTTAAAAAGAAGATCGTGGTTTCACCACATGGTTGGAAATTTACATATGATGGAATTAATTGTTATTTAATAATTCTCATTATAGAGGTGGCCATAATGGATTTGAGTTAAATTGATTCCTTTAAAAAGGGGAAAACATGAACCTGGGGTGGAACTACAAAGTATGGGAAAAGGGGGTGGAACTAAGAAAAAGAAACCCTTTTTGGTAATTCAATGGTTTCCCAGAACTTAGGGGATTATAGATATCATTTATGGGATTTTAATGGCTTTTAAATGGGTAATAAAACACTCTTACGCAAAAGATATATTGTAAGAGATGGAGTAGAAAAAAGAAACAAAGGTGGGACACCATTTGTTGGGACACCGTAATGGTGCCACAGTTATAGTGTCACCCTCCCGGTGGTGCCATCATGGTGCCACCCTCAAATGCCACTATCACATTGCCCCTGTCACATTGTCATCCTCACGTTTCCACCGTCATGGTGGAAACGTTTCATTAAGTAACTATGACGTTCTGACCGCCATGGTGCCACCATCAGGGTGCCTCCATGAACAGTGACACCTTCATGGCATCGCCATGACCAGTGCCTCCATCACGGTGCCACTATTTCGGTGGAACTATTTGATGGGATTGAGAGTAGGGAAATATATAGGACTATGAGGGTTTCCGCCATTCCAACAACATACAAAACCATTCCATAATTATAATCATAGATCCATAATCGAACAAACAAAACATAGAAAATAATTTATAGGTCCTAGAGAATCAGTCTAGACTAAGCGCGTAGATAAATTTCCTTATTCGATTATTCTAGTCATTCAATAAATTTATTTTTCAAAGAGATTCACTATAGCATAACACATGGTAGTACAAACACATTATAATACCCCAATCATACTATTTTTCCCATGGTCTTACTTATTTAACCACTTATCATATTTTCCCATATGTATATTAAATTACAAAGGTCGCAATAGACCATTAAAACTAATGATGGTTATAATTAAACTCAATCCTCTTTTGTATGGAAGAATATACCAAACTAAAATAATCTGGTAAAAATCTATAATTCACCCCTTAAACCATGGGTCTTCTTGTTTAGAATATTAAACCACACCCATAGTATACCATTTTAATTTCCAATAATTTTAAATATTGATTCATGAGTTTTCATAATGTGGAAACCTCCCTCCATTCAAATCATTATATGAAGTCTAATAATAATATCCTTTATTCCATCCATTTTATGTTCAACAACTCCCTTAAAAACTTAATGAGGATTGAAAAATTAATTTTCAGTCATTGAAACCATAGAATGATATAATTAAAAAACATATCATTTAATCCATTTCAAAACCCCCTAGAAATTTTAATAAATATTGCATCTAAACTATTTAGTCTGCTTTTTTTCCATGCCCATTCAATATCCAACAACACCAACCATTCAACCTCATAATATCCTTATCTCAATGTTTACCCATTACAGTTCACCATTTCCAATGGGTTTGGCATACCCCATTAGTATTCATATGACAGGACATGAAACATAATGTTACCAATGGGGTCCATGAAGTGTCCCACACCATTATATATGTCGAAAATTACTATCCATGAATAATTTTATTAATAAATATAAACCTTTTACATAAGAAAACCCAAATATACTAAAAAAACATTAATACTATGGAAAAAATAATGTATATCATCAACCATTCGCTCATATACAACCACCCATCCAATATGAACCCTTGATTTAAGATAAAATGAATGCAAACACCAGGACAACGAAAATAATGGAGAAGTAGTGATTTGATTTTTGAAAGGAGAGGAAAAAACACACCAATTATATTATAGAAAATGGAATAGAAAAGAGTATAATACATACCTAGAGATTCAATTCACAAAAAAAAACTCTACTCAAAACCCCAATGAGAATAGGAAGAGTCAATCATGGAGAAGTGAGATCTCCATTTTTTCGAACCTTTATTTATGGGGTCATATTGGAGTGAATATAGTTTGAGGAATCTTAATGAATGATAGTGACAAGCATTAATTTTCCCGAATTTTATTTGGGGAATTGTTTAGACAAATGATTTTACAAAGTATTAATGATATTTTTATCTCCCTCAAATAAAAGGGATAATAACAACATGGTGCAGATAGACGCCCCTAAATTTGGGTAAAACTGGGATGCTTCCATGTCCACACTTCATTCCATAGTTGTATTTCTGAATAACTGTTTCAGAAGCCCCCCAATATTATTAATCCAATTAAGGTCCATGTCCTCAACACTATCTAGGAAAAACACATCAAATGGTTATAGAAGATGTATAAAATAATCACGCACCAACCACATAACAAGTATTAGTGGGATAATATAATTTATTTTTTGTACTATACCCATGGGACACTGTCATGACCATCCAAACAGTTTTAGAAGAATCTAGAAAAAAATTTCATTTGAGATTCAATTTAACATAGGGTGGGGATATATTAATCTCCCTACTATATAATAGATATTTCTCAAGATATTCTCCAAAAAATCATAGTTCCTCCATGGAAAATGTAGGTCTATTATACCGACATTTCACCTCAAATAATTCTATTCTAACCCAGTACCAATATATTTTGTCAACAAACATTGTTGACACCGGAAAACACGTCCCCAAAATTTTTCAAATGCCTCTATTCATGATCCAAGATCGTATCCAATTTCACATGCTTCAATTTTGTAGGTCATAGGGCCCGAACATAGTTACATATTATGAGTTATGGACTTTTGAATTTGTGTTGGAAAAATAGTTCTCGATGCCCATTCCTGAAGCCCCCATTGTGATCGTAGAGCGCCTCCGGGAATCACTGAGGCTAGATGCTCCATGAATCCCTTTGACGTTCGAGAACATATCGCGAAGCAAGGAGGTGGAAATGATCCACAAAGTCCTCTGACATTCGCGAACCCGCCGCGAAGCAATGATGTGGTAACACACCGCAAATCCCTCTCATGTTCACAAATACACTACAAAGCAAGGAGGCGGTAACACTCCATGAGCCGTTATGACATTCACGAGCCGCCATGAAACAAGATCTGTCTTTATGCCAAGCGAGCTCTGCTTCGTGGTGTCTCTCCCCCATAAATACATAGCTCCCCCCCATTCGCCAGATGGCCACTTTTCCCCTTGGGCGGCCGATCTCCCAATTCACAGAGCATCGTATTCCTTTGCGAAGTGGATCCAAGAGGCCATGCTCCGTGAGCAGCTTCCTTTGCGTTGCTCCTCCGCAAGTCCATGCTCTATGAGACCAGGATCCGAAAGACCATTCTCCCTAATTCTAGGCTCCATGATGCTACTCCGTGAGTCCATGCTCCGCAATTCCATGCTTCGGGAGACCCACATGAGAAATGGAGAGTCGCACTACGAACATTTTTGGCTAGGATGATGACATTTACCATTGCGCCCTTACGCGCACCAACCATCCACTTGTGGCATACCATGATTTGAGATACTCTTTCCCAAAACATGAATGAAATTGAGTGGACATAATCCTCTAGGTTCCATTTGCATGTCATGATTTGAGATTCTCATCATCAATTCCACGTGTACCTTGAGTCGAATCATTCCACAGACAACTCCTCCAAACCAAATCTTTTGACTCCTATTCCAAGATGAAACAGGAAGGTCCTCCCTTGCATAAGTCCCAACACCAAAATTTTCTAGGAGCTTTTTCTATAATGGTCCTTTCAACAAGACACTAAAATGTAGTATGCCCTATGTTCCTAACATAGGTGGCCTCTTGTCCAAACAAGAGATGCCTTATGCTCCAAGAATAAGATTCAAATAGTCCAATCTATATGAATTTAAACTGTATTAATCCATATATGACAAAGACTGGATGCCTCTTTCTCCAAACCAGATATGCCTTATTCTCCAAGAATAAGATGCCCAGTTGTCCTATCTACATGATTATAAACTGTAGTACACCCTATGTTCCAAAAATAAAAAGCCTCTTTCCCCAATCAAGAGATGCCATATGCTCCAAGCATAAGTGCCCAGTAGTCCTATCTACATGACTATTAATTGTAGTACAACCTATGTCCAAAACATAGTAAGCCTCTTTCCCCAATCAAGATATTACTTATGCTCCAAGAATAAGATGCCTAAAATACTTATCTACAAGACTATAAACTGTAGTACACCCTATGTTCCAAACATAGGAAGCCTCTTGCCCAATCAAGAGATGCCTAATGCCCCAAGCATAATATTACTAATAATATGATTACAGTGGTGTAATTTCATTAGTGTTGGAATCCTTTCAAACATTCTATCACTAAACCTCATTCTTTGTGTCTCCTTAATTTGGATCGGCATCCAAATCCTTGTCCGAAGGGACCCCCTAATGGCCTAGTCCCATGATGCCTTGCCTCGCCTACTGTCTTGGGCCAACGCCCCAGAAGAATTTGGATGACACATTGAGTCTGGTCCGGTTTATTGAACACGGACAATAGTATACCCTATTTTCTTTGTCCCCATATTAGGATAAAGTGATACGGATATTGTGTTTCAAACAGGGTCAATAATTATCCTCCGTCACCACACCACCCTCACCACATTCTGAATAGCAGGCATATGATTCACACTTTTCATATCCCTTTTCTTTGACTGATTCCAGCGCCCTTGGCATTATCCCACTTGTGTACTAGCGCATAGGTGTAGGCCTCAATCATATGCCACACCCCACCAGTGTGTTGGGATGTCCTCATGGCCAAACATGAGGAAGATATTACGACCATCTTCCTTGCGTAAGCCCAAACTACGACAGTCGCTCCATAGTGGCACCTGGGCAGCTTCCATGCATAAACCCCATCCACAACTGTCACCCCACAGTGGCACCTTGGCATCTTCCATGCGTAATCCCTTTCCACTATTGCAGCTCCATAGCAGCACTCAGGTAGCATCTTTGTTTAACTCCCAACTATGACTGCTGCTCCACAGCGACACCTGAGTAGCTTCCATGCATAAGCCCCATCCATGACTGCTGCTCCAAAGTGGCACCTGGGTAGCTTCAATGTGTATGCCCCACCCACTATTGCTGCTCCATAGATTCACTCGGGTAGCTTCCATACGTAATCCACAACTACAACTACTTCTCCATAGCATCACCTGTGCACCTTCTTTGTGTAAGCCCTATCCATCATTGCTACTCCATAGCAGCACCTGGGAAGCGTCCATGTGTTAGCCACATCCATGACTTCTGCTCCACAACGGCACTGTGGTAGCATCCATGTTTAATCCCCATCCACTATTTCCGCTCCATAGCAGCACTCAGGAATCCTCCTTATGTAAGCTCCATCCAACATTGCCGCTCTATTGCGGCACACCGGCATCATCCTTGCGTAAGACCCCTTCCCCATTACTGCTCCATAGTGGAACCTAGGATGATTCCTTGCATAAGCCCCTTTCACCACCTTTCATGGACACACCATTGCGTTGTGATCGTCATGTCATTGTTGCCTCTTAATTATCACACCGAGCATGAATCACTTCAGCTTAGAGTAGTATGGATCGACCATGACATCCTCTATGGGCAGCCTAGAGTGTAAGAACTACACCCACTTCTGAACTATGAGGAAATTGATCTTTTCTAAGGTGAGGTTCATTGGAATCCTCCCTGAGGTTCAAGCCAACCATCCATGGGTCGTTCTGACCCCCTTCATGTCAGCTCACCATCACCCTGGTCCGCCTCAGAGCATAATCCCTAACTGCCACCAATTCCGAACAATGAGGAATTTAATATTTGCTATGTCAAGGTACATATGAAGCCTCCCTGAGGGTCAATCCCACTATCCATCGGTCGTTTCGACCCCCTTCATGTCAATTCATGAACACCCTGGGTAGCCTAGAGTGCAATCCCCAAATGCCATACTTGAACTACATGGTCTTTGATCCTTGCCAAGGCAGGGTACGTAGGAAACCTCCCCGAGGATCAATCCCACCATCCACCGGTCATTCCGACCCCCTTCACATCTATTCATGAACACCCTGGGTGGCATAGAGTGTAAGCCCCACACCATATTACAAACTACGATGACATTGATCCTTGATAAGGTAATGTACGTAAGAAGCCTCCCTAAGGTTTAGGGACACCATCCATTGGTTGCTCTGACCCACTTCACGTCAGTTCACAAACACCTTTGGTATCTTAGATTGTAGGCCCCCAACACCATCCTTAACTACATGATCTTTGATCCTTACTATGCATGGTACATAGGAAGACTCCATGAGGTTCAATCCCACCATCCATTGGTCATCCCGACCACCTTCACGTCGGTTCACCAATATGATTGGCCACCTCCATGCGTAATCCCCAAATGCCACCATCCTGGACTACATGGTATTTGATCCTTACTAAGGCAGGGTACGTAGGAAGCCATCATGAGGTTCAAGCCCACCATCCATTGGCCATCCCGACACCCTTCACGTCGGTTCACCATCACCCTGGGCCACCTCGGAGCATAATCCATAGATTCCACCTTCCTGAACTACACACAATTTGATTCCTTTCCAAGGGGATACATAAGAAACCTCCACGAGGTTCAATCCTCCCACCCAAAGGGGCCCCAGGTCCCCCATTCATGTCAGTTCACTGACCACCCATCCTGAACTACGTGGACTTTTATCATTGCCAATGCAGGGTACGTAGGAAGCATCCCTGAGGTTCAAGCCCAACAACCGGAAATTCTGACACCCTTCACGTCGGTTTTCCCTCATCCGGTATGACGTTAAACTATGGGCCTCATTCAGCGGTATGTCGTTGTGACTTCAATCAGTGGTAATCCGTTGTTACCCTATGTAGCAGTAAGCCGTTTACACCCCTATCCAGTAGTAAGTCGTTGTGACCCTATGCAGCGGTAAGCTGTTGATGCCCCTATCTAGTGGTATGCCATTGTGACCTCATCTAGAAGAATGTTGTTGACACCCATATCTAGTAGTAAGCCTTTGTGACCTCATCCAGTGTTAAGCATTGACACCCCTATCTAGTGGTAACCCATTGCATCCTCATCCATCGGTAAGACGTTGAAAACCTCAATCAACAGTAATCCATTATCAGATTTACTACGCGTAAATTGATTCTCGGCCACGTGGATACATAGGAAGTCTCCATGAGGGTCAAGTCCAAAACCCACGTCTCATCCTGATATATCCCTAGATCCCACATAATCTACGATGATCATGCCCCGACTCGGATGTTTTACTTATTCTGGGCCCCATCCATGCATCTATTCTCATGGGCCGCCTCCTCGGATGTCCCATCATCCCAGTGAACTACGCAGACCTTGATTAATTTCCATATGGATTTGTAGGAATCATCTTTGAGGCTCACGACCAACACTACCATCCCCTTCACGATGGTCACATTTCATTCCCCCTTCACTCCATGAAATTCTCCATCAACCATCCTGATTATTACATGGGTCTCCATATCCTGGTGGGATCATGTCATCCACCCCATCACTAATCCTAGAAGTACATGTTCCACAATCCACATGTAAGCCCGAACATGTATCCAGGTCGTTTTCCTTTGTGTACAACCCGATTCATTATCCCTTCGAACTACGTGGGTTTTGATCCCTGTATTCTACACAGGGTACATAGGAAACCTCTATGAGGTTCAATACCAGCCAATGGTAATCCTTGATGCTCCTCGTTCAAGGGTGCACTCTCTCTAATCCGCACTCAGTGGTGTTCAGATCATCCATTACGGTGTGACATCTCCCATCCTTGAGGCTCACCACCTCGGATTTGTCCTCATTGGGCATTCAGATCCATCCATCATCTAGGTGTTCCCTCCTTTGGATGTACTAATCTGATCCGTTTATATGGGACATTCTTATCACTCTCATCCCATCTCTTCAAGACAATAAACTTGTGGCCTACCTCGTGATAAACATGAGATGCCTGAGGAAAACCTTGGAAGACACGCCTTTAGCGTAACAGTCTCTTCTAGATGTTAAACTTGCAGCAAACCGCATGTTAAACATGGGATGCTGAGGAAAACCATAGAGAGATGTCTCCAACATAAGATACCCCATGACTAATGTGGGATTCCTCAGGTATTTCACTCATGAGATGCCCCCTTATGAGGAAGAATACAGGTTCTCTTATTTTTATGCACCCACATATGCCAAGACATGCCTGATGTTGTCATCTAATCCGGCCAAAGGTTTCTACCATTTCAATACCCCATGGAAAGGCCAGACGAATATAGTGTAATTAACCTGTTTCCATGAGGATATGGCACCAGGAATGAGATTCACGAACCACGACCTAATCTATAAGGGAGACTCAGACAAGGTAATGAGTTCCGAGGAGGAATCCACGAAAGGAAGAACCGAAATTACATCATCCTGTTTCGATCATGGAGGAAACGTCTCTGAACAAGGAACGTATGTTGCATGCCTTTGGAAAGCGATAATGCGGGGAAATAGCTTTGCGTCCTCCACACACGGATGTGCACGCCCCAATGGATGCGTCAGAAACAAACATATATAAATGCACATTTTACCCCCATAAACATTATCACTTCGATCCACAACACATTTCAGATAGTCCATATACGAGGCATCATACTCAAGTCCAATATTTCCAATATTATATTAATGTGAATCTTAGATTATCAGTAGTGAAACTACTAAAAAATAGGGAATCAAACAAAAACACTACACCACCTCGGGTGAACCAATCAGAAAACATCCATTCAATCCTCCATAAACCATAAATAACTCAGTGTTCTAGGTTACCAACCTATACAACATTAAAATCTTTGGGATTAATTAATAATTATGCAACCTAATCGAAATTTTTATTTTCGAACAACATCCAAAGTCCTATATTTTCCATAAATCATAGCCAAATAACCTCATTACATAACTGAACTGAAAAACAAAACAAAAAAACAAAATTCCCTTCAAGGAATTGAAACGGTCAAAATCATATCCTACTCCTATTTCAAAAACTAAAACAACATGATATATATTACCTAAGCTCATCCAACCTATAACATTGATCATATGATCAATAGACCACATCCCTACTACAATATTACCCAACATGCACTTTATCTCCGGACCACCATATTTTGGTTGTTGGAACCTCAATCATTAGAAAAGGTACACCATAACATCAAACTCATGATTACAAAAAACACCTGATTCATTTTCCATATCACTAAACTGAAACAACCATAGGAGCCCCAACCATCTATGATATCAATCAATTCTATCTATACCACCAAGAATGGATGAAAAAATATCAACCATAAATGACTAATGAAATAATGGGTTTTCATCTTAGATTAATTAAATCCATGGAATGAATACATACTTCATCAAAATCCACCAAACGGGATTAAAACTCACCACATCCATTAATATAAACATTTTTGGTCAATCCACCCCTGACCAAATCCTTCAAAAAACACCCGAATAATATGGTTGGTTTTTTACCACATTACCTTCCCATGATTCCTTTATATATAAGGTGCACCACTATCATATGAGACACTTATTAACGTCAACACATGGCATCTTATGTAATTCTACTATCAATGAATCTAGCAAAAAATATCTAACCAAAACAACATATATTACTTCAAAAACCATCCCAATATTGATTCCAACACTCATCTATACAATCAACCACATAAAAGTCCCACATGGCCATTACTGAGGAACCCGAAAATGTATATCATAGGTTCCATATTAATATCCAAATCCAAAAAACTTCATTCCATGTCATGATCCCCACAACTGAAATCCTAAAACCATGAGGTTCATACCCTCATGATGAACACATAACTCCATTCCATAGGAATACAACTACCACAATGTTCATTAGGCAACCCAACCCCCATGGTCTATTCCCTAAAAAAACCAATGAAATGAAGATGATGTAGAAGCCATTATTCAATGTGATTATTAAAGAATTCCAACCCTATCCTACACATGTAACGCCCCGACCCCAGTTGCCCAGAGTCGGTGCATTACTTCGTAACATTGGCATGATCACAAGAAAGGTCAAATCTCGAAAGACCGATTGGTTTAGTAGCCTTGGAAACACTAGATATATTCATAAGTTTTACATTACATCATTAAACGAAAAACTACTACAACAACATATTGTCTCCATAATCCACACTCATATCCCCACATAATATCCCTGAAGGTCATTCATAACTTACTTCTTCACTTCCTGGGAAAAATAATACATAGAAAAGGGGTGAGCTCAAATGCCCAGTAAGGATAACAATATAGCGGAAGCTTTCATAAATAAGAATAAACTTTTAAGGCAATGCATAACTAAAACAAAAGCCTTTCAAACATGAACTTTCAACATGGTATGGCATAAATAAAATGAAATAATTCCATTTACTTACTCACATGGATATTCTACTAATCGAATAATCCCATGCAAAAATCAATAACCACTTTCATAATGTTGGAATGCATAATGCCAGACTATCATAACCACATAGTCAAGGCCTCGTGCCAAGACTACAAATAATATTTTGTCAAGGCCTTGTGCCGAGACACTAGTTTGTCTCATGAGACCTACTGATGCATTGAGGAGCTATAGGGGGCTCCACTCGTCACATATTAAGTCCAATGCATTCCCATATGAAATGGTTTAAACATAACATAAACATTCGTATTAAAACTAGCATACGAAATGTCAATACTTTCACCATAAACTATGAATGGTATAAAAATAGCACATCCACAGTCAAACCTGTCACAAAACCTTCAATACAATATAGAAGTTTTGTATCATAATAAATCAACTTCAAATAATCTTAAAATCCATCAAAGGATGTTGACATAGATGAAATCAAAATTCTTTTTAAAGAAATATCTCCTTTTATTTAGAAATAATTTAAGATCCATATAAAATAAAACATTTTCTTTGAAAATATTCTTATAATCTTGTAAGGGAAGTTTTGAAGATTTTATAACAGCGGAAATTAGCCGCACCCTCCGTATATAAAAAAAACATTCTTACCTTAATTCTGTCGAAAAGGTTAAAAATGACCTTGTTTTGAAAACGACGGAAAGATTCCTTTATAAACCTCTTATAAAAAGTCAAACAAGGGTATAAATGACTTTAACCCATATTCTTGTAAATAGTAAAAATGTTTTGAAATACATTTTTAAGAAACATGGATGTGGATGATAAAGATATCCCAGTAGATTATTACGTATAAACAACCTCGGATAATGAAGAGATTGTGAAATAACCCTTACATTGTACTTTTCCTTGGTTGGGGTAGGTTAACCTCCTGTATAATGGTGAAATAATTGTTATTAAATTATACATGAATCATATACATTAATATGATATCATATATGATCTTTTAATATTGATTTGATAATAATATCTTAGTATTATCATTATATCTGGTGTTAACTTACTTGTTTTCTTTTATATGTTTTGTTACGTAAGACATGTTTGTAAAGGATAGGTTGTATATTATTAATATCCAGAATGATATTAAGTCCTTAAACATCATTTTTAAATCATCAAATGATAATTATACTTGAATGGATACGATGGAGAATGAATCTCATCGCGTTCGTGGAGACGGTAGTCCGTACGTACGCACGAGCGACAATATCATTCTTTTGATATTAAAATAATATATAAATGGATGGTATATCATATATACAGAATCATTAACATGTTATATTTATTATTTACATGAGTTACACATCATTATTATACCCATCCAAATAATATTATATTGAATAACAATTACACCACGACGTGGAGACGGTAAGCCGTACGTACGCACGTATGGTGACATGTTATTCAAAGGGTGGATAGAATACTGAATATGATTGTACCATATTTATAATAACATAACAGTATATGTGAGATACTGGAGTTATTATTTTAGAATGGTAAGAACAAAGGAAGAAGAAGTGGAAGAAGAAATGAACTTGGAGAAGGGTGGTGAAATCATTACCTCTTCTTCGGGTTCTTCCTTTTGATTTGATCAAAAGGGCTCCTTAGGTTGGCTTTCCGATCAAACTAAGGACTCTAGGTTGTATTGAGGGATGTTGTGAGAGTATTTGGGTAGAGTTTGGATGAACCAAAAGGCTTTAGAGGTGTGAAGAAATGAGAAGGAGGAGTGCCCTTTTATAAGAGGGGTGAGGGGCACCTTTGGAAAAGCTAGAAATATTAATTTATAATAAATTCATATTTGGTTTCTAATGGCTCCAAAGTTGATTATTTAAATGTTAAGGTGGGGATAGGTCGAAAACAACTGAACCAATAGATGTTAGATAGGTTTGGGTACTTATATTAACCTTATCTTTAAGTATTAACTCTAAGTTAATTAGTTTCACTTTTACAATGTCTCTTTGTAGTTTTATATAATATGGTTAATAAACTTACTATATACATCCAAGCGACCCCCAAGTGGTCAATTAATGATTAACCTATCATGATATAAGTCTCTTGGCCGAAACTGAGATTTTTAGGAATTTAATATCAATTAATAATATAATATTTGTTTTAAGAACTCT
Source organism: Viscum album (assembly GCA_963277665.1). Taxonomy (NCBI): domain Eukaryota; kingdom Viridiplantae; phylum Streptophyta; class Magnoliopsida; order Santalales; family Viscaceae; genus Viscum; species Viscum album. The sequence goes on from OY728161.1 coordinate 397,034,833, forward strand.
TTTATGTCAATTTTGACACTATTCAATAGTTGATTTTTTTGAAACTCATAAAAGATTGATTACTTCGATAAAAGTCAATCCAATCAATCCTAATATATCATAGTATCCTATAAAATTAGTTTAATTCATTAAAAGTTTCATATTATATTTATTTTGATATTTATAATATCATTTATTTTAATTTTTCACTATTATAGTAATTACCGCATCATCATTGTGTCATAAATAAAATAACTTATTTAATGTTTAAAAATTATAAATAAAATATCATTATGTAGGAAATCTTTTTAGCTTTCTAAGGAATATTTATAATCGAACATCCAACATGTATAACCCTGTGTAAAAGTTGTTCTTCTAAAAGATGTAAGCTTATGCCATTTTTATTTTTATTTTATCTTTATTAATATAAAGTGTCCCTTCCTCATACAAGTGGCTCCAAGGGGTCCCCAAATTGACCCAAGGATGATCATGGTCGGGTATGTGTCCACCAATAAGGTTAGGACACGTTTTAGGGTAATTTTGTATTATTGTAATATTATTTTTTTAACCCTTATTTACCGGATTTACCCTTAACCATGGTAAATAAAATATTTACCACAGTAATTATTCAAAATGTCTAAAAATAAAAGTTACCTATTTACACAATTTGGACATCCTGATTCCAAATATGGAATCCATTTTTCTAAATTCAAAACACAGAAGTGGCAGAAATTAATTTAAAATTAATTCCCGCTGTCAAAATAAAAAGCGTGTTTTTAAGAGGTAATAACTATCAAAAGATTGACACTTGTTTATGTTCGGTTTAATTGTAAAATTATGTCCAATGACCAACATTATATTAAATGGTAAAAATATATTCTAAATATACTTTAAAACTACGAAAATTCATAATTTATCACTATTAATCATTTTGATTAATAAAGTTGTTTTTAATTAAAATTTAGTAATTTTCACTATTCATCAAAATATGAAAGTTATCCGAAAAGTACCAAAATTTCACCTTAGGCTAAATTTGATATTCCGAATCCAAAAATGAAGTCCATTTTAAAATATAAAATATATATAACTTCAAAAAGTATTTATTACTATTCATAACAGCTAGTTAGATTGGTTACGGTGTGTTAGAAGTCGGTGTTGCGTACAACACACGCTAGCGTACCGTGGAAGCTTGGGGTGTTTCATTTTAAATTTTTGATGTCCCCATTTAGTCAAAAAGTTTAAAATATAGTATCTAAAAAGGGTTCACTATTAAAGTTGATAAAAGTGCAATACTGAAAATGAATTTGTTCTTGCATTATATCTAAGAAACTCATAATATGGATTCTAAAATTATAAGGATTATATAAACATTAAAATTTATCTAATACTATTCATAACCTCTTTTGAATGGCTTGTTTGGTAAGTCATGGTGTGCTTGAACTTTGTGTTGCATGTAGTGAAAGTTGTTGAATTATTTTGAAGAACTAACACACTATGAAATCATGGGGTGTTACATTCTCCCCTCCTTCAATAAATAGCGTCCTCGCAATTTAAAATTGTTCTTCGAAAATAAAAGGTTGAAAATATATAATATATTTTTGGGAAACCCCACATCGGAAATTGGGTTACTAAAATTTAGTCTTAATATGAGGAAAAGAGAAATGAAAGGGTCACCACCAAATTATGATCTCGATTAAGAGAACATTGGTGGCAATTTGAGACATATAATTGGAGGAAAAACGTAAATATTTATAGGTAGTGATTGAGGTCATCAATCACAAACAAGTATAAAATTGAGGTCCTTAAAATCATCAATCTATGATGATTTGAAATACCATCGGTTCAACAAAACATAGGGTATTGGGATAACACAAAATATCTTAGTTGAAATCCCACATCGAAAAATTAATTAATGAGGCCTCTATTTTAAATAAAGAGTGGAAAGTATGAAGATTACCGAAAATAACACATACTAGGGTTCCATGTAAGAAAATATGGATATGGAAGAAAAATATAGCCATCAATTATCTGATGGAGAGTGGTAGAGAACATGGCTATGAAAAGGCCAACAATCCCAAAGCCATAAATTAGTGATGATTTAAGGTACCATCTAGGACAACATTTTTGTTCTAAGTTCCTTTTATTAATGATGAGGAATTTATTTATGAGATTGGCTAAGATCATAAGGAGATATACTTATTTTATAATTAGAGTTTTATCCATTAATAAATTTCTACCAAAAACTCATCATTCACTCGTAAAAAAAATTCTATTTATACTTTTCATAGAGGGTTCCAAAATAAACGAATTTATAATTCATCTACCAGATCTTTTAAAAAACTACTTTATTTAATCCAGGACATCTCGTGGGATAGTGGTAGGTGATACTCCCTTGTCTCCCTTCGGTTGCGGGTTCAAGTCTCGCAGCCTTGCCGGACGCGACGGGTTGTCGTCCGACCTCCGGGTTGTCCTTTTATGGAAATCCAAAATAATCCAAACTAGAACTATCCAAAATACTTCTGTCCAACTCACAGTCCAACATTCATAAGGAAGGTAAACATAATATAGATCCTTTTTACCCCGCAATAGCATATGAATACCTTCATCTTGTATTCTTTTAATAAACTGAAACATCTTGAATTACCATATTCCTTATTGATTACATTTATGCTCCCCTATTCCATATAGAATACTGGATATACTTCATTAATCCAAAAAATGTTTTAAACCCCAACAATGATGGAATATACAAATCATTAATCAGTTCCAAGGTAGTCAAGAATATCCAATGTAATTTATCCAAAACAATCACATATTATTCCAAAATCACTACCTCAGTATCAGAACTATATTATGGTTTATCATTCTCTCAACCATATATTTTCCAAAAATCTATCCTGCTATTGAGTCACTTTTCTTTGTTCCACACAATCTCAAGTCCTTAATGAAATAGTACTGCAGTACAATCCTTATATACTCCATAATTATTATAACAAGTACATTGTTGATACAACACTCAATTAACATAATCAACATAGGAGCTTTAATCATTCCTCTTCATCTGTGGTAGTATCATAACTTGATTATTATCCAATAACATCATTTGCGGCATAGTCTGATGACTGGGACATAGGTTCGCGTAGTGTCCAAACTCCTTGCAAATGAAGCATTGTACATTTGAAACCATTTTCTTACCCTTGCAGTCACGTACTTTGTGCCCTTTTCCTCCACACTTATAACAAACTCCCATTCCTTTCAGGCAAGTTCCAGGGTGTTTCTTTCCACAGTTACCACTTATGGGAAAATTCTTCATTTCCCTCTTCCCTTTATCCATCTTTCTCTCTTCTATCCTTTTCTTCTCTTGCTTCCCTTCAAAGCCATAGGACTCAGTAAACTCTTTACTTATCTTATCAACACATGATATTATTTCTTCATATGATGATAATACATGGGAGACTATTTCTCTTATAAATTCTAGCTTAAGACCATGAAAGATATGATCCTTCCTTCTCTTTGGATCATGTGCATTTCTGGAGTTCTCATTCCTTCTACTGGGCGCCATTTCTAAACAATGGAATACACTAGATCAGTTTATGAATGAAAATACATAATCCCATACTTATAAAACACTTAACTTAAATTGAACTATTTATGGATATAATCCATAATCATAAGAATGTTTTCTTTGAGGAAGTATATACCAATAATCCCTTCAAAATGATTTGTAAAGAAAATGAGAGTTATCCTAAGCATATCCCCTGGGAGTGTCGTAACCAAAAATGCAGCAAGGCCCGTTGTCGTGCACCAGTTCCCGTTCGAGTCTATCTCAAAGCGGTGTTTTCGGGTTTTACCCCTAGCTACATCTGTGCCAGAGCCGCCTCTACCTGCTCGTATCCAGACAGGGATGTATTGCTCGGAAAACTCACAAAATCTCTAAAATACCAAAATTCTAGGAAGTTCTTCTATACTAATCCTCAAAGTTCATCTTAGGTCTACGTGCTCTAATCAGAGTTTATCTAAATCTAGCTTCCAAGGTTTGTACTAAACTTCCTCTGATACCAACTATAACGCCCCGACCCTAGTTTCCCAGAGTCGGTGCATTACTTCGTAACATTGGCATGATCACAAGAAAGATCAAATCTCGAAAGACCGATTGGTTTAGTAGCCTTGGAAACACTAGATATATTCATAAGTTTTACATTACATCATTAAACGAAAAACTACTACAACAACATATTGTCTCCATAATCCACACTCATATCCCCACATAATATCCCTGAAGGTCATTCATAACTTACTTCTTCACTTCCTGGGAAAAATAAAACATAGAAAAGAGGTGAGCTCAAATGCCCAGTAAGGATAACAATATAGCAGAAACTTTCATAAATAAGAATAAACTTTTAAGGCAATGTATAACTAAAACAAAAGCTTTTCAAACATGAACTTTCAACATGGTATGGCATAAATAAAATGAAATAATGCCATTTACTTACTCACATGGATATTCTACTAATCGAATAATCACATGCAAAAATCAATAACCACTTTCATAATGTTGGAATGCATAATGCCAGACTATCATAACCACATAGTCAAGGCCTCGTGCCATGACTACAAATAATATTTTGTCAAGGACTTGTGCCAAGACACTAGTTTGTCTCATGAGACCTACCGATTCATAGAGGAGCTATAGTAGGCTCCACCCGTCACATATTAAGTCCAATTCATTCCCATATGAAAAGGTTTAAACATAACATAAACATTCGTATTAAAACTAGCATACGAAATGTCAATACTTTCACCATAAACTATGAATGGTATAAAAATAGCACATTCACAGTCAAACATATCACAAAACCTTCAATACAATATAGAAGTTTTGTATCATAATAAATCAACTTCAAATAATCTTAAAATCCATCAAAGGATGTTGACATAGATGAAATCAAAATTCTTTTTAAAGAAATATCTCCTTTTAATTTGAAATAATTTAAGATCCATATAAAATAAAACATTTTCTTTGAAAATATTCTTATAAGCTTGTAAGTGAAGTTTTGAAGATTTTATAACGGCGGAAATTAGCCGCACCCGCCATATATAAAAAAAACATTCTTACCTTAATTCTGTCGAAAAGGTTAAAAAGGACCTTGTTTTGAAAACGACGGAAAGATTCCTTTATAAACCTCTTATAAAAAGTCAAACAAGGGTATAAATGACTTTAATCCATATTCTTGTAAATAGTAAAAATGTTTTGAAATACATTTTTAAGAAACATGGATGTGGATGATAAAGATATCCCAGTAGATTATTACGTATAAACAACCTCGGATAATGAAGAGATTGTGAAATAACCCTTACCTTGTACTTTTCCTTGGGTGGGGTAGGTTAACCTCCGGTATAATGGTGAAATAATTGTTATTAAATTATAAAATAATCATATACATTAATATGATATCATATATGATCTTTTAATATTGATTTGATAATAATATCTTAGTATTATCATTATATCGGGTGTTAACTTACTTGTTTTCTTTTATATGTTTTGTTACGTAAGACATGTTTTTAAAGGATAGGTTGTATATTATTAATATCCAGAATGACATCAAGTTCTTAAACATCATTTTTAAATCATCAAATGATAATTATACTTGAATGGATACGATGGAGAATGAATCTCATCGCGTTCGTGGAGACGGTAGTCCGTACGTACGCACGAGCGACAATATCATTCTTTTGATATTAAAATAATACATAAATGGATGGTATATCATATATAAAGAATAATTAACATGTTATATTTATTATTTACATGAGTTACACATCATTATTATATCCATCCAAATAATATTATATTGAATAACAATTACACCACGACGTGGAGACGGTAAGCCGTACGTACGCACGTATGGTGACATGTTATTCAAAGGGTGGATAGAATACTGAATATGATTGTACCATATTTATAATAGCATCACAGTATATGTGAGATACTGGATTTATTATTTTAGAATTGTAAGAACAAAGGAAGAAGAAGTGGAAGAAGAAATGAACTTGGAGAAGGGTGGTGAAATCATTACCTCTTCTTCGGGTTCTTCCTTTTGATTTGATCAAAAGGGCTCCTTAGGTAGTCTTTATGATCAAAATAAGGACTCTAGGTTGTAGTGAGGGATGTTGTGAGAGTATTTGGGCAGAGTTTGGCCGAACCAAAAGGCTTTAGAGGTGTGAAAAAATGAGAAGGAGGAGTTCCATTTTATAAGAGGGGTGAGGGGCACCTTTGGAAAAGCTAGAAATATTAATTTATAATAAATTCATATTCGGTTTCTAATGGCTCCAAAGTTGATTATTTAAATGTTAAGGTGGGGATAGGTCGAAAACAACTGAACCAATATAAGTTAGATAGGTTTGGGTACTTATATTAACCTTATCTTTAAGTATTAACTCTATGTTAATTAGTTTCACTTTTACAATGTCTCTTTGTAGTTTTATATAATATGGTTAATAAACTTACTATATACATCCAAGAGACCCCCAAGTGGTCCATTAATGATTAACCTATCATGATATAAGTCTCTTGGCCGAACCGTAGATTTTTAGGAATTTAATATCAATTAATAATATAATATTTGTTTTAAGAACTCTTTTATGTCAATTTTGACACTATTCAATAGTTGATTTTTTTGAAACTCATAACAGATTGATTACTTCGATCAAAGTCAATCCAATCAATCCTAATATATCATATTATCCTATAAAATTAGTTTAATTCATTAAAAGTTTTATATTATATTTATTTTGGTATTTATAATATCAATTATTTTAATTATTCACTATTATAGTAATTACCGCATCATCATTGTGTCATAAATAAATAAACTTATTTAATGTCTAAAAATTATAAATAAAATATCATTATGTAGGAAATATTTTTATCTTTTTAATGAATATTTATAATCGAAAATCCAACATGCCTAACCCTGTGTAAAAGTTGTTCTTCTAAAAGATGTAAGCTTATGCATTTATTATTTTTATTTTAACTTTATTAATATAAAGTGTCCCTACCACATACAAGTGGCTCCAAGGGGTCCCCAAATTGACCCAAGGCTGCTCATGGTCGGGTATGTGTCCACCAATAAGGTTAGGACACGTTTTAGGGTAATTTTGTATTATTATAATATTATTTTTTTAACCCTTATTTACCGGATTTACCCTTAACCATGGTAAATAAAATATTTACCACAGAAATTATTCAAAATGTCTAAAAATAAAAGTTACCTATTTACACAATTTGGACATCCTGATTCCAAATATGGAATCCATTTTTCTAATTTCAAAACACAGAAGTGGCAGAAATTAATTTAAAATTAATTCCCGCTGTCAAAACAAAAAACGTGTTTTTAAGAGATAATAACTATCAAAAGATTGACACTTGTTTATGTTCGGTTTAATTGTAAAATTATGTCCAATGACCAACATTATATTAAATGGTAAAAATATATTCTAAATATACTTTAAAACTACTAAAATTCATAATTTATCACTATTAATCATTTTGATTAAAAAAGTTGTTTTTAATTAAAATTTAGTAATTTTCACTATTCATCAAAATATGAAAGTTATCCGAAAAGTACCAAAATTTCACCTTAGGCTAAATTTGATATTCCGAATCCAAAAATGAAGTCCATTTTAAAATATAAAATATATATAACTTAAAAAATTAGGTATTATTATTCATAACAGCTAGTTTGATTGGTTACAGTGTGTTAGAACTCGGTGTTGCGTACAACACACGCTAGCGTACCGTGGAAGCTTGGGATGTTTCATTTTAAATTTTTGATGTCCCCATTTAGTCAAAAAGTTTAAAATATAGTATCTAAAAAGGGTTCACTATTAAAGTTGATAAAAGTTCAATACTGAAAATGAATTTGTTCTTGCATTATATCTAAGAAACTCATAATATGGATTCTAAAATTATAAGGATTATATAATCATTAAAATTTATCTAATACTATACATAACCTCTTTTGAACGGCTTGTTTGGTAAGTCATGGTGTGCTTGAACTTTGTGTTGCATGTAGTGAAAGTTGTTGAATGATTTTGAAGAACTAACACACTATGAAATCTTGGGGTGTTAGAACACACATATCGTAGAAATAAAATATAAATTATTTTTGAACACTAGGTCCATTATGAGGACCCAGCTCATTACATGGTTATGGTGGACCCCCATTCATGCAAACATCTTCATAGTCCTCCATCTATATAAAATCGTAATTATTTCACTATTGGGAAATAAATAAAATCATTTCTACAAATCTGTGTATATATAATTTTCACTTATTGTACTAATTCCAGGGACAATGTGTGGGCATAATATTATCTAGTCTGTATGTACAACGAGTTGTTGTTGATGAAATCCACTGTAGCCAATTCAATACTGATGTCACCTCTCATTAAAGAGACACATTAATCCACCAGGAATTCCTACAATTTCATTCCCAGACAAGTATCATAAGAATTAGGCCATCAAAACTCATGCTATAATTGAAAATAAAATTTATCACTACCTCATTAATCTCTACCCTGAACCAATGATCCGAAATTCCCTTTCAAACTACATCTACCACACCACTAACGATCTCTCAGCACAACCCTATAGATTCTTAATAGGATCTCCAGGACCAACCATACCAATCCAAAACTAAACAAAATATTAACTAATTAGCGTTTTCAACTATGATTTCCTAGAAAACAATTAACTTATCCCATGAAATATTTTCTCACATTCCAAAAGTCATCATCTTTCATGAACATTCCAAAATATTGACCTTATCCTAAACCTCGAAGACACAATCATTCATGTGATAAATCTTATAACACCAATTAAGATAAAAAATAAATACACCATAGTATTTAGGATGAAATACTACTAACACAAATATATATGCCTCATAGTACGTTTTTTCCAAAGGATGTGATAGAATTTTAATCATTCCTTATATCAAAACAAACATATGGAAAAAGAAACATAACTTATTTACTTATCCTCTCCCCTGGCAACACATACATAAAAAATGTATCAATCCAACCCATGGTCAACCCTTTATTTTCAACCCAAATTCAACAAAAATAATTTCTATAATAATAGCCAAAACAAATGTGCCTTAAAACTAATCTATCTTACTTCTTATGAAAATGACCATATAAAAAACCTTAAGTACTTTGGTGGTTCTCAAATAATGAAACCAAGGAATTACCATGCACTTTTTCCAAATCACGATGGAACCGACCTTGCCTCAAATTTAACCCTAAATTTTCCACCAATTCCTCGCATTCCAAGGAACCCACAACACTGGGAGACCTCCCTCAAGGTAACAAATAACTAAAAAACATCCCAGTAACGCATCAATACATGTCATGTTTCATATCTGAAACCATTGATTTTCATTTATATCACACCAAAAAAACCCCACGCAAGCAATTAATCTATATCTACAATATTCAATGTCCATGATATTCACATATTCTTTATGCACCTAACGACACTACATATTCGGTAGACCAATCTACAAAGTCACCATCAAAGAACAAAGGAAACAAAATCCATAAATGGAGTATCATCTATATAATGTTCACTACATGCCCCTATAATATAGACACATTGGATTGGAAAAATGATTTTTCTCATGATACTCACTTCAGTTCCATCCCGAAACACATTGAATATATTGAACCATGTGAACATTTACACCCTATCCCACACCAATGATAGTCACAGACATATTTCAACACGATGGTCCAAAACCCCACTATAGTATCCAAAACCCATATCATAAGTCACAATCCACAAGGGTCACTACATACACATTACCACACAACATCTCACATACCAATAGAAAAAACCTAATTAAAGGTATAATAAGTATCAATCCAATATCCAGCACATATATACCCATCGCGGTCTCAAAACTATGGCACCCTCACTACCCAAATGGAACATAAACTAGGTCATGAAAATCACACAAGATAATAACTAATTCTATCATGAAAAGAACAATTATTTCATATTCTTATTCAATTAACTCTATCATTTCAATACCCAATAATTCACATTCAAAATTATCATTTACCCATTATTCTTAAAATCACATATTTATTTTATTTATGTTTCAAAACATTCCCAAAAAAATTATGAAGGTAATGTTGAAAATTATAAAGGATAGATGTAAAATTAATCTATCATCATATGAATTAGAAGGATATATCAATCATGATCAATATATGAATGACCTAACAATCCTATGTGTCTGGGAAGATGCATGATCAGACACCATCCCCTTATAAAAATTATGATTCAAGAGAAAAAAACATCTTAAATAAATAACACACTACCCCAACATGCGGTGGAGTTAATCATTAATATTAAATAAAAAAATATTTGAATTTCAATTACCTTCCCTGGAAAATTGATTCCCCCCCCCATGCATGGGGATGCATGAAATTAAGAATAATCTCATTACCAATCCATTAGAATTTATTTTTATACTTCCTAAATTTTCTTAATAGTAAGGAAAAATAAAATCACATTGACACCACATTGTAGATCCCCAGTCTGGGTGGCACAAAAAAATGGCTCCCTATGCTCGTTCCCCACATGACTTTATGCACCACTCACTTTATTCCAGAGGTCGACTACTAGAATCTCTAGACTATAAATGTAATACGAAGATGGTATAAATGTTAATCAGAGTAAAAACACATTTTAAATAATATAAATATATTCATAAAAAATAAAAAAGAAAATGTAATAAAAAACGGAAATATCAAATAGTAACCCAAGGAAAACATGATAAAAATTTATATGTATACTCTAGATGGCCATAAATCTTACAAATAAAAACCAAATTGATGAAATTAAAAAACAATCCAAAAATGGTTCAATGTAGAAACCCAGACAAAACATACCATCCTCTAACCCATCATCCTATTCATTAACCAAACACCATGTCCTCATCCATAATGTGAACCTAAAAATATGTAGCACGTACTAAGGTATCGATGTTTCAGAAGTGACACGAGAAGGGTGTGAGTATAATATAGTATGAAATATCCAATGGTGCTCAAAGAAATTATAATTATATGAAATAGGGTATAAAGATAATCATGGTAATTTAAATAAATTGTAAAACAAATAAGAATTTATGAAATTTTAAAAATCATTAATTAACCATTTAATCAATAAAGTTCAATCATGCAATCAAAAAACCCTAACCTTCACTGACCATGTACGTAACCTAATCCATTTCACAAAGGGTTATCATACATTGAGTCACAAATGGGTATTACCTAATAAATTAATTATAATAATGTTCCTTGGAGCATAATTCGAAGAAACCATATTATTTACCTAATTTGGAAGCATAATGACTCAATTCAAAAATCCCAAACCATGACAACTTTTGGAGAATAGAGCCTCATACTGACATAAAAACTATGAATATCAATGTTGGATCCTATATCCTTCTTCTATACCAATCCAATACATGGATAAATAGTCTATTATGCAATTCATACTATACAATAGTCATCCCTCGATCATCAGTTTTGACTAACCCGTGGGAGTAGATCCTTTGTCTAATAACTCACTCATACTATTTATCATAATTAAGTTTTTCATTATAAATTAATCGAAAATAACCACATATAAATGTAATTATCATGGTCCAAATATACCCGTAATAACAAATAATGACTAAATAAATCAAAAAATATTCTTATGGATTGAAAAAAAATACTACTTCAAAAATCAACTAAAAGACACATATTAAAAGACAGATCAAGATGATTTAAAATTTATCAAGAAATCAAGAACATCATTTATACATCAAACCATTAATAATATATATTAAACAAAAGTCACAACACTGAATAAAAAAACTCATTTCAAGTAACCATTTGAAAAAAATAGAAAAATAATTATTTAAAACACTTTGAGGCAACACCTCCCTTTAAAACATAACCCAAAATCAAAAAAATAATAATTTTTCTTCATTGAAACCATATAAAAAACAAAATACATAAAAATAATTCAGACCATTTTAATATCCCCATAATAAATATGAAAAATCTATCATCTAATCAATTCAATAAAGCAATTTTCCATGCACATTCACTAAGTATCAAGCCCTCGTCATTAACCCTGATAATATCATTATAACAACATTTAATGATTTAATTTAACCATTTCAATAATGTTGGAAAAACCCACTGGTTTCTCTAAGAATAGTATTAAATCATAAATATATTCAAAGGGCTCCGTAATGGGTTCCAAACCTAAACATAATTCTCAATGTACATTTCTTTGTGAAGGAAATAAAATCACATCAAAGATATACATTAGAATAACCAAATACATTTAAAAAATATTAATTCTATTGAATTTTTTTTATAAACTACCTCATGCTCAAATAAAATAGTTAATCCCATTATGAACCATGATTAATTGTTGAATTTGATCAATAACTAAGAGAATAAATACCCTGGAAAACAAGGGATTGGAGCCTTAGTAGGAGACATAACAACACAATTAAACCCATATATAAAATCTAATTGATCATAATCTATGACTTACCCATGGATTATGTTAACACAAATCAAAACCCATAATAACTATGAAATGTTTGATCATATAACATTTTATGTGGGAAAATTTATTGTTTTCACCATTTCTATTATTGTATTAATAGGGGGTAATGTTGGGTGATGTATCATAAACACTGATAGGGAAAAAGTGTCATCTTAATAGTTTTCAAGGGGCCCACAGTTTGGTTCATTGGTTCTCTAAAATATTATCCAAATGTTTTATCACACTTTTAGATAGGCAGCAATGATACATGATATATCTATATATCTTTATGATTCTGAAAACCCATGGGGATCCCATTCTCCCTCCTCAATCTCAAGGGTGATGATTAAAAAGGTGTATGGAAGGACCCACATGATTTTCAAACTAAGTGAGGAGTAATTATATTTATAAAATTTCTCATAACTTCTATATTTATTTAAATTATTTAAACCCTAACAATTTATCAATTTTTTTATTTTCATCATTTAGGTATTTATGGTGTGTTTTGGGTTTAAATGTGAATATTTCTTAATTCATGAATTTTCAATGACTTTGATCACTTTTGAAGGTTGAATATAAAATATACTATCTCAATATATTGGAATGGATTCTCTATTTTAGTATTCCTATCTTATTATTCAAAAATAATTATAGTTTCGGACCATGATCATTTTCGAACATCTATGGGGAAAAACAAACAAGGTCTAAAACCCTTTAGGAGGAAAAATTGAAATACACCATAGTAAATGTGGAATATATTGGGAATCATGACTCCAATTTAAGATATTCCATATGTTTTTGATAGAGGAAATGTATTTTCATTTTAGCATTAAATTTAAAAGAGATAATCACTCATAATTTAGACATTGAATGCTCAGCGGTGGTGGGGGATTTATTAATTCATCATCCAGAAATAGTCATACTCATAAACTTATAGGTAAAAAACTAAATACTTGTCCAATTAATGTATAAATTGGTGGTATTATTTAAAATCATATTTCTAGAATAATATGTGATGGATCCCCGATGATATTCAACTACATGGTGCACAAAAAAGGAAAAAACTCTTAGGGGACATATTCTTGAGGTGAAAACATTTCACCCATTTATTTTATTCTTTTTTTATTAAATATTACATTCTCTATAATTTAAAAGTACTTTTAATTTAGTTCCTTTTTAATACACTATAATTCATGCAATTGTTTATTTTTGAGGTTTATTACATAAAACCTTCTTCTATTTCTTCATCTTCTTTATCTTCATTCTCTTATTCTCTTATTCATTATTTTTGTGATTTCATGTGTGTTTTTGGTTATTCTTCCCTTATCTCATTTATTTTTTTGATATATTAGTTTAATTTATAATTCTTTTTTATCTAATTATTAAATTGTATCCTATTACTGTAAAAATGTAGGGAAACCCTGAGTCTTGTCTTGAGAAAGGAAAGAGGAATTTCCATTCATTATTCATGTAAATTATTATATTTTATTAAATTTTTAATGGGAGTAAGTGATGTGTAAGGGTGTTATTTTCAGAAAACAACAAACAAATCACAAATAAATTTCTATTGTTTTTCTAATTCTATTCCCTCCATTATACTTGATAAAATATCTTCATATTATAGTGTTTATCCATTCAGTATATAAAATAGACAATGATATAGCTAAGTCCTGGGAGATGTAAATCTCCTGATTGAGGTGTTCCATCAACATTGATTATAAGAGGAGATGTAATTAGTATTACTTTTGGAATCGATGATTTCATAAAAGTATATAAAATTATTTTAATTCTTGATTTATATTTCAGAATTGAATTAAAATCCAAAATCTAATCACCAACATAGAGTATGATGGTGCTAATAAATCAAACCATATTATATATTCAATCCTTACTAATATAATTATGTCCTTCAATATTGGTATATGTTTCATCATTAGATTTGTCTTAGAAATTAAATTTCATTTCTTGAATATACAAAACAAAAAAATATGTAATTTAATTTGGTTAGATTAAGTGATATAATATTTAATATAGATCCACAAGTGAGAGATATCATGCCAACATCAATGCTACATTAAGAGAATAATTTCGATTTTCCATTCCATATGACATGAATGTGTCAAAACTAGCTTTATTTATAGAGATCTAATCAATATTTTTCATTACTCATTTAATCGGCACATTTTTTACAAATAAAAAACAAATAATATTTTTAAATTATTTTTCTGAAAAAATATAATTTTTAAAGGGATGATTACACATAGGTGAAATATGAATAAATAATATATTATTATAAAGATCTAAATGACCAGGTGAAAAGGATGAGAGATACTCTAGATAACATATGGAGAATGATATAAAAAACATTTGATTTTCTTTGTGCATTAATGGAAAACGACACCCTGAGCTGGTAAAATAACCTGAGGTCGTTTTGTGTGAAAATTAACCACTCATCATTGAAATTGTAGAACCCGATGAGGAAAAGGTATACATACAAGACGATTCATTCGTCAACATTCAATCATTTGTAGGATAGATACTTGAAATTGACTTAGCATTTGAGCTATATGTGTGGGATCAAAAAGATAAGGATATCTTCTAGAATGAATGTGAGGAACTATGTTATCTCCCAGAAAATTTGAAAAATGATGGTAAACAACCCTGTAGACATGAAACCACCCAATTGGTGGATTTTTATATAATGATAGAGGATCCCAACTACCTACTTCCATACATTAAGATTCAACACCAAGAGGAAGATCCAACTGAGTAATAAATTGAACTTAATCCAATTTAAAGTGTTTATCTTATCTCAAAATATATTTCATTTGATTTTATTAAACCATAATTGAGTATTAATTCCCACTTACATGAATATTTGGTTTTAGATAATCATTTCTACTCCATGGATGATGATGAATAATCAATACATTCACCTAATGAAGAACACATGGTAAACTCATAAGACATTGAATTTTTAATATTGGGAGTATAAGAAGAGATTCAAGTGGATATTATAGATGAAAATTTAATACACAATTCCAACATTAAATGTGATTATTTTGAAATTAATTCACCATATTAAAATATTCATTCCCCCTATCATTATTATTTTAATGAAGACCATTTATAAAAATAATTGGATTATTAATAATATTTTGAACCCCCAACAATAAAGGTGGGGGAGGTACTATACCTTATCAAAATTAATCCTTGATAGGTACAAAATAGTTCAACTAGGATGGATCTTGTGTACTACTTATATGGGATTATTTTCAATATGAATAAAAGGAAATGCAATGTTCGATGTAAAACATGAGGTGGTTTATGTCCACGAAACTCCACCCAAAGATAAATTATTGATAACATCTTGTACATCCCTTATGATGGTAGAAAAAATTATAGTCCCACATGGGGAATTATACCCATATATATAATAAAATTATTTCTAGTAATTTATATTTTATATTGTGTATTATGAAATATCTAATCATTCATCCCACTCAATCATATATTTTTATTATTAAATGACATGAACCTTTTTCAAAATTTAGTAATATTATTTTTCTAGGTTCATGATTGAACATGGATTCCCTAATGATCAAAGGAGGAAAGTGTAATATCATTTGGTTAAATATTTTGTTCACTTGAATTTTTTATATTTTAATATCCTTGAAGTTTTTCTAAGATGTTTATTTGATATTTAAACTTGAATGGCATGCCCACCCTTGAATTCATGCATTATATGATTAATGTTGTAGAAATGAGTTTCTCAGGAATAACTCATTTTCGTTTTTTTATTTCAATGTTTATAAAATTTAATAAGTAAAATGTATAATTGTTTATTTATATTAAACAATGGTTATTAAAATGATGAATCCTGATTTGAGGGAATTTATTGATTCGTGTAAATGACAATTTCCAATCATTTTCCACACATTCAAATTAGGAAATTAAAATGAATTTATCATTTATTTTAAATAATTCCTTGATTAATTTTCCCGAATAATATATTTCATCACAAATATAATTTTTAGACGATGTAATTTCTATTTATTCATTACATTTTTTAGGATATATCAGGGAAAATTTCACCAACTAGAACATCCATTTGAATAGGTAAAATAAATAAATATGAAAAGACTCATTTAAATTTATTGAGTCGTCATATGATAAACAATTTACACATAAAAATCACATTTTTATAAATCCTTCTTTATCCCATATATATTATGAATGGCCTTTATATAATGTATCCATCTTTAAAGCTATGTTTTTTCTTCCCTACCATCATATCACAATTTTCATGATATTTCAGAGTTGAATTGAAGGGGTGAAGAGAATAATGGTGCAAGGAATGATTTAAATTGAATAAAAAGGGTTTGGAGTTTATACTATAGTAGTAAATAATATTTTTTTATTCATTCAATTTAAATAGTTTTTTCCCTTCATGACAAAAATTTAAATAATGGAATGGGTTGTGACTAAGATTAATAAATAATGATCATAACTGGACAAATCCTTTTTTGATATATGTGGTTATTTAGAGTTGATTTGGTTTTTTAAAATCCAAAATCTTTTACAAAATCAAAACCCTACATTTAAAAAAATGTATAAATGTACTGACAAATTGAAGATGGTGCACATCATTTATTATGAATTCATTAATCAGGAAAATTTCTCTATGTTCAGGTGAATTGAGAGTATCTAATTATTAGTATAGTTTATAATTAAACTATTTTTATTATAATTGTGGATATTAATTAAGAGATATAAAACCTCATTGAGAAATAATTTTCCAAATATAAATTCCTAAAAACATTTGGCTTTAAAGACATTATAAACATGATTGAAAAGTCATCTTTGTTATATGTGTTTTTTTCTGTTACAAAGATTATGGAGTGGTTCTTATAGAATACTATAAATAAAGATCATGTTCTTGTGATATTGGAAAAAATATACGTGAATATGTACTGATATGTTACTAAAAAGTATTCAAAATGATTGGTATATCATGATTTGTCATGTGTAATGATAAGTAATTGAGAAACATAACTGAATGGTATGATATTTTCCAACATTTTTCATAAGGAGAATATAAAATACATGAATTTATTTTTAAATTGGAAATTGGGAATTCAAATTTATATGTTATAAATATTTTTTGAAATTATGTTCCACATTAAATATTTTTTGATTTTATTTCTTTGGATTTAGAATATTGGTGACATTGGATTCATTTGAAATTTAATGTTGAGATTAAATGGATGAGGAAAACCATGTTCTCTATGAGGGGGGAAATGATAGATCTATTATTTTCATATTTTTGATATTTATTTAAATTAATTAAAAACATCAAATTTATTAATTTGATACTAGTTTTTCAATATCTAATTTTTTAGTTTGTTTTGTGAGAAAATGTGAAAATGACATAATTATGGAATTTTAAAATATAATAATCTCATTATTAATTCCAGACCAAATTTTATAATATCAATACAATTTAATGGTACCAATTTTTTAGGATTAAAATGTTTTATGGTTTAAAATTTCTTTTTTGGACCCAGATCTAATTAGAACAACTAAGGTAATAAAATATCAATCAATGTTAAAAACCTTTTAGGAGGACAGAGTGGTTCCACCTATTAAAATGAGGCATAACCTAGGGTAGAAATCTCTAATTGAGGATAATTTATTAATATTTGAATGTAAATTCATATATGAGTCTAAAATTTAAATTTCATTGAGTTATTTAGTCATTAATGTGGTCATTTAATACTCAATACTTACGAAATATATTTCTAAACCTCATTCATAAAAAGTCATAATTAGTAATTATTCTATAACATCCTCTATCTGCGTCCAATTTATGTGTAATTTTGATAGATCATTAAAAATTAAAATTAAATATTACTTTAAGATGGAAAGTTGAAGATATTTCACATTATGTTGTGAAAAACATGATCCAATTTTTTTGTAACCAATTTTTGAGTGGAAGCTACTACACCCATTTCATTATTTCATTATTTTTATTTTTTAAATTTTTTCTTAAAATTTATTTTGAAATAGATTTTAATTTATTTTTTGTTAAATAAACTAGATTTCATGAATGGTTTTTAGGGTTGTGTATTCTTCCATATATTCTTATTTTTCATCATCATCATCATCATCATTTTCTTATAATATTTCTTTTTCTGATCTTCTTTATTTTTAGTGATTTAATATCTGTGCTTTCTTTGGATTTACTCATCCATTTTATTTCTATTTTACATTCATTGTATTATTATTAATTTATTTATCATTATACTTCTATAACCACAATCCCAAATAATGAAGTGTAACCTGAGGCATGGCATTTGGGATTTATGTCGAAATTCTATATATTATGTGCATAAATTGTTTTATTTTATTTTATTTATGATGATCTAGAAAATTGTGTACATGTTTTCTTGTCATCCACTATGAATGTGATCCCAAACACAATTCTACTATTTTATTAAACATTTTCCACCATTCTATTATATATAATCTCATCCTATGATGGATGTGATCTATTCTGTATATGAAATTGAATATGATGAAGCGAGTTCATAGGAGATCCCACATTCTCAATTTAGGTATGACATCAACCTCGATTATAATAGGAGGTGTAATTGATATTTCATTAGTCAGTCAATATTTCAAACCAATAAATAAAATAATATTTATTTATGAATGATATATAATATTTGAATTATAAAACATACTCTTAACAACATAAAGGAGAAGGATGGAACCCACAAATGAAACCACAATTTCTAATTGATTTCTTTTCCAATATCATTATTTTATTAGATGTTTGTTTACATTTTATAATTTCATTTTTATGAAATATTTTATGGATAGAATTGGGTAAAAAAACAAAAAATCATGTAGTTTCGGTAAATTGAATTATGTGAATGAATAATTCAGAAATATCCAAAATTTAGATGACCTTGGTAAGACTCTAGGTTTCATTTGGATAGAAACTTTCTTTTTCCATGCCCTATAATTTTCATGTGTCAAAACAAGCCAGTAGTTGGGGTGAAAGTCAATTATAATATTTACCTTTTAAAATTTAAAATTGATCTTATTATTAAAAAAACCAAATAAACTTCATTTTATACACACTATCTCTAATATACCATTCTTCATAATTGGAATACAACTTCCAGGTGAAATATCAATAATAACATGTTTATTATAGTGATGTAGAATATATTCCCAATGGATGATCGATATTTTAGAAGACATAGTGAGTAAGATGGAATGAGCAGTTAGATATGTTCATGAATTAATAGAAAACTCTAAACCATAGTTAGACTTGGAACCTTAGGCCGTGACGGAATAAATTTCACCACTATTTATTGAAATTGAATAACCCTAGGAGGTAGTTTTGGAAGTACCTGAAGATTCATTCATCCTCACTCAACCAGTTATATGATTGTAGTGGCCAGGACCCTCCTTGTCATGTAATTTCCAAAAATCACGGTCCCATCAAATGGTTCCACCGAAAACGGTGGCACCGATCACAGTAGTACACTGAAATAGTTGATCCATTTACAGTGTCCCATTGAACAGGTGGCACTATGACGGTGGAACCATAACAGTCACACCATCACGGTTTCACATAGAAACGGATGCACAATGATGTTGACACTGTGACCATGGCACCACTTATGGTGTCTCACCGAACGGTGTCCCACTATTGGTTCATTTCCAGTCCCAGACCTACAATGTATCGTTTGATGTAAGAATGTTTTAATACCACTTTCAAATAAATTAAAATCCCATAAAAGATATTGAAAATCCCCCAAGAATTGAAAGGGATCCAATTTTCATGGATCTAGTGAAGATGGACATGGGAATAACCAGGGAAGGTGAAACATCAATGCTTTTTCAAATGGTTGCCAAACCATCTTTACTAGAAAGGATTAAGAGTTCTCAGACCGATGATGAAGAATTTAAGAAGAAGATTAAAGCTGTGAATGATGGGAGATTGAGAGAATTTGTGTATGAAGATGGAATTTTGAAATTCGGGAAGAGACTTTGTGTTCCCAATATACCTGATCTAAAAAGAGAATTGCTGGATGACGCTCATAGTTCCAATTTCTCTATACACCCTGGGAGCACCAAAATGTATAGAGATTTGAAGGAACATTTTTGGTGGGACAACATGAAGAGGGAGATTGCTGATTTTGTGTCAAGATGTATGGTTTGTCAACAAGTGAAAGCTGGAAGGCAACAGCCTGGAGGAGTCATGCAACCTCTTCCCATACCGGAGTGGAAATGGGACAATATTACGATGGACTTTGTCATGGGGCTACCAAAGACTCCTAGAAGGAACGATGCAATATGGGTTATTGTTGATCGTCTTACCAAGTCAGCACATTTTCTTTCTATAAGAGAAGATCTACCCCTGGAACGTCTAGCAAGACTATACATTAATGAAGTTGTGAGACTTCATGGTGTACCCCTATCGATTGTTTCTGATCGTGATCCCCGTTTTACTTCAAGATTCTGGAAAAGTCTTCAGAAATCCCTGGATACTGAACTTCATTTGAGCACTGCTTACCACCCTCAGACAGACGGACAATCAGAACGGACTATTCAAACCTTAGAAGACATGTTGAGATCTTGCTCACTTGATTTTCAGGGTATGTGGGATCAATATTTACCTCTGGTAGAATTTTCCTATAACAATAGTTTCCATTCGAGTATTCAGATGGCACCATATGAAGCGTTATACGGAAAGAGATGTCGTACACCAACCTGTTGGGATGACGTTGGAGAAAGAAAACTTATAGGCCCAGAACTGGTGGAGGAAACGGTGGAAAAGGTGAAAGTAATCCAAAATCACATCAAAGCAGCTCAAAGTAGGCAGAAGAGCTATGCCGATAATCGAAGGAAGGATTTGGAATTTCAAGTCGGTGATCATGTTTTCCTGAAGGTATCTCCGTGGAAGGGAGTCATACGTTTTGGTAAGAAAGGTAAATTGAGTCCCAGGTACATCGGACCTTTCGAAATTCTAGAACGAATTGGGGCTGTAGCTTACCGATTGGCAATGCCGCCAAGTCTCTCCAATGTTCACGATGTGTTCCACGTATCTCTGTTGAGGAAATACATGCCTGACCCAACGCATGTACTCACCTATGAGGAATTAGAACTGGAACCCGATCTGTCTTATTGCGAAGAGCCCGTCAGGATTCTTGATACAAGAGAACAAGTACTGAGAAACCGGACGACGCGTCTGGTAAAAGTTTTGTGGAGAAATCATAAGATGGAAGAGGCAACGTGGGAACCCGAGGAACTTATAATGAAGAACCACCCGAGTCTTTTTATGCAGTAATACCCTAGAAATTGCGAGGACGCAATTATTTGAAGGAGGGGATAATGTAACACCCCAAGCTTCTACGGTACGTTTCCCTTCGAATAATGCGATAGCGTGTGTTGTACGCAACCTCGAGTTCTAACACACACCACAACTAATTAAACTAGCCGTTGTAAATAGTAATACCTACTTTTTGAAATCATATATATTTTATATTTCAAAATGGACTTCATTTTTGGATTCGGAATATCGAAATTATCCTAGGGTGAAATTTTGGTACTTTTCGGATAACTTTTATATTTTGATGAATAGTGAAAATTACTAAATTTTAATTAAAAACAACTTTTTTAATCAAAATAATTAATAGTGATAAATTATGAATTTGAGTGGTTTTAAAGTATATTTAGAATATATTTTTACCATTTAATATAATTTTGGTCATTGGACATAATTGTACAATTAAACCGAACATAAACAAGTGTCAATCTTTTGATAGTTATTATCTCTTAAAAACACGCTTTTTGTTTTAACAGCGGGAATTAATTTTAAATTAATTTCTGCCACTTCTGTGTTTTGAATTTAGGAAAATGGATTCCATATTTGGAATCAGGATGTTCAAATTGTGTAAATAGGTAACTTTTATTTTTAGACATTTTGAATAATTACTGCGGTAAATATTTTATTTACCATGGTTAAAGGGTAAATCCGGTAAATAAGGGTTAAAAAATAATATTATAATAATACAAAATTACCCTAGAACGTGTCCTAACCTTATTGGTGGACACATACCCGACCATGGGCATCCTTGGGTCAATTTGGGGACCCCTTGAAGCCACTTGTATGTGGTAGGGACACATTATAATAATAAAGTTAAAATAAAAATAAAAATGGTATAAGCTTACATCTTTTAGAAGAACAATTTTTACATAGGGTTATACATGTTGGATTTTCGATTATAAATATTCATTAGAAAGCTAAAAAGATTTCCTACATAATGATATTTTATTTATAATTTTTAGACATTTAATAATTTATTTAATTTATGACACAATGATGATGCAGTAATTACTATAATAGTGAAAAATTAAAATAATTGATATTATAAATACCCAAATAAATATAATATGAAACTTTTAATGAATTAAACTAATTTTCTAGGATAATATGATATATTAGGATTTATTTAATTGACTTTGTTAGAAGTAATAAATCTTTTATGAGTTTCACAAAAATTAGCTAATGAATAGTGTCAAAATTGACATAAAAGAATTCTTAAAACAAATATTATATTATTAATTGATATTAAATTCCTAAAAATCTAAGGTTCGGCCAAGAGACTTATATTATGATAGGTTAATCATTAATTGACCACTTGGGGGTCGCTTGGATGTATATAGTAAGTTTATTAACCATATTATATAAAAATACAAAAAGACATTGTAAAAGTGAAACTAATTAACTTAGAGTTAATACTTAAAGATAAGGTTTATATAAGTACCCAAACCTGTCTAAATTCTATTGGTTGAGTGGTTTTCGACCTATCCCCACCTTATCCTTTGAATAGTCAACTTTGGAGCCTTTAGAAACCGAATATGAATTTATTATAAATTAATATTTCTAGCTTTTCCAAAGGTGCCCCTCACCCCTCTTATAAAAGGGCACTCCTCCTTCTCATTTCTTCACACCTTCAAAGCCTTTTGGTTCGGCCAAACTCTGCCCAAATACTCTCCCAACATCCCTCAATACAACCTAGAGGCCTTAGTTTGATCAGAAAGCCAACCTAAGGAGCCCTTTTGATCAAATCAAAAGGAAGAACCCGAAGAAGAGGTAATGATTTCACCACCCTTTTCTAAGTTCATTTCTTCTTCCACTTCTTCTTCCTTTGTTCTTACCATTCTGAAATAATAACTCCAGTATCTCACATATACTGTGATGTTATTATAAATATGGTACAATCATATTCAGTATTCTATCCACCCTTTGAATAACATGTCACCATACGTGCGTACGTACGGCTTACCGTCTCCACGTCGTGGTGTAATTGTTATTCAATATAATATTATTTGGATGGGTATAATAATGATGTGTAACTCATGTAAATAATAAATATAACATGTTAATGATTCTGTATATATGATATACCATCCATTTATATATTATTTTAATATCAAAAGAATGATATTGTCGCTCGTGCGTACGTACGGACTACCGTCTCCACGAACGCGATGAGATTCATTCTCCATCGTAACCATTAAAGCGTAATTATCATTTTATGATTTAAAAATGATGTTTAAGGACTTGATATCATTCTGGATATGAATAATATACAACCTATCCTTTACAAACATGTCTTACGTAACAAAACATATGAAAGAAAACAAGTAAGTTAACACCCGAAACAACGATAATACTAAGATATTATTATCAAATCAATATTAAAAGATCATATATGATATCATATTAATGTATATGATTCTTGTATAATTTAATAAAAATTATTTCACCATTATACAGGAGGTTAACCTACCCCAACCAAGGAAAAGTACAAGGTAAGGGTTATTTCACAATCTCTTCATTATCCGAGGTTGTTTATATGTAATAATCTACTGAGATCTCTTTATCATCCACATCCATGTTTCTTCGAAAAGTATTTCAAAACATTTTTACTATTTACAAGAATATGGGTTAAAGTCATTTATACCCTTGTTTGACTTTTTATAAGATGTTTATAAAGGAATATTTCCGTCGTTTTCAAAACAAGGTCCTTTTTTAACCTTTTCGACAGAATTGAGGTAAGAATGTTTTTTTTAACTTATACGGCGGGTGCGGTTATTTTCCGCCGTTATAAAATCGTCGAAGCTTCCCATACATGCTTATAAGAATATTTTCAAAGAAAATGTTTTATTTTATATGGATCTTAAAGGATTTCAAAATAAAAGGAGATATTTCTTTAAATAGAATTTTGATTTCATCTATGTCAACATCCTTTGATGGATTTTAAGATTATTTGAAGTTGATTTATTATGATACAAAACTTCTATATTGTATTGAAGGTTTTGTGATATGTTTGACTGTGGATGTGCTATTTTTATACCATTCATAGTTTATTGTGAAAGTATTGACATTTCGTATGCTAGTTTTAATACGAATGTTTATGTTATGTTTAAACCTTTTCATATGGGAATGCATTGGACTTAATAAGTGACGGGTGGAGCCCGCTATAGCTCCTCGATGCATCGGTAGGTCTCATGAGACAAACTAGTGTCTTGGCACAAGGCCTTGACAAAATCTTATTTGTAGTCTTGGCACGAGGCCTTGGCTATGTGGTTATGATAGTCTGGCATTATGCATTCCAACATTATGAAAGTGGTTATTGATTATTGCATGTGATTATTCGATTAGTAGAATATCCATGTGAATAAGTAAATGGCATTATTTCATTTTACTTTTGCCATACCATGTTGAAGTTCAATTTTAAAAGGCTTTTGTTTTAGTAATGCATTGCCTTAAATGTTTATTCTTATTTATGAAAGTTTCCGCTATATTGTTATCCTTACTGGGCATTTGAGCTCACCCCTTTTCTATGTTTTATTTTTCCCCAGGATGTGAAGAAGTAAATTATGAATGATCTGCAGGGATATTATGAGGGGATAGTAGTGTGGATTATGGAGACATTATGTTGTTGTAGTAGTTTTTCATTTTATGATGTAATGTAAAACTTATGAATATATCTAGTGTTTCCAAGGCTACTAAACCAATCGGTCTTTTGAGATTTGATCTTTCTTGTGATCATGCCAATGTTATGTAATAATGCACCGACTCTGGGTAACTGGGGTCGGGGCGTTACAATATCCGCCCACCTAAGTACCCGGGATTCCCCTTTTTGTGCTCAAACAATTTCAGCAAACAACACACATACTTTTTCATGTAAAGTATCACTACTGGTCACAAACAAATAGTATAGTAGCTACACACATTCTATATCATTTGAAACAGTCAATAAAATATTTTGATCTTCAATAAAACAACCTCTCAAAACATCACATTGTTTTGCACCAAAAAATCTTTAAAATATCCACTTTTCACAGTATGTGAACACTTGTAAGTCATCAAAACAAAATTTCAGTTCAACAAAATTTAATAAAACAAAAAATTCAGTTATGGGGCAGCCCAATGTTAACCAAGAAATTATATATTTTAAAAACCACCATTTTCACACCAACATGGCACTTAATGCCCATTTGCTTCTCAAACACAATTTACACAACCTTTTTCAGCCACAAACAAAAAGAATAAATATTTAAAACATTATTTTAATTCCAAATACAGTTCAACAAAATCAACTATGTAATTAGAGTTCATCCCAAAATGAACCAATAAAAGACTTGCATGAAAAACCCTCAATTTCACCAAAAATTGTAACATAAAATTCATTTGCATTGTAAATGCAACTAAAACAAATTTTTACAGAAACATTAAAATTCAATAAGCATTAATTCACCCTCAAAACATTAAGTAAATTCCCAAAAATTGCACACACAATGGAATCACCTACCAAAAGATTCAAGAACCGCAAATCCTAGTGCGGAACTTCAACCGCACGACCACCACGCCACAAGGAAGTGATATCAAACCTAAAACCAGAGGATTGAACCATGAAACCCAAAATTAAACCCTAGGCACGAAGCCCTAGCTTCTGGAAATTTGGGGATTCAAGAAAAAAAAAGATAAATCTCAAGGAAAAGGAGTGAACTAGAAGGATAGTCACTTACTTGAGAAAACTGGACGTTTTTAGAAACCAGAGAAGTTAGGCCCTAATTCACGACAGATGAGATCTCCAAAGAGGGGGAAACGAAGCTGGGGGTGCGGCCAGGTACAGTGGGAGAAGGTGAGAGGTGGAATCACCGAAAAATAATAACAATTGAATATTTTATGAAATAATTACAAAAACATTTTAAAACTGGAAATGGGCTTTCGGGTTGGCCCAATACCTAACTTGATCACCCAAATCCAAGATGCAAATGAATTTTTAAGGGGGAAAAAATTCATTGGTTGTTTTAATAGTAAACTTAAGGTCATTTTGGAAGTTGAATGACTTAAAAATGTTGAAAAACGAGGGAGTTATTAAACAAACAAAATTTATTGTCAAAACTGGAAATGGGCTCTCGAGTTGACCCAAATTATGGAAACCCACCATTTCCTTCAAAAATGCATTGAAAACCCCCAAAAAAGCAATAATGTAAATTAAATAAAAAAAATACCTTTAAAATATGTCATGTATGTGACAATTCTCCCCACCATGATGGACTTTCCGCCCCGGAAAGTCAACATGATTCTTGGTTGGTAAACAAGAATGGGTACTCTTCCTCGACCCATGAATTTCGCTCCCAAGTCTCATGTGTATCAATCCCATGCCACCATAGAACCCGAACTAATGGAATAGACTTCCCTCAAAGTATCTTCTCTTGGGATTCCACAATTTTTACTGGCCTCTCAACAATATACAAGTCAGGCTCTATCTCCAATTCTTCCCAATTCAACACATGGGACGGATCCGGGTTATATTTCTTCAATTGAGAGACGTGGAAGACATCATGGATGGACGTCAGCTGAGAAGGTAAGGCCAACCTGTATGCCCCCTTTCCAATACGCTCGGTGATCTCAAAGGGCCCTACATACCGTGGAATTAACTTACCTTGCTTCCCCAATCGACGATGGCCCAAACGAGGGGCCACTTTTAAGAATACCCTATCACCCACAGTAAACTCTAGGTCTCGACGCCTCCAATCAGCATAAGATTTATGACGACTCTGAGCTGTCAATAAGCGCTTCCTGATCAATTTGACCTTCTCAGAAGTCTCCTGCACAAGGCTCGACCCCAATAGTGAAGTCTCTCCTACCTCATCCCAACATAGGGGGGACCGACATGGCCCACCATAGAGCGCCTCAAAAGGGTCCATTCGAATTGAGGATTGGTAACTATTATTATAAGAAAACTCAACAAATCCCAAATGGATATCCCAAGAACCTCCAAAGTCCAAGACACATGCACGAAGCATGTCCTCCAAAATCTGATTCGCCCGCTCTGTCTGACCATCCATCTGAGGGTGGTACGACGTGCTCATCTTAATCTGAGAGCCCAAGGCCTTTAGAAGGCCTTCCCAAAATCGAGAAGTGAAGCGGGGGTCTCTATCCGAGACAACAGCTGATGGTACACCATGGAGTCTCACCACCTCTTGAAGATACAAATGTCCCAACTCATCCACTTTAGATGTATCTCTGATCGGAATGAAGTGGGCTGATTTGGTCAGACGATCAATCACCACCCAAATGGAATTCTTACCCCGAGGTGTACGAGGTAAGCCAACAATGAAGTCCATGGCAACCTCGTCCCACTTCCAGGTAGGAATGGGTAATGGTTGGAGCAAACCAGAGGGCCTTTGGTGCTCTGCTTTCACCTGCTGGCATGTGTAGCATCTCGAAACAAAGTCTGCAATGTCTCGTCTCATACCAGGCCACCAAAAATGCCGACGGACATCATAATACATCTTAGTGGCACCTGGATGGATAGCCCACTGAGACTGGTGGCTATCATGCATCACTGCCTTCCGTAGAGATAACGGTACTACTAAACGGCCCTTGAAGCACAAGATGCCCTCAGGAGACGACGACCAATCAGAGGATGTCTCCCCACCATGAAGAAACTGCCTAGATCGCTGACAAAGCTCATCACTAGGTTGTTCCCGCTGAATCAACTCCAATAGAGAAGGATTCAACTGGACACTCGCCAAGAATGCCCCTCCACTGTGTTCCCCAGCCTCCACATGCATTTGAGAAAAGAGCCCCATCAATGTCCACTCATCACTAGACTTCCTCAAAGCCTGCACTGGAACTCTTCTGCTCAAAGCATCGGCCACCACATTACCCTTGCCTGGGGTATAGACAATGTCAATGTCGAACCCCTACAAGTAATCGATCCAGCGACGTTGCCTCAGGTTGAGGTCCTTCTGCGAGAAGATATAAGCCAAGCTTTTGTGATCAGAGTAGACCACAAACTTCTCGCCAAAGAGGTAGTGACGCCATGTCTTCAAAGCATGCATCACCGCTGCCAACTCCAAGTCATGGGTATGGTAGTTCTTTTCATGTGGTCGGAGTTGGCGAGAGCCATAAGCCACCACGTGATCATCCTGCATAAGCACGCACCCAAGAACCATACCTGAAGCATCACAATAAACCACATAACCCTTCCCGGCCTCAGGAAAAATCAGCACAGGGGCGGTAGTCAACCATCTCTTCAGCTCCTCGAATGATGCTTGACATTATGTACCCCATACAAACTTTACCCCTTTCCGGGTGAGCGCAGTCATTGGTGATGCAAGCCGAGAGAAATCCCGAACGAATCGCCTGTAGTAACCAGCCAGGCCAAGGAAACTCCTGATCTCGAACACATTCTTCGGCTGCTCCCATGACATAACCGCACTAATTTTCTCAGGGTCCACTGAAACTCTGTGCTCTGAGATCACATGCCCCAGAAATCTCACCTCTCTGATCCAGAAGGTGCACTTTGACAACTTTGCATAGAGGCGGTGATCCCGTAATGTACCTAAAACGATCCTCAAGTGATGTTCGTGTTCCTCCTTAGGGCTAGAGTATACCAGAATATCATCCACGAACACCACAATAAAGGAATCGAGATACTAATGAAACACCCTATTCATGAGTGCCATAAAGACTGCTGGAGCATTGGTCAATCCGAAGGGCATGACCAAATACTCAAAGTGGCCGTACCTGAACCAAACAGTTGTCTTTGGGATATCTGACTCCTTCACCCTGAGTTGATGATACCCTGAACGCAGGTCTATCTTTGAGAACCACTTTTCTCCCTTCAACTGGCCAAACAAATCATCTATTCTGGGCAAAGGGTATTTGTTTTTAATTGTTACCTTATTCAGCTTTCGGTAGTCAATGCACAGACGGAGGGATCCATCAGCCTTTTTTGCGAACAACACAGGAGCGGCCCAAGGACAGACGCTCGGGCGAATGAATCCTTTGGATTCTAAGTCGTCCAGCTGCATATTTAATTCCCTCAACTCAGTGGGGGCCATGCGATAAGAGGGAAGAGATATCGGCTGTGTTCCCGGCGCCAGATTAATCGAAAACTCCACATCCCGCTCTGGGGGCAAACCCGAAAAATCATCCGGGAATACCTCTGGAAACTCATTCACTACATGAGGTAGTGAACCATTAGAAGAAATACCATCTTCTAGCATGATCGAAGATAACTGGAAGATAATACTTCCCAACTCTGGGAGTGGAGGCCCTGTGCGACCTGACCGAGGATCCCATTCACCATGAAAAACCTGACGACTCCCGTCAGGTGCCGTGAAACTCACACGCCTTCTATAGCAGTCGATGTGTGCCTGGAAGTGAACTAGCCAATCCATCATGAGTATGACATAAAAAAGGTCCATATCTAAGACCATAAGGTCCCACTCCATCTCGACCCCTGATACAGAAAGTGCACATGAGGGGCACATAAGGCCCTGCTCCTTCTTCTTTCCCAGCGGTGTCACCAACTCCATCGCGAAAGACATCAACTCAGTTGGAAAATTCAGAATGTCCACAAAATGGGCAGAAATGAATGAAATAGAGGCACCAGTATCAAAAAGAGCAGTAGCAATAGAAGATGCAATCAGAACGGTACCTCGAACTGTCTACGGTCCCGCCTCTGATCCTACTGGTGTCTGATCCACTGCATGGAGGTGTCCAGTATCTGTCTGAGGACGACCGCTAGCCTGAGGCTGTGCCCTGAACTGGATCTGCCCAGAAGATGATCCAACCCTTCCACCACGACTTCCAAATCGAGATCCCCCAGTCCTCGATGGCTCAGACTGTGCTGACACTCATTTTGAAGCCACTGAACCAACCCCACTCGGAAGTGGACGTGCCACACCACAAAAACGCTGCAAATGACCCATACCTCCACAC
Organism: Viscum album; assembly: GCA_963277665.1. Taxonomy (NCBI): domain Eukaryota; kingdom Viridiplantae; phylum Streptophyta; class Magnoliopsida; order Santalales; family Viscaceae; genus Viscum; species Viscum album. The sequence continues at coordinate 397,065,774 of OY728161.1, forward strand.
TGGAAACAAGGCTTCGGAGGAAGTGGACAAGCTGGTCGGATATGCCCAGGCCTCCCACATTGGTGGCACACGACCGATCTTGCATCAGAAGCAGCAGAAGAAAACTGCCTGGAAGAGTGGCCTGAACTGCCCCCTCCTTTCTTCACATGATCCTCCCGCTTCCTTTTCTTCTCTGAGGAGATACCACTTCCCACTGCTGATACTGAACCATAGAAACCAGCCATGCCTTTCCTATCAATCTCCACCATGCACGCTCGATCAACAACCTCAGCATAGGTCCTCAGCTTAAACAAGAACACCTGGGAGTATATCTCTGGTCGCAAGCCTTTCTCAAACCTCTGGGCCTTCGCCTGCTCATTAGAGACAATTTCTGGAGCATATCGAACCAACTCAGCGAAACGGTTGGCATACTCCATCACAGATAGATTCCCCTGAACAAGCTCCATGAACTCTCTAGACCTTGCATAAGCCAATACCTCAGGGCAGTACTGTTCATTGAAGACAGCCTTAAAATCACCCCAGCGCATCTGCTCATTCTTCCCTGCCTGAAGCACTGACTCCCACCACTTACGGCTTGGAACCTATAATAGAAATGAGGCACACTTCACCCTGAGCTCCTCGGGGGTTTCTAGGAACTCAAACATACGCTCAATCTTCTCGAGCCATTCTTCTGCTTCCTGGGGTTCTGAGCTACGTCGGAAGGTAGGAGGCTTGTTTTTCAGAAACTCTTGTGCTTTATCTTTTCTTGGACCTGTATCTTCTGTCCTAATAGGAATAGTGGTAGGAGCCGGTCCCTGTCCCAAAGCTTGGACAGCCCGAACCACAGCCTCCACGAGCCTCTGATCAATCGGTGTGGGATAACTCTCTTCAACATCCTCTTGTGGGCGCGTGGGAGCTTTGCGGGGAGGCATGTTGCTACAAAATGCAACAGCCACAAAACAATAGTCAATACCATAATTATGAAACTTTTAATCTAATACATCCATTATAAATAAACTAAACACATTCCAGTAAAAAAAAGAAACAACTACTTCATATCCGCCTGATGTCCACATGTGGTCTGCAGCCCACATGTATCTCCTGGAAGTGAAGTCAATTCATAAATTACAACATCCAATGGTGACTCAAGGTCTTCTATGAGAGGTGTGGGCTAGGAACCTTACTCACAACCAAAACCATGAGCCCTGATAGTCCTAGCTCCGGTCTATCCCGACTCATCCCAAAATAGCAATATAACCCAAAAACTTTAACCTCCTCTGATACCATTTTGTCACGTACCAGATCTGGTCGCCACCATTAATGGCACCAAACCCGGCCAATGACAAGGCCCGAAGGGCATTACCTATCCCCACGGGCTGGCACATGTTCCCGGGTATAAAACAATATGATTTCGGAACGATTTACCTGAGTATGAAAGCATAAAACAAATAAAACAATCAATAATAAAATTATGAAATTTCCATGCTAAACCATTCTTAACAAAACCAGATCTGAATACATATGTTTAAAGACACTACAAGTGGTCCAAATACGAATAATGACAACATTAAGACATCCCCAATCACTTCACACAACAAGGGTGTCATCACCCACAAGCCTTCTCCACAACTCTGCCCCAACGATGGGGATTAACACCCTGAAGCGCCATCACCCTTAGCCTTCCCTTTACCTGAGTCAAGCATAAGAAGTTCTACTTACACCCAAGGGGTGTAAGTAGGGTGTGAGCCTAAGCCCAATAGGTTACCACCAGAAGATTCCAAAGAGGATGCAATACAATGGGAACAAAACTAGCAATTTTAACACACAAGGTGAAACAATGTTAAAAATTTCAAGAAAAGCAACTTTCAAATGAAAACTGTTTTCAATCCAAGAATTTCAGAATGATAACACATTAAATAAACATGTGAGCTACTATAATGTACTGCCAAAATATCCCACAACAAGGGTAAATAATACAATTCTAATGAGCACAAAAATTGGGAACACCCCTAGGCAACTAGATAGTCTCGGGCCCTATGTACCTCGTACCTCGGTGTAAAGTATCCAAGTCACAATCATTTCCCGTGCACGAGCCACTAGTAGGGAACAAACCCATAACCTTGTGGTCCCCAAATAACATCCACATAGTTCAGTTAGTGTTGTCGTTATCCATTTGCTCAGTGAAACAGGGACACAACCCATCCGGTCCACTAGCCGTACTAGTACATATCCGCCCACCTAAGTACCTGGGATTCCCCTTTTTGTGCTCAAACAATTTCAGCAAACAACACACATACTTTTTCATGTAAATTATCACTACTGGTCACAAACAAATAGCACAGTAGCTACACACATTCTATATCATTTGAAACAGTCAATTAAATATTTTGATCTTCAATAAAACAACCTCTCAAAACATCACATTGTTTTGCACCCAAAACACTTTAAAATATCCACTTTTCACAGTATGTGAACACTTGTAAGTCATCAAAACAAAATTTCAGTTCAACACAACTTAATAAAACCAAAAATTCAGTTATGGGGCAGCCCAATGTTAACCAAGAAATTATATATTTTAAAAACCACCATTTTCACACCAACATGGCACTTAATGCCCATTTTCTTCTCAAACACAATTTAAACAAACTTTTTCAGCCACAAACAAAAAGAATAAATATTTAAAACATTATTTTAATTCCTAATACAGTTCAACAAAATCAACTATGTAATTAGAGTTCATCACAAAATGAACCAATAAAATACTTGCATGAAAAACCCTCAATTTCACCAAAAATTGTAACATAAAATTCATTTGCATTGTAAATGCAACTAAAACAAATTTTTACAGAAACATTAAAATTAAATAAGCATTAATTCACCCTCAACACAGAAATTAAATTCTCAAAAATTGCACACACAATGGAATCACCTACCAAAAGATTCAAGAACCGCAAATCCTAGTGCGGAACTTCAACCGCACGACCACCGCGCCACAAGGAAGTGATATCAAACCTAAAACCAGAGGATTGAACCATGAATCCCAAAATGAAACCCTAGGCCCGATGCCCTAGCTTCTGGAAATTTGGGGATTCAAGAAAAAAAAAGATAAATCTCAAGGAAAAGGAGAGAACTAGAAGGATAGTCACTTACTTGAGAAAACTGGATGTTTTTAGAAACCAGAGAAGTTAGGCCCTAATTCACGATATATGCGATCTCCAAAGAGGGGGAAACGAAGCTGGGGGTGCGGCCAGGTACAGTGGGAGAAGGTGAGAGGTGGAATCACCGAAAAAGAATAAAAATTGAATATTTATGAAATAATTACAAAACAATTTTAAAACTGGAAATGGGCTTTCGGGTTGGCCCAATACATAACTTGATCACCCAAATCCAAGATGCAAATGAATTTTTAAGGGGGCCAAAATTCATTTATGGTTTTAATAGTTAAATTAAGGTCATTTTGGAAGTTGAATGAGTTAAAAATGTTGAAAAACGAGGGAGTTATTAAACAAACAAAATTTATTGTCAAAACTGGAAATGGGCTCTCGAGTTGACCCCAAATTATGGAAACCCACCATTTCCTTCAAAAATGCATTGAAAACCCCCCAAAAAAAGCAATAATGTAAATTAAATAAAAAAAATACCTTTAAAATATGTCATGTATGTGAAATTACCCCTATAATCCACATTGATGAAACACCATATATATTCCTCTATAGGTACTCTTTATACCCCCTTTCCAAAATGGAAAACCTTATGGGATCATTTAATGAATTTGAATGAACTACTAGCACAGCTCGTCAGTGATCCTCAATTCTATATACTTTCATATCACAAAAGATTCACTTACTGATAGCAGCCTTATTTAATATCTTAGATAAAATAGGTAGGTGAATGAAATTCACCATAGTAAGGATGGAATACATAATCCAATCCTTGAAATGTCCTGTATGTTTAAGATAATCATCAGCTGCAAGCAGTGAAAATCATAGTAACTCTATGAAACATGATTAATTCACCAAAATTGTTGTATAAATTTCCTTGATATTTATTAATTCCCATTTTTGTACAGCTCTAAGTGTATGTGGGAATAATTTTTCATATAATGTAGTCATTAAATCCACTCATACCATTCTGTGATGGAAAACAACATTGGTAGTTACATACCATGAACACCAAGCTAAACCAAAAAACATTAATGAATCATGATTTACCTTTTTCTAAAGTGGAAAATATTTATGATCAAAGAAAGATAATGTGGAATAAATCCATGATTCATTATCCCATGTAACATTATCCCCCAAGATGGTATGAGGATATTGTTTATGATCTCACTGGTCAGATCATCCATCCGAGGTGTAAGTTATGGAACACCCATAATGGATTGGATTAGACATAAGAAACTATCATGGGTGTGAGCTTCAGTTCCTAGAATAGTTACAATATGTGCTGCTACAAGTGGCTTGGATGATGGTAAGACAAGAAACTCAGGGCCCACCACATCTGGAGCATTTTCATTTCTACCATCTCGGTGTATGGAAAGTGTACTTCATGGAGGCACTGGTCTAAAATTCAAATCACCCAATGTAGAACAATATTTTAAGCATATATACTACAATAATTGGAAGAAACTTAATGTTAAGAAATGGATCACAAACCATGGTATCTGATCCCAACTACCCTCAAAGATTGATATGTATTGGCATGTTCCCATGTATAAATAACAAGGGTTCTAGTAGTTTAAGGGACAACTTTACCTTTCCTCACCATTTATTGGAACCCATTTTAAATTATAAATATGATTTGCTTTTATAGTTTCCATAATCTTATTTATTGAAATCATGGTTTATTTAAAATGGATCTATGTTCCTAATGAATGGAGTCTCATACAACTTATCAATGAAATTTAAATTCATTTATTTTTATTATGATGGATCGACTTAGTAAATTAAACATTCAATCCTAGGAGGGTCCATAATACTCTTTATTTGAAACATGAAATCACTCAATCACCAACATAAAAAATAAAATGTATAATATAACTACAACAACATCACTCAAAAATATAAGTCGCAGAGAACAATTTAAGAGATTAAATAATCTTATACTGAATGGAAATATTCCTAACAAGTTAACTCGAGGTACCTATAATGATGGATGAACAATTATACCTACCCTCTTAACGATGTTCCAATGATGGAATAAATATATCAATAAAAATAATAACAATAACCAAAACACATCATGAAAATCACACAAATTTGAAAGGATATCACCTATAATAATAAAAATAATAACCAAAATTATATTTCAGAAACATGGAATTTACCATAAACATGGGTTTTCTATTTCAAATAATCGATTTCAACCTTGTTCCAAATCATTCATAAATTGTAAAAAAATTCAATAGATAGTAGTTAAAATTTACATAATCTGAATCCAAATTGTTACATCCTAGAAATATATTCTACTCAAAGGTTACCTAATCCCATTTGGCCTCATACCTACTAGCCAATCTCCATGAATTCCAGAGGCTACCGATTATTAGTGAGGTCCTAAGGTGTATAATTTTAGAGATGATGCTATAATTTTAATACTTATTCATAAAAGAATAATGAAGTAACCGGTAAACAAGTTGAAAAATATGTAAATTGATTGGACAATATAATCATATTGGAATAATAAACAACTAAAACAAAAAATTCTCATATAAAAACGTCGATGATGATATTCCATGTGTCTATAAATCTAGATGATAAAGATAACAAGCATCAAAATATACATTATATATAAAAGTAGGAAAAAATAATGAAAAAACATTCATCATCATTCTGAGTTCTAGCATAGTCATCTGCTACCATCTCTATAATATGAAAGAATGCAATTGATTTTCTAAAGAAATAAAATGTCCTATGACAACAGCTACATACATGTAATTTTTTCAGGTTCAAATGATTTCCCAGATATGCTATGCGATAAATATAAATATGCCACTATTATCCTCAACTATAATATCTATCACATGTAACATTAATTTAAACAATGTAGAATTATTAATTTATATATTATTGAATATACCGAAGTACGTAATTTATCCCTTAGCAGGTGTTCGAACATTTAAATAGTTCATTAATTAATAATGTTCCATTTTATATATTTATGTAACATGAGGTAAATAAAGATATAACATCCTAAAAAATAGTGATAGTGAGGGATGCATGACATTACTACACATCATATAATTATAATAATACTAAAGTGGTTCCAACGAAATAACCATCATACTCTTGATCACAGTGGTCATCAAATCTGACGTATTTGTAGCCTAGATATTTCTCTACGAGTGTAATTCATATACAATCTTTCAAGGAATTATAGAATAGTGTTATTATAAATATGCCCAATGAATACTTCTATGGTGAAATAGGATAAGAAATATCTTAGCCCAAGGATGTATCCATAGTGCCTCATATTGTTATTGTTCATAACAGATCCATGGAGAGTATCCAAGGAATAACAGAAAATAATCGAATGTATCATATGTTGGCATAATTTCCATCCATTAATAGACAAAAATCGGGTTCCATGGTGGGAATCAGCATTGGAAAAATGGAGTCTCAGAATCAGAATGGTGTCCATGAAGGCTCAAGTCATCAACTCGAGAATCCAAAATATAATGGAAGTCTATATAAATTCAATATTTATTTCAATGTCCATATTTTGGATTCCATACAATTTCTTTATTTCATAAATCCATGAAATTTCTGTACTATTTAATACGTTCATTTGTTTCAAGTATTGCCTTTGTTTAGTGTGAAAAGGATACGTGGTATGAAACCATTTAATTATTGTCTTATATGTCACAATCATTTAATAAGCCTCACAATTATTACTTCTATTATATATGTAATTGGGTTCTATGAATGTGAAACCAAGATATTCGAATATATTAAATTATTTCATGACATATATACAATATGATTTCTATTTCATTTTTAAGTAGATTTATCAAATTAATGCAGTAACCATAGGTCGGTAGAGTGGAAGGAAACATCCAAAAATACATTCATTGATTCAAAAATTTATCTAATTCGAGGATCTTACCACTAGAATCATCAATCCACACACCCAAATGGTGGATATAAATTATTTTCATATCAATATTATCCAATTATGTAAACCGCCCAACATTGGGTGGTCATCATTGATGTCATAACATCCAATGATATCTGAAATATTTAATTATAATACTAGATTATGATTTCAATGATAATAAGAATGATCCATTAACTAAATTGATGAAACCTGATGAAATCAATACACAGCAACATGAAAATTTATGAAATTATGAAAGCGGGGGGATGACCTATAGATGAGCTACCTCATACTCGTATGGTTGTCCTCATTTATTTTAACCCTCATGGTTGTCCTGCATATGATGAAATATTAAGAATATTGCAAGTACATAAATATAAGAAGTATGATCCTTTATATAAATAGAATTTTTTAGAATAATAATAAGAAATAACGGAAAAAAAGGAATCGAGTACTTACTAGTGCAGAAAAAATGAGATTAAAATAGCTTCAATTAGACTCAACATGAAAAATATATTGAGAAACCTATGCTAGATCCAAAATTTCATATCAAAAGTAAGAGAGACTATCCATTTTTGTAGTAATTAAATAATTTCATAGGATTTGTTAATCTAATTAGATAATTAATGGGATTTTACCAAAATAACCACAAAATGGGAAACACATTATTTGGCCGCATTGTTGGCCAAAATGTGTACCAACTGTGAGACTTCTTATATAGTGAGTTGGAACATTAATTATTAGGCCACATTGTCAGGGAAATCATTCTATAACCTTGATAAATATTACTACAATATATCTATATTTTTGGAAGGGTGATTCTCCCAAAATCGTACAGTTTTTCCAATTTTACGCCCTATAAGAGTACACTAGCCAATCTTGCATAGTTATAACTAACTATGTGGCATGTTCTATATAGTTTATTATAACAATGAAAAAAGTATTCATATAAGAAAATGAGTTATGGGATCCAATCAAGCCCCGGACACCACTGATACACCCTAGACGTCATTTGGCATCCGCATTTGGTAAAAAATAATGAATTATACTGAAATTATATCGATCCATACCTGATTCAAAAACCAATTTCGTTAACATTATATAAATAAATTCAATCATTATGTAAATATAATATATATTCATTATATATATATATTATTAAATATAATATATACATATAGGAAAATGAAGTATACCGTTCATATTGATGGAGTTCTGAATGTATTCATGGATAGCGTTTTCAATTATCAGGTTATGGAATGATAAAATGGAAATTATTAAATAATTATACAGAAAAATTATTATATCATTTATATTTATTATATATGTTTATATGAATTTTTTAAATATTCATTATTATCAATGTAATATGGATGTGGAACGTTAATCACATTTCTTCATGGTGGTCATAGTCTACACCTATAAAGAAATCAATGTTCTCATTTTTTAACTAATGGGAATAACATAGATAATGGTTTCTTCATCATAGTTATAAAAATTAATTATATTTAAGATAAATAATAAATTGTTTTTAATGGAAAACAATATATTTTGAAAAGGTATAAATAGAAAATTAGATAATAATTATCGATTATGTAATGTACATATTCATTGAGAAACCACTTCTTGATTACACATTAATATTGAAAGGATGGTTTTTTTTAAATAAAAAATCCATAATGTGGTTAATATATATATTCCATTAGTATTGTAGGTATTATCCAAAATATAAGGCTCATAATATGTGAGTAAGATAGTAGAGGAGGATATCTATTATAAATTATGGGAGGGGGACTCCTGAAAATAAATAATGTTCTCAAATAATATAATTTCATTTTCCATTACAATTGGATAAAATCTGATATAATTATAGTATAATATTAGGATAAGTCTAAAAAACCTCATATGATGAAATTTTGACACATTTTTGTTATGTTTTTACCATTATCTTAGAGGTTTAACCCTATGTTTACCCTTCTAACAATTATCATGGTGTCATTATTTTTTACAATTAATGTGTTTGAAAATTTACCGTCACGAGACATGTGATCCTATTAATAGAAAAATATTGACATTTTCAACCATACATCCTTTATTTTTAGGAATATAATAATTTTTCATTTTTTAATTCATAAAAAAATACTATTATTTACGATATATCATTAAAAACATTTTTAGAAAAACATGAGATATTAAAATATTATATTTTCCTACCTCAAAATAATTTCTAATAAATTTTTTTATTTTAATATAAATAATATACCGTCCTAAAATAATCCTTCAATAAATTTTTATATGTTAAATCTCATTTAAAAAATGTTCATTTTGCTTAACCCATTTGGTATTCAAATTTAACATTAAGTATGGTAATGATTTTTTGAATTTAAAATTATTTTAATTTTAAATATATTTTTCCACTATGAACATAATTTACCAAGGTATGAAATTTTTTTATCATACTATATGTACTATTTCACGATTATATTATTTTAAATTTTTTTAAATCTTATTTAATATAATATATTATTAATTATATTTCATGATCTATTCACATAATTGGACATTGAAAAAATGTGACATACATTTAATATGAATATAAATCATAAACACATCAATAATATATTATATTTATCGAAAACATTTTAGGAGAACATTATTTCACTTACAAACTATTAATTTTGTAGTTTTTAAAATCATTTACTTGATATTATTACATCACCAAAAAGAACACTAATAGTATTGAATGTGTAGTTATGGTAATTATGGAATCAATAAAATGTTAAAATTTATTACAATAAGAAAAGTAAATAATTTTAGTTATATATAAACCCTTATATTTTAAAATAAATATACTGTCTAAAAATATTATGGATTATTTTATATTTTTTTATTTGACCTTTCTAATCTTATTTATGCATAAAATAAGTATTTCGATAAGTGAATAATTATATAATCCCAAAATTAATATATAACCCTCAAAAATAAAAAATAATATATAATGATTAGTTATAAATTTTAAAACTGACTTCAACCTTCTAAAATTTTAACTTTAGTATAAAAAATTTGTATTATCCATTAAAACAGATGAACGGTGTCAGAACTGAAAATGAATATCAAATTTATCATTCAACATATAATATTTTATTTGTTTTGTTATTGTTTTTAATTATATTTTAGTACATCACCATAAATTATTCATTCCATATGTTTAATAAATCCTCACATCATATATATATATATCTTGTAATTATTAAAATACCATATTTATAAAAAAAAATTATTCATTATATATCAAAAAATTAATTTGATTACTAAAATATTATTTATCAATAATATGATAGTTATTTAATTTAGGAATTGAAAATATAATTCAATTTCTTCCAATTCAGTTAAACTTTTCCCCATAAATCTATTTTATCAAAAATTCCTAAAATAAAATAGAAATAAGTTTTCTTAATATAGGTGTAATTAATCCAAAACAATTACATATAAAATATAAAATATAATGATGATTGAAAATTATTTTATTATATAAAATATTTAGAGTAGTTAATGATGTTTTTTATTATATTAAATTAATAATTGTATTTTTTGTTGAATATAATGACAATATAAATTTCATTTAATATTCACAATTCACTGAATAATAAAAATTTTCAAAAAAAATAATAAAAAATCACTATATGATAACAGGTACATGATTATTTAACAAATGATATCATTTTTATAAAATTAAATATCATTATAATTAATAAATTAATTATAATATTTTCTCATAACATGAAATGAAAATAATTTCTTAATGAAATGTTTTTTTGGAATAAAATGTCAACTAAAAATTGAATTCTAGCTTACTAATGAATTAATCCGATAACATTCATTGAAAAAGAACATTTTAGGTAGTTCATAATGTTTATTGTATTATTTTTACTTTAATATTCAATGACTAGGTTATGACAATCAAATTTAAATAATAATATTTTTTTGGTTCATTTATATAGTTTGTTATGTATCTTATACAATATCAAAGATTATATTTATATTAATATATCATGATATAATCACACTCTAATTCCATGGTTATTTATTATTATTGACTAAATTAAATTTTTGAAATACTTATCGACGAATCATATTAATCTATATTATTTTTAAAAATATATTTCCCCATATTCATGTTTTGTCATATCCTAGTGACCTATTCCACAAAAAATGTTGATGGTATATCCTCCTACTAAGTGTTTTATCTATAATATTTTTTTAATTTTGATTCCCCATGTTATGAATATGATTAAAAGTCATTATATATATAGAATTATTTCTACTAAAAAAATATTTTATGGAATTATTATCATGTATCATCAAATTATTTTCTTTTGTTACAGATTATCAATGACATTAATCCTCACAATAATATAAATATTTTTCTATTAATGTTTTATATACCAAAATTGTGTAATGTAAATATAAGTTTACATTGGTTCATATAACATAGCTTTGAATATAACATTTAATTATTTTGTTTTAGTAATATATCAGGGATTGTGTGTTGGTGGTGCCTATGTTGGAATCAAAAACGAAGTAGAGTTATTTTTTTGATAATATAAGTCATATTTATTACAAATATAATACATTATTTAAAATACTAGTGTTTTCTATATGGATAAATTTTTACTACATGATAATATTTTGAAAGTTTAGTAATGTCTTGATTTTTTAGTCTCCCTATAAATGGAATCCGTAAATGTATATATCAGGTTGATGCATAATTAGAACCAATTGTACCTCATTGCAATAACCCTAAAAGGGGTGTGTTGGATTTAAATAAAACCATTGTGTATGCTTAAAAGTTAAGAATATGACTACAACCATTTATAAACACTCCAAATGGATATGATTTGGATAATTAAAAATACTCTTTAGGAAAAATTATGTATTATTTGAGAAGAAGATAATGATACGCTAAGACAATATAATATAAATATTTCAGTATACAACCCAGGTTACATTAATGGAGTCATTGGTTAATCCAATTATATAGTGTATAAATAGTGAATCATTGGTTTAAATAACATTTTTATTAGAGAATAAGAAATATTATCCAGTGTTCGTATTTATTAGATCATTTATTTGAATTTTAGTTCACATTATCATATATATATATATGTGTGCGTGCGTGTGTGTGTGTTTTGGTTTGAAATAATATCATTAAAATTAATATGTGATTGGTTTTTCCTTATAGAATCATATAACCAAATAAGGATGAATATTTTTTATAATTTTATATATAATTTAATATCTGAATAGATAAATATTATATAGGAGATTAATAATCTCTTTGTATAAATTTTATAAGGGTATTATATTAATATATATTATGTCATGATTCATTTCCATCTTCTATATACCAATAGTTATATTCTGTAGTATGTGATAAATAAAATATTAGTGACCAAAATTGTTTTGGAAAATATAATTCATGTTTATTTTACTATATATAATTTTTTAAAAAGTATATTTATATTTTTTGATTGATTTTTTTCACATGGAAAAATTGGATAAAAAACTGTTTAATAATTATTTATTATAAATTAGGACATCATTACGAATGTTACAACCAAAATAAAGCCTCACGAAAAAATATATACAATAAAACATTATATTTTGGAAAAATAAATTTAAAATATATAAATATAACTAAAAAATATTAATAATAATTGATTTATTACAACATCCAAAGCTTCCACTATATGTTTCCCTTTGAAAAATACAATAGCTTCCACTGCACGCAACTTTGAGATCCTAACACAACATGACATATCAAAATAGCTGTTATGAATAGTAAACCCAATTTTTGAAATTTTATAAATTTTATCCTTCAAAATGGACTTCATGTCTGGATTTGGAATATCAAAATTATCCTAGGGTGAAAATTTGGTATTTTTCTGAAAATATTCAATTTATGATGAATAGTGAAAATTATAAAATTTTAATTAAAAATAATTTTTTTAATTTAGATAATTAATAGTGATAAATTATGTATTTGAGTGATTTTAAAATATATTTAGAATATTTTTTCCATTTAATATAATGTTGGTAATTGGAAATAATTTCACATTTAAACCGGACACAAACAAGTGCCAATCTTTTGATACTTATTATCTCTTAAAAACACGGTTTTTGTTTTAACAACATGAATTGATTTTAAATTAATTATTGATACTTCTGTGTTTTGAATTTAGAAAGATTTATTCCATATTTAGAATCTGGAGGTATAAATTTTTTAAATAGGTAAATTTTATATTTATACATTTTGAATAATTACTTCGGTAAATTTTTTTTTACTGTGGTTAAAGGGTAAATACTGTAAATAAGGGTAAAATAATAATATATTAATAATATTAAATTACCATAAAACATGTCCTAACCATATTGGTTGAAACATGTCCGACAATTTTCATCATTGGGTCTGTTTTGGGACCCCATGGATTCACTTGTATATGATAATGACACTTTATATTAATTATTTTGAAGTAAATACAAAAATGACAATAGCATATATCTTATAGGAAAAAAAATTTACATATGGTTATATATGTTATATTTTAGACTATAAATATTCATTATAAAGATAAAATGACTTCATATATAATGGTATTTTATTTATAATTTTTAGACATTGAATAATTAATTTTATTTATGACACAATAATGATGAAATATTTTCCTTATTATGAATGAATCAAATAATTGGTATTATAAATATTATAATAAATGAAATTTGAATGTTTTTATGCCTTCCACGAATTTAATTGATTAATATGACATGTTAGGATTTATTGAAAGAATTTTTATCGAATTAATAATTTTTTTAACACTTTATCAAAAATCTATTATTAAATATTGTCAAAATTGACATAAATGAGTTTTTAAAACAAGTATTATATTATTAATTAATATTACATTCCTAAAAATCTATGGATTGGTCAAAAGTATTATATAATTATAGGTTTATCATTAATGGACCACTTTGGGGTTTATTTGATGTATATATTAATTTTATTAACTATATAATATAAAAATACAAAGTGACATGGTAAATGTCAATCTAATTAACTGAGAGTTAAAACTAAAAGATAAGGTACATGTAATGACCCAAACCTATCTAAAATCTATTGGTTGAAAGTATTTAGACTCATCCCCACCTTATACTGTGAATAATCCACTTTGGAGCCATTACAAACCGAATATTAATTTATTATAAAATAATACATTAAGTTTTCATAATGAGGCCCTCCTCCCCCTTATAAAAGGACATCAATTCTAAAAAAATCTTCACACCTTCAAGGCATTTTGTTTATCCAAAAACTGCCCAAATACCCTATAAAATATACTCCCTTAATCCTATAGTCCTTCCTTTAGCCATTAATTCAACCTAAAGAGCCCTTTTGATCAAATCAAAAGGAAGAACACGAAAAGGAGGTAATGATTTCACCACCCTCTTTCATGTTCCTTTCTTCTTCCACTTCCTTTTTCATTTTTGTTACCATTATAAAATAATAAATCCCATATTTTATATATACTGTTATGTTATTATAATTATGTTTCAACCAAATTCATTATTCTATTCAACTTTTGAATGACATGTCACCATACGTTCGTACGTACGGCTTACCGTCTCCACGTCATGGTGTAATTTTTATTCAATACTTTATTATTTGGATGGGTATAATAATGATGTTTATTTGATGTAAATAATAAATATAACATGATAAGGATTCTGTATATATGATATAAAATCCAATTATATTTTATTTTAATATCAAAAAAATGATATTTTTGCTCGTGCGTACGTACAGAATTCCGTCTCCATGACGCGATGAGATTCATTTCCAAGTTCACCATTCATCGATAATTATAAAAATATATATTACTAAGATGAATGTAATATATGATATAATAATTCTACTAGAGATATATATATTTATCTATATAAGTATTTATGAACTTACATATATCTTATTCACTTACTTCCATTCAATACTCTATGAAAGCGAAAACAACATTTATCCATATGTGCGGACTACCGTATCTATAAACAGTGTTTTCCATATCATATATACGTCTATAATACATATTTATATTCTAAATATATATTATATATAAATCATGTTTTATTTTTTGGATGTATTTAAATCATGATCTCAGCGATACAATCAAGAGTAACAAGTTAAAACATGCATTATAAAGAAAGTGATTATTACCCGAAATATTAATATAACATGGGAATTATTATTTAGTGGGTAGTATAAAGTCATTAATGAATAATGTATGATATCATAAATATTAATATAGTTATGTTATAATTTAATAACATATTATAGTCTTTATATAGAAGGTTAAACATACCCTCGACTAATGGAAAGTGCAAGGTAAGGGGTTTTCATCTCACTCCTTAGTCCCGATGGATTCATGACATATTTCCAATATTACCATTTGTGTGGTGTATGTACTAGAAATAATTGTAGTATTTGTGTAATACACTTTAATTAATGTTTATTTACATATTTATTGAATTATACCTCTTTCATGGGGTTAATGTTTCGTAAGTTACCAAATTTGTAAGGGTTAATTTCCCAATATCTTTATTATACGAGGTTGTTTTTATGTAAGTATCTACTAGGACCTAATTAGTATCCATGTCCATGTTTCAGAAAATAGTTTTCAAAGGGATTCTTTTAAGGTAACTTTTACTAAAACATCATTTTAAATGTTTTAATGATTTATTCTTCTAAATCATTCTCATTATTGTCCATATTTTCAAAATGGTTTTAGGAATTTATTTAAATGGAAATTATTGGTTTAAAATGTTATTACTTTTAAAAGATTAAAATTAGAATTGGAAAATTTGATTCAAAAATGACTTTAAATTTCTTCTTTTTTAGATTTTGGGTCTTTTAATTTTTTTATTTAAAACTGAGATTTCTTTTAAAGAGTTTTACAAATCATTTTTATCTATATCAACATCGTTGGATGGATTTTATACTTATTTGAAGTTGATTTATTATGATACAAAACATTCATATTTTATTGAAGGATTTTTGATATGTTTGACTGTGGATGTGTTATTTTTATACCATTCATGGTTTATGGATAATGTATTGAAATTTTGTATGCTATTTTAAACACTAATGTTTATGTTTTGTTTACACCTTTTTATATGAAGAATGCATTGGACTTAGTCAGTGATGGGTGGAGCTGCTATAGCTCTACGATGCATCAGTAGGTCTCCTAAGAAAAACTAATGTTTTGGCAGGAGTCCATTAAAAAATATTATTTGTAGTCTTGGCAGGAGGCCTTGTCTACGCGGTTAATATGGTATGGAATTATGCATTCCATCATTATGAAAGTGGTTATTGATATTAAATGTGATTATTCAACTAGTTTAATATCAATGTGAATAAGAAAATGACATTATTTCATTTTATTTCTGCAATATTATGCTGAAGTTAAAGTTAAAAAGGTTTTTTTAGTTATACATTGCCTTATATTTTATTCTTATTTATGAAATTTTCCTCTAGATTTTTATCCTTACTCGGTATCTGAGCTCACATATTTCTATGTTTTATTTTTCCTAGGATGTGAAGAAGTATTTTATGAATGACCTGTAGGGATATTATGAGACAATATGGGTGTGGAATATGAAGACAAGATGTGTTGTAGTTTTTTTTATGATGTAATTTAAACTTTATGAATGTATCTACTATTTCCAAGACTACTGAAATAATCGGTATTTTGAGGCATGAATTTTTTGAACATTCCAATGATATGTAATAATGCACCGACTCTGGGTAACTCAGGTCAGGGTATTACAGTTTGTAGCAGAGGAAGTTTAGTACAATCCTTGGAAGGTAGATTTAGATAAAATCTGATTATAGCACATAGACCTAAGATGGACATTGAGGATTAGTATAGAAGAACTTCCTAGAGTTTTTGTATTGTATAGATATTGTGAGTTTTCCACGAAATAAATCTCTGTCTGGATACAATCAGGTAGAGGTGGCTCTGGCATAGATGTATCTAGGGATAAAACCTGAAAACTCCGATTTGAGCTAGACTCGAACGAGAACTGGTGCACGACAACGGGCCTTGCTGCACTCTTGGTTACGACACTCCTGGGGGATATGCTTAGGATAATTCTCATTTTCTTTACAAACTATTATGAAGGGTTTATGAGTATATACTTCCTCAAAGAACACATTTTTATTATTATGGATTATATCTCTAAACTGTTTAATTTATGTTAAGTGTTTTAAAATTTTGGGATTAGGTATTGGTATTCATAAACTAATCTAGTGTATTCCATTGTTTAGAAATAGTACCCAGTATGAGGAATGAGAACTCCAGCAATACGCATGATCCAAAGAGTAAGAAGGATCATACCTTTCATGGTATTAAGCCAGAATTTAGAAGGGAAATAATATCCCACATATTATCATCATATGAAGAAATAATATCATGTTTTGATAAGTTAAGTAAATAATTATTGGAGTCCTATGGCTTATAAGGGAAGCTAGAGAAGGAAAGGATGGTAGAGGGAAGTACAGATAAAGGAAAGAAGGTAAAGAAGGATTTTCCCATATGTGATAACTGTGGAAAGAATAACCTTGGAAAATGCATGAAGGAAATGGGAGTATGTTATAAGTGTGGTGAAAAAGGACACCGAGTACGTGACTGAAAGGGTAAGAAAAAGGTTTCAAATGTAAAATGATTCATCTGTACGATGTTTAGACACTACGCGAACCAATGTACCGGTATTCAGACTATGCTGCAAATGATGCTATTGGATAATAATAAAGTTATGATACTACCACAGATGAAGAGGAATGACTAGTGTTCTTATGTTTTTATTTTGAAATTATTTTATTGAAGTGTTGTACATATTATGTACTGGAAATAAATAAGTATTGTACTGCAGTACTATTTCATTGAGGATATGAGATTTTATGTTACTAAGAAAAGTGACTCTACCGTGAGTTAATCTTTTTGGAAATTACATGGCTGAATTAAAGATGAACCGTAATATGGTTCTAATATTGAGGTACTGATTTTTGAATAAGATATGGTTGATTTTGGTAAATTATAATGGATATTCTTGACTGCCTTGAAACTGATTAATGATTTGTATATTACATCATTGTTCGAGTTTACAAAATTTTTGTATGGATGAAGTATATAAATTATTCTCTAAGGAATAAGGAAGCATGAATTTAATCAATAATGTTTTATGGTGATTCAGGATTTTTTAGTGTTTTAAAAGAATACATGATGAAGGTATTCACATGATATTACGAGGTAAAAAGGATCTACAATATGTTTACCTTTCATATAATTTTTAGACTGAGAGTTTAAAGTAGTATTTTGGATAAGTATAAAGGTTGTAATTGATTATATTTTACATTGGATACTATTGTTATAGAAATTTATGGATATTTATAAAAAGGAAAACACGCAGACCGTGTGACAACCTGTCGCGTTGGACAATGCTGCGGGAATCAAACCCCCAAACATAGTGCAATTGGGATTTATCACCTACCACTAGACAACATGAAGTCCCTGGAATGTATAATGCAATTTTTTTAAGTTTGGATAGATGAATTATAAATTTATTTTTGGAACCCGATAGAGTTAGGATAAATATAATATTTTTGAGTTATATTACCTTTTGAAGTGAAGGATGGGTTTGTGGAAAAAATTTATTAAAGAATGAAAGTCTGCATGACAAGTAATTATATTTCCATACATTCTTAGTAAATCTCATAAATAAATTCGTCAACATTTTGAAAGGTAAATTTAAACAAAAGCGTTGTCGGTTAACTTTTCCTACTGGGGAATCAAAGAACGTTTAACAAAACAAAAGTTTGTGATTTTTTTGTAGTTAACATTCTCCTAATCCTGTTTTCTTCAACTCTTTATCAGGCCATGATGGTTTGTTTCTCCTCCATATACATGTTTTCATAGAATCCATGTTTGGGCTATATTGGGTGACCTTTGTACTTCTCTTTATTTCTTTTAATGTTATATTTTTATTAACACTATTTCTGATAAGGGTTTTCAACAAAGGTACCTTCTATTTTCAAACATTTATTTTCGAAGAAAATTTTAAAATTGAAAGGATGAAATTTATTTAATGAGGGTAGAATGTAACACCCCAAGCTTCCATGGTACGTTTTCCTTTCAATAATGCAATAGCTTGAATTGTACACAACTTCGAGATCCTAACACACCATGACCAATCAAAATAGCTGTTAAGAAAAGAAATACCAACTATTTGTAATTTTATAAATTTTATCTTTCAAAATTGTCTTTATTTTTGGATTAGGAATATCAAAAATAACCTAGGGTGAAATTTTGGTATTTTTCTGAAAACAATTATTTTTTTATGAATAGTGAAAATTACTAAATTTTAATTAAAAACATCTTTTTTAATCAAGACAATTAATAGCGATAAATTATGAATTTTTGTGATTTAAAAGTATATTTTGAATATATGTTTACCATTTAATACAAATTTAGTAATTAGACATAATTTCACATTTAAACATGACATAAACTAGTTCCAATATTTTCATAGTTATTATCTCTTAAAAACACGCTTTTTGTTTTAACAATTGGAATTAATTTTAAAATTAATTACTGCCACTTTTGTGATTCGATTTTAGAAAAATGGATTCTATATTTATAATCAGGAGGTCCAAATTGTGTAAATAGTTAAATTTTATTTTTAGACATTTTGAATAATTATTTCGGTAAATATTTTATTTAATGTGGTTAAAGGGTAAATCCTGTATATAAGTGTAAAAAATTATTATAATAATAATAACCAATTACCCTAAAACATTTCCAAACTATATTGTTTGATACATTACGGACCATGGGAATATTTGGGTCGATTTTGGGACCACATGGATCCGCTTGTATGTGATAACGACACATTATATTAATTATGTTAATGTAAATAAAAAAAGGATATAAGCATATATCTAATAGAAAAACAATTTTTATATAGAGTTATTTATGTCATATTTTATATTATAAATATTAATTAAAAAGATAAAAAGATTTCATACATAATGGTATTTTATTTAAAAAATTTATACATTGAATAATTAAATTTATTTACAACACAACAATGATGCAGTATTTTCCTTATTAATGAATGAATCAAATAATTGGTATTATAAATATTAAAATAAATATAATTTAAATTTTGGATGCCATCCAAGAATTTTACTGATTAATATTACATGTTAGGATTTCCTAAATGAGTTTTTATCAAATTAATAAAGTTGTTATGATTTATCAAAAATCAATAATTAAATATTATCAAAATTGACATAAATGAGTTTTTAAAACAAGTATTATATTATTAATTGATATTCTATTCCTAAAAATATACGGTTAGTAAAAAGTACTTATATAATGATAGGTGTATCATTAATGGACCACTTAGGGGTCTCTTATATGTTTATAGTAATTTTATTAACTATATAATATAAAAATACAATGTGACATGGTAAATGTCAATCTAATTAACTAAGAGTTAAATCTAAAAGATAAGGTTTATATATTGAACCAAACCTATCTAAAATCAATTGGATTAAATGATTTAGACCCATACCCACCGTATAATTTTAAAAATCTACTTTTAAGCCCTTAGAAAATGAATATTTATTTATTATAAAATAATACATTAAGTTTACTTAAAAAGCCTCTCCCCCCTTATAAAAGGACACCACTTCTAACCAATTATTCACACCTTCAAGGCCATTCGGTTCATCCAGCCTCTACCCAAATACCCTTTCAACTATACTCCCTTAATCATATAGGCCTTCCTTTAGTAATAAAGCCATCTTAAAGAGCCTTTTTGATCAAATAAAAAGGAAGAACCTGAAGAAGAGGTAATGATTTCACCACCGTCATTCAAGTTCCTTTCTTCTTCCACTTCCTTTTTCCTTGTTGTTTCCATTATAATATAATAACTCCAGTATATTCTATATACTGTGATGTTATTATAATTATGTTACAACCAAATTCATTATTCTATCCACCCTTTGAATGACATGTCACCGCACGTGCCCAAGTAAGGCTTACCGTCTCCACGTCGTGGTGCAATTGTTATTCAATAAATTATAATTTGTATGGGTATAATAATGATGTGAATTTGATGTAAATAATAAATATAAAATGATAAGGATTCTTTATATATGATATAACATCCAATTATATATTATTTTAATATCAAAAGAATGATATTTTCGCTCTTGCGTACGTACAGATTACCTTCTCCACTACGAGAAGAAATTCATTTCCAAGTTCACCATGCATCGACGATTATAAAAATATATATTACTAATAAGTATGTAATATATGACATAATAATTCTACTGGAGATATATATATTTATCTACATAAGTATTTATGAAATTACATATATCTTATTCACTTACTTCCGTTCAATACTATATGAAAACAGAAACAACATTTATGCGTACGTACGGACTACTGTCTCTATAAGTGGTGTTTTCCATTTCATATATATGTCTATTATACATATTTATATTATAAATATATATGAAATATAAATCATGTTTTATATTTTGGAATTATTTTAATCATGATCTATGTGATACAATCAAAAGTAACAAGTTAAAACACGCACGATAAAGAAATCGATTATTACCTGAAATATTAATATAAAATTGAATTTTTTTTTTAAAGGTTGAGGCGCAATCCTCTATTATTAAATAAAAAGTCATACAGTAGAGATAAAGGAGGAGCAAAACAGCAAAGCAGAAAGAGAAAATAATTCAACAGCGCACTCGAGATCGAGTGTTCATACCATGAATAGATGCTGGAGCACCCGTTTTACTTGGTTGTCTCCCCCTTTTCCCAGTCTTTGCCTGTATCCAGGGACCGCCACCATCATCCGGGACCTCAGACATTAATTCCGTGTTCACAGACATAGCTTCATCCCGATCTTCAATCGGTTTCCTGTCATCATCACTACTAGAAGATTCAAGTAATTCAAACGAGTTATAGGTACTCACTTGCTTTGAAACCTTCAGAATTTGAGATTGAGGGGTGCCACAACTTGGCAAAGGCTGGGTTCTGCCCTCCAGACTAGAAACATGCAGGGCAGGGGGGTCCTGGATAGATTCCTTCAGAGGATCTGTCTGGTTATACTGCCCAGTTGGAGTGGGGTCTTGATGCTTGCTGGGGGTGTACTTGACATCCTGAGAAGAATACTTTCTGGAGGAAGCCGAGTCTTGGGCTCTAGGAGTACTTTCCAGTGGGAAGACTCCCATATACTGATCAGGGGTTTGAACCCTATTATTGTCCTTTGTTGAAATATTGTTACAAACATCAGTCATCTCTTTCCTATCTTTAGCTTTCCATGAGATAGGAAGGTCCTTTTCCTTGCCTCTTCTGCTTTTGGCATTGACAAAGATCTGTTCTTGTCTTAGATAGGAGTCTGCTTCCTCTTGAGCAGCATTTTCCAGAGCATCAAGGCTATCAATTGATTTAACATCTTCATCATCTCCGAGACCTCTTGTTAATATATCTTTGAATGATGCTCCATTCATATCATCCATGACAGAATTTTCAACAGGTGGCTGGATTGCGTTAGCAAGATCTGCCCAGGATAAGAGAGTTCTCTTGTTTTTTTGTGAAGGAGTACTGGTCTTAATATGTACTTCAGAGCTTCCCTTTTTGGGTTCTTCATCAAGAGACCTTTGAGACTTTTCAGCAGACACAACATGTTCTTTATCAGAGTCTTTTATCAAATCCTGACCAATAACAGTAGCCATCTTATTCTGCTCAATGCATTGAGCCATACCTTGTTTGATTGGCTTCCGACAGTGAAGTTTATCATGCCCTTTAATTTGACAGTTGTCACAAATAATATTTCTTCTACATGCAGATTCTTCATGCCCAATAATTTGACAAGGAACACAGAATGGAGGAATGCTTTCGTATTCAATCCGAAGACAAATATCCTCCTGTTGAGTAGATAAAATCACCTTATCTATTAAAGTAGAACTAAGGTCAATCTCTACAAGAACCCGAGCAAAATGACCATAGCAAACTGATTCTGTAACCTGATCCATCCTGATTGGAACCCCAATAGCAGATGCAATATCAAAAAGGATCTCAGCATGCCACAAAACCCAGTTGAGACCGTGTATTTTTATCCATACTTGCGCACAAGTATCCTTAAAATCAAGAAAATTGAAATTCAATTTCCATTCATGAAGTCGGAGTGTACCTGGTCTGAGATTTATGGAGCCGATACTCCAAGCACTGCTTTTGAGTTCCACTGAGGGAAACAGAATGTGAAAGAGACCACGACCGAGCGACACACATTTGAAATCATTGAATCCCCAAATATCAGCTAACCGAGAGATGAGATCCGATGTACGCCAGGGTTTCATACCTTTCATTGAGGAGATGCGGGCAATAAATGAGTGTTTGCATAGATCAATCCTAGCCGCAATTGCATCTTCCGAGGCTGAAACATGTGCTGTTGACCCTTTCCGAATAATACGATGGGGCGCGCGATTTGCAAGGGGAATGAAAGAACCTCCCGAGAAACCCTTAAAAGATGATATATTATTCAGCGCATCATGATCCTTCTTCTTTTCCTCTGGAGTCGGAAGAATTTGATTTGCGAGTCGAAACGCATCAAACACGTGAAGATTGAGGCTTCGTGGATGAGCTAGGGAAGCCGAAGCTGTGGGGTGCGACGACGGGGGTTTCCTCTCCTTTTCCTCCATCCTCCCAAATCATTAATATAAAATTGAAATTATTATTAAATGGGTAGTATAAAGTCATAAATGAATAATTTATGATATCATAAATATTAATATGGTACTGTTATAATTTAATAACATACTATAGTCTTCATATATGTGGATAAATGTACCCTTAACTAAATGAAAGTGCAAGGTAAGGGGTTTTCATCTCACTCCTTATTTCCATTAGACTCATGATATATTGCCACTGTTAACTTTTTTGTGGTGTATGTATAGACCATAATTGTATTCTTTGTGTAATACACATTAATTTATTTGTATTTACATATAAATTTTATGATAACTATTTCATGGGGAGTATGTTTCGTAAGATACCAAATTGGTAAGGGTTAATTTCACAATATTTTTATTATCCGAGGTTATTTTTACATAAGAATCTATTGGGAAATATTTATTATCACTGACCATTTTTCATAAAATAGCTTTCAAAGGTATTATTTTTAGTTAATTTTTACTAAAACATCATTTTAAATGTTTATAGATTTATTCTTCTAAACCATTCTCATTAATTTCCATATTATCAAAATGGTTTTAGGAATTTATTTACATGTACATGAATGTTTTAAAATGTTAATTAATTTAAAAAGTTTCAAATTGTTATTGGAAACATTGATTAAAAAATGTCATTAAATGTCTTCCTTTATAAATTGTGTTCCTATTAAATATTTTTATGAAAAAGGGAAATTTCTTTCAAAGATTATTACAAATTATTTTCGTCTATATAAACATCCTTTGATGGATTATAAACTTATTTGATGTTGATTTATTATGATACATAACATTTATATTTTATTGAAGGATTTGTGATATGTTTGAATGTGGATGTGTTATTTTTATACCATTTATGGTTTATGGATAAAGTATTAACATTTCGTATGGTAGTTTTAATATGGATGTTTATGTTATGTTAAAAACTTTTCATATGAGGAATGTATTGGACATAGTAAGTGACGGTTGCAGCCCACTATAGCTCATCAATGCATCTATAGGTCTCGTGAGACAAACAGTGTCTTCGCACTAGGCCTTGAAAAAATTTTATTTGTAGTCTTGGAATGAGGCCTCGGATACATGGTTATGATAGTCTGGCATTATGAATTCATTCAGTATGAAATTGGTTATTGATATTGCGTGTGATTATTCGAGTAGTAGAATATCCATGTGAAAAAGTAAATGGAATTATTTCATTTTATTCCTATAATATTATTCCGAAGTTCAAGTTAAAAAGGATTTTCTTGTAGTTATACATTACCTTAAATGTTTATGCTTATTTATGAATGTTTATGCTACATTTTTATCCTTACTGGGCATCTGAGCTCACCCCTTTCTATGTTTTATTTATCCTAGGATGTGATGAAGTATTTTTTAAATGACCTTTAGAGATAATATGAGGGGATATGAGTGTGGAATATAAAGAAAAGATGTGTTATAGTTTTGTGTCATTTTATGATGTAATGTAAACCTTATGAATGTATCTAGTGTTTCCAAGGCTTCTAAACTAATCAGTATTTTGAGACTTGATCTTTTGTGATCATTCCAATGATACATAATAATGCACCGACTCTGGGTAACTGCGGTCAGTGTGTTACATGTATACATTAATTAAAGGATTACTATATCAAAAATCATTGGAATGTTATTAAAATATTATATTTAATGAAGGTATATTATTAATAGAAATATTTTTAAAGGGTTGTTAATTTTACATAATGAAATATATATATCAAAATCAAGATATAATTAAAATAATATGGTATATTTTAAAAAAAATAGAACATTTATTTATTATAAAGTCATATGAAATAATTCGAAGACCATTTATTATTCTAAAACACTTTTTTCAATATATTCATATTTTTATTATAATATATATATATATACATTTAGAAACTAAATATATGTGTTTATTATTTATTATTTAAGTTGGTTTACTACATTTTTATCATATAATACCAATATTAGATTTGTATTAAATTTATGGTCTTTTTTTAAATAATCTATCTTTCAGGGAATAGTGAATAATATTTTTATAAATATCATCATAGTGTATATAAAAATATCATGAGGAATGGTGGAATCTAAGGAATATAAATTTTTCGTCATGGGAAGATAAATATTTAATGTTTATAATAATTCCTTTTATTATATGTTTTTCAATTCTGAGATATCATGTTTTTTATTTGTAAAAAATTATTAATATTTTTTATGAAAAAAAATTTATTTCTTCATTTCTTTTAATTAATTATCATCATGTTGGAATATATTTTTTTCTTTATTATAAAGATAAATGTTGTAATAATAAAACAATTATAATTTTAAAATTCACAAAAAATGAAATTTGTATCCAAAACAAAAAATTTTAGGGATAAAAAATATTATTCTAAAAATAGTTATTACCCATTTGACAGGAATATATTAAAATTATATTATATGGTATATAGAAATTTTATATAAAAAATATTATATATTAGGAAAAGACATGTTTTATTTCTGTAACAATTATTGTTTTTATGTATTGAAAGTGTAATTTTTAGATAATAGTTAATTATTATGGTAAAAATTAAAATTGTTAAAATTGAAAAAATTAATATTAAAATACCTATAAAAATTGTAAAATCAATTGTGAAACTTTTTGTATGATATTTTCCCATGAATTATTCTTCCAAGAATCCTTTACTAGAAAATATTATATCTAAATAGTCTTACAATACAAATAGAATCTTTGATATATCAATCAATAATTAAAAATAAATATAAATTATTGAATCACATACATTCAGGGGATCTTATCATGTTTAAAGTATTATATAATTTGGAAAAAACAAAAAAATCCCATGTTATTTGTACTAAAAATCATTTTTTCCACAATATATGTGAATATAATGAAGGCATAATGTGTTTTCAAAATATCCCGTATATTATTTCAAATTGTTTATCCAATTAAAAATTTCATGTGTAATACTTTTTATAATATCATAAGAATTTAGAAACATAATATTTTGTGAACTTAAACTCTAAGTAAGGTATATAATAAAATTGTGGAAATTATGGAATAAAATGATAATATAAATTATTTAATGAATATGTAAACACCAATAATCAAGAAAAAAGTTGATTCTTAGAACATGTTATATCCCATAGAATAATTTAAAACATATATATTAACAATCATGATCCCATACTCATGTTATTAATAAATCCAGGATTCAAAAACGTCTTTCCCTGACCATAATCAATGACACTATATTATTTTCAAAAGATGAATAAACCAAAACCCAAACATTTTATTTTAAGAAGAGACCATCCATTTTATCAAGGGGATATATATTTATTCCACATTACATCACCTCTTCAAGTATATTTTATTAACCATAGGATACCAAGAGACCAATCATACAATTAACTATGGAATTCAGGACTGAAAAAATCATTACAATCCATATATTTTTCAATAAAATGTATCAAAACATGATCAACCTATGTTAGTATTTGATAATAATCTGTAATTTCAATATTTTTCCCCATGTAAATAAAATGGAGAACTAGGTCATATCACATACTTATAAATAAGGTGGATGGTCAAACAATATTTATATAACATTCCAACAGTCATCCAAATTGGTATAATAATATAATGAACACAAATACATTTCTCCATGTCAATATTGTACAATTATTTAAAGGATCATCATATATAAATTAAAAGAAATGTGATGTACATTCTGTATATATCAATCAATATATAGATTTTTAAATCATAAAATAATATCATCATAATCTATCTCAATAATTGATGTTAATGGATGGAAAAGAAAATGAAACTATTTTAATAATGGAAATTTATAATGTTATTGACATCGATGATAAATTTCCATGAAAAAAGAAAACATCAAACAATACAACAATTGAGTGGACCTGTAATCAAATTATCTTTTAACGTATGTATATTACACTAAATTATTTCATATAAATAGTGGTTGAAAAATTAGGAAATATAAATCCAATTAGGTTAATTTATTTCAAAATGATGGAATTTTAATTGAAAATATTGTCTTCTATAAATTTTTTTACCATTGATATAAAATAAAAATTTTATGAATATTTAAGGGGATTAATTTGAAATATTGATGTTATTTATATAGATATCATTTAATTTAAAAAAATTCTACAGTAATTAATCATTTAGAAAACATAAAATTTTTATCCTATAATTGATGGGAGGTTGAAAAAATAAATGAATGTGAATGAAGAAACCCATTTTATTATTTTAAATTTAATTTAAAAAAACTCAAATTATAAGAAGGGTAACTACAAAATCAGTATTATTAATGGTTCATTTTAAAAATGAGGATTATAACGTTTCAAATAATAACATATTTTCATAAAATATCCCTATCATGGAAAATCAATGTTGAAGGTTAATCATTGTGACTCAATTAATAGAGATTTGATTTTTCAATATCTCATATATGTAACATACTCATCCATGAAAAAAAACTATTAAAATGGGATATATGATTAATTTTTTTAGAATGAATGAATATCACCCAATAAGATCCAATTGAATAATGTATCAAAATTTAATGAAATGAGTCAAAGTGAATATTTATAATTTAATGAATGATAATTGAGTTATCAAAACACCATATAACAAGGAAAATACCTTAATCAATAACCACATAAATATGATAGCATGATTTCGATTATAAATTAAATAAAATAATATGGATTTTATAAAACTATATAAGTGGGATTTGAATAAACAGTAAAAATATATGATGGGGCAAAGAAATTATAATTTATCAATTAATTAGATTTGGGACAAAAAAAACCATAATGATATTAAAAAATATAATAACAATTCCTTTTAATAAAGGGATTATATTTGAACATTAAATTCAATGATTAAAATATGATTCATGATTTGATATTTTAAAAATGTATAATATACATAACCAAAATGAAATTAGGTTCACAAAAAAAACAACTCCCAGTGATAGGAATGTGAGATAAAAAATCTCCCATATTTCATAATTCAATATGTACATTTAGAAAACATCCATATTAATTATAAAAAATTCAATAAATTCATAGGTAAGAAAAAAATTCATAACTATAAAAAATTATACATCTCATGTTAATAATTATATATATATATATTATATATTATACTACTATTTTCAACATAGGTGTATGGAAATTTTAAAACATTGATCAAGTAGTGTGAAAGTGGTTTTAGTTTATATTCAAATCCCAAATAGCATCATTCATAAATATGTTAATATTATATAACATATTCTCAATGATTGTTTAAAAATATATATTGACATTTCATTGATTCATTAGAAATGATCCATGTGGTAGAAATGAAATATGAATACGTTTATTTGATTCTTAATGAATGAATTGTTATTGTGAAATTTATGTTTTAAATATTTAAATTATGAATAAAAACCCTAAAATAAAAATATCATTTACCTAATTATATCATATTATACCAACAAATATGTGACACCCTAGAACTTTTATCCTCATGATGGTTCTCATAGGAACATTCTTTAAATACTCTCCTAATACTAGCATTGAATTCCAGGATATATCGAATTTTAATACAAAATTAACAAATTATTATTAAATCCCTTATATATGAAAGATCATGTCATATTTATATATTTAAATCACAAAAACACAATAGTAACCAATAAATTTAACATTCAATAAATTAAATAGAAAAATTTTCTATTGTATAAAATAATTTTATATTTATAAAATGTCATTAACAACTCTCATAAATTATTCAATGCTTACTATACATAAAAACATGTCTCATTAACTATATTTCTCAAAACAATTGGGTAATGGTTACATAGGGATTGGAGAGATGAAATAATCAGCAAAGGACAAATATAACTGATGTAATGATGGAATAAACATGGAATGAACATTATGGATAAAATAAGTAAATGATAGGAAACCATAATCATCTAGAAACTGAAATAATTTTATACCAATGAAATAATGGAAATCATTGATTTTAAAAATACCAATCTTATACCGATTTAAGGAGAAAGGATATATACAAAAAACTAAATGTTATTTCATTATTCTAAGACACATCACATATTTTCAAGAATGTTATCAATAAATCTTGTATTATGGTATCTTTTCCATACCAATAACATTTACGGAAAAGAAAAATACACCAAAAACCATCATGATTTGCCTCATGAGAACTATTCATGCAACAAGGGGCAATATAATATCAAGGCCCATAATCTACTTTTAAACATACATTGAATTAAATATAAAATAAATTAAATAAACAAAATATAATAGACCATTCAAATAATCATATGATTTCTAATAAAAATATACAAAATACTAGTACATTCCAGATTTAAATTATTTGGTTAATATGATCATAACCTATCCAGAGGAAGATCATGGATTGGAAAGAAATAAATTATTAATTCTCCAATACTAATCTATTTTGGACTGATAATATTATAACAGATGTAAATATATTATCATGTATTATATGTGAACATCATCTAACACTATTTTTTCAATATGTGATCTTAACATTGTATATGTAAATTGGTATATGACTATGGAAATACTAGAATAACATTAGAAATATAAATAAGGATAAATAAGGTAGTTGGTTTAAATTGAATATATCCAACTATTATAAATATTATTCAAATACTCCATGTGGTCGAAATTTATATCCCTATATAATATTATAGAATAAAAAATAATAAAAATAATAAAAATAATATTCCCAACATATATGAAATTAGTTGAATGAATGATAATAACAAAATGGATGAAAATTATGTTTTAAAAATTCCTTACTACAAAAGAAAAATAGAATCAATAAATACATGAATTTTTTTATATAATTAATAAATCCAATAAAATTGAAGGAAATGACCATTAATTAGAAGTTAAATCAATAAAATAATATACAATGTAAAATGATGCTTAAATTAAATTTTCCCTCATTGAATTATAATGAATACCAAGAAAATGAATATTGTATAGAAACAATTGAATCAAACCCCCTTGAAAGAGATGGATTAAAATTATACTTATAATGTAATGATTTGAATATAACCAATGATATTATATATCAATTTGTAGTATATAATCCTTGAAATGTAAAAGAGTTATTTAAATACAATACAGAACTCAATGAAAAAATATTTATATAAAACACATATCTCTTTTTTTACATCCATGAATGTATATTAACCTGCTACATAAAAAACATATATATTAAAAAAATTTGATTCATAATGATAATCATATCAATTTTAATTCATACTCTTCGTAATTTATCATTATCTTATTTAATTCTTCTGATTTTCCAAATCATGGGTTTCTAGTGGTCATAGATTTATTAGTTTCATAATAGAATTTGTTATATTTTTTCTTATTTCAATTTTTAAAAATTGTAGATAAATTATGTTACTATAATAGATATTCTAGGTTATTTCATAAATTTGTAATTTATTTCATTTTATTTTTCTTTATTAACCATGATTATGAAATCAATGATGATCATGTTTCAGTTTTTATTAACAAATTATAGGTGTTTTCTTTAATAATGTGTTAAATGTTAAAATAATCCTACAAAACCAAAAAAATAAACATTACATACATATTTATAACATATTAAAAATTTAAATATGTTATCTTAGTCATCCATGATCCAAAATACTATTATTTGTATATTAATTGGTTAAACAAACAAAAACATGAACATCCCTTAATTTAAAGATTGATTGTGATGTTGTTTATTTTATATTTTATTATAATATAATTATAATGATAGATTTTTAATATTATTAAAATGTTATATTTAAATATAATTAAATATATGAATATTTAATAGTTTTTAAGTCATAGCATAATTTGAATAAATAAATATTTAATGAGAATTATTATTTTAAATGATAAAACTTATGATGGCCCTTTATTGATCATATAATTATTTGATTATAAAAATTTTAATTACATTAAAATAATGATATTTTAAAAAAAAAATATTTACTTTTATAACATCAAATTATCCTACATTATAGGGTAGTGAGGGAAATAAAATGTTATATTTAGTAGAGGTGGTAGTCCACTCAACACAAGAACACCCTTCTTCATAATTGATGGAGAATTTGAATAATAGATGATAATAATATTAATATAACAATATTATAGTATTTGAATTGTTATAATATTTTTATATTAGGGTGTTTATATGATATTATAAATATTAAATTTAAGAATAAAAACATTGTATTTGATAATAATTACTATAATGACTAAATTGTTCTTTATATGTAACCATGAATTGGAATGTCATAAATGCAATATGAGTGACCATGGGAATATGTTAGTGATAGTGGGTTCTAGGTAAATTAAAATATAAATGTTTTAAATAGTAATTCAAAGCTAAGGTTTATGATGAATTTTTCATGTACTTACTATTTCATAATTGAATTAATGGGTATTTTTTGGAAGATTATTACATTCTCCAATAACTTCCAAGAACTATTCGTGGTTGAATGGATAAAAAGTTAATGGAACTTTTGGAGAACCAATTTTTAGTTGATAATAATATTATTGATTAATTTTTATTTTGTTTAAAAATTTATTTGGCCATATAAAAAAATTTAAACTCGATTAACCTCATTTACGTGAAAGAAGGTAATTAAATTCTAAATAGTGTGATTAATTTTAATTAAAATGATTATGATTGACCCTTTTAGATAATTTTTTTCTTATAATTTCAATTTTTAAAATTTATTATAGATTATAATTTTAAAATTTTTGAAATGTTATTTAAAATTAAAAACAAAGAAGTGCGTAAAAATTATTATATAAAAACAAATTTTTAGTCATCTAATTTAAATTGAAGATAAAATTACCACATTTTTAGTTTCAAAGACATGAATTTATTTATTATTAATGTAATAAATTGTATGATACATTGATGTCACTCCAAAGGATAACATTCCCATAGAAATAAACACTTTTTTAAAATACTATGCACTCTTATTAAATTAGAGACACATTGAAATTATTTTTAAAAATATCATCCATAAGAATCATTAGATAAAATAATATTTTAATGTGAATAAATTCACTTGAAAATATATATATACAATTTCATAATATTATATAAATAGTTTTGATTATTCTTACATAGTTATTAAATATTAGAAATTAGAATTTCAATAAAATGAATATTTTTTAACAAAAAATCAGCCTTTTTAGAAAATGGCTATCATTTATATTAAGTAAACTTTTATATGAGGAATTAAAAAATATGTATATTTATAGATTTGAAATTCAAAAATATAAAAATTCATTATATGAATAAAATCCTCAAATGTAAAGAAAAATAACATTTTATCTAAAAATGATAATTTAAAATATTAATTGTTATTATTCTAATTTACATTCATTTACCAACTCAATTAGTTTAAACCTATTAGTAATATTAAAAATAATTTCCCATTACTAACATTACATGGGAGTGAGCCTCGACGCTTGGCTGATGAATCTCCAATCCCTAAGAGAAACAAGATCTTTTGAAGAATAAGTGGAAGGAATGACTACTCGTCGTTACAACCCCCTTTAGAGACCCATTATTCAAAAAAGATAAACAACAAGAAGCTCATCCAAGATACTTTGAGACATTTAGAATCTGGGGACATGTGAGTTCATTCATTGGAATTTTTGTTATGCTCTGAATAATATGTAACTGAGAATGTCATGGTTCTTAACACATTCGAGGAGGAGGCAGCAAAAATGAAGGGTAGTCACCTACGGGTTTATCTCAATGAGGAACAATACTCATGGATTGACAAAGAGGATTGTATCAAGGTTGGGGGATTAAACAAAGGTAAGTTCATCATGGTGGAGTACATAATGTCAATAGATTAGATGACTTTTATATTTGAAAATTTGATGATCGATGTCTCAAACATCTAGGATTTAGGTTTCTCAATGAAACTGTTTATGAAATAATACTATGTTAATCGCAAGTTATTAATCTATGATTTTGTTTATGTTGGAGGACTTGG
This sequence comes from Viscum album, assembly GCA_963277665.1. Taxonomy (NCBI): domain Eukaryota; kingdom Viridiplantae; phylum Streptophyta; class Magnoliopsida; order Santalales; family Viscaceae; genus Viscum; species Viscum album. The sequence goes on from OY728161.1 coordinate 397,099,809, forward strand.
TTTGTTGGTTTGAGTTGATCGGTGTGTGAGTAATGTCTATCTTTGGATTTGTTAAATGTTTCTACCCTGCACTCTACTTGGTTCGGCTTCAGATGAGGATCAGAGCTTGAAGTCTACACTAGAGATGGTCATTTGGACTTGCATGTTAAGAGGGTATGGATCGGCCATCAGTTCTGTGCTCGTGCTATCTGTTATTCTTTTTATGTTTCTGTTGTTGTACATTTTGGTTTCTCTCTTTTTTCCTAAAAAATTATTTGATAATTAAAAAAACTTATTTCACTCATATTGAATGCTTCTAAATAAAATGATTTGTTTAATTGGTTGTACTTACATATTTATATTTTATCTAAATATATCATTTATTTGTTTCAGTACTACATTATATAAGGAGTAAGTGATAATAAAAATTAAACATTGAATGATAATCATATATTAGAATTTTAGTTTTTTAATTTCTCTCCTCCCCATAATAAAAACATTTTCTTCCCATATCATTTCTCATGATGTCAGATGAATTTAATTATAGAACTCTTATTTAACTAGATTACCCCTAAAGATATTGGGTTTATCGTGGTCATAGAAGTATATATTAATATTTGAGTAATTATAACAAGCTAATTATAAATTGATATAACCCATTCCTAATTTTATCTAAAATTGGTATAAGTTATTTTGATATATATATATATAGGTTTCATATTTCAATAATATATTAAAAAAATTTATACCATAATTTTTTCTCCATTTGATTTTGGGAATTATTTTTTTTCATATTAAATAAATATTTTTGATATCATTTTCATTTCAAATAGAGATGAATATAGGTTTTGTTATTTGAAATCACCATATGTGTCTTTTATTATATATAAAAAAATGTAAATATTGCGTTACACATAACACATAGATTAAATTTTGATATAATCAACACTATGTTTTTCTTCCGTTACACACAATGTTGAGTTCATTGACAAATTTTGTAACACACAAGCCTGAGTTTTACCGAACCAAAATATAATAAAATTATTTTCATTGAAATATTAGTATATCTACCACCAAGTCGTTGTAAAATTATTTATGAATAATATTAAATAATTTTTCAATAATTAACTAGGACTATATATAAAATCTATATTTTTGTTATCAATTAATTTAAGTGAGTGATGGAACTAATTGAAAATTTTTAAATTACGTTTCTATGAAAAATATTTTTCAATGGATAATCATAATTTATCTAAATAATTTATCAAAAATATTATTGTTATTGAATATTGAATATAATTTTTATACTAATATGATTTATTTTAATGCTACAGTATTTAAATAAATTCAATTTTATGAATAGAAATATTTAATATTTATAATAGAAAATTCACTACATTTTAATGGTGAACTAATTAAAAAAATGATTTTGAAAATTTAATAATTTTAATTTAAAAATTTGAACTTATTTATTAAATTAATATATATAAATTTACTTTGGGTAAATTTTTTGGTGTTCTTTTGAAGAGTTTCAATTTTTATGAATTGTTAAAACATTGAATTTTCTTTCAAAACTAAATTTTCATCTAATATTTTTTATAGTAAAATGATGTTTTAAATTTGTTTTAATATGTATTTTGATCCATTTTATCTTCATTAATCCAATTTCATTCGTTGGAATGAATTTAATAATGAAAATAAGAAGAAAAAAAATTATTTCAATAATTTGAATATTTTTACATTAAATCCACATTTTGTCATCCCTACAGCAGCATTAAATTTAAATTATTTTCTCACACTTTTATGTTTATAATTTGGGAACATGGGTTTAATATTTGGATAAGGAAATTTTATACTTTTTAACAATTTCAAATTAGTTTTTCACAAAAAAATATTGGGTACAATGATTAGGATTAATTAGAGTGATGATGAGAAAAATAAGCATAACACTGGGATAAACCAAAAACTTAAGGCCCATCATGAACTAAACACATATCCAAAAGCCAAAAAAATTAATACATAGACACAATAATCTAATGGGATAGATTTTTAATATTATTTTTACTATAATACATTGAAAAATGTGGTTGGAATTCACTTTAAAAAATATCATAAGAATGAAACTCCTCCTCTATAGAAAAAAATCATTAGTCCCAAATATTATAACTTTGCTAGCCCTATAGATCATCCAATATTATTCCAAAATTTCCACCCGAATTACCATCCTTAATCATAGAATCCTCTATTTTTGCATAAATCTAATGAATTAATCCCTTTGGTGAAAACAAAAAGGAATTTCCCAAAGAATAGGATGTTTGAACATGTACAACGAATGTTAAGACTTAAGGTAAGAGTTATCTAACATTACATTTAAGTATTATCTATTACATTCATTATTCACAAGTTGTTTATTTATTTTATTGTAAATACTTCCCATGAATATATTTTATGTTTCTTATATATAATTTTATGAGTAATTACATAACAATTTTAGGATCGTTATTTCATGGGGTTTATAGTGAAATGTTTTCTCTATTTGATTTCATCAAGATAAATTTTTTATTATGAACATATTTTTTCAATGAGTTGTATATACATCCATTGAAATGTTATATAATGAAATTTATTCTTTTCTAGTTATTATAATAATGATTAATTGTGATTCTCATATACGGGACATGATTTAATGTTACTGAAGATGTAATATTTTGTAGCTATACTCACATCATTTATCTGGATTTATTTATGAATGTGCAACTATTTATGAAATATCATAAATGTACTATTAATAATAGTTATGGATTTTTTTCTCCTTTAATTTTAAATGTTATATCAATGTAATATTATCATTATTAAACTCTAATGTACTTGAGATTATTATAATTGTTTTTATGAAAATACGATATTATTTCACAATTCAGTCAGAAATATGTGTTCTCTCAAAACAATATTTTAAAAAATTTACCTAAAAAATATTTTACAATTAACCAATGATTTATTGGAAAATTTTGATAAATATTTTATCTTTTTAATATAAATTTTTAAAAGGAATATTCATTAGTTATTTTGATCAGGTCCCATTTCTAATCTTTTTAATATGAAAAATAAATGTTTGTAATCTACGTACTTACACACCAGCATGAAAATAACCTGATTAAATATTTATTCTTGTTTTTATCGTTTAATTATTGAGGAAATATTATTCTTAATATTTAGGAAAATTTTTTATTTTTAATTTCGGTACAAAGAAAACTGGTTTAAAAATGTTTATGTTTAAAATGTTTATTAACTAATTTTTTAACCCTTTTGTTATAAATATTCTAACGGTTATGATTGAATGAAATTATTTATATTGTTTGAGTATTTTTTTATATATTATAAAATCCGTTTTTTGGAAAATGAATATGAATATTATTTTATGAATTATTTTTATGTTTTAAAAGTATTTTCTATAAAAAAAGAATTAAAATTTCATTATGTTATAAAAATAATTTTATAAAGTTGGAAATGAATTTTCCACAATAAAAGTATTAATGAAATTTAATATATTTAATTATAATAAATAGACTTTTGAAAATGAATTATTAAAATTAATTTCAAGGGTATGAAGTTTTTATTAGGAAAATTTATAGGATTTCCAAATCCTTCTCCATCTAAGATTACATGAATTTTTATAGTTTATAGTTTATTGCGGATATGATATAGAAATTCCATTCATAATTTCTTCTATAAAGTATTGAGTTTTTATTAAATTAATTTAATGACACCCATTTCTATTACATGGGTTATATTCCTATGAATCCCGCTTCTTTACAGAGGATAAGACGTGATGTACGGTTTGTGATACCTATCTTATTTCCATATATAATGATTGAATGATATGTTTATCACACTCATTTCATTTCATAGGTTTTGGTATGATGTTTATAAAATCCATTTATTTTTACAAATCATGTTATGTATAAATTTTTTTTTCATTGGGAACATCTATGTTTGATTTATTTGGTGATTAGCTGGTCTTATATATCCCTCCAATTCATTGGCTACCAAATTATATATCGTGAGATAATGAAGGGGAACAAGTAAAACGTATTTTCAAAAAATTTAGTACCAATTGTGTCCTTTTACATAATAGGAATCATTTATTACCTTATCCACTATGAGGAACTGGTGTGTTGTAATTCATTATGAGAAACAGGTGTGTCTTAATACAAAATGGGAAACCGGTGGTTCCAGAATCAAAAATATGAAATATTAGTGTCAATACACACTACGTTGATTCTATTGGTGACTATCCTTGATATGGGAAATTTTATTTTATAGTCATAAATTTTCTAGACATTGCTGACATGATCTCATGATTCATGATTGAATTTTGATAACATAAATACTTTATGATTCATGAATTATGAACTACCATTCTTTATTGATTGACAATTGATTATGAATGTAACATCCCATGTAAATAATGAATTTTTCATTTTCATATTTATTAATATATGTGAATTAAATATTAATTTTAATTTAAAGGTTATGCTATGTTAAATGGAATACCTGACGCACAACAATGGGTTTCTTCTAAATCTTGTGTTGCACACAAGGCTGAGTCACACTGAAAATAATAATAATATAATATTATTATTTTTAATGGTAGTTAACTCCTAGCCTATATAATAGAGGGAATAAACCGTGTTGTCTATATTATGATTAAAAATGATTAAAAATGTTTTTAATTTTATCCAATAAAATTTATAGGATTAAAATTAGACTGACTCCAATTTTAAGGATAAATACTATACAATTTTTAAATGGTAGTATTACCAGCTTTTTATAGTGAAAAAATATTAATTATAGTTTATACACTTATATATATATATATATTCTATTTTACAAAATAATCTTCTTGTTTATAAGTTTGACATCAATATTTACTTTGGGTTAATTGTTGGTATTTTTCTGATAATGTTCATTTTTAATTAATATTAAAAAAATAATGCATTTTAAGTCCAAATTGATTGTTCATATGATTTATTTATATGGTTAGATTATATATTTAATTTATTTAAGGATTAATTATATTATGTTTTTACAATTTATTCTAAATTTGGTCATTGTATGTAATTTCTATTTTTAATTAGACATAAACACATGTCTATCTATTAACAGTTTGTACTTCTTAAATACCCTTTTAATGGTTTTGACAACGAAATTAATTTAAAATTAATTTCTGAAACCTCTTTGTTTTGAATATGGAAAAATGGATTCAATATTTTGAATTAATTGGGAAAAATATTTAAATAGGTATCTTTTTTGAACATTATAAATATCAACATTAGTAAATATTTTGTTTTCCATTGTTAAAGGGTAAATCATGTAAATAAGGGTAACAAATATTATTATAATAATATTAAGTTACCTAAAACATGTAAAACCCCTATTAGATGACATAGTTAAGACCATGGTCATCCATGGGATGTTTTTAGGAACCCATGGAGCCACATTTGTGTGAAAATGACATTTAATAAATTTCAATATAAGTTCAAGGAAATATTAAATGAAACATTTATCTTTTGGTAAAACAATTATTATATGGGGTAATATAAGTTATATTTTAGACTATAAATATTAATTATAATTATTCAAATATTTCCTAAATCATTTAATTTTATTTATAATTTTTATATATTAAAAAATTAAATTTAATTATGACACAATAATGATGAATTGATTGTTTCATTAATAATGGATTCAAATAAATGATATTATAAATGTTAAATTAAATGTAATTTTATTTTTTCTATGACATACAAGAATTTTTTGGATGATCTTTAAATATTATCGTTTTATTAAAAAAAAAATTTCTATGTAATATATTTGTTATGGATTTGTAAAAATTCATGATATGTATAATGTCAAAATTTACATAAATCATATTTTAAAATTTAAAATATTTTTTTAAATGTTATCAAATTTAAAAAAAATATATGATTCATAAAAATAATTATCCAAAGTCTTCAAAGTTTTTATTGGCTCAATAACCGGTTATTTTTTCTATTTTAGTTATACTTTTTTATCTCAAATTGTTGAATTCTTTATTAAACTGTTAGAGTAAAAATTGGTTAAATAAAAAAGATAAGGATTAAAAAATAACCAAAACCTGTATAATTCTTATTGGATGATTTAATATCTATATATATTCATATTATATTATAACTATATTGATTTTGTCTCATTTATACAAGATATAGAATTTATAATAAAATAATAATTCGAGATATTCGTTAAGTTCCTCTCCTCCCTTTTATAAAAGGGCACCACCTCATACCCATTACTCACATCACTAAAGCCCATTGGCTCATCCCAACCCTACAAAAATAATCTCTCATAATCTCCCTCTTCCTCATAAAATTCTTACCCTAGGAAGAATTCAATTAATGAGTTCCATTGGGCACAAATCAAATGAAGTTATAGGATTTGAGGTAATGTCTTCTCTCATGTTTTTTCCCATTATTTGTCCATAGCCACTCCCTATTCTGTTATTAATAATTTTTTATATAACTAAAAATGTATCCTAAATATAATAAGTTTTTTTAATGGATATTATTATATATAAAAATATAAACACCTCTATCTAATGGATACAAACATACTGTTTCTTTGTACAATGAACTGCTACCTCACCAAACGATGATTGATCAATTTTCACCTACCACATTTCATGGCATCCATTATAATGTAACTAGAAATATATATGATATATATGATATTTATTTTATATTTAATCTTCATTATCAATAAATTCGAAAATACCATTATACTTTTCATGTTTAGTAAATATGATAATTTCATTTTAGGACGTGCGGACAACCGCCCCTTCATATTGATATTAATCGTTCGTGATATAGATGGAACATATAAAGGATGGGTTTATTTAACTTATGTAACATACATATTATATATATTATAATGTAATTATATTGTACCTATGTATAATTATGTTTTCATTTTTTTTAAATATGGAAAATAAAGGCATGCAGAGTTCATGTATACATACGACATATCGTCTCCATGAACGAGGCATTTGATTTCAAATATGGAAATGGTATGGAATGCTCTAAATTAATATATAATTGTTATATATGATATATATGATATCTAAATTATGAATATAAATCTAGAGATAATGTAATTTTGACCACATTGAATGTTTATAATTATAAAAATTTTATTTTTGACTCAAGATTAGAACGTCGAAAAAATTTCAGATATGAACTCAATGAATTATCTGATTATTATAGAAAGTGAATAAGTTATATAAAAATATAAGAAATTATTAAAAGATTATTAATATATAAGAAATAAAATTATTTTCATTATTCATGAATTTAAAAAATGTACTAGTCAATTCGGACACGGGGTAATGGATTTTGTCTCAATCTCCTTTCATTAACGAAAATGTTGATATATACCTCCATCTTTTATATGTCTTATAATAAAACCATTTTGAAGTTAGATTCATTCATAGGGAATAATTTTTCTATTAATCATTTTAATAAATGACAATACCAAGGTTTTTAACTTATGTGGAGACAATGACATCTCCATCATCGTAATCATTAATTTGATTCCACTATAAGTATTAATATTTTTAAATGGAAAAGAAATCCCTTATTTCATTTTTCGTTATTTTGGTATTGAAAATAGTTTTTGAAATGGATAGATTTTTTCAATATCTTGAAATGATATCATGTGATTTCAAATTATATGTTTTTACTAAAATGTTGATATTTTTAACATTTAATGTGTTATGATTATATAATGATACTTGGACATTTGATGGTTGGTTACGTGATAAACCAAATGATTGTGGGTTCTGTGATAATCCAAGGATGGTTTATCACATTATAAATCCAAATTAATTTACAATGGAAGTCGGCCATATGGATATTCCATTTGTAATAATGAATTATGTATGTCAACCATATGGTTATTCCATTTATGTATTATTATTTTCCAAGATTAACTTTTTTATGTTACGTGAGATTTAATTGGGTTTTATGTTAATCATTTGGTCAGAAAATGTAATGCAATGATATTTTATTCAATGATGAGTATTTACTACTTCAGAATGATGAAACGTATTACTTAGGATAAAATACGAATAGTTTACATGTTTTTCTGAAATACTAACGGTTTTCCTACTTTCAGTATCCCCTTAGTGGATTTTTTTTTCTCATCCCATGTTTTAGAAATTTTTCCACTGGACATAATGTGAAAAATGTTCTAGTATGGGATCATAGAAGACTCAATCTATATAAAACATGGAATAAAACATGTTTCTTTTTATTTAAGAGATTTTATTTTATAAAAACAATGGATAATGAGTAGAAGTGTAAACATTTAATATTTATGGTCTTATGTATATGTTATAAACTATTTCCTTAAATATATATGTTTAGTCAATAAGGTTTCCTTGTGACTTTTCCAATCTTTCTTGTTTTTAAAATAACAAACAATATAACATAAGGAGAATTTATTTTCCCAATATTTTATATTCATAAGGAATTTTTTCCATCCCCTGTAAACTTTTCCTTAACATGTTTTCATTGTTCGTATTATAATATAAATCAATTTCCATCATAGTATAAAATTTGGTTTCCTAAATAAATACTCTAAATATTTTAAATAGATAGATATAGAGCATTCTGTTTTTAGGATCCAAATTCAGACTCTAAATTCTATGAATTCAGACTTTGGAACATTTTGAGTTCAGACTTTGAATTCTCTAAGTTTAGATTCCGAACATTCGTAGTTCAGGAAATGAATTCTTTGAATTCATACTTAGGAACATTATTAGTTCAGACCCTTAATTATCTGAATTCAGACTCTAAACTTTCAGAGTACAGACTCTGAATTCTCTGAATTTAGAATCCAAACATTTTTATTTCATAATTCAAATTCTTATGAATTTAGACTCTGAATTTCCTTGAAATTCTGACTCCAGAATTATATAGAATTCAATTTCCGAATTCTTCTCAAGACAAAATTTGAATATCCAAGTATAATATACGTTGAATGTGTTTTTTGATAGACTCCAAACATTTATTTTTCCTTACATTTCATAAAATGGATTTGGTTAATAAACCTTATTTTCTGTTACTCTTGGTTTAGTTATAAAACACTTCATTTCATTCTGTTTCTAACCAACCATTGTTTGAGTGACACATGTCTGGGTCCCTCCAAAATTCAAGGAAAAATATGGTCATTGGAGAAGGGAGATGACCATTAAAGATGTGCTTATAAATATGTGCTCATTTGAACAATCTCACAACCGGTTGATCAATCTAATGATTACATGCTGCTGATGTGATTTCAAGAGAGAGAGAGACATTGTTAAATTATGTGTATTGAACATCCTTTTCATAATTGCTTCGTGAGACTCTAAATGTAGCTGATTACATTCAAGGGTTTCCATGGATAGTAAGACAGAGGTGTTGAATACCTTGAAGTTCAAGGTCATTCAAAGATAGCAAGATAGATTCTGATAGTCGTATCGAGGGATTACCCTTGTGATGGTATGGAAAACTATCATGAAAGTATAAATCAATGGACCTTTATCCATGGTTGTTTGATAGACTTCTCTTTTGGTAAAAAAATTTAATACTTGTTACATTTATTTTTTCATGTTTTCCACTATATTTTGGTTGTTGAGGAACGTATAACTATATTATACTTTCTTATAGTTGTACTTTGATTTGTAAAAAGCCATGCGCTTTAAGGTAGAATCTTTATCATTGTAATCTTATCTTTAGTTTCATTTCTGGAACCAAATTTCTAGAATCAATAATGTTTGTAGAACTAGGAGGTCTTGTTAATTTACCATCTTTAACATTGTTATGAATTACCATCTTAAAAAGGTCATTTTTTAAAGTATACAATTAACCCCCCCCCCCTCTTGTGTGTTGAGAATCTACATCATTATTTTGATACTAAAATCTGAATCCTTTCTATCCTATAATTGGTATCAGAGGACGTCTCAGAAATACTTATATTCACATATATGTTTTCATGCTCACGTTTATCATTGTTCTATATTTTATTTACTTAGGATATTTTTATCCTTTTTTACAAACTTTTATTACTCACAAGTTTGTGTGGAAATATTTTCATTAAAATGGAAGGAATGAATGTTGACTCAATTGACAATATTAATCATACTAGACCACCTATATTGAAGGGAATGATTATTAATACTAGAGAGATCGTATGAAGACTTTTTGTATTAACACTGGAGTGGAAAATTGTGTTATGCTAACTGGAGATTACAATATTCTTAATCAGGAAGTCAAAACTTTTATTAATAAAGAGAAGTTAAAATATTAACTAAACTACAAGGTATGAAACACTTTTTTTTAGTTCATGAACAAGAATACATATATCCATATTTCTTCTTATGATGCATCAACTTGTATTTGGATGAATCTTAAAGTAACACATTTGGGTACATCCAAAGATATTGAAACTAGATAATCTATGCTTAGAGCTAAGTAGAATATTTTATATCCTTATGGAGAACCTATATGCAAGGTACAACAGAGATTTATGACTATTTTAAACAGATTACAATCCATGGGTCAAAAAAGATTGTATGATGAGTCACTTGTAGAAAATATTATAGACATCAAACCTAATGAGTGGGAATCCCAGATGAAAATAGGAAAGTATCACATATTACAATTATAAGGTTTTTGGAACTCATCTTCAATAGGAGACTAGAATAAATTGAGATGGTGACAATGTTAAGAAGAAGAATGAAAATGAATGTGTTGCTTTTACCACAGCTTCAAATCATATAAGAATCCAATAATCTTGAGAGAGTTACAAGATATAAGTCTAAGAAGGTTACTATTTTACCTGAATCAAGTGAATGTGACAATTCTATGAATGAACTACTAAATCATGCTCGTAGGATGAAAAAGATTGTTGGTTAAAAATACTTTCAATACAGATAGAATAAGAAAGAATGAAAGGATAAGAAAGACTATGAAGTCACTCGTTATGAATGAAAAATAGATGGACATATAAATCATGATTTTCCAATGATTAATGGAAAAGATAGAAAGGAAATATGTTTGGAGAAAAAATAGAGTGAAGTACTACAAAGAAAAATCTATGCATGTTTTGAACGATAATGACACTTGGATTGGTAGTGGTGGAAACTCTTTTGATGAATCATTAGATTACGAATCATCTAGATAGAATAATCCTGGTTTATTTTCCATGTTACCTATTGAGAATCATTGTTTAATGACAATAGTACACAATGCTGAATCCATCACCATTGTATCATTGAATGCTAATTACAGTGATAATAAATACTATGAATCCCTAGGTAAATAATATTCTTCTGATTAATATAATACATTTCCTACCTATGAAGAAGTTTCTCAGTTTGCTAATATTCTTGAGAATGAAAATTCTAAATTCAATAAAAATCATGATAAGGAAAATTCCAAAATTTCTATTCATACTAAGGAAATATCAGATCATTATAAAGTTCTTGATAAGAAAATCCTTGATTTTGAATGTATTTCAAAAAACGTTGAGGAATATAGTTCTTAGACATTAAAACATTATAAGGATCTAGATAATGTAATTTCAAAGAAATTTTTTTTGATCCTAACTCTAGTGCTAAAACTGATGTTTTCGAGGATAAGAACATAGTTATTAGAATATGGTCAAAAATATTGGTATGGGTAACATTGTTCTTCTTGGAAAAACATTGATTTGAAAAGTTTTTTTGTTAAGGTTCTTAAACACAACCTCATTGTCATATGTCAATTATGTGACGAGTGTTATCCTTTGAATTTTAGGAATGACAAGTTCTTAGTACACAATTCCATGGAAGAGTCTATTCTTTCTGCCAATAGGTAAGAGAATTTTTACACACTAAACATAGAAGTCCTTAGGAGCCAATATCTAACTTGCCTAAGAGAAATGGAAGATCATTTGTGGTTGTGTAATTGAAGGGTTGGCCCCTATATCCTTAGGAACATATAGAAACTCTCAATGAAAATACGAGTTACATATCTACCAGTGATTAGATTAGTTTTTTCAGATGTTCGTGATCCTTCTCAATATGGAAAGAAATAGAAATGAAGTTTTAAATCTTTCGTTGAAGTCTCATCCACTGATGAATCAATGATAGTACATATGGATCTTTTTGGTCTGACACAAACTGGAAGCATTAATGGAAAATATTATGTATTTTTTTAGTTGATGATTACACTAGAATTACGTGGGTCTATTTTCTTGCAATGAAATATGAATCTTTTTCTTACTGAAAATGTTTGAGAGACGAAGTTAATAATGAGAAAACCCTACCTTTGATAAGTATTCATGTTGATCATGGAGGTGAATATCAAAATTCTGATTTTGACACCTTTTGTTGTAGAAAAGGAATTACTAATAACTTCTCAACACCTAGAACACCTCAACAAAATGGTGTTGATGAAGGAAGAAATATAATTGTTCAAAAGATTAGAAGAACCATGTTGAGTGAATATTTAGTATCCAATCTTTTTTTGGATGAAGCTATTAGTACTTCTTGTTATACTATAAATAGGGTTTTGATTAGGCCTTTTCTTAATAAAACTCATTATGAGTTATGGAATGGTAGAAAACCTAGACTTTCATACTTCAAGGTTTTTGGTTGCAAGGTATTAATTATGAATACTAAATATAATCTTCACAAATTCACACCAAAATATGATGAAGGAATTTTTGTAGGATACTCCACAACTTCTATTTATTATAGAGTTTTTAATAAATATACTTGTACTGTTGAAGAAACAGAACATGCCAAATTTTATGAAGCTGGTCCTTTTCATTTTAAACAAACGCAACCTATATCTTTAGATGTGTTTTCAAAAACTGATTATCAACCTTTTTTAGAAGATCCTTCTGATAAGGAAAATGTACTAGAAAATATTTCCGAATCATTCACTTCAGAAGTCTACCTACCTTATGTTCATGAACATGTTTTTTAAAACACAAGTCAATATTTTCTAAAGATTCATCGCAGTGATAGTATCATTGGCAATGTAAATCAACCTGTATGGACTAGAAGTTCTTTATGAAATGAATTAGAACATATAGCATTCCGTTCCAAATTTTAACCCAAAAGCAGTGATTATGTTTTAGGTTATTATGATTGGATAAAAGCTATGCCAGATTAGCTAAATGAATTTGAAAAGAATAATGTATGGACCTTGGTTGGAAGACCTTTGGAAACTTCTGTTATTATATTAAAGTGGGTATTCCGAAATAAATGTGATGAAAAAGGAATCATAGTTAGATATAAATCTATATTTGTTGCTAAAGTCTATAATCAATAAGAAGGTATAAACTATGATGAAACATATGCTCTAGTAGCTAGACTTGAATCTATTCATAATCTAAATTCCTTTACTGAATTATTCAATTTTAAACATTTTCAAATGGATGTTAAATGTGTTTTCCTTAATGATTTTTTACCAGATGATGTTTTTGTTGAATAACCTCATGGTTTTGAAAATTCCAATCATCCTAAACATGTTTAAAAACATACCAAATCATGGTATAGACCCAAAAAAGCCCCTTGATCATGGTATGATAGACATGCATGGTGTTTTCTTCAATATAATTATATTAAGGGGAATTCTTATCCAACCATTTTTATAATGAATGATAAGAAAAATGTTTTAATTGTTCATATTTATGTTGATAAAATTATTTTTTGATCAACATAGTAATCTTTAACTGTTTCCTTTGCAGAGAAATATGTGTTTCATATGAGTATGATGGGTGAGTTAACATTATTACTTGGTATTCAAATTTCCCAAGAACCCAAAGAAATCTATATATCACAACATAATAATATTAATGATCTTCTTAAAATTATGGATATGACCTCACTAAGAGAATAATTACTCCAATTGGCACCTCAAATTCCCTTGATATTGATGAAGCTGGGAAACTAGTGGATCAAGCATATTTTAGAGGTATGATAGGTAGTCTACATTTCTAGACATAGTCATTCAGACTTAATATCATCAATATACTCATGTTCAAGATATCAGTCCAATCCTAAGTAATCTTATCTAAAGGTAGTGAAAAGTATTTTTCGCTACATGAAGGGAACCAAGGAATTAAGACACTTTTATACTTCTAGAAATGATTTTGGTTTAAAATGTTTTATGGATACTGATATTGGTGGATATAGAATGGATATAAAATGTATATTTAGAAGAAGTCATTTTTAGGGAGATTCATTAGTTTCATGGTCATGAAAAAAGCAACAATCTGTAGCACTTTGCATAGATGAAGCTGAATATGTTGTAGCTGGATGTTGTTGTGCTCAAGTGTTGTTGATGAAACACACAGTCACAGACTATGGTAATATTTTTACAAAATTATAAATTTTGTGTGATGATAATAGTTCAATTTCCTTAAGAAAAAACAATGCACATCACTATCGTGAAAAATGCATAGATATTATGAATAACTTTATTAGGGATGACACACAAAAAGGATATATCATTCATCTACTTATCGAATCACAAGATCAACAAGCTGGTATTCTCCCAAAATTGTTACCCTCTGAAAGATTAGAATACATTAAACATTTGTTTGTAATGTTGACCATAAGGTAATATTCCATGATAACATCCTTTTGAAAACAATCTCCTTACAGTAAAGATTTTCTTTTTTATAGGGGGTACATTTGTTTGTTAGATCATCAAACTGTTTCATAATGAAGATGTTTATAGTTCAAAATATCTCATAATGATGTTTTTTTGTAGTTCAAAATATTTCGTAATGATGATTTTTGAAGTTCAAAATTTTCTATAATAATGATTTTTGTAGTTGAAAATTTTCCTACTAGAAATTGTTAATTGTTTTTTGTAATTAATTTTTTTTGTAGTCATAAATTTTTTCTATAGTCTAAATTTTTTTCGTATTCTAAAATTTTTCGTAGTCTTAAATTTTTTTGTTGTCATAAATTTTTTCATAGTCTAAAACATTTTCGTAGTATAAAATTTTTCATAGTCTAAAATTATTTCATAGAATAAATTTTTTCCGGATTCTAATTATTTATAGTCTAAAAATTTTCTTAGATAACGAATCATTCCATAGTCTAAAATTTTTCGTAGTAAAAAAATTGATTTCATAGTCAATTTTTTTCTGTACTCAAAATTTTCATTATGATGATTTTTGTACTTAAAATTTTCGTAATGATTATTTTCATATTGAAAATTTATGTAATCAAAATTTTTATAATTCAGTGTTCTTCAGGAATAATTTTCCTCAATACGAATAATCTTCCTAGAAATCTAAATGGTATATTTCTTTTCATAAATTTCTGTAATTATCCTTTACTAGTTGGTATTTTCTTCTTTTTTCAATTTTTCGTATTCACTTTTTCTCAAATCTGAATATTTTTCTTAAAAAACCACAAAAGATCATATTCTCTCAAAGTTTCTTTCTGGCTATCATATCTACCATCAGATCTGATCAAATTGTTATTCAAACATTGGATATAGTGCGAAGCTGAACCGTCGCCTCAATACCTATATAAAGGACCCTCGATGGTTGTCCCACATCAAACTCAAGCTCATGCATGCTAAAGTTTTTCCCTCCTTCGTAAGCCCATTCCAAACTTCTCAGATCTTTCATACTTCTGAAAGTCTGCCAAAATCTCTTCTCAGAATGATATGTCAACATTTATTCACATCTATGTATGGCATATATACAGAGAAAGATTAGTTGATTTGATGTTTTTTTAAATGTATGATCAATTATCTCTAAGAATATAAAGATGAATGGGTGGGGAAAGTGTTTTCCATTCAAAACCAAAATCTCCGGATTTGGTATATATGGATTTGTTGATAAACATCTATGAGTCCTTAATTTTCTTCAAAGGTGAAGGGAGGAGTAAGTTTTCTTTCAAGTGTTATAGAATGATATATTAACATTCTTACTCCAAGGCTTCAAGCTTTATTGGTATTCCTTATGAAGGGGAAGTTGAGTTTTGTTCTCATAAGCTCCATAATGTTCACGGATGTTTTGTTAAGGTAAAGGCCATGGCTTGCCTTGGTCTCTCAGAAGTAAAGACTCCAAAGATTCTTCACCTGGAAAAAAATTACCAGAATATTGAATTATGGAATCAAGGATTCATCATACCAGGAAAAGGAGACTTGGATACATTGAATAAAATTGATATTTACATTATGGATATCTTGGTAATCCTAAGGATGATAAACTGGGTTAAACATATTTTGATTACGGTTGAGAACATAAAGAATGGAAATATGAAGGCTCATATTATTATTTATTCCTCCATTATTTCAACGATGATTGATTGGTGTTTAGAATCATTCAATATCCTTTTCAAATCTATGTCAAGATATTTAAATGTCATGTTGTTTTGCGATGATACTCTAAGAAGGATGAATGTTGGATTTTATAATGAATCTGAAGAATTATATGACTTTCATGATGTGGATACTGAAGCCTTATTGAAGAAACATGATGTGGCTGAGACATCCAAAGACTGTGCAAGGAAGAAGAAGTTGAAGGATGTGGAAGAGAAGCAAAAAATCAATGGCTAAGGAAACCCAATCTGTACCTCCAAATCCCATGAAGCAAAAAGCATATCCAGATGATGTTGTAGCAATGTGGAGAGAAGATAATAAAAATAATAAATAAGGGGAGACTTAGTTTTTATTGGACCCCACTGATGAAAAGTATTTGAGGGAGAAGGCAGCTGAAGATCATGAGATTCAAGAGAAATAAAATAAGAAAAAGAATATGTTTTCTGAGGCTGAAATAGTTCAATCCCTTCTGAAGGCTACTATGAAAGCGTCCGAGACTATTCCGGTACCAGAATCCTTCCTGATAGAATCTTTACTAGAGACACTGAGAAAGCTGTTTATAACTCTTGAAGATGTTGAAGAAAAATTATGGAAGAAGAAGAAGAAGGGAGTGGTGATAATTACTATTTGATAAAACGAGTTGAGATTTTTTAGGAAAAGGAAATCCCTTTTGAGAAATTATCATTCCGAACCTCTCATGCCAAATCATCAAAATTTGCTACTCCTGGGAAGGATGAAGGGAAAGGAGAATATGAAGTATAAAAACCATCTCAAAAAGAAATCATCAATATAGATTGAATTCACCCAAAGGATGATGAGGAAGGAGCTAAAAAGAAATAATTTGATGAAGGCAAAAAATTTCAGCTATTTGAGAGTGTACCTGAATCTCCTGATCAATAGGATATCATTCCAAAAATTGATAAGGGAAAACATGTAGTAGTTGATACACCTACCAAGGTCGTGGTAAATTATAATGATGTTGGTAGTTCCTTAAAGAGGAAATCTGATGTGTTATAAAAAGTAACCTCACAAAGAAAAATCACTGATTCAGAATTGTCCTCTCTTGGAAAAGATATTATAGTCTAGTATTTGAAGAAGATTGTTGGTACCATACAAACATTTCCCTGTATATACTCGAGATTCTAGATACTTCATCACACCTTAAATATGAAATCAGATTTAGTATCCACGGTTATGGATAAGTGTGTCAAGAATGAGACCGATTTCAAATCTTTTTTCATAAAATACAAACCCCACAGAAGATCTTGCATGAATATGACCATCTGATCAAAGAAAATTATAGAATATATGAGAATAATTGATGAATCCCATGAATGTTTCAAGGATTCATTTGATATTGAAGATGTGAAGATCAATGATCTCACAAATTGCTTTGAGGAAAAGAAAACTCCGAAACAGATTTCTCAGATACAGTAAGCGAATGACCTGAATGGGAAGTGGTATTTAGTTGCTCAGAGTTGGAAGAGGGAAACATATCTTAGAATCGAAATTGAGGGAAATTTTCCTATGATAGAATAAGTTCTAAAGGGGAAGGAAGATTCTCTGAAGGCCTCAGCAGAAAAAATGAAACCCTTTGAGAAGAAAACCGAAGATTAGTATCATCTTCTGAAACGAGTGATGGAAGATCAATAGGAGCTCAAGAAGCTCAATACCATAGTGAAGAAGTTGATGTTGAAGGAGAAGAAATGATAATTTTGTTAAATTCCTATCTTTCTTGTATTTCGTACCTGTATATGTTTTTCAAATCCTGATGAAATTTCTGGTAGATCATTTTTCGGTTGTATAGTACTAATATTTTAGGTACCATAATAACTTTTCAATTCATTTTTTCCTTTTTGAAAATCCAAAAGGGGAGAAAGGAATATTAAAAAGAACACAAAGTAAAAAAAGAAATATCCCTAAGTAAGGGAGAGTTCTTTTCAAAGAAGATTTTTGTATAAAATAAAATGCTAAGTCCCAATCAGGAAATCAAGAATACGATCAATAGTGTTTGAAAAATTCTAAGGGGGAGTTAGTCATGTTCATCATTGCTCATGTGTTAAGAGCGATATGGTTTATTTTCAATTTCCAGAAAAATATTTTCTAGGCCCTTATGTTATTTTTCTTAAGGATGTTTGTGATTTCCAATAAGGGGGTGATTGTTGAGTCAATAAGGTTTCCTTATGAATTTTTTATTATTTTTATGTTTAGAAAATCACAAACACTCTATCATATAGAAAATTTCTTTTCCCTATATTTTATATTCATAAGGAAAAATTTCCTTCCCCGAGGAAATTTTTCCTTACCATGTTTTCATTGTTCATATTATAATCTATCTAATTTTCCATTAAGGTATAAACTTTTTTTCCTAACAAAAACCTCAGAATCATATAAATACATAGATATAGAGCATTATGTTTTTAGGATCAGAATTCATACTGTGAATTATATGAATTCAAACTCTGGAAATTTCTGAGTCATACTCCAAGTTCTCTGAATTTAGACTCTGAACATTACGAGTTCAGACTCCGAATTCTCTGAATGCAGACTCCGGAACATTCTGGGTTGAGATTCAGAATTCTCTAAATTCAGTCTCCGTACATTCTGATTTTAGACTTCGAATTTTCTAAATTAATACAACGATCTTTATGATATTAGTCTTTAAATTCTTATGAATTCAGACTATGAATTTCCTTGAAATTAAGAATCCAGTATTCTATTGAATTCAGTTTTTGAATTCTAGTGAAGGCAAAATCAGAATATCCATGTATTATAGACACATAATGTTTTTTGGTTAGACACCAAACGTTTATTTTTCCTGACATTCTGAAAAATGGATTTTCTTAAGCAACCATATTTTTTTCTTAATCTTGTTTTAATTATAAAATGATGACATGCTTTTTATTTCTAACCTACCGTTGTTTGAGTGACACATGTATAGGTCCCTCTAAAATTCAAGTAAAAATATGAAATTTGGATGAGGGATCCGACTATTGAAGATGTGCCTATAAATAAGAGCTCATTTGAATGAGATCACAACAAGTTGAACAATCTAGACATTACATACTTCTGAAGTGAATTCTAGAGAGAGAATTTATTTATTTGTGCGTACATAAAATCATTTCAGAATTTTTCCGTGCGACTAGGAATGTTGCTGATTACATTTGTGGGATTATGGAGATAGAAAGAGAGAGGTTCCAACTTCCTTGATGTTAGAGGGCTTGCAGGGATAACACGAAATATTATGATATTCGTATCAAGGGTTTACCCTGGGGTGGGTAAGAAAAAAATTCTTGAATGTATAAATCAAGGGACCTTTATCCAATGTTTTTGGATGCCCTTATCTTTGGTATAAATGAATTTCTACTTGTTACTTGTATAGTTTCATGTTTTCTGCTGCATTTTGGTTATTGAGTAAAGTATAACTATCTTATACATTCTGATACATGTACTATGATTTGTATGATTATATACACTTTAAGGGAGTATCTTTATCTTTTTAAACTTTTCTTATGATTCATTTCTGGAAACACATTTCCAAAATCAAGTAAGTTTGTAGATCTAAGAGGTCTTTTAAATTTACCATGTTTAACTTTGTTAAACATTACCATTTGTAAAAGTTCCAAAGAATATTTTAAAGTATACAATTCAACACCACTCTTGTGTATTGAGAATCTACATCATTTTTTCCATACTAAAATCAGTATAATTTTGATCTAATAATATAAACCTGAAAATATCCTTAATCTGAATTATTATCTAAATTTATGATTATGTAATTTTTAAATAATGTACATTGGTGTTGGTACCAGAGGTCTATTTAGATAACATTATGAGTTATAATTTTGTTAATAAAAAATCTGTGATTAATTTCTATATTATAGTAAAATTGAAATGAAATAGAATTTGAATATTACCTTTTTTCATCGTCTAAAATATATTGGATTAGAATTTTTTTCACAGAGAATATGTGGTAGCTATGATGGCAAGGCATACATTAGATAATAACCTTCCAAATTAGCATTCTATGATGGTTGGAATCAAGACAGAACAGTTTGTTTTAGTGATTCCCTGATTGACTCAATTGATAAGTGGTTGTAGTATACAAGCACGAGATCAACCAGATCAACCCCAGAGGAATAATTCAGAAAATGGAGCACTTGATGATGAAACATCCCATGTCATTTAGAGGAACATTTGAACATATTCTAGCCGAAGGGTGGATCAAAGCACTGTAAAATGTTTTCGCCATCATGGGTTGAATAGAAAATTAAAAGGATAGACTTTTTGTTTAATGTTTTGTAGGATAAGTAGATAATTGGTGGTCGATGGTTAGATATATCAGGGACAGTAGGTAGATAGATGCTCTTTGTTGGTAATAATTCAAAGGTATGTTTCATGAGATATTGTTTTTTAAAGAGGATCAACATAGGATGGAAAAACAATTCTTGGAATTGGGGAAGGAGGATGACTCAGTGAAAAGTTATGAAGAAATATTCACATGACTAGAAAACTGTGATCCAAATTTCCTCCGAAATATTCAATGTAAGATAAATTGATTTTACTCAGGACTGATGACGTGATATCGATGAGCATTATCCTCCCATCAATTCAAATGATATGAGGAGATTTTTAGATGCATTGATATAGTAGAATAGGATTTTTTGGATGATCTATTGTTCCATGAGAGCAAGAAAAATAAGAGGACCAGTTCTTAGGAAAATGGAAATAATTTATCAAACAATCCTGCAGGAAACAAAATTAAATTTTCATCTTTTGAAAAGTGTGAAAAAAAATAATCCTGGAGAATGTGTCTCGAAATATAGAAAGTGCATCCAGTGTGGTAAGACTAGTCATATTAAACATCACTATGAACAAGATGATAAAGAAGGCAATGAAAAAACGCGGTAAGATGTATTAGTTTCCATGAGTATAGGCATTATGCCAATGTGTGCCCAAAGAAAATTATCCATGGTGGAAACCATAAAGATCCAAAACATAATGGCGGGGAAAATATTTTGATGCTACTATGGTTAATGTTGGACCATAAAATGAAGTGGTATCAGGTACTTCATTAGATTTTTCAGATTATTCGTATGTATTGTTTGATTCAGGGTCTACACATTCATTCATTTCATGAGAAATTTTCACATAAATTTTGTATTCCACCTCACAAAATGAATCAATAAATAATGGTAAAAACACATGGGAGAAATGTTGATTAAAAAATAAATTAATAGAATATTCCTATCCATATTTGTGGAGTTAATTTACATAAAAAACTTGTTTTTATTCCTATAGTAGTGTTTTATGATATTTGGGGAATGGATTAGATTTCTATTTACAATACTAATATTTAATGCAGATATATAGAGGATTATTTTCAGAAATACTTTCATTTTTTGTACAATAATTATCCCTTATCTCTGATAACATATCATCATGGTGAGAAACTAGTAAAATATGGAAACGAATGTTACCATGCACATATTTCTGAAAACAATGGAACAGTTCATATTAATGATGTTCCAGTAGTAAATGAGTACATTTTTTTCCCTGATGAGTTGCATGGTATTATACATATTTGTGATGTTTAATTTAATATATCAATAGTTGCTAATTTTTATCCTATTTAAAAACACTTATATCAAAAATCTCAAATTGAACATTTAGAGTAAATTAAACAAATTGTAGAAGTTTCTTTATAAAGGTTTCATTCAACCTTGCACATCACCATGGGGTGCTATAGTCATTTTCTGGAAAAAATCATGATGGTTCAATGAAATATTTCATTGATTATAGTACATTGAATTAAATCACTATGAAGAATAGGTATTTTTTCCTCATATAGATGATTTTTTATCATCTCAAGGGAGATAAGTATTTTTCGAAGATTGACTTGAAGTCGGTGTAACACAAAATGAATGCAAAGGAAGAAGACATTCCTAAGACTGTGTTTCATAATTGATATGGAAAATTATGAATATGTAGTTATTCCTTTTGGTCTAACCAATGCACCTGCAGTATTAATTGTTCTTATGAATTAAATTACATGTGAGTTCTTGCATAATTTTGAGGTTGTATTTATTGATGGAATTTTGGTATATTCAAAAAATATTGAGGATCACGTAATTCATTTATGGATTTTCTTTATAACCGTTAATTAAATGATATTGTATGAGAAATTTATAATTTCTGAGTATAGGTCACAAAAAAATTTATTTCATGGTCACATTGTTTCAAGAAATGGAATGCCTGTTGATTCTGCTGAAACAAACATTGTTGATGAATGCCCAATACCCAAAAATATAATGTATATTTTTAGTTTTCTTGGTTTTGTAGGGTATTACAAAAGGATTTGTGAAAATATTTCACAGATATCTATCCAATTGAAAATGTTACCTTAAAAATGTGTTAAATTCATTCGGACAAAATAATGTGATGATTGTTTTTAGGAATTGAAAATAAGATTTATGAATGCTCTAGTATTGGAATTAGCTTCCAAAAAATAGTGAGTTTGTTATGTACAATGATGCAACATTGAATGGAATCGGTTGTGTTCTAATGAATAAAGATCAAGTAATTGAATATGATTCATTTCTGTTGAAACTTATTTTTAAAGGAACCTATATATGTTTTTAATTATCTGTGGTTGTTTTTCCATTAAAAAAAGTGAGTCATAAATTATATGGCCTAAAGTGTGAAATATATATCGATCATAATTTTTTGAAGTATATATTGACCAAGAAGAAATTAAACATGACACATAGGATATGGTTATAATTAATCGAGTACTATGATTGAATGATCGATTACATTTTAGGAATTGAAAATAAAGTGGTTAACCCACTAATCCGAAAGAGTAATGCTACATTAACTGTGCTATGTTTGGAACTAGATCCTTTAATTAATACATTGATGAAATTTTTAATAGAAGTTTTTGGTGAAAGAAATTCATCTTTTTTGTTTCAATTGGTATTGAAATTGTCTATAGAAGTCAAAATAATGAAATCATAGAAAGAAGACAGTGAGTTGCAGAAAAATGTATAGTTGGTTCCGAAGGGTACGTTTCCTAAATTTAAAATTGGATATGATTTTATTTTGATATTTTGGAAGAGTTTAAAATTTAATTGTGATTCAAAGATGAAGAATGAGTTGTTATGTGAAGCACATAGTTCATTGTTTTTACTTCATCATAGCAGTACTAAGATGTACAATGATCTTTAAGAGTATTACCTGTAAGATAGAATGAAAAAATATATTGTTGACTTTAATATGAAGTGTTTGACTTGTAAACAGGAAAACGCAGATGTGTCGTTACCGAATGGGTTGATTCATCATTTAACTGTGCTAGAGTGGAAATCTGAAAATAATTTCATGGACAACATTATGTGGTCACAAAGACAGATCAATGTTATACTGCAAGTTGGGTTATTTTTTATCGATTGACTAAATCTTACCATTTTCATACTTTTCGAGATTCTCAAACTGTAGATCAACTTTCTCAATTGTTTGTTAATGATTATTCAGGTTCCATTGTGTTCCACTCTCCACTATATCTGATCGCGATCCCTGGTTGTTTCATACAATTTCAAAATCTTTTGGAAGTAATTGGGCACAGAATTAAATTTTAGTACAACATTTCATCCTCTATCATATGTGAAATCAGAATGAACAATTCAGACATTGGATGATATGCGATGTGTTTCTTTTGTGGATTTTTATGACTGTTGGGAACGATATCATTATTTTTTTGAGTTTTATTATAAAAATATTTGTCATTAAATTATATAGATGTCTCCATTTGAAAAATTTTATGGGAAGCATTGTGGAACTCTCTCTTTTTTGGATGATGTAGGTTAAAAAAACTGATGGGACCAGAATTGGAAGAAGATATGGTAGATAAGGCATAGTTGATACCAAAACACATGGGGACTGCTCAGGGTAGGCAGAAATGTTATGTGGATAACCGAATGAATGATATTTTATTCGATGTAGGTGATCATGTCTTTCTAATTGTTTCTCTATTGATATGTGTGATACATTTCGGTAATAAGGGAAAGCTGAGTCCGAGGACCATTTGACCCTATGATATCCTATAAAATGTTGCATCAGTTTCTTACAGAGTGGAACTACCATCATGTTTATCCATGGTATACAAATCTTTTCATGTTTCAATGTTGTGAATGTTTATGCCTGATCCATCTCATGTTTTGAGACAAAATTTAGTTTAGTTGAAAGAGAATATTTCTTATTAGGAACTACCAGTCCAGTTTTTGATCATAGAAAGAAAGTGTTGCAGAATAAGGTAATCTCTCAGGTAACAGTTTTATGTAAAAACCATGTGGTTTAAGAGGTATCTTGGGAATCTAGAAGTTCTATTAGGGATACCCCACTTATTTTATAAGTGAATAAAATTGCTAGGATGCAATTTCCAAAATGGGGGAAGGATGTAACATCCCAAGTAAATAAATAAAACGACATTATCATATTTATTAATAATTTTGAATTAAATTTTAATTTAACATTAATGGGAATGCAATGTTCATTGGCGTACTCGACATGCAACAATGGGTTTGTCTGAAATATTATGTTGCACCCAAGACCAATTCATACTGAAAAAATAATGATATAATATTATTATTTTATTGGTATTTAATGAAAATCCATTTTACTATAAGGAATGAATATAACTACCATTATTATTATTAAACATATTGTTTAAATATTTTTACATTTAATCAATAAAATTTAACAGCTTAAAATGAGAAAGAATACAATTTTTACTATAAATAGTCTAGTATTTTTAAAAGGTAGTTTTACAGCCTTTTGATGGAGAACCCCATTTAAATATACATTGTTTCACTTTTAAATTTTCCATTAAATATTATAATATTTTCTTAAGAATCATGAAATCAAAATTGAAATTTGGTAAATTTAATGTATTTTTTTAATAATGTTCAATTTTTAATGAAGAGTGAAGAATATTTTCATTGTTAGTCAAACTAGTATTTTCATCTGATTTATTAATATTGTTAAGATATCATTTTAATTTGTTTAAAAGTGTAATTAGATTATTATTTTACCATTTAAACCAATTTTCTTCATTGGATGTAATTTCACTTTTTAATTACACATAAACGCATGTCTTTTGGAAAAACAATTTTTATATAGGGTAATATTAGTTATATTTTAGACTATAAATACACATTAGATAGATAAAAATATTCCCAAAATCATCTTAGTTTATTTATACTTTTTTGGGATTTAATAAATAAATTTAATTACGACACAATGATGATGCATGGATTGCTTCATTAATAAAATATTCAAATAATTGATATTATAAATGATAAAATAATTGTAATAATTTTGATGTCATCCACAAATTTTTTGGATGATAGATACATATTATATGTTTATTACTGATGTTCTTTTCTTGTGATCCTGTAGTTATGGATTTTTATAAAATCGATGATATGAATAGTGCCAACATTATCATTATTCATATTTTAAAATATAAAATATTTTATTAAATGTTATAAAATTCATAAAATATAATATTTTGAATAAATGTTATTAGAAGAATGAAATATTATTATTGACTCTTTAATTGGATATTATTGATGTCTCGGTAGCTATTTTGTTTCTTAATTTTTTAAATTCTTGATAAAATGGTAAAATTAAAAAAGGGTTGAATAATAAAGAAAAGGATTAAAAATTATGAAAACCTTTATAATTCATATTAGATAATTTTATATTGACCTATATTAATCTTCCATTTTAAATAGATTAATTTTGACACATTTATACTCTAAATATAATTCATAATCAAATAATAATTTATGATATTATTTATGTTCTCTTTCTCCCAATTATAAATGGGAAGAAACTATAACATGTTACTCACACCTCTAAAGACCATTTTATCATAAATACTGCTCCTAAATATGATCCCAACATCCATCTATTCTTTATATAATCCTTTCCATAGGAAAAAACAAATTTCAGGGATCCATTTGGCTCAAATCAAAAGAAGTTACCCAATTTGAGGTTATGTCTTCTCTCGTTTTTCTTTCCATTATTTTTCATTATCCATTACCTATGCACATCTTATTCATTGATTGTAAAAAAACCAGTTTAATAATTATACACGGTTGTTTTTATGAGAATAATTTGAACTACAATTACACACACCTCAATCTAATGGATACAAACATATTGTTTATATGTATGGGGAACTCCTACTTCACAAAACGATGATTGCTCAATTTTCCCCTACCACCTCTCATGGGGGACATTATGATGGAACTATAAAGTACATATTTTTTATTTAGTTTTCATTCTTTTAAATATGAAAAGGAATTTAATGTCACGTTCATGCGTACGTACGACTTATAGTCTCTAATAATGGTGTATTTAATTTCATATTTCCAAATTCTATTGAACATTATAAGTAAATATATAAAATATATATATCATATATATCATATATAAATCATGAATATCTTCAGGACATAATGGAAATTTGACAACATGAACATTTTATAATTATAACAGTTCATTTATTGACTCGCATTCTGAACAACTAAAAAATGTTCGATATGAAATAAAATAATTATATAATTTTTATTTCAATGTTATAAGGGATATTGAAGTAATAATAAAAATGAAAAATGTTCTGATGTAAGTAGAAATTAACTTTAGTTTATTTTTCATAAAACTATTGAACAGACGAGTCATTCCGGACACGATATAAGGGACATTGTCTCAATCTCTATTAATTGAGGCATATTTTGATATATATCTCGTTAACTTATATTATGTTTAATAAAACCCTTTTAATGTTACATTAATTAAAAGGGGATATTTATTCTGAAAATCATTTTACTAAATGAGAAAATGAGTGTTTTTAGAATATTCGGTGACAATGTCTTCTCCACCGCTATAATCATTATTTGGAATCCTCTATAAGCATTAATGTTTTTAAAATTATAAGAAATACCTTATTCCATTTTTGGGTGTTTGGGTGTCGAATATGGTTTTCTAAGTGGATTGAGTTTTTAAATATCTTAAAATGATAGCTTGTGATTTCAAATTAAATGTTATTAAAGAAATTTTGATAATTGAAATATTTTATGTGTTATGATTATATAATGGTAATTGGGAATTTGACTGGTGGTTACGTGATAAACCAAATGACTGGTGGTTCCATGATAATCCAAGTATGTGTGGTTGCGATATAACCTCCAAAGAATTGGGTATAGAAGTTGTATTATTGGCTATTACATTTGTAAGAGTGATTTGTTGAATCCGACCTTATGGTTATTCCAATTAAGTACGATTATTTCCTATTTTTACTTTTTATTTGTTATGTGAGCTTTCAATGGGTTTTATGTTAATATTATGGTTATTATGGGAATGAAATGATCTTTTTTTAAGGGAAGGGAATTTACTATGTCATTAATGTGAAAAATATTACTTATGATAAGTTATTCATTTTTTACATTTTTTTGAAAAACTATCAGTTTTCCACATTGTGTATCCCTTACAGATATTTTTATTCTCATCCCAGGTTTTTAAAATGTTTTT
Organism: Viscum album; assembly: GCA_963277665.1. Taxonomy (NCBI): domain Eukaryota; kingdom Viridiplantae; phylum Streptophyta; class Magnoliopsida; order Santalales; family Viscaceae; genus Viscum; species Viscum album. Next base: position 397,127,795 of record OY728161.1, read on the forward strand.
CATAGTATATAATGTAGACTACGGTCAAGGATGGGGTCTAAGAAAATTCATTCTATTAAAAATATTGATTTAAAAATGTTTCTCTTCTTTTAAGAGTTTATATTTTAAGAAAAAATGGATACTAAGTAGACGTGTCTACATTTAATTTTGAGGTTGTTATGTATAACTTATTATATTATTCTGTAAATCTATAAACCTGAAATGATCCTCATTGTGGATTATTAACATAATTCATGATTATTTAATATTTATTTTCAGATTCTCATGTAATTATCCTATAATGTTAAGAACATCTTATCATAACCATATTCTCATTTTATTCATACAAATATCACATGTTTACCCTCACTAAGCATTGGATATTAATTATTTCTAATGTTTCCTTTCAATAGTTTATGAATAAATGTTTTATCTAGCAGTACTAAATGGGAATATCATTAAAGGATATTTTGAAGGTAATTGACAAAATTAGATGATTTTTTTCCAAATATCAAAACACACAAAATTATAATTATCATCAAGATTGTATCTTCAAATTTTATTAATATTCACAAAAAATAATGTAACATTAATGACTGTTAATCCCAGTTCAATAAATTTATTATAAAAGGAATGTTTTAGTTATCCATTTGTAACAATGGTGAGAAAACATTTTCGATATCACTATGGACATCATGAATGAAATTTAGTGAAATGTCATTAAGGATAATCATATGGTGCAATAGATTAAAAATTATGTGTCATGAATTAGGCATTCAAAAAGTAAAGTTTCATGATTATTTGTTTTCCATCTATGATATTTGTCTATCATCCTATTATTTACAGTATTAGTAAATTGCATGATCTTGAAGGAACATAATTAACATTGCATGTTATATATATATATATGTTATAGTGATTATGAAAATAAATTTCTAATATGGAAAGACATAATGAAAATATGTAAGGTAGTAGGATTTTTGGTTATGCTGCTGAAGATAGAGGGTCAACAAATGAGTTTTGAAATATATGGGATATTATAATAATATTGATTACATTAATCGTATGAATCCAGATTAGATTGATGTTGAGAAACCTTAACACAAGATTTATATTTAAAATTCTAGGAAACATATTTCATGGAATATGATTAACAAACAACTATAATATTTTAAGAATAAATTGTGATTATTTAAGCGGACATGTTTTGGAATTGAAAGAATATGTTTTATGAATCATGAAATATTTATGTATTTTTAATTAAAAATTATCATTATAGATTGAAATGAATATATTTAATGGTGGTGAAATATTATAAAATGATTTAATGTAATAGTGCCATTTTGATTAAGTGAAAGAAATACTAAATTTGTTCTTGATATTATGAAAATTTTGTTTATCTTGGTTATATATATTATTTAAATGGATAACGAAAGATAAATTGTACTAATTACCATGGAAATGATTTTTGATTTTTTTTAAAAAGAATTTTTTTCTACCTTGGATGGAGTTGACATATTATTGGGATTTATGAAATATACCCAATAAATAATAGACTACAGGAAGAATAATATTTTTTATATGGATTAATGGTAATTTTTTTTATTATGATAATTCTAGAGTATACATGATGATGTTATTCTCAGTTTTTATATATATATAATAAGTGAAATATTTGGATCTACGAGGGACTACAGTATGTTTTTTTGAAATATAGTAAATTTTTTTAAATATTTGTTCTTTAATAATTTATTTGGGTTATAAGGATGACCATTTAAGAAATTGATTATTTTAATCATTAGATGAGTTTTTAGATGATAATGTATTATCTCACCATATGTGTAATTATGAGTTTTGGAAAACAAGTTCTAACAATTTTATTAGAAGGAAAATTTAAGGTAGAGTAATTGACAATTCATTCTATTAATGTATCTCATGATCTGATAATGCTTCGGGAATAAAAAATTAACCATTATTTAATATAATAAGAGATTAAGTGTGAATTGATCAATTCAATAACATAGGAAAAAACTATGTCGAAACAGACTAAGTATATTTGCCAATGAAAATTATTCTACCTTATGAAAATGGTTATTAATCTATATGTTTTCATGTAATCATAATTTTTATGATATCAATTACCTCTTTTAGGTTTCTTCAGTTTATAGTTTGTTGAATGAGATCGTTATATAGATAATCCACTTTTTACTGATTTTTGATTGTTATCAATCTCTATGATTATATTATAATTTCATCCATGAAAATGTTTTAACTTATCTCTTCTATTCAAATATGTGGATACCATTTTAAATGTCACATTGGGAAACTGTTATGCCTCAAATTTCCATTATTAAATTATTTTCCAGTATTCATTTGTGTAATGTGGGTTCCTATGAATGAATCATTCATGTATTAACCCTATGATAACCCAAAAAATATTTAGGGTAAAATTAATTTTATGGGGGGAAGAATGTTACTCACATTTATTTTTTGAATAATTTTTTTTGAAATAATTTATTTATTTTGATATTTTTTTAATTCACGCATTAATGATTATAGCGTTTTTTCTATGAAATCAATAATTGTGGCTTCATTTTTATGCATTACCATGTATTGTTTTTATAAAATGAAACACTTAGATTATCATTTGGTTCAAACAACACCATGTGTCTCTTTCGATGGACACAATTTCGAGTCACATTAATAGCTTGTGTAATAGTCAAGGAAGGGTTTTACCAAACCAAAATATATTATTAATATGATACATAAAAAATATATAATTACCACCTATAAATTGGTATGGATGTTATGAACATGATTAAAAAATAATCCTATTAATTAAAATTTGTTATAAAATGAATCTTTTGGTTATCATTTATTATATACGAATGAATGAAGAATTTAAAAATAATAAAATTAATTTTTTTTGGAAACTATGTTTCTATTTCCATACACAAAATAACCTTAACAATTTACAAAAAAATAATATGATTTATGTTTTTAATAAAATCAATATATTTTACAGTCAAACAATTGTTTATTTAATCATCAAATTAAATTGATATGTATATGATTAGAATAAATCCAATTTAATGAAAAAAATATGTATTTTTTAAAATAAATATTACCACCTTATAATGGAGAACACAATTTAAATATTATTTTCAACAATTATTTGATTATTATTTTAAACAATAATCTAATTTTTCAAAATAAAAATACCAAAATATACATTGGGTATATTTTTTATATTTCTCTATGATGTTTCATTTATTTATAAATACTAAAAACATTGAATTTTAATTTAAAAAGGACTTTCATCTAATTTATTTATATATTAAAAGTATGTTATAATTTTGTTTTAATTTTTATTTTTTTCAATTTTAAATAAATTAATCTGATTTAGTTTAGTGTAATAAATTTCATAAATAAATTGGGTATAAAATTTTTTAATCATAATAATATTTTATCTTTAGAACCCATCTTTGTAGTCCCATCCGTGGGATTAAATTTAAATTAATTTCCCCCACTTATGATTTTAGAATTTTGAAAAGGAGATTAAATATTATAATCAGAATAATTTATAATTTCTAATTTGTCAAAAAATGTTTTTACCCAAATTATTAGTGAATATTACTATTAAAATTAACGATATTATTAAATAAATTAGGACAACAAAGGAATAATCCTTAAACATAAGGCCCAGAATGACCTATTCTCATATAGAAAATTCATTGGATGTTCATATTTAGAACCTATACTCAATTAGGTCATATTTAGATGATTATTGTAGACACTTATTATGTTAACACATTTGTGGAAATCTATTTTAAAAAATTTAGAAAAATTCCACTCCTACCCCAATATAAAAAAGGCACTCACCCATACAATTTATTCAAACCTCTCCAACCCTTGTGCTTAACCATACGTTATCTAAATCACAAGAAAAAATACATCTTATAATCCTTGAGTACAATATTACAAATGAAATGTATCCATGATGTCCCTTTGGGGAAAATCAAAATGTGATTCCAAAGATGTGGAGGCTCAAACGTATAAAAATAAGTCAAGAGATAAGTTAAGGGTTTTTAAATATCAATTTTTTATATCTATGTGATAAATGTGTTAACTAACCATAATATAATTTTTTTGTTTTATATACTACCCATTAATGTGTTATATGATTTTTAAAATTAAATTTATAGATATTTACATATCTATTTGATGACCATTCATTCCTGGTATTCGTGGCACAATATTTATCAAATAGGTAATATAATTTTGTCTTGATTTTCCTTCAATGAAATAAATCCCATTTTATGAATCTATATTTTTCTATGAGTTTTATATAATTCCATTGACATGTTATATAATCAATTTTATCTATTTACTATATAATAAGCTTCATTAAATGTTCTTCTCGAATGGTATATATTATTTAATGCTACCATAGTGGTATTATTTTATTTCTAAAATCTCAATGTTTATCAGTATTGATAGTTTTTATGATACCAGTAATGAAATGTTACTATTTATATGTAAATAACTCTCCCTATTTTTCCTAGCTTGTGGGTTTTTAGGTTATATCCATGAAATGAATCCATTTTTAACTCATTAGTAAGAGAGATAATTATAAAGGAGTGTTTGTGAAAATATGACATTGTTTCTTTATTTGATCAAATATTCGTGTTATATCAAAACAATTTATTCTAAATTTGTTCCAAAAAATATCTTATTTTTATCAAATGATGCTTAATATAAATTTCTAACCTTGTATTATTTTACTTAATAATAGTCCTAAAAGGGATATTCATGTCTTTTTCCACTCAAGTAACATATCTAAACATTTAAATGATAAAAAGAAACGATTTCCATGTGCGGACATACCAACAATCCTCACCATAATTTGCTGGAATATTACATTGTGATTTTAAAAGGATAATTTTCAAAATAAAATTTTCCTAAAATTTTGGACATTTATTGAATTTAAATTTGATTCATAATAAAACATTTATAAGAGATTTACTATGATTAAAAGTGTTTGAAATTATTTTTAAACCATCTTTCATATTTTTTTAAAATGTTATTTTCAATGAAAATGATTTTCATTATTTGATTATTTCTTGATAAGTATACATATAAATATTCATGAATATGGTTTTCAATAGTTTTTTCATGAAACATTTTAAATATTAAACGTATTATACAAAAAAGGTTTTTGAAATGCATTATGTAATACAAAGTGTCTACCAATGATGAAACATTATTTTCACCAATAAATGGTTTAAATGATATTTCAAAACCAATATTTACAATGAAACAATTTTTTAAATATCATTAAAAATTGGATTTCGATGGAAATAATATATTACTTAAGAAATGTTCAGTGTGATATTTCAAATCAGACCCCATCGAATATGACATTCTTTCTAGGTATTATGATTTACTAGGGATATAATCCCATAAATCCATTAATATTATTTATTGAATAGTTAATTTTTCGATGGAATTATTTTTATTACTATTCTTTCTATTTCACGATTTATGTTCTATTGAACACGTATCTGTTTCATAAGTTTTGGTTCAATGAAATTATTATGATACCTATATCATTTCCATACATAATGATATGATAATATTTATATGAGCCCCATTTCATTTCATTGGTAATGATACGATGTTTATGAAACCCATCTATTTTTATGTTCCATGATATGATATATGTATTGATATCATGTGGAACAAGTTTGAATGATCTTGTTATGGTACATGGGGGAACTATATCTCCCTCTAATAATATTACAATTATTTATATGTCAGGAGATAATAGTGGGAAACAAGTCGATGGATTATATCTAAAAATGGGAAAGAGATGTGTATACATCCACTATGGGAAATAGGTGTTACATGATCAACTATTGGAAATTGGTATGACCTTATATACTTTGAGAAATATTTTATTCAAATACACTATGGGAAACAAGTGATTTATGTTATAAAAAGGGTAATCTTATGTGTCTTAATCCATTATATATGTGGTATTGGTAGTTAATATAGACATATGAAGTTGGATATTATAGTAAAAATGGAGGAAATATAATATTAAATGTGATCATGGGTCATGAATGACTTATTATGATATATCAATAGTATGATCCATGTCTTATAAAAACCCAATTATTATTATATGACTTGTGATTATGATTTTTGATGTGCCTTGTATGATCTCCAAATGTTATGATCATCTTTGCATACTGTTATTCACATGTTATGATTAAAGATCAACCATGATTAGACTAACTGAGTGTATTATCTCACCCATTAAATATGTTTCTATCCTACAGTTAATGAATAATTATTTTTATTATGTTTATTAAATAAGATGATTTTCAAGACTATTTTCTAAGAACATTGGCCAAATAAAAATGTAGTGTTCTTATTTGAAAAAGAGACTAAACAATCAAGGTCCTTGGGGATTTATTTTTTAATTTAGTTAATATTCATCTAAAATGATGTAATATCTATTTATATTAATCCAGATTTTTATTAATGATCAAACTATTATGGGTATTTATAATTAAATATATATCAGCTAATAAAGACATACAATATTTAAAACTCAAGGAAATATATTGTGAAAAATCAATACTAGATATACTATAATTAATAGGATTTTGGGTTCTTTTCCACATAGTTTACAGTGACTATCTTCCTCATTGTCCCTTGGATTCATACATTGAGTCATAGAATAAACAAATCTTTTATATCTGAAGAAAAAAAATTGTAGGTCGTCTCTTTGCCATAGACTTGTGTTTCTCATATACTAGACATTTTATTATTCATGAGACTGCATATTTCTCTACTTTGGTGTGATTTGGACATCGATAAGGGTTACATTATTAATTATATTTCATGATAGTTGGTTTATAATAATCACAAAATTTCTCACTCTTTCTACCATTCTGATGGGTTGTTCGTCAATCTATGATATATATTGTTCAACAGACCCATGTTTCAGTATAAATCATGGAATTACTAAAATAAAAATATTTAATGCGATTAAAGTATTTTATAATTAAATAATCATAGATTTTTTGTAGAGGATTTCACCAAAACGCATGTGACACTATTTTTTCCAATAATACTTGAAAATAAACATGTATCTAACTCAGTTTTATATATATACATCTAATATAAAATACATGGTTCATTCCATGTTAAATTTGGTTGGGTACACTGATGCTTGTTTTTTAATCCATAAACCAGTCATAAAAAATTAACAATATATTTTTAAAATGTTATTATCCTTCCAATCATTCAAATATATTCCAAAAAAATATAACAAATCCTTTAATGAATACCATTATTCATTATTATAATAATATAAATATTTATTTATATCCACTAATAAAATACTCAATAAATCATACCTTCAATTAAAAATATTTTTCAGTAACCAAAATAATAATTAAAAAATATTATATATTCCACCAAAATTAACTCGACACTTACCACTCAAATGGTATTAACCCCTAGTTCATACACTATTCACTATATAGAATAATCCAAAATATATGTGTACTTAATCGAAAGAATCACAACAAAATTATCAATAATAATTTTACTAATAAATTATAACCTATTTCATTAAATGAAAACCATCATTTAATAACGTAAAAGTTTGTGTATGTTATCCATATGAGTTATAAAAACTCCAAAAATTTGTTCTAAAAATGTTAATTGAAGAAACATCCACTTATAAAAAATTCATTATTCAAGGAAATTATTACTATTTAATATACATCAGCATACCATAAAATTAAAACTACTAATGGATAACCTTTATATGATTCACTTACTTCACATAACATTTACGAATATACCTGAAAGTTAGTGATACATTTCAATTTATAATGAAAATAGAAATGTGTTTCATGATTATAAAAATAACAATACCTTAGGGGATAATAATAAATTAACAAATTCTCTAAAAATTGGAATATTCTAAAATTCATTACTATTTAAGTGTTCTCTAATAATTGGTTATAATCTAGAGTTGTTTCAAATAATTTACTATTCTGAAAATTCTTTTTGAGAATATTTTTCAATAAAACAATAAAAAATGGTTTTGATCATACCCAAAAAATGAATATAAAAATATCAATATGAAAATTTCATCCCTTATTAATCCTTTTTTAGCATATGTATATCCAAATGAATAAATGAATCTATTTTTTATAACCTTTTTTATCCATTGATATTTTTATCAGTTAAGTTAACTATACTATTTAATTGTCAGAATTTTCTAATCATAATAGTTTTATATAATGAGAATGTTAATATGCAAACAATCTCCCCCCCCCCAATTTACATTATCCTTACATTAATTATATGGTCCACTCATTATGCATTACAGTGTCGATTTATTCATTTACATAAAACTACATTTTCAGGAGACAAACCTTAGGTTTCTATTTTCCAGAAATACATCAACATGATATTATGAACACTTTTATTTATAATTAATAGATACAATATAATATCAAATTTTCAAAAACTTATATATGTTCTCAAATACATAGAATAATTGAAATGGTTTTTTCTAGGGTTATCGAATCGTTGTCTCCAAATTTCATGTCTATTATTTTAATAACATAAAATCATATATAAATATAATGCTTACTACATAAAATCAATATTATTATCATCAATAAATTATACACACATAAATTAACATCAATAAACCTCCTAATCTCAAACGTTGTCTAAACCTCTACTGTGATACCAATTGTGACCTGATGGACCCAATGCCCCAGATTTGGTTCCAATTGAAATATAGTTTACAAAAAAATTATAGTTTTATGTCATATATATAACCAACAATAATTAAAAATTCATTAGAACATCCCTACAATTCATTGGTACTTTTTAATCATAAATATTTGGATAATTATGACAAAATATAAACTGATAAATCACAAGTTCATTGTATCTAATGGAAAATTTTTCCATTATATATAATACTAATTATTTCATGAAAATTATTAATTTTCACTGATAAATTATTCCATAGTTTTTATCCCTCTAAACCTATCCAATACACTACATTTATTAAAAAACATACAGAAAAGAAAATAAAATATCCACTGGGAATAAATGATTAGTAATGAAAATATATAACTAACTATATAGTGGCATAAACATTATGATAGAAGTAGCTAAAAAACATAAATCCAAAATAATCATGAACCAAATATCATTATATATCCATGAAAATAAATACACTCATAAATATCAAAACAAAATTTCTCAATACTATAGATTTTATAATGTCGTACATTAAAAACCAGATGTAATGAACTTCTTCCAAGAAACATTACTTTTCATCAAGAATTCATCCCTAAAATCCAGATTTTAAATACCTATAATATTATAATTTCATATTTTGGAAATAGGGATACACCAAATCCCTAATAGTTTTGATTATTATGACATTATTATGGTTTTAAGGGCTATGAATAGTTATGCCCCAACAATAATGACTATAATTCCAATGCATTAAAAATAAGATTAATTGAATAAAAAAATACATAATAAAGGTTTAAAATTTTCAACAATAATGACATACAAAATTAACACTTCCAATACATTATAATATTTCAAATATAGGGAAAACCAAATAATAACCCATCTGGATGGATATGGTTGATATATAAACAAAACAAAGGATATTTTCTAAAAATATTCAATATTAAAAATCCAAAAATCATCCCCATTTAAAAATAACATCACAATCTGTAGTTGGTAATAAAAAATATGAGTAATGTAAAATTAGAACCACCCTCCATAAAAAAAATTGGATTATAGCTAAGAAAATTTTATAATAGCAGGATCATAATCCATATGGAGATATAATGTTGTTGGATACACATTATTATTACCTATTAATCTAGAAATATCAAAAAAAAGGTATATTTGGTACCAAAATACATAGAAAACCATGATATTAAACATTATATTAAAATTAATGGTTGGAATGTACCAAAATTATATGAAATATGTTCTAGAAATTATCATAACACAATGAACGTATCATGGGTTTCCATAAAATCATACTATTTGGAAAAATGTATATAAATAGAATAAAACTAGAGGAACGTGATTTCAAATGTAAATCACATTAAATAAAAGGAATGTAACATTATTGGGTTATTAATTAGGCATAAAAAAATTTAATGGTAATAATTTTTATATTATGTATTATCTCTCCCAGAATGAGAATTTAGACCCTAAGAAGCCTATCATCATATAATGTCGAGAATTAAAATCCATTAAATGTTATATATTTCTATTAAAAAAATATAATTACAATAAAATTAATTATTAAATTATATGTGAATTAAATGTATACAATCCTTCAAAATGAATATAGATTCTAAAATGCATTAATTTTTTAAATTAAGAGAAATTGATATAAAAATAATTATCACATTTCTTGTCATCTGTGAATGTACAACAATATCATATATCAAATAATGTATTTATTAATTAAATAATTAATATCCTTATTTCTAACCATTTTTATGCGAATGATTTATATTTACCGATCTCTAAATGATATCATCTGATTTTCCACAATGGGGGTTTATAGTTCTGATTATATATACTAGATTCATAATAGTGGTGTCCATGTTTAATATAATTTAAATATTCATCATCACTATTGAATAAAATATGATAGTTTATATGTCAAAATATTTTTTTATACATGTAAAATTTCATTTCCTATTTGTTTTTGTAACAAATCATTATGCTAAAATTAACAGTGATCATGTTGTATTGATTTTAATGAATAAATGGAACATTATTATTTATTAAGATAAATGTTTGTGTAAACATGTTTTAACCAAAAATATACATTATTTAAAAATACATAAATAATTAGAAAAGAATAAAAAAGTTTTCATAATCATTCGTGATATAAATTTAGTGTATTATTCGATTAAGAGTTCAAAACATACCCAAAAATTAAATCAGTGTGAGTTAATGAATGATTATTAGGGTATTTATATCTAAAATGATAATACATTAAAAATAATTATATTATTTTGGGTTCATTAGTGTGTTATGTCATAATAATAAGTTATTATATGAAGAAATAACAGACATTACCATATTATATAACATGAATAAAATATTATCAACTTTTTATGATTAATTAAAATGCAGAATTTTAGTGATTAAATTAACAACGATTACTTGATGATGATATCACCAATAGATTCCATAATTTTTCCTAAATCCTTGATTATTTAATAGAAAACATATTTACTATTTAAAAATATGCTAATATATACACTTATGAGGCGGTGATGGGAAACAAAATATGTTTCGTCATGGAGTATATAGTTCACAAAAAATATGAGTGGTGGTATTAATTATATTCATGTATGTGGTATATGTGGAAGTAATGATAATATCTATAATATACTAAAATTATAGTATTTTATTGATTCTAATATCATTTTATTATTATTCATTGAAAAAATATTGATTAATAAAATTGAAAAGAAAAAATATTTTGATATAATAATCTTGTAAGGGACATGAATATTCTTTGGATATTTCCTAACATTGGAGTTTATTATCATAAAATTGACTTACTAGGTTATTATTTATTTATGAGAGTCTTATAAGTATTGAAAAATAGAATATTTAAAATTATTAATTCATTGTCATTGTTTTTATTGTAGTGGTCTAGATGTTACCCTTTTATAAGAGAAGTAATGGGTTGTTTGGGGAATGCCATTAATTTTATTGATAATTCCATGCATACATTCGAGGGAAAATGAATAAAAATATGAAAATATATAAGCTAAAATATATATTGATCAATAATAATATTATACCTTTATTTCATTGAACTTTTTTTAAATATTTTTGTTCTTTTACATTTTATAAACTCAATTAACGCCCTCTAAAATTTCAACATTGTAACTGATTTCAAAACATCCAAATTAATTGTAAATACAATGATTAATATGTCATGAATTTTAAAAAAAATTATTACTAGAAATAAGAAATTATTTGTATTAACCAGGTCCTAGTGAGAGCACAGACACCCCGCCTTAACATGGTCGTCGGGTCCTGGCCCACCAGGTTCCAGGAGTTTCCCCGCAGACACTTGGTCCCCACCCTAGGGTCCACCCATATTCACGAACGAGTCATATGTCAAATGATAGTCCCCACAGGCCAACACATGTCATTTATTGTGTGTTTTTTCCTCACTCACGCACTCCCTGGAAAACATCCCAGAAGGTCACCAATCCTGATCACTACTCTGACCCAAGAACGCATAAATGTGGTGTTCTAATCAGGTAGGCTCCTGAAAAGGAAGGTTCACCTTGTGGGAAGTTTCCCAGGGTGTGTGTGAGCGAGGAAAAGACACACTAGAGAGGACATGTGTTGGCCTGTGGGTACTTCCATTAGACAGATGACCCGTTCGAGAACGTGGGTGGGCCTTAAGGTGGGGACCATGTGTCTGAGGGGCAACTCATGTTACCAGGTGGGCTATGACCTGGCGTCCAAGTTACGGTAGGGTGTATGTGTGGTCACCAGGACTTGGTTGTTAAAATTGGTATCAGAGGAGTTTGTTCTACCACCGAACATAAGACTCTGATCTTTTCATTGAAGCAACAGTGTTAAGGGGGCGGAGTGTGGTTTTCAGTTTATGGAGTCCAGTTTTGGTGTGACGGCCGGCGTATCAATACACCAGGAACCTGACTTCTGATTTTCGAATCAGTGCACGAAACCATTGATTGCATTTGTGTATTCAAATTTTATCTTGAGTCAGCTCACCAGGTATAACTTTTTGACCGTGGCGCACCTGTTTTATTTCAGTATGCCTCCACACTGACATCCATCTAGGCTTCCAAGAGTTGTATGCAAAGATATCCAACCAAGCGACGAGGCTCCGATGCAGGGCCCTCATACTATGTTGGCACATTCGGGTGGTGTACTAGCAACACCACCACTCGTTGGGTAGAAAATACCACTAGCCTCACTGGCGGACAATGCACAATGACTGAGCGCATTGCACAAGTTCCCGTAATTGGGGCCTCTGAGGATTTAAGGTGAGATAGATTCCCACACTCATGAGGGCTGGATGGAGGTGATTGCTAGAGTTTCACATCTAGTTGAGACACCATTAGAGAAGAAAGTGGTCTTAGATACTAGTATTTTTTAGTGAGTGACCATGAGGATGGTCCTATTTGGGATGAGGCTTCAGTACGTGGACGGTTCCCTGAGATAGTACCTTCGGGTAGTGTGCCTGCTATATCACTACCCATTGGACAACTATTACAACCGATGGTACTGATAGATGAAACATGTAGGCTCAGTGCCTTACACGTGTTTTATCCTCAGATACCCCTAAGTTTCTGAGGCGACATGACTGACAGGCGGATGAGGACTAGCTCAAGGAGGTGGCTGAGAGTTCTCTAGAACATCTACTGCTTCGGCAGGATGACATGTTAGTAGCTGAGTATTCATCAAGGCGTACCGATCATTCATGGTACGCGATGAATATGTTACGTTAAGTGCTTCAGGGCCCAAAAATCCAATCAAGGTGTGTTTAAAGGACATCTGAGCTATCACAATTCCTATATGCATTCCTACATTTGTTAGGGTACTAGAGAGAACCCTTGTGGTTCAACGATATTTTAATGATCAAATATAGATAGTGAATGATAGCAGTGGGAAAGCATGAAACTCATGACAGTTTTGGAGACATGGGCATGTAAAATTTTTTGAGAAGAAGAAGTATTAGGGGAAAATGAGTCTGTAGGACAGCAGATGTGAAAGAAGAGATATGAGAGCATCATGAGGTGGTGTATGTTTTGAAATGTTACAAACTCCCCTTTTTTGTATACCCCACCAGTCTAACAGAGTAGAAGGACAGGGGAAGAAAGTAGTTGCAGGCGGTCAAGGAATGTAACTGAAGGGATCTAGGAATAAATCGAGGTTTGGTCTATTTCTAATACTAGTTTTCGTATCAATTGACATAGGTACCAATCATTCCTTCCTTCCACAAATCTTCTGTAGGACCTAGTGTTTCTGGTTAAACTGTTGATTTGACTCTCATGTCTTGAGATACCTTTGGGAGGAGGTTCAATAATCACACATACTCCAATGGTGTGATATAACCCTTGAGGTGAGAGTTTCCTTTAGAACCTCTTAGTGGCATCGTCGAGGCCTCACGACGTTAGTTTGGGTTTGGAAATGACATCCCCAGTTCACACTCAGATTGAATGTATTAGGAAAATAGGTTGTAATTTATCTATAGCATTGGGATGGGGTTTTCCTTAGTCTGTGAAAAAAGAACCCTTGTAAGAATATAATAAACTCATGTGTAGGTGGGTGCAACCAATCACTAGTGAGTCAGCCAACCTCACCCTCGATTAACATAAGTTTTCATTGAGATTGTCAATACTCTTGGTAAGGGGAACATGATTGCAGGAGCACTTAGAAAGATGTCTTTCCTGCATCTGTTGAGTGAGGAGACAGACAAGCTGTATGCATTATAGATATCCATTTTGGATAGAGATGGAGCAGCCATCCATCAGTGTCTTATAGTAACTCCCTAACTTCTTCCGCGAGTCAGGGAGGCACAACATGGGGACACTGACTATGAGACACGACGTGCTCATATACCTACAGGGCAGACAGCTGATGGATTTTATGATGGTGGGGAGCATTTCATCCTCTTTAGAGGACATACTATGGTACCAGTTTCATTTTATGAGGATGTGTTGAGGGAGCTCCAAACATCCCCTATAGTGGTACATCCAGTAGTGGTGATGATTTACCATGGTCTCCGATGACAACACTGGTTGCTGGGAATGATAAAAGCAGTTGCATAGTTTGTCTCTAGGTGACTCACATGTCAGAAAGTGAAGGCGTAGAATCATGTACCAGCAGTCTTGGTTATGCCTTTAGAGGTCTCAGAGTGGATGTGGAATGGGACATCCATGGACTTTTTGAAAGGACTTCGACGTACATATAGGGGTCATGACTCGATTTGGGTGATCATTGACTGGCTCACCATGTCGGACCACATATTACCGATCAAAGAACTGGGTTCAGTAGAGAGCATTGACGCCTTTTTGTGCAGAATATTGTGAGTTATAGGGAGTACCTTCTTCTATTGTCTCTGATCATGCCACATGATTTACTTCCCTGCTATAGAAGGGGTTGAAGGGGGATTTCGGGATGTAGCTTACATTAAGCACCGACTTCCATCCACAGAAGAATAGTCAGACTGAGTGGACCATTAAGACAATCGAGAAAATGATTGGTGCCCATGTCCTCGACTTCAGTTGCATCTTGGAGGATCAAATAACTTTGGGAGAGTTTTCATACAACAGTAGCTATAACTCCTCCATTGGGATGGCACCTTTTGAGCTGTTATACGAGAAACCATATAGATCACCATTGTGCTGGACTGGCCCTGGGGAGTCAGCACTAGTGGGACCAAATTTGGTATGGGATATCACAGAGAAGGTGCAGATCATCCAGGAGTAGATTAAGACTCTACAGAGCCAGTATACGTCGTATACCGACAACAGACGGAGACTTATGGACTTCGAGGATGGCGACCACGTCTTTCTACCGGTCTTACCTCGACGAGGTTTGCAAATATTTGGCTGAAGTGGCAAGTTAACTCCAAGGTTCATCAAACCTTTATAGGTCCTCAGCAGAGTTGGCGGGGTGGCATACTGCATAACTCTTAAACCTCGGTTGAACTGGACCCATGACATATTCCACGTATCCAAGTTGAGGAGATACGTGCATGACTCTTCTCACATCATCGTTAATGGCGGGTTGGACGTCCTTGTTGGGGAAACATTTACGGAGGTTCTAGTAGATATTGAGGATTCAAAAGAGTGGGTCCTTCATCGATGGTTGATACCTCTTGGGCATGTTTGCTGGTAGCACGGGAACCTCCAGGAGAGCGCATTGGAACGAGAGGCTCAGATGTGTGCTATGTACCCCCACTTGTTCACTTGGTTTGAGTTGTGGATTACAGGGACATAAAGACCTAAGGTGGGGATAATGTAAATATCCATAATTTCAATTAATTATTTTTAAAATGAATGGTAATTTTTCGAGTCCGCAAAATCTGACGGCGCCCGATTCCAAGGCCCGGAGTGCCCAGAATGATCCGTCGAAGCTCTGTTAAGCGTAGGTTAACCCGCATATGCAGTATTCATAAAAAAGTTTAATAACTCAATACTAGTTACTCAGATCATAATTCTTTAGCCTCCACTATTCTTAGGATGGAGGGTAAATCCTAGGCGCTACTTAAGATTAGTCGGTGTGACCCTCCTCTGAGAAAACCCAAAATGGAATAATCGTAAATAAAATAATTATATAATTTTTTTTTCATATTCTTATAACTCACAAAAGTAACTAATATTAAAAATCCAATACCACCATTGAAATCATGATGGTATTATTTCATTATGATGATACTGACTTTATCCAGTGCGGGACACTTGAGAATGATAGTATTTGGCCGTAAATAAAATAATTAAGTGAAAATTATATTATTGTAAAATTCATAACATCTAAATGGTAACATGTATTGAATATTCGAGGGTACCGTTGGGTTCTTTGGGGAATATTTCACATAGGTAGGGACTAACCTTGACAAGTGAAGGTCGAGGGTGACTGCTAGTAATTTTCGGAATATTTTCCCAGTACGTTCTGAAAATGCGCTACCGACGTTTTGTAACATTTGAACCGGTGCTCGGAATTGTAATATGAGGGAACTTTTGAACTCACATCACCTATATTTTCTTAAGAATACATTCACCTCGACGATATTTGGTCGAAGGTTAAAGTTTTATTTTGGGTTTTTCGGGGAAATAATAAAATATAATAATCTCAGGTTTTGTTTTAATTTATCTATTATAACCACCCAAGTGAATGATGTAAGTGGGGACCACCACATTTTAACCACCAATGAGAGAATATTGTGGTGGGGACAACAAAACCTTAACCTCCCTTGAGTTATGGCGGTGGAGACCATCTGAGGTTTATCCCTCATAATTGGGGGGTGGTGGAGAGGAAACATATCAACTCCCTAAATTAATTTTATGTGTCAATATAAAATCAAATTCTAATAATTAATTTTATCTATCAACATAAAATTAAATCCTATCAATTGTCTTAATGCATGCTATTTGGTGAATGCCTCTTGGAATCCTCTCAATAATTATTCCAACGCACATCTTAAATTGAACCAATGTTATTTAATTGTATGGACCCTCTTTTTAAATTTAATTAACTGTGTCGTAGAATTTAGGAAGCTTCATAATAAATGAATGGTGATAAATTCCACGATCATTACAAACCTCCATCCCAATCCTATATATAGGGAGCATGGGAAGAGGATTTTGGAAGGCTTCACCAAGTGACGAAGAACTGGTAATGTGACGCCATTCCCAACACATGGAGGATTACGCTCTCTTACGAAGAACGCTTTAACTGATGATTACCATCGACCTTGACATTGACTTTGACATCCTTCTTCAGAACCTACATCAATGTAGGAAGTGCTCATCTAAATGAATCTAAGTCCACTATCTCGCGACAATGTCGACGAACAACGTACCAAGTAGTGGGTTTATTTTACTATGTTATTATTCCTTTAATTATTCTCTTATAAAACAATGAACCATTGTAGATGATTTTCCTTGTAGGTTGGGAATTTTTTTGTACGGGAAGATGCGGGGTGTTGAATAAACCGCTTTCTACCCAACTAATTGCAGAGGGTGTGAGCCAAACTAACAGGGACCGACCCCTCCGCCGTTCTTTTTTGTGAAGTTCATTGGAAAGATGACGAAGGCGAAAAAGGAAATAGTCGTTCTACCTGCGGCCTCCGCAACCTGCGCCTCCCGCCTGGCGTGCCACTCGCAGGGCCGAACCGCGCCACTCGATGGCCACGCCACCAGCCTGCCGAACCGGAAGAGCCGCATTGTGCCCCGTCAGAACTGGCCCTCGTCCGTCTGCATGCCCAACGCACCCCATTCCTCCGTTGTCCGCATGCCCCGCACTCCCCGTGGTGCTGCTGGCCGAATCGTCCCTTGGCAGTCCACGCGCCCCGCTCGCCCCGAGCCACCAGTAGTTGAACCGGCCCCCAGCCTCTAGGTGCACCGAATGCCCCAAGGTTCCCCTCTTCACACGCCCCGCGCCACCGTAGAACAAACCTGTTCTCGCCTCCCAAGCCGATCTGCCCTAGCTGCGCCCCTCACGGCGCCCAGCCGAGCTGGCCTTCTGATCCATTGTGGCGCCCGGCCAGGCCTTCCTCCTACGCCCTCGCGGTGCCAGGACGATTTGGCCTCTCGCGCACCTCGTGAAGCCCCATCTGAGCCGGCCTTCCATGCCCCTCGCGGCGCCCCAACCAAACTGGTCCCAACCCTCACAATGCCTTAGCCGAACTGGCCCCTCGAGGTGCCTCTAAGCCGGACCGCCCCCGCGGCCTGCAGGGATGGGCCCAGTGGGCCGGGCTGAACCCAACGGGCTGGCCCGCACAATGGGCCAGTCCAGAACCAACGGGTCAACCCGGGTCGACCCGAACTGGGTCATCCCGGATCGGGTCGGGCTGGGTGGGTCCGACCAGGTGGGACCGGACCTAGGCCCACTACCAACAGTTTACCTTCTTTTGGCCATATCTTTCGATATAGATGTTAGTTTGACGAAACATCAGTGGCACTGGTAATCATGGAGCTTGATAGTCCTTATGAGTATACCCCATGGGTGTTCGGGGTATAGTTGAGTTATGGTCCGGTTGGATCGTGCACGAATCCAACCAGGCCCACTGAACTAAAAGGCTAATAACTCTCATATTGGGCGTCTGATTGACACGTCGTATGTTGTGTTGAGATCTCTATGATGAGGCAGACCATTGGGATATTATTATTCATGGAAAATTATGGATGTTTATGTATCCACACTTGGATTGAGAAGTTGACCCTCTAACAATCAAGCGTGCTTTTGAGGAGACCCGTGGGTTGGCTACATTCTGACTACTATTCATGGATCCTATATAGGTTTGATAGTTCTAACAATTTTTCGTGGATCCTATTTGGGTTCGACAGCTCTGACTTCTGTTCCTGGATGTTGTGGGGGTTCAACAGTTCAAATCATTGTTCTTAGATCCAGTGTGGTTTCGACAGCTCTGACTAGTTTTCCTGGATCATGTGTGGGTTCGACAGTTCAAATCGTGGTTCCTGGATACTGTGTGGGTTCGACAGCTATGAAGAGTGTTCTTAGATCCTGTGTGGGTTCTACAGATCAATCCACTGTTCATGGATCCTGTGGGGGATTGACATCTCTAACTACTGTTCCTGGATCCTGTGTGGGTTCGATAGTTCAAACCGATGTTCCTGGAGCCTGTGTGTGTTCAACCCCTCTGAATATTGTCCCTGGATCCCGTGTGGGTTTGACAGCTCTGACTACTTATCTTTGATCATGTGTGGGTTCTACAGTTCAAATGTTGTTTTTGGATCCTGTGCGGGTTTGACTGCTCTGGATACTATTCCTCCATCCTGTATAGGTTTGACAGTTCGGATTTCTGTTCCTAGGTCCTGGGTGGGTTTGACAAAATAGATGGTTCATTGGATACATCTGATCCTATCTATATCTATACATGTTTTTTATACCTGTTTGACAGAGTCAGTAATATTTTTGTTTACCCTATGATTGAGATGAATTATTTGATATCATAGGTATATGTATGGGAATATACCTAAGTAGAGTTATCTGGGGATTTTATACTTTGTGGTTTATCCATGTTGGATTTTGTGAGACCATGAGGGTCTCGGGGTCCCTACTAAGTATCGTTATACACACCCCATCACGGGATATGCCCACACCTAGAGGTGGTCCTTACGATGTGTTAGTACACAGAGGAGAGAGAAAGACGTGGAGTGCTGAGGAGGTGATCTATTCCTACCATTGAGGTAGTAATTACGGAGGATGACCAAACCGTTATTTTTCATTTCTTTAGTTATACATGTACTTCCAGTTCCTTGTACTTTACAGTTGGGATTTTATTTCCAGACCCTTATAATTTTCAGAACTCTTTAGTTATATAGTTTACGAAGTGTTTTTTATCCTTTTTTGTGCACTGTTGTGTGCGCTTACAGGTTATAAATGCAGTGCCTACCCAGTTTTAGGGAATTACGCCTTTAGTGCTAGTCTCCAGCCCCTGGCTTATGGAACGTGGACTTGGGGTAGTCACAACATGGGCCCCAGGGGATGGGATAGGACATTATTTTTTTTAATAATATTGTCTCCTGGTGTGAAAAGTTATTTTGATAATAACAACACATCATAATGTAAAAATAGTTTTTAGGGCTATAAAATGTTTATTACTTAATTTTATATAAAAGATAAAATTTTATTGGTAACTAAATATAATGAAACAAATTTATTTATAATATATATCATATTTTTTAAGATTCTTCTATGAATGTTGCAACCCAACCCTCACCTTGAAAATTCTCATTTTTATGAAAATAATAAAATAATTTATATATTAATGTAACATTTTAATTATTGATGAAAATTATTTTCATTGGATTTCTAAGATCAAATAATTTTTTAAAATTCATACTTTTATTACTTAGGTTCATATATTATTACATGAAGGTTTATTATTCTTTGATCATATTCTTACATATTGATTAAATTTAGGAAATTAAAATTTTCTTCTATCATGCATTTTTTAAATAATAATCAATCAATTACAAATATGCTAGGAAATTATATTTTGATTTAATGATTTAAAATGTGAGGTTCATTTTTACTAACATAAATTATAAATTTTATAAATTATATTTATTAAAAAACTATAAAATATAATGAAAATGACTTTAAATATGAAAATGAAATTTGGAAATATTAACTAATATTAAGCTTATTTCATATAAAATATTAAAATAATTCAAATAAATAAAATATTAATTTAAAAAAATATTTATTAGTAATCATAGGATTCATTAAATATAAATTTTTTTCCCATTAAATTCAATTATTTGTAAATATATATTTCTAAAAAATAAAATATTTTCTTTGTACTTTTAGGTACACTAATAGATTTTAAGTAATGTTAAATGCAGTGTAGGACTTTTTATTTTATGTTGTAATTTATTTAAAATCATTTATTCCCCTTAATTCAATTCTTATGTTTTAATGGCCATATAAATATATCTATATTTTATCTAAATATAGTGTGGTTTCATTTTTTTCGGTGATTAATAATGATAAATATATCCAAAAATATTACATTTTTATCTTTATTCATAAATTAAATTGAGTTGAGTTATAGAATATATCCTCATTATCATCCATGATATAAATTAATATTGATTTTATTTATATGGTTTATCTGACCCAAATATGTTGTTATCATGAATAATATATGATAAAGAGCAGATTTAGTTTTAATATCATTATACAAAAAGCATATTGGCCTTTTATAGTATTTAATATTATGATATATTAACATTTCATTGAATTTGTATCTCCCCTACCCAAGATACCCATAGTTTTTGCATTATCACAAAACATTGGCATGATCACAAAAGATCAAATCTCGAAAGACCGATAAGTTTAGTATCCTTGGAAACACTAGATACATTCATAAAGTTTACATTAATTCATAAAGTGAAAACTACAACAACATCTTCTCTCCACACTCATATCCCCTTATACCATCACTGCAAGTCATTCATAAAATACTTTTCACATCCTATAAAAAATAAAACATTGAAAGGGGTGAGCTCAAATTCCCATTAAGGATAACAATATAGAGGAATCATTCAGATAAAATCATACATATTTAATGCAATGTATAACTAAAACATGAGCATTTTAAATGTAAACATCAGCATATTATGGCATAAATAAAATGATATAATTCCATTTATATATTCACATGGATATTCTACTAGTAAAATAATCACATGAAATCTCAAAAACCACTTTCATTATGATGGAATGCATAATTCCAGACTATCATAACTACATTGTCAAGGCCTTGAGCTAAGACTACAAATAAATTTTTTTCAAGGCCTTGTGCCAAGACACTAGTTTGTCTAATGAGACCTACCGATGCATCAATGAGCTATAGAGGGCTCCACCCATCACTTATTATGTCCAATGTATTCCTCATATGAATAGGGTTAAACACAACATAAACATTCGTATTAAAACTATCATACAAAATGTAAGTACTTACTTCATAATACATGAATGGTATAGAAATAACACATCCACAGTCAAACATATCACAAAACATTCAATAAAATATGGAAGTTTTTTATCATAATAAATCAACTTCAAACAATATTAAAATCCATCAAAGGATGTTGACATAGATGAAATCAAAACTATTTTAGAGAAATATCACATTTTTTGAAATCATTTAAAAGTAATATAACTAAAAAAACATTTATTTTAAATTATATTTATAATCTTTTAAGGGACGATTTTATGATTTTATAATTTTGGAAAATATTCACACCCACCATATAAGTTTCGAAAATCATTCTTGTCTTAATTCTATCGAAAAGGATAAAAAAAACCTTGTTTGGAAAACGACAGAAGGATTCCATTATAAACATCTTATAAAAAGTCAAACAAGGGTATAAATGAATTTAAACCATTGTATATAAAAAGGTAAGAATGTTTTTAATACATTTTTATGAAACATGGATATTGATGATAAAGAGGTCCCAGTAGATAATTACGTATAAACAACCTTGGATAATGAAGAGATTGTGAAATAATCCCTTACCTTGTACTTTTCCTTGGATGAGGGTAGGTTAACCTCTGGTATAATGGTGATATAATTGTTAGTAAATTATAAAAGAATCATATACATTAATATCATATCATATATGATCTTTTAGCATTGATTTGTTAATAAAATCGTAGTATTATCGTCATTTCGGGTGTTAACTTACTCATTTTCTTTTATATGTTATTATACATAAGCCGTGTTTTTTATGGATTGGTTGTATCATTTTCATGTCCATATTGATATTAAGTCATTAAATTTTTTTAATAATAAAATTAAATTTAGTCTTGAATGGATACGATGGGGAATGAATCTCATCGCGTTCGTAGAGACGGTAGTCCGTACGTACACACGAGCGACAATATCATTCTTTTGATATTTAAATAATATATTAATGGACGGTATATAATATATACAGAGTCATTATCATGTTATATTTATTATTTAAATCAAATTAACATAATTATCATAACAATCCAAAGAATAATGTTTTGAATAACAATTACACCACGACGTGAAGACGGTAAGCCGTACGTACACACATATGGTGACATGTCATTCAAAGGATGGATAGAATAATGAATATGGTTGTACCATATTTATAATAAAATCATAGTATATATAAGATACTGGAGTTATTATTATAGAATGGAAATAACAAAGAATGAAGAAGTTGATGAAGAAAGGAACTTGAAAGAGGGTAGTGGAAATATTACCTCTTCTTCAGGTTCTTACTTTTTATTTGATCAAAAGGGCGCATTGGGTTTGCTATCTGACTAATGTAAGGCATCTAGGATGAATTTAGGTATCTTGAAGGAATATTTTGGCATGGATTGTACAAACAAAAAGGCATTTAAGGTATTAATTTGATGGAAGGGGGAGTGCCATTTTATAAGAGGTGTGAGGGGCATCTTAGGAAAAACTAGAAATATTATATTATAATAAATTCATATTCAGTTTATAATGGCTCCAAAGTGGATTATTTAAAGGTTAAGATGGGGATAGGTTGATTACCACTCATAAAATTGGTTTTATAAAGGTTTGGGAAACTATATTAATATTATCATTTTATTTTAACTCTTAGTTAATTATTTTTACATTTACCATGTCTTTTTGTATTTTTATATTATATAGTCAATAAACTTATTATAAAATTTCAAGAGACCCCCAAGTGGTACATTAATAATACACTTATAATTATATAAGTCTTTTGGATGAACCATATATTTTTAGGAATAAAATATCAATTATTAATATAATATTTGTTTTAACAAATTCATTTATGTCAATTTTGACACAATTCAATAATTGATTTTTGATAAAGTCTTAAAAACTTTATTAATTCGAACCAAATTAATTTAATCAATCCTAACATGTCATATTAACCAATATAATTCGTGTATGGCATCAAAAAATTCAAATTATATTTATATTAACATTTATAATAATACTTATTTTATTCTTTCATTATTAAGGAAAACACTGCATCATTATTGTGTCATAAATAAAATTAATTATTCAATGTATAAAAATTATAAATAAACTAAAATTATGTAGAAAATATTATTATATTTCTAATGACTATTTATTGCCGACAAGAACATATATATAACCCTATGTAAAAATTTATTTTCAAAAAGATATATGCTAATGTCATATTTGTATTTACTTTAACTTATTTATTATAAAGTGTCCTTATCACCTACATGTTGCTCCATGGGGTTCCAAAATCAACCCAAACATGACCATGGTCTGAATTTCATCAACCAATTGGGTTTTGACACGTTTTAGGGTAAATTAATAATATTTTAATATTAATTTTTTACACTATTTACCGGATTTACCCTTTAACCATGGTAAATAAAATATTTACCGAAGTAAATATTCAAATGTTCTAAAAATTACAGTAACCTATTCACAAAATTTGGACATACTGATTCCAAATATAGAATCCATTTTTCAAAATTCAAAACACAAAAGTGTCATAAATTAATTAAAAATTAATTTGCAATGTCAAAACAAAAAGCAAGTTTTTAGGAAAATAATAACAATCAAAAGATTGAGACTTGTTTATGTCCGGTTTAAATGTTAAATTATGTAAAATGAGAAAAATTGTATTAAATGGTAATTATATATTATAAATATAATTTAAAACCACTCAAATTCATAATTTATCATTGTTAGTAATATTGATTTAAAAAGATGTTTTTAATTAAAATTTAGTAATTTTCAGTATTTATCAAAATATAAAAGTTATCCTAAAAGTACAAAAACAATATTGAAACTAAATTCTTATGTATTGATTCTAAATAAGAAGTTTATTTTGTCAAATTTAATATATAAAAGTTTCAAATATTTGATTAAAAAATACTTCTCCCGTAAAATGCGGAAAAATTGCATTTTTTTAAAAATACTTCATTTATTTGAAAAAAATGTATTTGTTCTTAAATTATATCTAAGAAACTCATAATATGGATTCTAAAATTATAATTATTATATAATGTTAAAAATTAAGTTAATACTATTCATAACCACTTTTGAACAGCTTGTTTGGTACGTCATGGTGCGCTAGAACTCGATGTTGCCTGTAGTGAAAGTTATTGAATTACTTTAAAGAAATATCATACTATGAAATAATGGGGTGTTACGTTATTTCTCCTTCAATAAATTGTTTCCTCGCAATTTGAAATTATTTTCAGAAATAAAAGTTGAAAATAGAAAATACCTTTTGGAAAACCCATATCGGAAATTAGGTTATTAAAATTTAATCTTAATAAGAGGAATGGTGAAATAAAAGTGTCACCACAAAATTATGATCTAGATTAGAAGAACATTGGTGTTAATTAGAGACATATAATTGAAGGAAAAACGAAAATATTTATAGGTAGTGATTGAGGTCATCAATAACAAACAAGTCTAAAATTAAGGGTCTTAAATTCATCTGTCTATAATGATTTAAAATACCATCAGTTTAACAAATCATATGGTACTAGGATACCATAATTTTTTTAAGATCCCTTCACTAAAGTAAAATAATTAATTTCATCATATAATAAGAGAAGATGACAATTATATACATGATAAGTAGATTCCCATCCTTTAATTAATTTCTACCAAAAACTCATATTTCACTATAAAAGATAATAGAAAATAAAAATAATATTCTATTTACCCTACTCGTATAAAAAAAATATGAATTTATAATTCATCTACCAGAATTATTTTTTCAAAAAAGTCTACATTATTCAATCCAGGACATCATGTGGGTCAGTAGTAGGTGACGCACCATTGTCGTCCTTCAATTGCGGGTTCAAGTCTCGCGACCTTTTCAGATGCGACAGGTTGCCGCTGGACTTCCGGGTTGTCCTTTTATGGCAATCCAAAAACAATCTCAAACTAGATTTATGAAAAATACTTCTGGCCAAACTCATAGTCTAAAATTTATTAGGAAGTTAAACACAGTGAAGATCATTTTTTCGGCATAATAAAATGTGAACACCTTCATCATGTATTCTTTTAAAACACTGCAACATCCTGAATTACTATAAAATCTTATTGATTACATTCGTTACCCCTTGTTCCTTTTAGGATATTGGATATACTCAATCTATCCAAAAATGTTGTAAACTCAAACAATGATGGAATATCATTAATCACTTTCATGGAAGTCAAGAATATCTAATATAATATATCCAAATCAATCATATATTATTCCAAAATCACTACCTCAATATCAGAACCATATTATTGTTTATACTACTCTCTACCATATATTTTCCAAAAAATTAACCTACTATTGAGTCACTTTTCATGGTTCCACACAATCTCAAGTCCTTAATAAAATGGTATTACAGGATAATCCTTATATACTCCATAATTATTATAACCATTACAACGTTGATACAACACTGAAATGACATAATTATTTAATAAAAACTTAAGAACTCTAATCATTCCTCCTCTTCTGTGGTAGTATCATAACGTGATTATTATCCAATAGCATCATTTGTGGTATAGTATGATAAATTTTACATTGGTTCGCATAGTTTCCCAACTCCTTGTAAATGAAGTAATGTACATTTGAAACCTTTTTCTTACCCTTGTAGTCACGTACATGGTGTCCTTTTTCATCACACTTATAACAAACTCCCATTCCTTTCAGGCAAGTTCCAGGGTGTTTCTTCTTACAGTTATCACATATTGGAAAATTATTCTTTTCCCTCTTCCCTTTATCCATCTTTCTCTTTTCCATCCATTAATTCTCTTTCTTACATTCAAGCCATAGGACTCACATAATTCTTTACATATCTTATTAACTCATGATATTATATCTTCATATGTTGAGAATCCATGGGGGACTACTTCTCTTCTAAATGTTTGCTTAATTCCATGAAAGATATGATCATTCTTACTCTTTTGATCATACTTATTGCTGGAGTTCACATTCCTTCTACTGGAAGCCATTTCTATACAATAGCATAAACTAGGTCAGTTTATGAATTACAATAATTCCAAACATGTATAATACCAAACGTAAAGTGAACAATTTATGTATATAATCCATAATCTTACAGATGTTTTCACTAAAGAAGTATATACTAAAAAACCCTTCATATTGGTTTGTAAATAAAACGAGAATTATCCTAAGCATATCCCCGGGAGTGTTGTAAACAAGAGTGGAGCAAGGCCCATTTTCAGGCACAAGTTACCATTCGAGTCTAGCATAAAGCGGTGTTTTTGGGTTTTACTCCTAGGTACATCTCTTCCAGAGCCGCCTCTACCTGCTCATATCCATACATGGATGAATTTACTGGAAAACTCACAAAATAACTACAATACCAAAATTCTTGGAAGTTCTTCTACTCTAATCCTCGAAGTCCATCTTAGGTTTACGTGCTCTAATCAAAGTTTATCTAAATCTATGCTCCATGGTTATTTCTAAACTTCCTTTGATACCAACTGTAACGCCCCGACACAAGTTACCCAGAGTCGGTGCATTATTACATATCATTGGCATGATCACAAATGTTCAAATCATGAAATACCGATTAGTTTAGTAGCCTTGGAATCACTAGATATATTCATAAAGTTTACATTAAATCATAAAGTGAAAAATACAACAAAAACTTGTCTCCATAGTCATATCCCCATATACTATCCCTGCAGGTCATTCATAAAATACTTCTTCACATCCCGGGAAAAATTAACCATAGAAATGGGTGAGCTCTGATTCCCAGTAAGGATAACAATATAGCAAAAGCTTTCATAAATAAGCATAAACATTTTAGGCAATGTATAACTAAAACAAAAGCCTTTTAAACGTAAACATCAACATAATAACGCAGAAATAAAATAAAATAATTCAATTTAATTATTTGCATGGATATTCAACTAATCAAATAATCACATGCAATATCAAAAACCACTTTCATTGTTATGGAATGCATAATGCCAGACTATAATAAACACATAGTCAAGGCCTTGTGCCAAGACAACAAATAATAATTTTTCAAGGCATTATACCAAGACACTAGTTTGTATCACGAGACCTACCGATGCATTTAGGAGTTATAACGGGCTCCGCCTTTCTCTTATTAAGTCCAATGAATTTCTCATATGAATAGGTTTAAACATAACATAAACATTTGTATTAAAACTAGCATACGAAATGTCAATACTTTCTCCATAAACAAGGAATGGTATATAAATAATACATCCACAGTCCAACCTATCACAAAACCTTAAAATACATAATGGAAGTTTTGTATCATAAAAAATCACCTTTAAATAATCTTAAAATTAATCAATTGATTTTGACATAGATGAAATCAAAACTATTTGAGAGAAATATCACATTTTTAGAAATAATTTACAAGACACATAATTAAAAAAATCATTTACATTGAAAATATACTTATAATCTTGTAAGGGAATCTTTGAATATTTTATAATTTCGGAAAATAGACGCTCACTACGTATAAGTTAAAAAAACATTATTACCTTAATTCTGTCGAAAAGGATAAAAAGGACCTTGTTTAGAAAATTACAGAAAGATTCCTGTATAAAAATCTTATAAAAAGTCAAACAAGGGTATAAATGACATTAACCCATAGTATATATAATAGTAAGAATATTTTTAAATACATTTTTAAGAAATAGGGATGCAGATGATAAAGAGGTCCCAGTAGATAATTACGTAAAGACAACCTTGGATAATAAAGAGATTGTGAAATAAACCCTTACCTTGTACTTTTCCATGGTTGATGGTAGGTTAACCTCCTGTATAATGGTGAAATAATGGTTATTAAATTATAGAATATTCATAAAAATTAATATTATATCATATATGATCTTTTAACATTGCTTTGTTAATAATATCTTAGTATTATCGTCGTTTCAGGTGTTAACTTACTCGATTTATTTTAGATGTTTTGTTACATAAGACATGTTTGTTGTGGATATTTTGTATCTTATTAATTTCCAGGATGATATTAAGTCTTTAAACATTATTTTTAATCATCAAATAAAATTTATTCTTGAATAGATACGATGGGGAATGAATCTCATCACGTTCGTGGAGACGGTAGTCCGTACGTATGCACGAGTGACAATATCATTCTTTTGATATTAAAATAATATATAATTGGATGGTATATCATATATAGATAATCTTTATCATGTTATATATATTATTTACATCAATTAAACATCAGTATCATACCCATCCAAACAATAATGCTTTGAATAACAATTACACCACGACGTGGAGACGGTAACCCGTACGTAAGCACGTATAGTGACATTTCATTCAAAGGATACATAGAATACTGAAAATGGTTATCCCATATTATAATAACATCAAATAATATATAAGATACGTGAGTTATTATTTTAGAATGGAATTAACAAAGAATGAAGAAGTTGAAAAGAAAGGAACTTGAAATAGGGTGGTGAAAATATTACCTCTTCTTCGGGTACTTCCTTCGGATTTGATCAAAAGGGCTCCTTGGGTTGGCTTTATGACTAAAGTAAGGCCTCTAGGATGAATTTAGGGAAGTTGAGAGAATATTTGGGGAGGGTTTGGCTGAGAAAAATAGAATTTAGGGTATGAATTTGAGAGAAGTGTGAGTGCCCTTTTATAAGAGGGGTGAGGGGCACCTTAGGAAATGCTTGAAATATTATTTTATAATAAATTCATATTCGGTTAATTAGTTTTCCATTTACCATGTCTCTTTTTATTAACCTTATCTTTTAGAATCTATATATATTATTATAATATTATTTTTTACCCTATTTATCGGATTTACCCTTTAACCACGGTAAATAAAATATATACCAAATAATTATTCAAACAGTCTAAAAATAAGAGTTACCTATTTACACAATTTAGACATCCTGATTCCAAATATGTAATTTATTTTACCATATTCAATACACATAAATGGCTGAAATTAATTTAAAATTAATTCCCACTGTCAAAACAAAAAGCGTGTTTTTAAGAAATAATAACAATCAAAAGATTGACATTTGTTTATGTCCTGTTGAAAAGTGAATTTATGTATAATGACCAACATTGAATTAAATGGTAAACATATATTCTAAATATACATTAAAACCACACAAATATATAATTTATCACTATTAATTATTTTGATTAAAAAATTTGATTTTAATTAAAATTTAGAAATTTTCTCTATTGATCAAAATATAAAAGTTATCCAAAAAGTAAAAAAAGATTATTGAAACTAAATTCCTATGTCCTGATTCTAATGAAAAATTTTATTTTGTCAAATTTAATATATAAATGTTTTAAATATTGGATTTAAATTGGCTTCGCCAATAAAAGGAGGTAAAATTGCATTTTTTATTTGAAAAAATGTATTTGTTCCTAAATTATCTCTTTGAAACTCATAATATGTATTCCAAAATTATAAGGATTATATAATGTTCAAAATTCAATTAATACTATTCATAACTGCTTTTGAACGACTTGTTTGGTAAGTCATGGTGCGCTAGAACTCGGTGTTGCGTGTAGTCAAAGTTATTGAATTACTTTGAAGAAATAACGTACTATGAAATCTTGGGGTGTTACAGAATTATATGTAGAATTAATATATATGAATATATTATATATCAGGAATACCAATATTTTTCTTTTAATATGCATGATTATTATGGTTAATATATCAAATATCCCTTATTTTTAATATAAATTATATAATACATATTTATATTTATATATTATAAATCATAACATAAATAAGATATATATTTACTAAACTCATTTTTAGGATCATCTATAAATTTTGGTGATGAGAAAATTAAATTTTTCATTCATGGAGGTTTTAGTCTCCACCCACACACATGCAATGTTTTCATTATTTTTTTATATTTCAAGAAGAATATATAACAGTAATACAAAAATTATAATAATATTTAAATATATTATTTATATTTTCGTACATAAATATATATTGTTAGAACACATTTAGATGAGGTAGATTGATAAGTATAATGAATACAAGTAAAATATTACTAATATTTCCATTTAAAATTTCGGTTTTTTTGGAGGTTTTTATAGAAGTAAAGTAATTGAGTTATCATCAAGAAATTTTGGGATAAAAAACGTGTGTAAAGGAAATATAATTAGTAATGTGGGTAGATTTTAATTCTAATATCATTCAATTGGTGTGAATTTAGGTTGGTGCAATAGAGATTAACTTATCAATGCAAAATAATGAAAATCAATTGAAAAGAATATTAGGTACGAGATAATATTGATATTTCATTATTTTTTGGTGGGACTGGTAGAGAAATGTTATGTGTGAAAGGTTTGTCTCTCTCTCATAATAAAGGTGTCCTTCATGAAAGTGAATCAGACCTTTTATTTCTTACAAATTTGAGTTAAATTATTTAAACATTTTATTTTATTAATCTTGATTAGGAAATAATCATGATTTAATTTTTTTAATAAAAATATAAGATGTACATTATTAAAAAATATAATTTGATAAATTGTATTTTGGTATCAATTTAACCACATTCAATTTCCAAATATGATAAAACTAAATTTCAAAAAATAAATTAATATATTTGAAAATCTACTTTTAAGGACAAATTTCTATTCTATATTTAGTGTTTTTATCATATTACCTATCAATTATTCTTTAAATTATTTTATATATTTCATTTATTTGATAAATTTATGTTATTAATATAGAATAATAATATAATAAGTTTATTAAAATAAAAAAACCTTTTTTTGAAAATATATTACTATTAAAATATTGATGCTCTTATTTATTTAGTTATACTAACTGAATTTCATTAATATTTAAATTATCCATTATTTCAAATTTCTAAATACGTTATAATTACGTTACTCCAAGTAGATAATAAAAATTTTACTACTAAGATTTATTGTTGACAATAAGTCATTTTATATTTTAATATACATATCACATTTTCATTTTTGGTGTGCTATGGGTGTAGAGAAATATATATCAGAAATGATGGATTATTAAAATAAAATTATATTTCATGATATATAGGTTTTACATTCTATCACACACCACTGTCATTAATTAAATTAAAAACTCCAAATTTTTATCACTACTCATTGGAGAATTGTTTTAAGGGTACTCGTAACTCTTTCATTATTTGTTGTATAACCATTAATATAAAGTCTTCCATAATCTATTTGGAGAAATCATTTTATTTATACTTCTTTGAACAACTTTTATAATTATAACAACCATATAATAAAGTAAATGTACATAACCTACTAAATTATTCACATTTATTGACCTTTCCAAAATCTATTTTCATCATTATTACATTCAACAAAAATGATCAAATATATTAATACAAAAGTTCGATTTATGTTATTACATTGAATATATTAATTAGTAGTTCATAATTTCACAAAAAAATTAATATATGTCATAATCCCCAAAATTAAATAATAATATGTAAAAATATCCTTAATTAATTTTTCAATAAATCAATATTAAAATTCAAGGATGTCAATAATAACTATTAATAGATTCAATGAACCTTGTATTACATCAATATCATTCATATTTTCACATAAAAGTTATTTATCCATTAATATTTTGATATAAAATTGTTTTCCCTTAATAAATAACCAGGAAATACTATCACATTTCATTGTTATTGATTACTTTTAAAATATTTTTCCAAACCAATAATTTAAGACTATTGAAGAACAATCCATATGTGTTTGAGAATATCCTTATTAATAATTATAAAATCGAAAAATTTCATCAATAAATATAAATTCACTATATTATTTAGCTAAGAGTTTTAATAATTAATTTATATTACATTATCAATATCCCAACCTTAGGTATGACTTCCGTACTCACCTTTTTCAACATAATATGAACATTCATAATATCAAAACCGCATATGATTTCCCACCTTATTTCGTTATATGAAATTCTTATTTATCGATACATACCATTCTGAACATCATTTTCATGATATTGTCTCAAACAAATAATAGAGCACCAAATTATGTGGTGACATTAAAAAAATGAAAGTGAAAAAAACAATATGATATGTCATCACTATGAAACATTCTCCTAGTACATGTGATACTTCTGATTCAATATATTACTCTTGTTAAATCGCCATTTACATATATTCATTTCTTTATAGGGTTATTTTACCAAATTAGTTAACATCTTACAAAAGACTATCATAATTTCTCAATTGAATAAACATGAATAAATAATATCATATTACCTATGATTGTCTATCCACATATGAAAACATAGTCCTACTCATCGTGAATCAATGTTATAAAAGATTTAATGCTCAGAAAACCCTTTTTGTTGGGATTATTTCTAGGTGCATCTATTTAACCCCTCACCCAACATCGGCTATCAAGACAAGGATATATTCCATGTCAAACCATGTGTTGTAGGAATTACTAATCATTTTAGATAAAATATTAAATGTAGACAGGTTAATATGTTTTTCACCATTGTGGTATAATCATAATCCCCCAATAAATTGAGAATTATTTCCATAAAATTGAAA
Organism: Viscum album; assembly: GCA_963277665.1. Classification (NCBI taxonomy): domain Eukaryota; kingdom Viridiplantae; phylum Streptophyta; class Magnoliopsida; order Santalales; family Viscaceae; genus Viscum; species Viscum album. The sequence continues at coordinate 397,161,711 of OY728161.1, forward strand.
TAAAATATTATCTATAAGGGTTAAATATGTTAATAAAATAATTATCTACCTTATAATTTCAATCTAAAAACATAGTTCAATTAACTCCTTATCCAACAATTTCAATAAAAATATTCCATTAGTAACAATTGTGATGACTCAGACCCACCCTCCATGATCCAATGATCATAGACACATATATTTCATTGATTATTTGATAGAAGGGTAAAATTCCAATATATAAAAATACATTATAAAATATATATATATATATATATTATTCAATGTATTTTATTCTTGGAAATATAATATGGTTATAACATTATATAATCATGAAAAAACATTAACTAAAAAATCCCCGGTATAATATATAAAAATATATATATATATACTAAACAATGTAATCTATAATCAGTCTTTAACTACTGTGATAAATTATATCACACATGATACTATTATGAAATTTTACTTATACTAATTTTCTTCAAAACCCATAGAAATAGAATCATTATAAATATTTTTTAAAAAATATAATGTAAAATCATAAAACTGAGGATTCTATTGAATAAACATGGGAATCAATTATTACAAGAATATATTGACCACATAAATCTATAATAGACAAGAATCATAGATCATTTTATACTTAAAAATTTAAATTAAAATAAGGTCATCAATAATGACGATCTCATGAAAATTGAATACATAATTATATTCGATGAAAAACATGTTATCCAATCCATATTTAAAACATTCTCATTTTATAGGGATATGAATGATTGAAACCCACCAAATATTGTCTCATGATACAAGATAATGTATGGAGGGGATAGATAATTCTCGTCCCCACACATCATGTGATTAAGATTAATGAATTCACCATATATTACAAAAATACCATTCATAAAATTATATGTTAGATAATTATCTCAATAAAATCATTTAATTACATTTAATTATGAATACTAAATACTTGTTTGTGGTCAACTAGTGTTAGAATCCAACAATCATTATGATATTCAATACCTCTCCACATATTAAAAAATGGTTATCCAAACCATAACTCCTCTAGAGAATTAATATGTAAAATACAACAATACATAGTCAACATCCAGAAAATCATTATTATTTCAACAAAAAATAATGGAAAAAAATAATTTTCCCCATTTCAACAGAATAATATTATTACCAAGTGAACATCGTCCAATTTGACTTATAAAAAATTTAATTTTCATTCTGTATTGATCAACAGATTTTTAAATACTAAAATAGCCTAATCATAAATAATTAATTGAATGATGGATGACTATTTTAAATTTTTTTAACTATAGTGTTATAATTTCTTCATATTAGTATATTGACATTGACTATAAATCATTCATATAAACATAATGTGTCGATTGAAATAACAAAAATGTGCTTATACCATGACTTGAAGGTACCAAATGATAATATATATTTATATATACATTAGAATTTTAAAAAATAATACATAATCATTATTAAGGTATTTTATTTTGAAAATAAATAGAGAACTCAAAATGAATACCCAATAGACCATTTAAAAAATAAATTGATTCTGATATAAAATAAAAACGTACTGTCACATTATAATGTGGAATTTGTATATGTGATATGTAACCAATTGAATATATTTATAATTAAATACAATATCCCATAACTTTTCATTGGAATTATATAAATATTACCTTTGAAAAATTTACTAGATGAAGAAAAATAATATGAAGATGAACAGGAAAACATTTTTATAATTTTCAAAAAAAATATTTCTAATTCTAACATTATTATTAGAGTAATATAAAATTAATTTTTTAATAACAATAAATTTTATAAATAGGATTTAAAAATATAATTAAATAAAATATTATCGTATGAGATCACATAAATATTAAATCCTTATTCATTATGAAAATTTATAACTTAATGAAAAGATAATTGGTTTATCAAAGACCCATATCGGAATGAAAATTAATGAATCCTGATGAATTTTAAATGGGGATTATGTGTAAAAAATAAATTAATGCAGATAATAAAACATAACATAATAAAATAGGAGAATATAATCACATTATATGATAAAATATTACCTTCATGATCAAAACTCATTTAATGATAATCAGGTAACCTAGTAAACAAACTCATTGGGAAACTTATTAATCAATATTCACTTGAATTAATGATCATTTTTTCATCTAATTCCTATAAAATATAAGGATTATAGTAAGAATAAAAATATGGATATTTGATACACTATATAAAGTAAAAAAAAGTTTATAATTTGTAATATTTCTAAAATAAATGGAATTAACACTTAAAACCCCTTGTGATATTGGAAACTATTGAATCAAACAACCATGAAATTGAATGAATGTAATTAAACTCAAAATAAACTGATTAAAAAATAATTCATGATATGATATAAATAATTAAAATCATATACAATATATAAATTAATTTGGGATAAAAATACCAATCATGTCTGTAAGAGATGAATTATAGAGGAAAATCATTTCTTTATCCCTCATTCTCTTTGAAAATCCTACGAACATCCTGAACAACTAAAAATATTATTTTTAAATTAATTAAAAATAATCATATTAACAATAGTATCAATTAATACTTATCATTTACGATCATAACATATATAATTATGTATTAGTTTGTTCGTAATTATATCAAACACTCATTGTAGATATATCTCTTCAATTTGGTCTGGTTTGAGAAAAGTGGATATTTTATATATTATTTTCTTTAATTAAATTATTAATAAATAATTCGAGGTACAATACTAGATTTTATAATATAGGTTATGAATCAATAACCTTATTTTACTATATTTTTATTTATAATTCATTATAATTAATTCAGTATAGATTATGTTTTGATAATATGTACTAAATGAAAGGTGTTAACTTAATTGATGTGTGAAAATGATGATATAACTAATCCAGAACCAAAAAAAGAAAATAATTTAAATACGTGAAGAATATTAAACTTGTAAATATGTTATCATAGTCAACCATGATATTTACACATATTATGGTTCATGTATGTTGTTAAACAAACCCCCACATGATCTAATCATTATCAACAGATGATTATTTGGTGGTTTATTTATAATAAAATTATAAAATATGAAAATTGATAATATTTAGTTGTAATTAGTTTAAAATAATTTAATTTTTATGACATATTTAAATATATAATGAAAATTACGTTATATCAAAATATTAATTTAAATGATTTCCTTATAGTGTGGTTTATAAGTGTGATTATGTGACAATGATAAAATCACTACAAGAATAATTAATGATAAGAAAATTTATTCATTTATAATATAAAAATATAATATATAAAATTTTTATTCACTATACCAATTTATAAAACAATCTAGGAATGGTAGAGATGAATAAATGAAACACGGTTATCAAAGAGATGATATTACATGCACACACATGTAAAATATTATATTTTTTCGATTGAATTAGGGATGAATCGATAATGGATAACCCATTAATACAATAAAATTTAAATATATTTGTGATAATGATTTAATTATATAGCTATGGTTATAATTTTTTTGTAGGAGGCTGTAAGTGAATGATTAATATTAATTGTAATAGCATAAATAATGCATTCCTTTACAATATTAATCATACCTTAAAGTATCATTTATAAATTAAGGGATTTATGCAATTTGTTTAGGATAGGTTGTCACAAATTATTATAGGTGATTAAGATTATGTAATTTTTTATAATTTCATAGGAATTTTTTATAATTGTTTTGGGTTAAAGTAGAATGATGTAACTCCCTATTAAATAATAATAAATGGGAAATCATTGAAAATGAATGTTTTGTTTCGTATAATAATTGACCCAAATTAATATTATGGAATTATGTTGAAAAAATGATAGGTGATATATATTTTTTAAAATTTTCAGTACTAAAATTTCATTCCGGAATGTGCAAGGGACATTTTAGTTATTAACAATTCTTAATACATCACTTTGTGATTTTAACATCGTTAATCGTGATTAAAAATAAAATATTGATATAATGATGTTACATAAATTATAAAATAAACATTATTAAAAAAAATTGTTGTAATTTATATAAATTAAATATTTCTTAATTGATATTCAATTTCTATATTTGATAAATTTAGCTTTCAAATTCAAACATATTAAATAAGAAAATTCATGTTTTATATAAAAATTCCATTTACTATATACAATTATTCATATTATTATATCAAAATAATAATTGATTAATTTTTTTGTTTATTATTTTTATTTAATTTTATATTATTAATATTTAATGATAATATAAATATTTTCCTTAAATTTAATACAAAAAAATTAGAAGTATATTCCTAAGAGTTAAAAGATTTTTTTATTTTAGTTATACTAAATAAATTTCATTAATATAAAATTTTGAATTTCTTTAAATTCTATATATACTTTTTAAATAATTTAATCCTATTCATTGAAAGTAATTTTATATGTTGGTTTTATCTACTATATATTTACATTGAAAACTAAATTGATCTCTATTTTGTAATGTTTTTATTGTGTGAGGAGACAATTATCAAACATATTGATTTATTTAATACTTATAAAATAGTTATATCTCATGGTGTTACATACTAATACTCATAGAATTGTAAAAATATTCCCTAATAATATTTTTTCACACTCCTAGACCATTAATAGTTGAATTGGAATTCTAAAAGTACCACCTCCCAAATCGCTAATAAAATTTGTAATGATGCACCCCAACATACAAAATTAAAATTCACAATTAGAAAATATTTTTTTCTTATTCCTTCATATCTACTTCAAAATATTTTTAATATAACCTACCAATGATTAAAAAGTTATCTAATTATCATATGTATACTTAAAATGTATTATATTAATGTGGAAAACATGTTCTACCTTCCTCCTAACCACTCAAAAAGGAAATATTCCATTTGCGTTACATGCAGCCTATGGAATCCATATGTGATGTAACGCAATTCTAGATACATCTATACATGGATTACTCAATTTCTATATTTAATAAATATGTTTTATATATTAAAAAATAGGATTATGTAAATATAATCCATCTCTTACCTTAATTATGTTCTATAGAGAATGATAATGATCCATGAATGTACGTGACCACTAAAACCTCCATGTAGAAAAATATTTCAATTACCATATACAGACATATTATTTATCCAAAGATAATAAACTATTATGATATAAATTAAAAAATTACAAGTATACATCAATAATAATGATATTATCTAAAAATTTTCATAGAACTAACCCTAATCACTATTCGATTATAGAATGTTCTTTCTTGGGTCGGGTTATCGAATAATCTGAAAAACTTGTTAATTATTTTCCATTGATGAATGTAGAAATATGTAAACCATTATTTTTAGACATAAATGACAATATATTTTTTCATAATTTTAGTAATGGTTATATTATTATTAAACTTTTTATAATCATACAACATTTTTTTAATAAAAATTTTCTAAAACAAGGTAATCAACTACATCGTTGTCCAAAATTATAACTAAAATAAATATAATAAGAATTTAGAACATTATTAAATATTATAATGCATCTATTTTATTACCTTAAATGATATATTATTATTTCATATGATCTATTTGTATTAATAGACATCGTCGTTATGAAACAATAACAATAGATACAATGGAAATTAATAACATCTAATCTGAAAAATAATATAATCGAATATATTATATTATATATAAATAATTATAAATGATTTTTAAAAATATTTATTTTTTACATTTTTTTTAAATTGGCGATAAGATAGTTTTATTTTATATATGAGGACATAGAATGTTAAGTGCATCAGAATAAAATGTTATGGTTTATCATCTAAATATATCCCCCATTAGGACATATTTTGGATTGTACATTGTCCTTTTTATGTGATTATTATAAATATGTGAAATATTATATCATGATTCTGTACTTATTAATGTAATTTTGTGTATCATTTCATTTTCACACCATCTCATGATTTTGATTTGAATGAAATAAATTAAATAATATTTTTTATAACTACATTTCCTTTCTTGGATATATTTTGATTATTCAGAAATACCATTATTAGAAATTGATGAAAATTATCATTTTTTTAATAATTTTAATTATTCACTATTTTACATATATATATAATTGAATGTCATCAACTTCTTTCTGGTAGAACATATTGTCGATATTAATTATATTTTTAATTTTTCTTCTTATGTTAATATCTTTTCAATGATTTATAATGATTATATGGAATATTATTATTTTAATTAGGTCAGACTAATAAAATTTATTTGATTTTGATTTAATTCATATTAGTTTTATAAGGATTAAAATTTTTCTATTTTAAAATTCTTTTAAAATGATCTTACTATAAAAAATTTTTATGTTTGTACATGGTTTTCATGAATCGTCTTCATATCCATAGTCATAATGATTCCTATTTGAATATTTTTTAAATATGGGATTTCATATTCTATAATTATATTATAGTACCGTTACTCCATCATTTATTGGGTAATTATTTTGATCAATATATTTCTTCACAAAATTTAATAATGTTTTAATAAATGTTTATTATTTATAATAATATATTAATCTTCCATATTAATATTCACTATCTACACAAAATATATATTTTATTTCATTAAAATCAAGATTTATTTTATTTATGTTGATATGAAAAAACACAGTATCAATTTTCAAAATAATAATTAATCCCATTTTTACTAGGTATATTACTGATAAATGTATTTTTAATATATTAAAATTTCTTATATTCTATTAGGAATATATATTTTACATTCCATGATACATTTCCAATACAAAAAATTATACCTTTTATTAAAGATAACAATTAATGTATTTCATTTAATGATAAAAAAAATCATGTAACCTTCTTGAAAATGAATTTAAATAAGATTATTAATTTTTTTAATCTAAAAAATGTTAAAATGTGTTCAATAAAATTTTATTTTGATTTATTTAGTTTTCATTTTTCTCATTAAATGAGAGAAATTAATATTTGGATAATTCTTAATGAATGACACATTAATTTTTATTTTTGATATTTTCATCTTTAGTGATTGAATTTTGTTATCAGTTGATCAATTGATTTAATCAATTCCATATTAAACAATTTGGAATAGATATGAATCATGTTTTCATTTAATGGGTTTCATTTGATGTGATTGATAATTTTCATCAAATGTAATGAAAATGAATGGATATTGATGTGTGGGGTCATATTAGACATAGTAATTCATTTTTTAATGTTTTATAAATTAACAAATAATGAATTATGCAACCTATTTTATATGAAAAAAAATTAATGTTCCTCACCCATGACATAATTTTGAGAAATTTATTGGGGTTTTTTATTTCCCTTTATCTTATACATCACTTATACTACTTTTATATAGAATTAATGAAATAATGAATATTAAGAGTCAAGACATAGTTGTGGATGGTAAATAAAATCATTGGAGTTGACATGAAACAACTATATAATTGTTAATGGAGTGATTTTTTAAATTAGTGGTGAATGGTTTACTGTGAACTTTATGAAAATGATATAAATTCCCAATTGTACAGAGTGACGTATGTGTGGTTGGATTGCAGTTTAATGAATCATGTGAGAAATATACTTCATCATATATATATATATATATATATATTAAAATTCTATCATTAACCCTCACAAAATTTTGACCCTAATTTATACCAATATAAACCCACAATACTTCAATAAACCTTCATGAATGGATGTCTCTTTATATATACAGTAGGATTGATTATGAGTAGTTTTCCTCATGAATTAATGGGAATTATCTTGAAATCTAATCAAATAATACTCATTAATATTAGTCCTTAATAATTCATGTTATTCACGTAACCCCAATTCAGGGGTTCAATATGGTTCATGATATAATAATTCTTATTCCTATATTTTTCTTATTTATAAATTTTTCATACCATATAATGAAATATTTTCAAATTAAATGTGGATATCCTTTATAAGATACTAGTTCCACTAATATGAATTGATTGAGATTTGGGTTTTCATATCAATTCTATTTTAATTATGATTATTGATTTCATACTATATTTATATATTTTTTAGATGTATCATTATGACATTACATATTTCAATACGATTGGGTTAATTGAAATCTTACGATGAATTGTATATTTTGAATTTTGTAATTAAATATTCATTTTATCAAAAAAGTGGATTTTTAAAATAAATATTTTATTCCATTTCATGGTTATAAGATATTGTTTTTGTAAAAAACATATATTATCCAAAAAAAATTTGGAAGAGAATATATATATAATGGGCTACCTTTCCACCATTATTTATAATGATGCTTATTTATTTTACACTCTATGGTGATGTGTCGATGTCATTTATATTGGACTCATGGAATGCATACACAATGTATCCCTATAATTGATAACCGTAAAGAATAGAACCATGATTATATTTGGAAAAATGTCCTATTAATATTAATCCCATGTTTCTTATTTTATTATAATCATATATCTTTTCATTTTATTTTAATTAATATTACTCATGAAATGAATCATTTATTATATTCAAACTATCCTTGTTAGTCTTTCTAATATAGATTTGTTTTTAAACACATAGTGGGACCGGAATGGGAATATTAGTCACACACTGTATAAAAATCCTACTTTTTGCAGACATTCTATGATGATTTAATGGGAAACAAACCACTTTGTGGTGTTAGTTAAAGATGATATGCTTGTGTGTTTTTTTGGTGGTGACATGGTGGTGGGATGACACACCATTTTATAGAGATATGGGACATTGGTTTATTTAATATATTTGGTATTATTCTTTAAAATTTCTATTATAACATTTATCATATTCCAATTTTCCCATCCCATTATTTTTTTTAAAAAAAATATTACACTTGTATCCCCATGTTCTATTTTCTGATGTAGCAATACTATTTACAATTTTTTTAATCATTTACTCAATATTTTATTGATTACAACATGTTATTGATGTATTTATTAGAAGTGAAATAGTGATATTATATCGTGATAATTATTCATATATATTGTTGGATGAATCTATTGGGGAAACCACAACAAATTTAGGATTCATATATTCATTAATATTTATACCTATAAAGGGGATTATTAAAAAATATCATCTTATCTTTTCACTTCTAGGGTAACTAGTTCAGGGGCATCTTAAAATGGGTATGTTAAAATTTTATTAGATCCCCATGTTGTAAATTATTCCAAATATAGTGATTATATATATTATATTATTATATAGTCAGGACTCATGTATGATTAGTGTGAAGGTTTTTTGGACCAACACTCAGTTCCCCGCAATGAGTATCTGAATGACATTGGGAAGGAGATTATTTTTATCCATTTCCTCTCTTCCCCGAGGGATAAATAAAATTGATATATACTATGGATTTGTAAAATATCTAATTATAGATTTTAATTATTTATTCACATTAGGAACACATTATTATACTGTAAAAGATAATTTTTATTACTTTGGTTTATGATTTGATTAAATGTTTTGAAAAAAATTCATCTATATTTTACATTTATGGTGCCATTAATCACTAAAACACCCAACAAACCAATTGGAGGTATATAAAGTGATATTTAAAAACCCAAGTCATGATGATATATAATCATTTAAAATAAATTCAAGATCATCAATACCATAGGACTACCATAATTACAGGCATAAGTGAAACATGATATCTATTAAAATTTTAATATTTAAATATGATAATTAATTCCCAAACACAAATTTGGTGGGAATGAAAAATAGAAACCTAATTAATAAAATTATAAGGATTTTAAATTTTTGCAATAGAAAATATATATTAATTGATTAAATATACCATATAAATCATCTTAATGTAAAAAAATATTTTACAAATTCTTCTATATTAATAAAAGGGAGTTTTTATGCATATTGAGAAAATAAATTATAATTTATTTTTTAAACGGTAGGAAAATTAAATTGGTAAAATAAAATTAATTTCTGAAACATTCATATAAATATTATATTACTTTCCATTTTTTCCATTTAGCTGAAAATTTCCATTTTTCGATGAATGTTAAAAAAATACAGATTTTCATTAAAAATAATATATATAATTGAATTTTTTATAAAGATAAATTAAATTTTATAATTGGATATATGTTTTACTAGATAAATTATATGGTATTAAATACAAATAAGGTAATTATAATTAAATAATATTTTCATTTTTATATTAAAAACATCTATATATAGGATGATTTTATTGGTGTAAATACTATATTTCATCATCTATATTGGTGTAATTTTATATTTAATTCAGCTGAATATATGAATATAATTTTGTATAATGGAGTAAATATATAAAATAATAATAATTTATATTTTCTAATAATGTAAAGAAATTTTTTATTCCAAAATTTATAGTTAAAAGAAAATTAATAGCATAATAAATTAAAAAGTTAGATTATTAGGGTTTAAAATAAAAATATAAGGGCTAAAATGGCATAAAAACTTGTCAAAATATTTCTCGATGGTCACATTTTTACATTTAACTATCATAAAATAAAACATAATGTTATTTTTTTCTTTATTTCTTGTGAATTATTTCATCATTTTCATTTGAATATTGAAATTTCTATTTAATTTACAAGGTGGCCCCCATTCCCCACCTATAAAACCGAACTACCCCCCTCACATAATTTCATCACCAATCCTATTTTTTTGACTTAAAACATAATATATATCTTCCCAACATCCTAATACATATTATAGATCATATGATCCTCAAAAAATATCGTCCCTATGGTCCATAAGTGGTTTCTCTTCAAGAAGGAAATTATCAATAAAAAGATCTTTCTTTTAGGTCCTTATTTTATAACATTAAATTATTTGTTCAAACATAAAAAATGATGATAATAGTATCCAAAATATGAATATATTTTTTGATAATTTTCTGAATAATAATTATCCATCTTTACTTCTATCAATTGGTAAATTAAATCGTCAATCATGGGTAAAACATATTACTGCTCACTATTAAATGTAATTTGAATTACATAATCACCTCTCATGATGGAATATTATAATGAAATAAAAATTTATATATAATATATATGATATTAATATGATTATATTATTAAAATATCATATATATATATATATATTATTACCATCATATCTATTTAAGAGGAGAAATCATCGCTCATATGTATAGTAGACTACAACCTCACAATTCAATGGGAATCATTTTTTATATATACATTACATGGAAATGAATAAGGATAAAATTAATGAATATATGTGAAATATATATATATATGATAATATATTTCTTGTACAAATTTAAAATATCATCCAATTATTTACCAATTCACTCATTAAGGGAATGGTAATATCTCTCTTTCATAAGTAAATCATGTTATCCCCATGAAGTTATGTGATTCATTTTCCTTTTCAAACCATCTAGAATGACTATATCGATATAATTTATGAATAAATATGATATTTTTATAATGAATATAATTAATTATAATATATATATATATATAACTTTTCAATATCAACTACAATATTCATGACAAAAAAGGCATGATTAAAAAAATAAATGCACACATCAATCAATGAAAATAATGAAATATTATTAACAAAAACATGGTTAAATGTTATTAAAATGTCATATATGACATCATAGGTATGAATAGATATATGGAAAATAAATTAATATCCATTAAAAAATTATACATCGGGATAAAAAAAGTTTACCTAAAGAAAGGCCTAAGGTAAGCGACTTCTTTTCAATTTCCCTTCATTAAGCTATATTGTAATTTTATGCACATATTTTTTTTAAATGGATTAAATACATGATAAATGAGATTTAAAATAATAATTATATAAAAATTAATGGTATTTTATATTTAAATTTTAATTATTTCATCAATGAGAATCTACTTTCAAGGTAAAAGTTATTGTTAAATGTCACTTTCTTTTGTGAATGCTAACATTCATATGAAACAATCACTTTTATGATTTCAATTTTATTACAAATTAAAATAATGTATATGATTTCAATTTTATCTCAAATTTCCTTATTCTTGAATAATGTATATGATTATTTGTACAATTTATAATATTTATACATATTCAGTTTACATTAAAATTTATCTGACTATGATGAGAAAATCGATATATTGATATTCGTTCCTCAAATGCATATATGATGATAAGGAAATTTGAATCCTGAAATAAATATATATTTGATGTATAAGTTATGAATTGGATAATTAGTTATCAGTGGAGAAAGGAATTATATACCCCATTGAAAAATCAATAAGACTGAAGATACAAATCAGTTTTCCATATTAATCATGTTTCTATATGTAGTTTTAAACCGTCTTAAGAAATGTCTTAATTTTAGTGGATTCATGTGTCTTAGAACATGGAATACAATAATTAAAAAATTATTTACTTAAAAATTAATTTATTACTAGATGTGATATTTTAATGATGATATTATATATTTATTCATTTCCATATCAATTTATAGTTTAAATGACATGTGTTTTCCATTATTTCACATTCCACACTGATTATTCCTTATATGTTCATGTAGTAAATTTATATAAAACACATATGTGTTAAATTGTTTGTATTTAGATGTTTTATTATGAATAATATTATTTTGATAGTATTTTATTTAAAATTTCATGTGTTTTTAATTATTTACCTTTCCATGATGATAATTCTTATTGATTCGTGGTAGCATCCCTTATACATAAAAATTACTGAGACTTTGAGCTCAACCATATTTTTTCCCTTTACCCATTATATGAAGATGAATTATTGGAATGTGTTGAGGGATTTAATATTTTTTCCACTATTATACTTATTATTTTAGTTCTCCATAAAAGGGTATCATGTATGTATCCAGTTTTAAAAAACTTATAAACTAATATATTTTTTCTGATTTGACATATTATATATGTGCCGATATAATAATCAATACATAAACTTTCTACATCGTGGTTCACAGTTGCTATTGTGGGTAATAGATGATGGTTATTATAATCATTGGGAACTATAAAACAGAAGGAATTAGCAGGTAAGAGAAATGTACTAAAGAATTTGAGGATAATAATAGAAGAACACTATAATGATTTGTTAAGGAATATATTCTGTGTGGTTTCATAGAAATACATACCTTAGAAAATATTACAACTAGATTTTGTATATACATAATGGTACATTTGAGTAATGAATCCAAAAAAGTGATTTGGTCTTGACCTAATTATATAATTATGGACATCAACAGTCCTAACATCAAACAATATTTGATACTTTTGTGGGATATACCACGTAAAATAAAAATTTACATTTAAAACAAATATGAAATATTTGAAAATAATGATATCCACAAAGAAACCATTTTTTATGAATATGATATTAATAATGAAAAATTTCATTAATTTATGTTTTGTGTTAAAACATATTTATAATCATACATTTTTATTTAATATTCATAATTTATGAGAAAATGTGATATATTATATTTTTTAGAAATGTAACATGGAAGAATGAAGGGTATCATTACTAATGGACAACAAAGAGATTTACCTGCTAAATAATCTAATAAATATGGTACTATAATTTAGAAAATTGTGTCTATATTAGGAACAAATACTATATTTAATAAAAAATCCTTTCTCAAATAGAGAAAACTAATACATATATTGATTATCCTACGATGGAGAACATCATGAGAATGAATCGCCCATAATTATTTGGGAATACTTATCCAATCATAGTCATGCAATGGATTGAGTCTATATGAAAGAAAATGTTATCCTTTGGATGTATTGAAAAGTAAAATCATAGACTTAAAGTGTTTTTTCTCAATGGATATAATGACCCACAGTGGAAGTTGATCTAGAAAAAATACAATGAAATTGGAAATTAAACTAATGGAATGGAATGCATTTGATTGTTAATTTTTTGAAAAATATGCCCCTCATGAGAAACAAACTAAAATAGATATTATGTTCAACATCAAAAATAAAAATGATCAATAATTTGTTTGTGAGTTTGATGATACCTTTAAGATGTTATATATGTATGCTATGAAATATTTATACAACACATCTTGTAAGATTGATCTTTTATTTTAGGTGTTTAAACTCTTTCTCTAGAGTGAACTAGTCTCTCAAAATTATACATCAAATAATGATATAATTTTATCTTGAATAAAAATAGGGAATAAATTATCTACATCCTTCGTGACCAAGGTAAATCAATAGAACAATATTTTTAATTATCATGATATCAAATGAGATTCATCGAATAATAATAAGATAATGATGAAAATTTGACAAATGTGAAATCTTTAGAATTAATTATTTTGTGAAATGATTAAATGGAGAAGGATTTTTAGGTGACGAAATAAGGGTAATCCAAATAATGAATTCAAGGTGAGTAAATAGTCAATGATTTTAAATGATTCAGTTGTAATGAAATGGGGAATAATTTAAACTAATGGCCCATGCATTATGGGAATCTACCAAAGAATATTCTAAGGAGATAAGGCTAGGCTTACACTATAATTACTACTTTGATGGTTATTACTAATGACGTGTTTGACGGTAAAATAATATTATCATAAAATTACTCTATTTTTTATTCTAAACCTTCAAAAACATTAAAATATTCATATTATTTTTATAAAATTTATTATTTATATATATTTTAGTAAGGAAACTATTAGTCAAAATTATAGTGAAATGTCTCCGTCTAACAATGATGTATCAATATGTTCAGGATTTGATAGATAAACATTATCTGTTTTATGTCTCTATAATCATTCATATGGTAAACATTGTTATTATCCTTTTAATGGAATTCATTTCCAAATTTGATGATTATATTATTATAAGGAGTTGAAAATGTTTATTTATGATTAAGCCATTGAATTTATAATATTTATAGAATATAAATAAAAATCATATACATGTTTATATCCAAACCAATCAGCTTTTTTGAATGATATTCCTTGGGATTATGATAAAAAAAATCTATTGATGTAGAATATAATCTTAAAAATAGGGATGTGCCTATAATAAAAAAAATATAATTATGAAACTTCTTTTGAATTAACTAAACATCCCATATAGAATGTTTTTTAGTTTTTCATTAATATACCCATGACACAAGTTAATATCAAAGTCTACTTATAAAATGTGCATCCTATAATAACCAGAGTTGAATAAATAGCTAGAGGAGATGTGTGATTAGGGATATTTTTTCCTATTTTTTCACTATGGTGACCTCATGACCATTATATTAAGATACAATATAGATTCGAGAGTTAATGAAATGTATGTATGAAACATAATTATGCAGCGATAAATTATAAGTATCCTCTACCTCGCATTGAAGACATATTTATTCAATGTCAAGGTTCCCAATATGTTTCAAGTATAAAAAATAATTTTTGGTATCAAAAAAATTGAGGAAATAAGGAATAAATTCAAGAGACATATTTTTAAAATATGTTTGTTTATTATGTGTATACATTACTTCCATTTGGAATGACTATATTACCATCTGTTGATATGGATGTAATTAAAAGAGTATTCATGTAGTGTATGGATGATTTTTTGTTCTATTCATTATTTATAACATGGTGTATTCTACAATCATTTATTATTTATTAATATATATATATAAATCCAATGGAATTGGGTTGGTATCTAAAATATTTTGATTTATGAAATTGAGACATTTTTTATATGGTTAAATATGACAGATATGCACATTCTCTAAAATACTAAAATACATATTTTAACAAGAAGTATGAAATATAAAGAAATTATGATTTCATGAGCTACTCAAATATTATTATTGATCAATATACAACCATACATGGAATGAAATTCAGTATAAGAGTCAATGATTTGGATAGATCATGGAGTTATAATCTAAAATTGATTTAGTGAAATCATATTTCTATCGACATAATAATGATTTATATTGTATAATATATGTTATTTGTGGGATTTATAAAAAATTGTAAATTTATATAATAGTAATATACATTAATTTAATTCTAGGTTATTACATTGATCGCACCATATGAATGTTTATATAGGACCCTGATTAATATAAATGGATATTAAATAATTTTTATGAATATTTAGTACATCTCAAAATACTTTCAAGAAGCTCGTAAAAGTTTAGTGTTATTGAGTATATGGAAACAAAATAATCTATCTTGGTGAATGATCATAAACCTCTCCCATAAAAAACTATAAATTTAGTATTCTACCTAAAACCATTAATCACAACATGAAAAATTAAACAATAATAAATTGGAGACTTTAGATTCTCAGTAAGGGTAAACAACGAAAATCTATATCATAACAAGCACAAAATTTTATGGAACATGAGTATAACATTCAAATATCATTACATAAAAATCTGATATCATAATAAGGGTTTCTAGTTTATATGAAATGAATCATAATGAAATATTGAATATAATACATGAAATCAAATTATAGGAAAAAACATGGGATTTTGGAAAAAACATACAAAAAATCTATGTCAAAGTGTCCTACCAAGGCATTTGTAATAAGTATAATTTGGTTAGTCACCCTTATACCTACATCAAAATTAGTATTTTCTCTCATTTCCCTCTACTTTGATGATTTTTATGCCCTCTTCTATACCCTCTAGTTTTGGTCTTGGTATTTCTTCCCATTTACTCTCTTGTTTAATTCTTGGTATGTCCTACCATTGACCCTCATTTTTCATGAATGGGATTTCTGCTAGTTTACCCTCTTGTGTTGATGTTGGGATGCCCCCTGTTTATCCTCTTGTACCATACATAGGATTTACATACATTTACAATTTTTTTAATGATTGGGATGTCCTCTTCTATACCTTCTAATTCATGGCATGATATTTCCTCTCATATAACCTTTTGTTTTGGTCTTCGGAGTCCCTCTCATATAACCATTGAGCCCATAAAACACTTAGAATTACCCATTGAATTATAGGGAGATATAGGTCATAATATTCACATCATGAAATAATAAATGCATGTGCTACAAAAAGTTCATTATATCATGACGCATTCAAAAATACAGGTTCTATAAACATCAAATCATAACCCATGAAATAAAATGGGTATGAATAAATTTTTTTCGAATCATAACCTATTCAAAACATATAGGTTTCATAAAAAGTGTCATCAAAGAATAACACATGAAAATTAGAATGTTTTAAATGAATAAAACCTATGGAGAATATATGTATTTTAATAAACACATAACTCGTGGGAGAAAAATTTATTTTCATTAACATATAAGCCATCGAAGAGAAATATTTTCATGAAGACAAGGACATTAATCATAAACCATTCATAAAAATTATATGAATGTAACCTTTATACAATTTACTAGAAGGGAATTAGTAACATAAATGGATTCCATCTTAGATGGAAAATAATTTTGAAATGTCCTTGAATGAAATTTCATTGCGAAAATATGGTTTCGTCAAGGGAATATGATTTTTAAAAGATACAACCATTTTAAGATAATTTTCCTTGAAAACACATTGAAATCATATAAAGAAGACGTAAAATAATTTTATAACAAATTTTCCTTAAAAATGTATAAAATAATATAAAAATAATAATAATAATTCATTTAAAATACATTAAAATCATCTAATGTGTTATTGAATTTTTTTTTAAATCCATTTAATTGAAAATTGTTTGAAAACATATAAATAAGCCTTTATTTTTTTGAACACATTTATATGAATATAACGTTGAAAATATAAAATGAATTATTTCATAGAATAAATTTATAAAAAAAAAATTCATTTAAAATGATATTTAATGACCGTTTGAAAATGTTTATATATATTTTTCATGATGGTTTTGATTTAAAACAGATTTTCGTCCGAATAGATACACACAGTCAGATATTCATTAAAAACATATTATTATTTATCATAAGTAAAAAATAGTGTAAAATTGTAATAATTAATGGATTTATCTTGAATATACATTGAATGAGTAATCTCTAGAGTTTTATAGAGATATGGAGCATAAGATTCCATCAAAATAAGCTTAATCATTTGTAATCACGAAAAGAGATGAGATTGTTTCAATAAAATATTACTACCTTGATAGATGGCTTCAAACTCTACATGATTGAAAGTAAAATTACAAGAACCATAAAATATCATGAAAAATTGATATTTATTATATAACATGTCATTTAAAATTATTTAATCCTAGTAAATAAACATAGCTACCTAACAAACTGGTGTCATACAGAACTAATTTGAGACAAAGATACTTTTTCGATTTGGTATCATTTCAAATGATAAATTCATAAAATAAATATCATAGATTTGATATTTAAGTAAATTTTATTTAATAATAATAATTTTATATTATATCCTCTATCATTTTACATACTATAAAAAGGAATGGGTGGTGAATAATGCACATATCTCTCGAAATTGAAAAAGTTCGATGATATTCCATTACCTTGTGTCTTGACATTCCCCAAACTCATTCAAACCACATGTATAATAAATATTTGTTTATTATAAATATTTTCAGGAACCATATTATTATATATAATACAATATATTTTCTTATTATGAACTTATATTAACTTCTTGTTAACAATCATTTCATAAGGTTTTACTTTGGTTAATATCTTCTTTGTTCATCACACGTGGCTTAACATGTTATATCTTTGGTCTTTATACAT
Organism: Viscum album; assembly: GCA_963277665.1. Taxonomy (NCBI): domain Eukaryota; kingdom Viridiplantae; phylum Streptophyta; class Magnoliopsida; order Santalales; family Viscaceae; genus Viscum; species Viscum album. The sequence goes on from OY728161.1 coordinate 397,180,608, forward strand.
ATATCATGATAGAAAAATTAAAACCATGATATAAATATCATATAAATATAGTATATGTTTATTATAATAATCAAAATGATTTATATAACTAGGAAATGGAATACACCATTCTAGGATATGGTATGCTAAACATATGCATTAACGTTGTTTTTGTTTTTATTATTTTATTGAAAGAAAATGTGCAAATGGAATATGTATATATATAAATTTAATAAGTAGATAATTATTCCATTAAAATTAATATATCATATTTATAATATATTTTATCTAAACCATACATTAATACATTCTTGTAGTGTTTGAACGAATCAGATTACATTGAGGGGGCTGTAATCCAGACTTCCTCAAATATAATTATCGTACTAAACAAAATTTGAATGTATAAATTAATGAGTTATAAAAATTTACTAAATAATAATAACGAAAAAATATATATAATTCATAAAATATATAAAAATATTATCCATAATATTGGACACCATGATTGGTTGTAATGGAGAAATGAACAATCATCATTTAATGAAGCATTAGTTCACCTTACACCGAAACAATATGTTCATTACCCATTATACAGAGGTGTGTATGTTTATAGGTTGAAATATTTACATAAAAACATCATTGTGTATTGAGGATACTATTTTTGTTATATAATAATTAAAATAAAAATATTTTAGGGTTTGGATAATAGAAATGACAGAAGAGATCTTGAGAGAAGACAATACATATTAATCGAGATCTTCTTTTGGATTTTACCAAAAGTACTGATTTGATGACCATATTACAAAGTGTATGATCCAAATAGTAAGGTACTAACCTTAGGATATTATATGATAAATTAATTGGTGATAAAATGTTATTTATATTTGTGAGGAATAGGTAGTGTTGGTAGCATTTTATATGGAATTAAATGGAATCACTTGGAAATTTTTAAAACAATTTAACATACACATACCTCAAAAAATTTATAAAACCCAGAATAAATAAATAATGGGTTTTTAAGTCATATTATTTATCTAAAAATAGGTTTTGGACAAGTTTCATGGTCAATTGGGCCCCTATGATTATTTTTTTGTCCCCAATTATGCTTAATTTGACCAGAATCACAATGATTACTTTTAATAACATTTACTAATATTTTTGGAAAAATAATTATTTTCTATTATTATAATGTAAATATTAAAAATTAAAAAAAATGTATTTATGTTTTTGAAATTTATATTTCTTAATTTTAAATATTAAGATTTATTCAAATCGTGTGGATGTGACGAAATTAGGGGTCTTTAAAGTATAAAGAAGTTAAAAATATCATTGTGTTTTTATATTAATTGCAATGTGTAATTTATGAAAATAAAATATTTTATGTTAATTTTTTTAAATATAATCAAATTTTACCAAAAAATTTTAATCTTTTATTTAAAATTATTAGTTTTTAAAATTAAAATGTATTTATTAGCTAAAAACACTATAATTTTACTATTCATAAAAATTTAAGAATGTCTAAAAAATAACATGAACTCATGCTTTGATCATTTCTTAATTATAAACTAAAAATAAATTTTATTTTATCAAATTAAATTTATAAATTATTATAAAATAAACATTATTTTTACAAGTGGTTCGTTCGACAAAAAATTAAATTTAAACAAATAAGTTCTTTACCAAAAATTATATCATTCATAGTGAATAAGATTTTTTATATAAAAAAGTAATAAGAAATATTTTACAATTATTTATTAATATTTATATAACAATTTATAATGACTATTTTAATATTATATCATGACAAAATTAATGATTCATTGAAAAAACATTGTTGTGTGCAACATAGACAAAGTATATATTTCAGGAAGCACAAGAAAAATATTTATTGCGTGTAGCACAAAAAATGTTAGTAATTCATATAGAGTAGTCCATTTAATTACCATTTTAAAATAATATTTGACTTTGTGTATTAATATATATATATATATAACTGTTTACTGTGTCACGTGAAATGAAAAATATCACAATGATAAATTAATTTATAAAAAATATGTCACAGACATACATGTTGTTACATTATACACCATTAAAAATAATTTACCATTGAAATTAATCATGGTTATAAAAGTATGAATACATTAACCTTTCATTCCTATAATTCTACATCATAAAATATAATACTAAAACATTCCAAAAAAGAGAAATTATAACCATAATTGTTTACCGATGTAACCTATAACTGGGTTTCCAAATAGGATAATATTTCATTGGAAGTAAAAACAAGGGCATGTAAGAAAAATCTAACTATCGTGTTATGATGGAGAGTGATAGAGAACAAGGTTAGGATAAATATAATGATAAAAATCCATAAATCTATGATGAATTAAGAGGCCTCCTGATTTATCAAAAAGTCAATGTACATGGAGAAGATTTTTGGTTCCAACATCATTTTCCTAATATTTAAGAATTAACAGGAAAATGTATCCTTTTATTATTTCAGGAAAGTGTCTCGCTTTTTGGTTTCATGATCCACATCACATCATTATATAAAATGTAAGGTATATTTTTCATTACATATGTACAAACAAATCATTTGATCTATAATATTCAATGAAATTTTCATCAGGGATTTTAAACATAATATAGTTTGAACCGGTCATCCAATATGCATAAATCCTCATATGTAGAGACAAAACATTAATAATATATTTACTTAATATAAATATTATCATAAGCATTTAACAAATGATTAACCTTATAACCATTCCTAAAGATAAAAATTCAGAACTTCGAAAAATATGTCATGGAATTGGATTATCATTGATCACCAAGAGAATAAAATGTACTTATTGGTTATCACCTTCCAAACATGTGAATACTGTCAACATATATTTTCGTAAAATGCATTAACATTATAAATTACCATAAATACATTTTTTAAACATGCATGTTTCATTATTATTATGATTATTAGATATATTATCCAAATTGAAGAACTCGTAAACTTTCTCCATGATAGCACAAACTGCCTTTCAACAAGTACAGAATTAGATCCAACATAATCAGTATCATATTGTTTACTTATTCATTTTCACATATCATTATCTAATCAATATTTTCATAACATAAGGAAAATATTACGGGTTACAATTCCAATAATCATGACTTTTTTGAAGACATCACATTGACATCATATAGATTTTCTCCTCCATCTAAACCATTAAACGTGTTCTGGTAAATCTATATCTAAAAAAATAAATTGAAAAATCCTTAAATATTTCACCTTCCACATAAAAAACATAATGAATCCAAAAAAATAATCATAATAACTCCTTAATTTCTCATTCATTGGTAATATCTTCATCATCAGTAATGTAACCATTACATGGACCACTATGTTTGTCCTAATTAATTGATTTCCTCATGGAACACCAAGTTGTGTAATGACTATTTACTCTACACTTAAAAGAACTAACAATTGATGATGACTTTCGGAGTCCATTATTCTAATCCATTTCATTAACCGAAATCTTAATTTTTCAACTATTGTCACATAATTTGTGTCATAAATTACCACTATTAAAACTTCTTCTCATTCTGCAATGACATAAAATTAGATGAATATTTCCAAATAGTTTGAAAAAATGAATCCAAATATTAATTTCCTGCATGGTCGTCATTTCCCGAACATTACACAAACTCATTTCTCATATTCCTTATTGAGTTTGAGAGTCGGTTAAGGTATACATTGTTTATCATGTCCATTGAAAACTGATTAGGCATGATCACAACATATATCAATCCATTGATCATCCCACTTTTATTCTCATCTGAAAATTACCCATTACATTAAACCTTTATCCAGTTCCTTCAAATTCATGCTATAAACTAAGACTTGAATAATAATGTGAGTATTACAAATAATAGAAAAAACCCTTATAGTCCTGAAAATATTTACCTATTTTATTTTTAAATCATGACAACATCATTAATCTGTGCAACCAAATGATCATTCATGGTTATTCATAGCCAACGCAAATTTATATCATTCATGATTGTTTGTGATGAGTTTGTGAATTAAACTATAATATCTTTCAGGATTTCTAAACCATGTGTGCAATTATGTTCATTTTTCATATACAAGATTTCCCCATGTCAATATCAGAACATATTTTTTGTGTTTTCACTCATAGTTACAATGGTGGTAGAGCCACATCTATATATATTATCCACACTGGGATGTATTTCTAGGAAACAACTCACTCTATCACATACCTAAATTCCAAGACATTTTCCTAAACATTAACTCATCATAATACATATCATTAGAAATATCCATAGACATATCCATATATACATACTTAGGTATATCACTCAATATTTCTGAAACCGATTTTCAAAGGATAGCTAAACGATTCCTCTGATACCAACTATAGAAAAACATTCCTATAATACATTGATGTTACACCATTTTAATTGAATATTTAGTACATTGAAATAATAAATGATTGAGGGATGTAATGGATTAGTGTCTTTGCCATCAGGGAAAAAATATCTTCCATCATAGTGAAATATTTTCAACATATTCTATAATGATATTCATCTTTAGTGCTTCTACCTATGTCCATTATTCGTAACATAGAAAAAGGAAACATAATAAATATGTGATCCCAGATACACATAAATGGTAAATAATAAAAATGTATAAGAAAATGATTAAAAATGGGTATAGAACATGATGATTACAATTGAATATTTTACCCTAAATATCAGAGGTCATAATAATGATTTTATGATCATAAGACAAGAATCATATGGAAATAAAGATTGTAATCCATGATAGCATAACATATTAATAAAATATGGAATTATGGAAAACAAAAAAAAATATTTCAAGGTGGTTTTCCAAGGCCATTATAACATGTTAGGATTTGGTTAATCACCCATTCTCCTATTTTGGGATTGGGAATCCCATTTTTGTTCCCTCTTGTTTCAATTTTTGGTATTTCTCCCACGTATCATATTGTTTCGGGATTGGATTTTCCACCTGTTTACTCTCTTGATTCTATATTGGAATGTCCTCCTATTTGTCATCTTAATTCAGGCATGGCACTTCATTCCAATCACCCTTTTGTTTTTTCTTAGGATTTCCTCAATGCCACCAACTTATTTTTGGATTGGTATGTCCTCCTATTTACCATATAATTTCTGAATTGGGGTGTCATCCCATTTATCCGCTGGTTCTGGGATTGTAATTTCCTACCATTTACCCACTTTTTCTAGGATTTTGTTCCCTCTTATGTACCCTTTGACATTTTAAAACATTTATCACATACCAATAAAATGGAAGGTGATATAAGTCTAACACATCATATAATGAAATCATATAAGAATGTTCTAAAAAAACATTCATCGTATTACCCATAAAACAAATATGGGTTCTATAAACAAAAAATCTTAACACAAGAAATGAAATGTTTACCATTAAAATTTTACAAATCATAAAATATGGAAAATTTATAGGTTTCATTATAATAAAATAACATCATAACCCGTAAAAAAGCATGTTTCAGTAGAATATAACCCATGGAAAAGAAATGTTTATTAATAGACATATAAATGGTGGAAGAGAAATACATTTTCTTAAAAATATATCACATGGAAGAGAACCACGTATAATAAATACAATGACATTAATAATATCATATTAATATAACAGATATGATTGGAAGATTTAGATAATATCTAATAAGGAAATGAGTATATTCAACGGTTTTAATCTTATAAGAAAATTAATTTGGAAATAAATTACAAAAATATTTCTTAAGAATGATATCCATTACTATTTGAAACATGATTTTTAATAGATAAAAAAATTAATATCATTTTATTAGAAAAAACATTGAAATAACATAAAGACTAGAAATCAAATTGAAAAAAATTTACTTGAAATCATATAAATTAATATACACATCATTTTAAAAACATTTTTCCATGAAATAATTTTCAAAAATTATAAAAAATATTGATTCTTTTAAAACCACTTCATTTAATATTATTTGAATATATATATATATTTTCTGAAAACATTCTGAAACCTTTTTATTTGAAAAAAAATTTGAAAAAAAATTTAAATCCTTTAAAACAAATTTTTTTTCAATTGTTTTATCAAGAAAATTATCTTCAATGATAATTTGAATAAATTTTCTAAAAACATTTTTGAATAAAGTGTTTCAAAAATGATTTCCATCACAACAGAGATATACTATAAAATTTTCCTTAAAATATTTTCTTATTTGACATCAGTAAAAAATATTGGAAACATTTTACTAATAAATTTATATATAAATTATAAATAATCTATTAACTATTTTATTTTGTTTCATGATAGGTGGATAATAATTCAACATCAATAGATGAATAATCATTTCCTATATCAAAAATGGTTGATATTGTTCCAATATACTCTTACTACTTTTTTTGGGATCATACTCATCATGTAAGATAATGAAGTTATATGAATTATAAAATGTATTCAAAATATTTATATTAATTTTATAACATATCATTTTGATTGATTTAATCCTTATTAACGAATATATGTATGTAACAAAATATGTTCTCCCCAAAAGGAAATTTGAGAAAATTCTACATTAGCGATTTGGTAATTTTGAAACATTAACCCCGTTAAATAAATATCATTTAATGGATATGTTAATAATATAAAATATAAATATCTTAATCATGAATTATATCCATGTTCGGTATTCAAACCATACAAAATGAATGAGTGGGAATAAATCATGTATCTCACAAAAAAAAGTGAGAAGATGTTGCCATACCTTGTGTCTTTACTCTCATCATACTTGGCCAAAAAAAATTAATAATAAATTTAAATATATTATAAAATTTTTACATATCCATATTATTATATATAAAACCATATATTTATCATTATCACCATTTAATACCGACTATTTAGCAATACTTTGTTAGTGTTTTACTTCGAGTAATATCTACTTTATTCTTCATACGTGTTTTAACATGTTATATCATTGGTCTCTATACTTATTTCAGGATTACTAAATGTAAAAAAGGATATAAATATCATATATATACTTTATAATTTTATTATACTAATATATGGAATATATATAAGCTATAAATGGAATATGCTGTTCATGGAGATGGTAATCCGAACATACGCATGAATGTTGTTTCTGTATTTATGGTTGTATTGAAATAATGTATGTAAATTAAATAAGAATATATATATATATATATTAATTCCAGTATACATATTATGTCTTATATATCATGTAATTATATTAAAATCATCCATGATACATTCCATTTAGTCTGTGAATAAATCATATCACTTTGAGGGGATGGTATTCCACACATCAAAAAATTAAAATATTTTATTAACACAAAATGGAAGGTAAAATAAACATGTTCAAAAATGTATAAATTAATATTAAATAAATAATAGGTATCATATATAACATATATAATGATAGTATCAATCATAATGTCTACTATGATAGGTGGAAAACAAAAAAATGAACATTCATCATTTCGAGACAAGTAGATTTCCTTAAATAGAATGATTCTGTTCACGACCCATTAGATAGAGGTGTGTGTAAGTTTTGATAGTACTATTTACCTAAAAATCATTTTATACCGAGGATAACTATATTTACATAATAATGGAATATAAATTTTTTAGTGGGATGGATAATTGATCTGAATAATGAGATCTTGAGAGAAGATGGTACCACTTAATCGGATAACTCCTTTTTGTTTGGGCCAAAAGGGTTCCATTAAAGACTTTATGACAAAAGGGCGACATCAAGGAGAAATGAATATATATTGGGATATTACTTGAGAATAGTATGGTTGAGACAAGTTGACTGAGTATTGTGAAAAGAGGGAGAGGTGGTGGCATTTTATAGGGATGTAAAATGACTCAATTGGAATTTTTGATAACATGTTAGGTGTCAACTAGTAATTACTTTTAAAAAGTCATACAAACCCAAAATAAATAAAAAATATAGTTTTTATTCCCAAAAAATTTCTATAAAATAGGTTTTTAACATGTTTCAAGGTCATTTGGGACACTATGATTGATGTTTAGTCCCTAATTAACCATAATTTCACATTAATCATTGTGCTTAATTTTTATCATGTTTACTAATATTTTTGGTAAAAATGAAATTTTATATTATTAAAATCTAAAAATTAGACTATTTAAAATGGGTTATGTTTTCTCTTAAATTTTATTTTGTATAAGAGGAAAAAATAATATTAATGCTAATCCCACAGACTTGATGAAATTATAGGTCATTAAAGTGGAATGTTGTGCAAATGTTTATTAATTTTTTATATTTAATTTAATAGCGATATATATTATAATGACAATAATTGTATAAATAGATTACCAAATTTTCTATTTTTCCCTTAAATTAAACATTATGTATAATTTAATATTATTAATCATCTAAATGAAAATGCTTTTTTTTAGCTAAAATACATTAATTTTCACAATTTTTCTAAATACTGGCGTTCTAGAGAAAAATACCAAAAAATTATGATAAAATAATTTCATTATTATAAACAAAAAATGATGTTTTTTTCTCAAATTAAAATTAAAAATCTGCAAGAAATTAATTTTCTTTTGACAAGTGATTCATTTGAGAAAATGATATTTGTAAACATAGAAGGGATTTGCCTAAAATCATATCACTCAGTGTCAATATGTTTTATCTATATAAATGTTTTATAAATAATATTTTAAAATTATATAATAATACTAATATAACTATGATTAATTAATATGGTGTAATTATCTCATTTAAAATAATATCACAATAAAAATAATTATCTTAGAAACAGAGGGGTACATGCAATGCACGCTATGTCAGTGTTATAGGTAGTTCAAGTCAATTTGGTATTACATGTAACAGAAGAAAATATGGTGATGTGAGTAGCACAATCCATGTTGGGGTTATATTAAAGGAATATTTCAATTGGTTTTTAAAATATATATATAATGAACTTTTTCTAATGTAATGTGAAGCAGAAAACATAAAAAAGTTATATTAATTAGAAATAAATAATTCCGAAAATCATTATGTGTTAAAAATTTAACCCTCAAAATATAATTTGACAAACAAGGGGAAAATGTTTTATGGTAATGATTCTTTTTTTCATCCTCTAGTTACCATGTTGCCTCTTCATTTGTATGGTTTCTCCATAGTTAATTGAAAATGTGAGCAGTATTTTGAATATAGAATTATCTTTAAGGCCCCATATCTTCTTTGGTTTCTATTTATATGAGATATAATTTCCCTACTATAACTCTTTTGGATTCAGTACATGTGAGGGTCCAATTATGTAATTTCGTTAGGAGGGATTCATGGAATATGTCATGTACTTGAGACATGTTTGTTGAATGTATTGGTTTATTGGCCACAATGTCACTACAATCAATAATAATAAAGGTGTTGATGTATTAGGGACTTATCATTACTTTCTTCCCAAATATCATGACCATCTTTCATGGAGTAATTTATAGGATACCAATGCCCTCATCCTTCAACTCAGGGCCATGCCGAAGATTGTCTACATAACACTTTTGTTGAATTTAGTCTTCCTTAATGTGAAGTTGAAAGTTTCTCACATTATACAACATTTCTATTTCCATATCTGGTTATATCATCTTATGTTCACTGATTTCAACCGATCATGGAAATGTTCTACATCTTTTCCCAGAAAGGGCATCATATAGAGCACTTTGGATGCACATGTGCAAACCTTTTTTGTAATAGGATTCATTCTGAGGATGATGTATTTTCTATCCTCCCTTATAGTACATATAACATGCTTTCAACATGTTTTATAATGTATGAATAGTAAATTTAGATCATACAATAGGTTGAAGATGAATGTTCTTATTTAATTCCAGCTCTGTGTTTAGAGAATGATAGATACATTTCTAGAAAAGCAGGTAAATCTCATATCTCTATCAGATATAATTTATAGTTATTTTCTATGAATCCTTAAAACTTATTTGATATATATCATCTAATGTTTCTACATTGGGAATTCCTCTCGAATTATTATATATTGAGCTGGCATTGGGAGTTGATCCAAAAAACTATATTAAATTTTTCCTCAGGATTTATTGGGAAGAAGAGTGACAATGTACATGGTAATGATTTCTCAAATCCATTTTGTTATGGGAAACAGTTTTACTATAAACTTACAAATTATTTAATTCATCCTTGAATTTATAACATACTAGGATCTTCAATGTATATTCAACAATCTCCATCTATATATTTTTTCAATCAATATTTCTCTCTATGGTCTCGATACATTTTTCTTCTCCCTTGGTGAATATTTATGTTTGTGATATATGTGTCCTTTATAATATCCTTGATTGTATATTGATTTGATGGTACACATAGTCATGACCCAACTGTAATGATTCTTTTCATTTTAATTTTGAACTATGTTGTTTTCCCTTTTCTCATTGATTCATCCTTCTTCTGAATTTTAATCATCATTTTGTTTAGAATACATTATTTGATCCATGAGGGATGTTTGACTGGTCCTTTTAGAAAGGATTGATTATTTTACTTATTTAATGATTCAAAAGTCCATTATTAAAAAGGATAAAAATACTACATCCTTCTCTATTCTAGTCATTTATAATTCTACAAGAACATTTGTACATAGGGCATCCACCACTTTTTATTTTTTAAGATGGTAGTGGATTGTGTAGTAATAATCCTTAATGAGATATAACCATCACCACTAGAACATATTATTACCCTTATATTTCAATATATATTTTATCATCTTCGGATCATTATATATTTCAAAATTCTCCCAAAATAGATAATTCCACCATATTTTAAAGGTGAGGATCCCATATTGAAACTCCCGAATATGTGACAGATACTTTTACACATGAATTTTTAGGTACCTTGACGTGTATCATATAACTATATCATTTTCATCAGTAAAAAATCTATTACATACATGTAAAAATTTATGTACCAGATAATAAAATCAAAACTTGTCGATAGTGTGAACACTGGTGTAGAGATAAGCCGCATTTCATTGCCTGGAAGCATTCATCACACTCACTGGTCATGAAAAAATCACTTCCTTATGAGTCATTTTTTATTTTTTTTTAATATCAAGATAAGTTTTTGAAAAATATTGGTAACTTCCCAACTAGTCCATAAAACAATGGATGTCCATTACTGATGTCAGCCTGTGCAACTCCTGTATTTAATTGTTCTTGGATGGGTCTCTACATATTCATTTTCTGGTCATAACATCCCCAATATTGTAATTTCCTCCATCATGAACACACATTTACGATACTTTTAAAAAAAATTCTAACATACCAATGTAATAAGCATGAAATTATAATACTTATCATGATCCTCCATTATCTTGGATTATATTAGAATATCATTCATAAATACTAACAAAAATTGTCAATGTATTATCGAAAGATTATATTCTATATGTACGTGAATTTTATTTGAACAATAGTAACTATGAAGGGAATCACTATGGACCCATCTTCTTCATAAATTGTTTTAAATGATTTCTTCTAAATATCCTCCTTCCACACATTTAATTGGTAGTATGATGACCAATGGCCCACCTTAGAGAAAAAAATTTCCCCACGTAGTTGATCGATCATGTAAAATATTCTTGGAAGGAGATACGTTATCTTTATTTTGATTTTTTTGATATCACAGTAATCAATATAGAGGTGCATTTATCCATTATTTTTTTTTTGAGGAGGACTCCAACACCCTCTGGGGAATCTCGTGGGAGTGTAAAACTCTTGACTATATTATCATATAACTACATCATTTGTCTATTCCTACTCAATAGTGGCCACTCATAAAGGAATCCATGATATTGGATGAGACTCATGATTATGATAAATTCATAACTCAACCAGTTTGTAAAGAGGGAGACCATGTAATTCATCAAGGAACACATCATTATAACCATTAAAAATGGGAATTTCTTCAAGAAGTATCTTATACTTGGAATTAAAAAACTGAGATAGACAAGATTGATCATAAGAAAATATTATCCATAGTGGAGATAATGATTCATATAGAGATTTATTATTCTCCTTAAATGTGTAAAAATTATATGATTCCTCAGGATGTGAAGATTGATCCCCATTTATCGACAGATGATGTAGGATTTGAAAAATGATAGCCAATATGTATCCAATATTGCATAAAAATCTACCAAATAACATATGACAACATTTTATTGGAGCATAGGTCACTAAACATTAACATGGGATAAGCTAAATACAATGGATCAAATACTTTTCCCATTTTAGGTTTACATATATAACTCAACATCCATAATTTGAGGTGGTGTTGGAATAGTTATACCAAACATGTGTGATATTAATGAATCCATGGATCAAAAATTAAATATTACTTTCAATATTCATCGATGAATAACAATCATACATTCAACCACATCAAAATTGGCTTCAAACTCATTAGAATTGATAGCATGTGCCCATCCTTGTTTCATTTGTGTTATTTTTTTTGATTTACCACAAAATCCCATGTCCTATTGTAATGGATTTCATAATTCTCATGATCCGGTGACATGATGAGTTAAATTGTAGATTCATTGTGGATTTGAAACATTCATTCTTCTCCATCATTAGCGGAATTGTTAATAACCCTCTGGCAGTTATTTTCCATATGTGTCCCTCTTCTAAATTTGATGAATCTCTTGGTTCCTTTTAAGAAGTTTACAAAGATTATTTTCCCTAAACCATTTACATTTTTTAGGTTTGAAAATTTTTTTATCATTAGAATTTTCTATTTATCCAACCATTTAAAAACAATTTCCCTCTTTTTATCTCTAGACCCACCCAGACACTAAGATTTTTTATCTCTATTTCATCTTTAAGAGAACAAGATAATGTATTTTAATATCTCTCAAAGTATTGAATCACCAATAGTTTTGGAAGATATTCATTTAGTATAATAAATAAGTGATCAACCTTATATTCTGTATTCAATAAAATTTCAGATGTATATATTTAATTCTTTGTGATTTTTTCCTTTTATACCCCGATTGGTTCGTCTTCAAATTTCATCTATCTGAATAATTCTCATTTTATATTGAGATTGATGGTTTTGGAAAAATATTTATTTAGAAAATATTTCTTGAAATAGTCAATATCCATGGAACTAATTTACTCTTTCGAATTCGTGTTCTTGATTAGTTTCCTCCAATTATTAGCTTCCCCATAAAAATAATTGACTTCAAGCACACCATTATCTTCTTCTATGTAGTGTAGGAAATATAATATCTTCCCAATTGAGTTAATCATTTATTCTATGAGTATGGGATATAAATATCCCCTAAACATGGGAGTCCTTTTTTCATATTTTGGATTCTACAACATTATTAAATTTTTTATGAGAAGGAGGATGTTCCACATTATTCATGTTATTATTCACAACGTCATCTAGTCAATCAACCATTCTCATGAATTTTTGAGAACTTATTTATATAATATTTATCATATTATTTTGGAATTACACACATTTATTAAAAAAAATATTATTGGTAGGGGTTATTCTATTTCTCTCAATTAACTATGAACATAAAGTATAATTAAGGGGGCTTGAATAATTTTCTAATAGCTATATCAAAATAAAAAACACAACATAGAAGGATAAACATATAAATTAAATGTATTTCCTAACATGTGTTACCCTATAGTTTAATATAAGTTATCTATATTGATTTAATTATATGTTTTGTTCAAACTAATATCATATAGTCCAAATATCCAAATAATACTATTCCATTCTCTAGTACCATCATTAGTTACCCTAACCTTTTACATGTATTATCCCATTAATTAAGTTTAATTAAACAAAAAATAAAAGCAAGGGATCATAATGTAAATTTCATATTGTTGAGTAGATGAATAAAATAGAAACCATGTAAACAGAATAAAAATATTAATTTTAATAATCCATAAATAAATCATTTAATTCATTTAGATCTTACATATTAATAACATAAGCAGGGGAACTCAAGAACAAAAGTTATGAGAAAAAAATATGAGTAATGATATATGAATATGAATATTTCAATAAAAAATTGATATAAAGAATAAAATAATAAAAAAATTCATGTATCATGAATATATATATATATGGAATCATAATAATCATGTTTTTGTGACCACTAATAATCGATTCATAAGAATCCAACAAAAACACAAAAAATGACAAATTCATGTCTCAAGGCTAACTTCCAAGACTATCACACATGGAATACAATGTCCCATAAACAAATTTGAATCAATCTTTGTCACAACATGACATCTCAAAAGACTAAATAGTACCCAATGAATTGATGCACAATCTGGTCACAACAATTAAAACATGTTCTTAAATATGTTTGTTACATAAAGAAACAAGCATAAGGGATACCCATAGAAAACATTTGGAATCATAATCTTTTTATAAGGCATAAAAAAATTGAATATCATAATAGTTATCATGAAATAATGGATTAAAATCATAATTTGACATTAATATGGATATATAGGCATATATGAGGAAATTTTATACAATATAAATGTTAAAAAATGAAAAACTATTATTCAAGATACATTAGAAATGGAACATTTTAGTGTAGTTTAAGGAATTTTTTAAAGATCGTTTAATGTGGTAAATGAATATTTTTTTCAAAAAATTATAAATGAACCAAGATAGTTCCCCATGATGAAATTATTGATTTCAAAGAAATATTTTTCTCTAAAAATATATTATGCATTGAAATTATAAATCGGTTGGAATTTGGTATGGTCCATTTAATTAGACATGATATTTGGAAAATTTTAGAAGGGATCCTTATATACCATGTGTTTCCCATCAATAAAATAACAATATTGATAAGAATCAATGTATTTAAAATTCAAACATTATTTATACAAATTAAATAAATATAATTAATAATCATATTTTGATAAGGATAGAAAAGGAAGAACCCAAAGAAAAAATTGAGGATCAGAATGAATCTATTAAAATATGTTTGAACGTCTTCTACAATTGATACCAATGTACTATTTCATCATATTAAATAAATAAATTATTAAATTAAAATATTTTTTATTGTATTTCATTTATTATAATCTTATAAATATTATTTATGGAATTTAGGTGAGTTATAAGACACAATTTAAATGTTACGGAGTATTAAATTCCTTGGATTTAATGATTGGTTCACTTGTCTATGTATAGGGAATATCATGAGAAATGAGACTAGTTGACTAAAATTGATATTATATTTTAATAAAGAATGTATATATAATATATTTTTATTATATGATACTTTTTTTTGATGTGAGTAATATTTATTAGATAAAAAATTAATCATAACTATTTTTATAATTTTAGAGATTTTTGGATCATCAGAAACTATTTTTGTTTTATTATTGATTATTATTTATAAAATATTGATAATGAAAATTAAATGGGTAATAATTTTTATTACAATATATACCGACCATTACAATGGGCCTATTTCCATCCATGATAGAGGGAAATAAATAAGAAATCATTTCTTCCTCAATGGAGAAAAATGAACACCTCTCAGATGATATTATAATATTGAGAATGACAGTGAGAGAAGAAGATACAAGATGGTGGATTTTACATTAACATAATAAAATTAAATTATATATAATATAATGAAGTTATCAATCATTTTTTGAATAATTATGTTATTAGTGGATTATATAAAAATTAATCTAAAATGAAAACAACAAAACGAAAACAGTATTTTAACATTTGAATTCTTATCCTTTAGATCCTCAATAGGGAAATTGGTTTTGAATTTTTTTTGCGGCCAGAACCTCTTGGACATCAGGAGGTGACATGGAAACAATATTGGGTAAATATTTTATAAAAATAAATGATTATGAGGTGTGAGGAGAGGAGGTGGTGATAGGTGGTAAAAATTTGAGGAGAAGTGTGTTTTCTTATTATGTTACTTGGTTTTATTATTATTTTTTCTCAAGACTATTCATAGTATGAGCATTACTGAAATATATATTAAAATTATTAATGGTATTTATAGACTATAGTTATTACATCATAAAAAATCAAGGAATATTTTATTTAACCTATAATATATATATACTATAAATTTTCATAGTTTAAAATTAACCAAAATTATTGTGTTTTAGAAAAATACAAAAAATTAAACCTAACCAGTTTTTTTCAGGTAAAATTCAAAAATGAACTCCATTTTTTGAAAATAATTTTATATATCTGATAAATTTATTTTGTAATTAAAATAATCATTTACATCGAAGACCTAATTTTTTAAATTATAAATTCTTTAGTAGCGCTGCAAAAAATATATTTTGGTAACAAAAAATTATCTTCTAATCCTAATATAATAAAAAATTTACTTATAATTAAATTTTACAATAAATAATTTCTTTTAAATTCATTTTGTTAATTTTAATATATAAAATAAAATTTAGGTTTTATAAAAATAGAAACAATTCATTAATAATTTCTAAAATATTTCTTTAAAAAAAATATGATTCAATGATATTATATTACCATTTGTTAGATTCATAAAAATTAATTACACATTCATAGGTGAGGTATCCATAATATAAGCATGATTACAATTCCTAATGGTCACATTACTATTCTAATGGTCCTGTTACTATTCCATTCATATATGTGCCTTTACTTTTTGCAATAATTCTTATTTCAGTAATTCAGCAATCATTAAATTTTTATTATATTATATGTGTTATTTTAAATTATTTAAAATATATTAAATAATTATAGTTTTTGAATTTCTATTGATAGAATTATAGGTTGTTAAATCATGGTAGTAAATTTATCATGTTCCTAAAAACATGATTTCTAAATAATAATCACTTCCTTTATTAAGAATTTATTTATAATTATACATGATATTTTCACAAGGATATCAAATATGGATTAATTTAATTATAAATTTATTTATTAATATGAATATGCTTTTAGTCATTTACGTTTCCTAATTCATTATTCCTTATATACTCATTCTGTTGATTTATTTACAAATCCATATTGATTATTTTATACCATACAGTCACATTCATGTTATTTAAATTGAATATGTTTTTAGTTATTTATAATTCTATGATTATTATTCTTATTTAATCATGATATATTCTTCTCTTCTTAAACCATATTAAGTATTTGAAACCATCTATAACTTTTATCATTCTCTGGGATATCATGAAGAATTTATAGATTGATTTCAAGGAGAATATATTTATTCCATTACTATGATTTTTATTTTATTTCCTAGTATACAAGGTACCTTGTATGAGTCTATAATTCCAAATAATATAAACCAATCATTCCTTTGAGATTTTATCACATGTATATATTGAAATGTAATAAATCTGAAACCATCATTGGGATACTCGGGACTGGTTTTTAAAATAAATTTCTAAATAAAAACCCTACCATTATTAAAACTTGGTAGAGGATGTCATGAAAATAGTTTGGTCCATGGGAAGGGGAAATGTTCACAGTACCACTAAATATAGAGAAGATGTAAAAGGATCAAATTAGGAAAATTATCAAGAGTTCCATTGGAAGAATACACATTAATATTTTTAATAAAATTAACCATATAGTGATGATGATTTTATGGAAAAGGCTACGATAATGTTGAACTTCCAGGATACTCATGAAACATTGAATGTAATATACTATACTATTATACTTTAGTGAGCTACCAGTAATAGAAGGGATTCGATTGGACAATCTAAGAAACATAACTATAATATACCAAATCTCAAACAACTCGATCCTGTGCAAAAAATCAATAATTTTACTTTTTTTTCAATGATTTATATTATTATGAAAATATATCCATCAAAACCATACAATAGAAAATGGAAAACCTGGATCCCTCATTTTCAATAGGACCTTTTATTTTTAGTGTATTATAGGATTATGACTGACCCATACCAATATAATTATATTCAACATAGTCTCAATAACATATGGTTCATAAATTTAATTATTAACACCTCTTATACTATGCTTTTATTATTTAACAATTATTCTAAAACTACATCCATGTGAAATTTTCTATATAAATAAATCATTCAATTATAATCATTTTAACTTGGGGAATATAATACATATGAAGTGTGAGATTAGATTCTAGGTAAGAGAAATCATAAGCATTAATAATTAGATGTCATCTATGAGAATAAGAGTGCATATGGGTGAGATTATATATTTAATGTGCATTATTAAATAGATGAACTAATACCAATCAAAACCAGGATCTTCAAATATTAAAACATGGAAAATAAATTTTTTATCATAATAAAAAATTAGGAGCCATGTGACATCAATCATTACCATTATAATCATTATTAACACATGGAAATCATATGGAATGCATACTGGTATCATGAAAATCACATCATTTAACACTAATAGATCCATTAAAAATTTGAATAATTGTATTACCAACATTGAATATAAATATCTGGATAACATAATCATTACACAATGCAACGGAATGATATCTCGGAACAATGATCTTCTCATATATGAAGGTATAACCTGATGATATCAGCACAACAATCATTTATAATTTCCATGAATAGAATAAAAAATAAATAATCAAGCCCAATTTATTCAACACTTATTATTTTAAAAATAATATTATCATTTGATAATGAAATAATATCTAGTAATATCTCTTTTAACGAGGATTAATTGATAGAAACAATTGGATAAAAAACTATTTCTTTGCATCCGGGGTAGGGAAAATAATTGGATCAAATAAAAATATATTTGAGACATGATTAGCCCCTATAAAATAAAGGGGATAAATTATAATATCATTGAATCATGTGTATCCCATAGAAATTAATTGGGTTAAATAGAAATCTAATATTGACCTATCCAAAAAACTGAGAATAATTGTTTTTCAAAACCATCTATTTAGGATATAATCAACCAATGTAAAATAATAAGATTTCAAATAAATTATATTTAGGACATAATCAACCAATAGAAACAAAATAGCTTTCACAACTATCTAATTAGGACAATATAAAACCCTAGAAAAAATGGATTTTGCAACAATCACTTGAGGACAAATTCAAGTCATAAAAATGATATGGGGTTCACAATAATCTCTTATAAATAAGAATAATTCATCTAATGAAATAATGAGGATGGTATAAATAAAAATATATACCAATTGTAGGATTTGTAAAAAAATTTATTTTTTATTTCAATTAATTTAAATAACCTTGGATAAAAATTAAAAACATTCTCGTGGAAAATAATATTTGTACATTTCAAGGTGTCCAATACAACAATTAAATATTCAAATCATTAACAAAAATATTGGAATAAAATTAAATTGAAATTATAATATCATGAGAATATATAGATTAATTATATAACCTGTTAATGTGGATGTATATATAATTTATATAAATTGATAGGTGTATAACATAAAAAAATATTCAAGGAAGTATAATTGTGCCAAAAATACATTACAACTTTTTCTACATTGAACATATAAGCACCACGAAATAATAATCATTAAATTAAATATATAATATCTTGGGAGTTAATTAAATTCCTATGATAACAACTCAAAAGGTTTAGACAAAAACCTTATAAAATAATAAATGAGTATAACATCATGATATGAATCAATTGAAAGAGGCTAAGATGATTCCCTTTCTTACATGAGTAAATTTTTGAATCATGAGATCCATGAAAGAATAAAATAAATTTAAAAATTCAATATCATGAAATAAATTAAAATAATTAAATAAAAATTCACATGGATGTAGATACACCATATAATAGTATCTATGATCATAATAACAATTACATCTCTATGAAATGTAAATTGAGATGTTACCCCAAACCATGAGACATATTTGTCATTATAGTATTATATAATCCTAAATATTAAAAATATTATTACTATTTAGATTCTATAAAAAATTTAAATGTTTATTATTACTTTTATTTCTATTATAATATACATTTATACATCAATATAACCAATAATTATTATGTCATATCTTTTGACCATATTCAGTGTAGGTTTCAAGATAAACATTGACATGATTTCTATTGTCAAATAGGTAATTATTTAAATATAAAAATAATAATAACCATTAAATAATTATAATATTTAATCAATAATTATATTTTTATAACTAATCATTAATTTTTCTTCTGGAAAATAAACAGCCGTTACAAACAAAGATATGGTTGGTCATACATACACATGAGTAACGTTCTAATTTGTCAATGATCATTATAGAAATAAGGTAAATAAAATTTAGTAGTCATGAATTATAATTAAATCATAATTAATTTTTTTAATCATAAATAATTATATAATAAATTCTTGTAATGTAAAAGCAATGATATCATATTGAAGAGGTGGTAGTCCACATGTCCACGAATGACGTTCTAACTTTAAAAGATTTTGTAAATTGTAATATAGTAAATGATATATTATACTTACCAAAAATTAATTATTTCATTACTGTTATAATTAATATATTTAAATCACATAATATTATTAAAACCATCCAAAATAAATTACATGTAATTTCTATACACATCGTGTCCCTTTATGGAGGTTGTAGTCCCCTTATATAGAAATTTTTTTATCATATTTACACTTAATGGAATGTACGAAGATAAGATATATATACAATTATAGAAGTATAAATAAAAAATAAAAATCATATATATATAATATATAATATTAGTTTTCCATCATAATTCTCAACCATGATAGGAGGTATTGTAAAAAATGAATGACATAGTTTTGTGAGTCGGTAATTCAACAGACACATGAACATTATGTATGTTACCCATTTGATGGATGTATATGAATGTTTAGGTAATTTAATTTTCATAATAACATCCCAAAATATTTATTATACTTATTTACTTTATATAAAAATTGAATAATTATTTTTTAATTACTGTAGAATGATATGAAAAAAAATCCACATTGAAGAATGTTACAGTTTTTTCAATTAATTATTTTTGGTTTGCACCAAAGGGATTCCATTGGATGGATTTTATAAAAAATAGATCAATATAGGGTTATGGTAGGAATGATGGGATATTATTTTGGTTGGTTTTTGTTGAAAAATATGGATTTAGTTGGGTGAATAAATGGGGGAGGTTTGGTTTATTTTTTGAGTGAAGGGGGAGGGACATTATAGTTAATATAAAAGAGAAATCACAATTCAAATCTATCCCAGACATCATGTTCCTCAAAAAATGATACAAAATTGATAAAAGAAGTCATATTTTTGAGTATTTTCCATCCAAACGGGTTTGGAGGTGTGTCTATGTAATTTGGATCCTTCTCATTAATGATTAACCACTGCGTAAACTCATTCTTCCCCCACTCACTATAAAAAATTACTATTATATTAAATAATATTTGTGGTCAAAGACATTTTTTACCATATTTTAAAATAGGAATTATTATCATTAAAAACATTGTAACAAATTTCCCAAATTCATATCATAAAAAATGAAAAATTTAATTTAAAATTGACTATACAAACTGCACAAAAAATAGGGGTTTTGATGTTAAAATGTTCAAAACATTATTTTTATATCTATGATAAATAATAAAAATATTTTTATTGACTAGATTTTATTAAATGTTTTAAAATTTATCTAATTATATTTTAAATACTATTAAAAAAATAATATTACACCATAATGTTTTGAAATGAAAAAAATGATTTCAATTATAATTTAGTAACATCCGCAATTCATCAAAATATGAATGTTCTCTGGGATTTTGTATCATTTCTGATGACTACATTTTTAGATTCTATAAGAAGATGATTCCTATTATAAATTATAATTCGATCAATTCTGGTAGGGAAAACATCGTTGTATCTTACTTGTTACATGCTGATGACAACCTAATATTTGGTCTAGCCTCATCAAAAATCATCAATGTGATTATAGACCTCTAATATCACTATGAGAATGTCATTGGTCAAAACATATGTGTAATGGCCCGGACCTCTCCAGCCCATTCCTTTGTCAAAAAGAAGGTAAAGTAGTGTTATGGATGGTAAAATGTTCTTTTACCACACTTTCCAGAATTTTGAAACTACATGCCGTGTAGTTTGAGTACACACCGTGTACCCCCTATCTGGGTATACCCCATGTTGGAGGGCCTGTCCTCGCTATGTTAATTAAATGGGTACATGCCGTGTGTCTGATACTACATGTCGTGTAGTCCTTCCCTGTGTATGTGTTACCCTCAAACCATGTGTTGACCATTCAACGACCGCGAATACGTGTTGGAAGCCGCGTGGAGACCGTATGAAATAACCGAGTACACGCTGTGTACTATAAAGTAAATGTCGTGTACTTTTGATTTTCTTTCCTATAAAAGGAGGGGTCCCCTCATCCTTTCAACTCACCCCTCCCTTCCTCTTTCCTCCAAGCAGAGTTCTCCCAAGAGACATGAAGGCTCTTTCTTCCATAACTTCTTCGTCCGAGCTCTGATTTAAGATCCGTCAGCGGCCACGGGATCATAATGATGATCCGGAACTTCTGAGCATGGATATGTTGTCTTTCCATTGGACTTTCCTTTCCGACATCCACCCGAGGAGGTTTTTCCGAGACTCGACGGAAGTGACGGACGCCGAAAGACGTCTTCTAAGGTTGATCTGGAGGAGCGTTACGATCAGAACCTATTGAGGTAGGGATCTTACCTTCGTCTCTCTAGTTTGTGAATCATTTTGGGTGGGTGATCTCTTGTTTATGTGAAACACTTTTGAACCGGTTTAATAAATATAATAACTGGCTTATATAACGGGGTTGGGACGTTGTGATTGTTGTTATTTTTATATCCTGTTATATTATATTGTGAATTGAATAGGCTTATGCCTACTAAAAATCAAAATCATTGGGGGCCTTTTCATGCACAATTAAATGTTTCCCTATCTTTCTAGATCGTTTTTTATGGATCTTTGTGGAATGTGGAAATTGGTCAATCACGTAAAGTTGGCTGTTTAAAATCTGGAACCCTTGTTTGATCACCCTGGTTGAACAAAATGGAATAATGAACATGTGGGTGTTGACTTGGATATGTGGCATGTGATGGGGGTGTTTTGTGGGTTGTTGTGGATCGGGTAAGTAGCGGGGCTGCGGTTGTCTTGGTTTTGGGTTGGTGTGAATACTATGTTGGTGATTGGAAACGTGGATGCGATAAATGGTATTAAAGGGATAATGATGTCTGGTGCATTTGTGGTTATGGTGGTTGGCAGTGGGACTGTAGGGATGGGTTGGAATATGAATGGACTATGGGTTGTGAATAATAAATAGACAGTGGAAGAGTTGTTAAATGGTGGGTCATGGTAATGAGACAGTATTAATAATCAATGGGGTTGGTTGGTTGATAATAAGGGCTTGTTGTGTTGCTTGTGTTTTCCTAACATGATTTTTGGATGGCATGGATATGTTTTACAAACGATCGATGTGGTTGGTTGTGGATAGTTTCCCAATAGTTAAGGAAATAAATAAACTATTTCTGCTGAAATGTGAAAACCTAAATGGGGTTGGGGTTGATTGTTGTATGCATGCTTCGTAGTAGCGGTGCCAAAGCACGTGATCAGTTTCTCTGTTTAGAAGCCATAGGATGGGCAGTGTGTTTGGTATAAATATATATATCTGTATCTTTTTTGTTTTAGCGCACCCCACCCATGTTGAGCACTTTGTGTCGAACACTCCCATTTCATGGGAGAGGGTGTTTTTCACTTAGATACTAGCTCCTTCCTTCTCCTTCTCCCCTAGGCTGTGATGTCTTGAGGCGACCATACAACTAAGACTCTTCGAATATGATTCGATTGGGGTGGCTTTAGCCCAAGTCTCTTCGGGCAGGTTCTACTATTTCCCAAGAATCTTTGGGATGAGGCCCAGGTGTGTGCGGGTAGGATACGTGGTTGTGAGGCCCTGATTTGTGCGGGCGGGATACGTGGTTGTGAGGACTAGGAGTGTGCAAGCGGGATACATGTTTTTGAGTCCCAGGTGTGTGAGGGCGGAATACGTGGTTGTGAGGCCCAGGTGTGTGCGGGCGTGATACGTGGTTGTGAGGCCCATGTGTGTGCGGGCGGGGAGAGTGTGGCAGCGTCAGGATGTTCGTTGTTAGGAAGAGAATCTAACTAAAGGGAAATAGTGTGGGGTACCCAATACTCTTGTTTCTTATATACTACTACATGTTGTGATTGTGTTTTTGGTGAGTGTGGCTGGTGAGGTTGGGTGGATAGAATTCATTGCTAGGTTTCTTCTGTTGTTCCCACGGGATAGTAGGATATCTCCCCACCTATGCACGAGAGATTTAGTTTTCCCTACTGAGTATACGTGTATTCTCACCCTACGTTTACTTTCAGGTTTCCAAGAGGACTACCAGGGCCATGCGGGACCGTACTAGTCGGACAGTTGGTGTTTTTTCTGTTGTTGTACTCTTGTTTTCTTTAGGTATTGTACTTTCAGCTTTCTTGTACTTGCACATTGTTATAAAATTGTTTAAACATGCATGTGGGCGTGGTTTGGGTTTATTTCTATACACTTGTTCTTTTCCTTTTTGGTGGTTGACTTGACCTATTTCCCGATCATAAAATAATAAAAAAGGGTAATGCCTCCTATATTTGTGAAAACTCATACCCTTGGAGCTAGTCTCCAACCCGGGGCCTACAGGAGGCGGGACTCGGGGGGGTCATTATCTCCCTTTCACCATTGCCAGCTCAGGAGGGGCATCGTTGGTGGGAGGGGCTCATGACATAATGGTATCAAAGGTGATTGTTGAGATATAGGATGGAGTCTGGAGTTAGGCACAGTGAGGATTGCATGAGATTGTAGGGAAGCAGTGTTAGTTAATCTTGGTGCGTGACATAGGCAAGGGAAGACCGGCCCTGACACAGTATTTTAGGGCCCCCCATGATCTGATGCAAGGACTATGAGCCTACCGAATGACCAAGTGAGACTACATTGATTGTAGGTTAGAGACCCTAGGGAAGGTACATGCATCATCAGGATTGTGTTTTACTTGATTTGGGTGTTCTGGGGAGGAAATTGAAATAAAACGATAACAAATAAACCCTTCATTATTTCCTTACTACTATGGCTTAGGCGATCTTTGTTTACCGTACAGCTATAGCACATGTACATCGTCCCTGTGTGGATCAGATGGCCGAGGCCCAGCAGATTCAGGGGGTCGATCAGTTGAGGATTGATCGAGAGGAGGAAGATAGCACGTGGAAGAAGACTCTCCATTCTTTCAAGCGGAAAACCCTCAAGAAGTACCAGGGTAGTACTTCGAATACAGATACAGAGGGGTGGCTTGAGGATCTAGGGATAAATGTTACCTTGATCAGTGCTCCGAGGGAGTACTGGGTTCCCCTAGCAGTCAGTCAGCTGAGAGGTGCGGTGCGATAGTGGTGGATGCTCTACCTCGGAGAGAGGATAAAGGTAGAGGTTCCATGGGTAGACTTTGAAAATGAATTCTGAAAGGAATTCCTTTCATCCATGATCAAGGAAGAGAAGCGGTAAGA
The DNA here is from genome assembly GCA_963277665.1 of Viscum album. Lineage (NCBI taxonomy): Eukaryota > Viridiplantae > Streptophyta > Magnoliopsida > Santalales > Viscaceae > Viscum > Viscum album. The sequence continues at coordinate 397,206,310 of OY728161.1, forward strand.
GTTACTCTCCCTTTAGCAGGCGATTATGTCATTACGAGAGCTGGGGATCAAGTTCAAGGAACTCCTGTTCTTTTCTCCGGATCTCTTTCCGGATGAGGAGTATCGAGCGAGACATTTGGAGGAGGCACTTTGTCCTTTTCTCCATTATGTTGTCACCCCCTTCACCCTTCCGACGTACTTGGTAGTACAGAAGAAGGTAGAGGTTGTAGAGAAGATGCACTCGCTGGGAGGTGAACCCTGAGAGGGGATCCAGCAGGGCTCGTCGAAGGGGAAGGAAGTCAGCAGCAGGTCTCCAGTGACGGGACCTTCCAGGTTTTGGCCAGTATGGTGTAGGCCCCAGTAGTTCCAGTTCAGATCTTCTATTCCTCGTACCTTTTTCACAATCCCATGACCGAAGTGTTTTTCTTGTGGAGGTTTCGGGCACGTTTAGAGTCGGTGCCCGACCCGAGATCAGTACGGTGGAGGTGGGCAGGATCAGCGCTTACCTCAGCAGCACCAGTTGCTGACTAGGCCCTTCCAACAGTAGCAGGACCATGCCCCTCCGAGGGAAGACTTTTCGGGAGGAGACAGACCTCAGGGTGCTCCTCATGGACCTCGACCAGGGCATGGTCGGGGAGGTGGATGACATCAGAGAGGCAGAGGAGCTGGACTTGGACAGTTTCACATAGCGGAGTTGACAGCTTTGGCAGGACCAGAGGTGGTGCGAGGTACGATTTTTTTGTTCAGCACTCTTGTTTCTTCTTTGTTCGATTCGGGAGCTTCTCACTCCTTTGTTGCACCTAGTAAAGCCCATGCTTTGGGACTAGACGTAGAGAGACTTTTCGTACCACTGGTGCTGATTACACCAGTTGTAGGCCAGGCTAGTGTATCTTGTGTTTGCTGTGGATGTGGGCTAACGTTGGGACCACATCGATCTAGTGGGAACCTTCTTCTGTTGCAGATGCAGCCACACGATGTCATCTTAGGCATCGACAGGTTGTTTTCGGTTAGTGTTGTTATCGACTGCCTCTATAGAAGAGTCATGTTCTCCGACGTGGATGGGCGGCCCATATCATTTGTTGGCGAGAGGAGCTATTAGGTAGGAAACCAGCGTATGGAGCCTCTCTTTTCCTTGTTAGGCAGGTTATCAGTGATTCTAGCTGATACAGATATGATGGATATCCTGGAGGTTGTTGGGGAGTTCCTCGATGTTTTTCTTGAGGAGGTTGTGACTCTACCCCCACAACGTGTCGTTGAGTTCGGGATAGACATACAGCCTGGTGCCCGTCCGATTTCGATGGCCCCTTATCGGATGGCACCTTCAGAGTTGTGGGAGTTGCGGATTCAGATTGACAATCTGATGGAGAAGGGTTTTGTTCGACCTAGCGTATCACCATGGGGTGCTCCAGTTTTGTTCGTGAAGAAGGAAGATAATGGTCTCAGGTTATGCATAGATTACTGAAGGTTGTACCAGGTGACGGTCAAGAACCATTACCCCCTTCCAAGGATAGTTGATCTCTTCAACCAACTACAGGGAGAAGGTTGGTATTCCTTGATTGATCTATGATCTGGATATCATCAGCTGAGGGTAAAGGACAGTGACATCTCGAAGACGGCTTTCATGTGCAGGTATGGGCACTTCAAGTTTGTAGTGATGTCGTTTGGAGTTACGAATGCACCGACTATGTTCATGGGACTTATGAACTTTGTCTTATGAGAGTTTCTGGACCGGTTCATTGTTGTGTTTATCGATGACATTCTGATCTACTCAAGATCAGAGGAGGAGCACATTGAGCATATCAGGGCAGTCTTGGAAGTCCTTCGACACCACCAGCTTTACAGGAAACTGTCGAAGTGTAATTTCTTGATCCAAGAAGTACACTTCCATGGGAACGGGGTGTCTTATCATGGAGTATCGGTGGACCCATCGAAGGTGGAGGAAGTTGTTTCTTGGGAAGCACCCAAGAGCTCGGCAGAATTTCATAGTTTCATGGGGTTAGCAGGCTACTATTGGAGGTTCATTTCAGACTTCTCTTGAGTTTCTGCTCAATTGACAACTTTGACTAAGAAGAACCAGGTCTTCCTATGGAGCAAGAAGTGCCAGAAATCTTTCGACTACCTGAAGGAGAAGTTGGTCAGTGATACCTTACTCAGGTTTCCAGAGAAAGGGTTGTTGTATGAGGTGTTTTGTGATGCTTCTGGCCTTGGTCTGGGGTGCATGCTGATGTAGAATAAGGGAGTGATCTGTTATCGGTATATGAAGTTAACTATGCCACCCATGACCTAGAGCTTGCGACAGTAGTGTTCACACTGATGTTGTGGTGACATTACCTCTTTGGGGAGCTATTTGTGGTCTTCTGAGATCACAACAGCCTGAGTTATATCATTTCCCAGCGTGACCGGAACCTGCGACAGCGGAGATGGGTCGAGTTTCTCCAATACTATGACTTTGAGATCTCTTACACTGAAGGAAAGTTCAATTTTTTGACTGATTCCCTGAGCGGGATCTTGCATCAAGAAATAGTTCGGGAATCCACTGAGGATTGGAAGGCAATGGGAGAGTTGGATGACTTGTACTTGTATTCTAGGGTAGAAGGAGTTAGATTCTTTTTGTTTTAGATGACGGTGTAGTCCTCCTTGTTGCAGTAGGTGGAAGAGTCTCAGTGGGGGGACTCCGAGGCAGAAGTGATGCGGGATCGTGTCGAACAGGGGAACGCTCCAGATGGATGGTCAAAGGACAGCCGACATCAGATGCTTTTCCATGGAAGGTGGTTTTCCCCAAAGACAATGCGTGAGGGAGTTCTCTGTGAGTTCCATAGATCAACCTTGGTGGTACATCCAGGAGTTTTGAAAATGAACCAAGGCCTGAGGGAACAGTTTTGGTGGCCCAGGGTGAAACGGGAAGTGGCAGAGTTTGTGGCTAATTACCTAGTGTGTCAGCAAGTGAAGGCTGAACACCATGTTCCTAATTGTTTATTGCATCATTTAGATGTCCCTGAGTGGAAGTGGGACGACATATCAATAGAATTCACCACATGACAACCCAGAGCTCAGGGTGGTTATGATTCTATCTGGGAAGTGGTGGATCGACGGACGAAATCAGCTCACTTCTTATCAATTAAGGAGTCAAGCCCAGTGAGTACCTTAGCACAGAGGTATGTAGACGAGTTTGTGCAGTTGCATGGAGTCCCAAATACTATCGTCATAGATCAAAATACTCGGTTTACCTCACGATTCTATAGGGGTTACAAAATGCTTTTGGCACCAAGCTACGCCTTAGCACTGCTTTCCACCCCCAGACCGATGGGCAGACAGAGCGGAATATCCAGACGTTGTAGGACATGATGCGATCATGTGTTCTGTATTTCAGAGGGTCATTGGTACGACACTTGCCTTTAGTAGAGTTCACCTACAACAACAGCTTCCACTCTACTCTTTTCATGTCACCATTTGAGGCTTTGTATGGAAGGCCATGTCGTTCACCCAATTTCTGGACAGAGGTTGGTGAGATTGGTGCTCTTGGGCCAGAGGTAGTGCAGAGCACCACAGAGAATGTCCACCTTGTATGTGAGAGGAAGAAAGTGGCTCAGGACCGACAGAAGTCTTATGCTGATAATCGGAGGAGGCCATTGGAGTTTGAGGTGGGAGACCATGTGTTCTTGAATGTTTCCCCTCGACGGGGGAAGCGGAGGGTTGGGAAAGGGAGAAAGCTCTCCCCTAGGTTCATCTGACCTTTTGAGGTGTTGAGGCGAGTCGGTGAGGTGGCATATCAGCTGGCCCTTCCACCTCAGTTGGAGAAGGTTTATGACGTCTTCCAAGTCTCCCATCTTCGTCGGCACTTGCACGAATAATCTCACGTTATCGACTGGGGAGAGTTAGATATGGGAGACGACGTGACATTCGAGGGACGACCAGTCAGAATCGAGGATCGTAAATAGAAGGTTCTTCGTGGATGAACCATTCCGTTGGTTCATGTATTGTGGAGGCATGGCGGCCTCGAGAAGAGTACTTGGGAGCGGGAGACCCAAATACACACTCAGTACCCGTAGTTGTTTTGACTTGTGTTTTCCCTTGTTCTTCTGAGCTTTTTGTTGATGTTTTACTCTGTACCTTTGATATATGGAAAGCGTGGCTTGTCAGTTGTGAGACCTTTTGTTTCCTTATTCTCTGGAATGTGTGACATGTCTGGATGTGTGGGAAAACGGAAAAACCTGACCCTTAATCGAGACGCATTAATGCGGATGCGATTGAACTCGTGCGGGCGAGTCAGTGCCGCCTATAGTGGATAATATCTCGACATAGGAGAAGTAATTTCCCAAAAAAACCACATGTTCGGGCAGTGTTTTGGTTGTGTGGTCTTGGGTGTAGTACAAGTTGAAAAAAAAATCCTAATGTATGAAAGTGGGAAGATCCAATTCTTAATAGAGACACATTAATGAGGATGCGATTAAACCCGTGCAAGTGAGTCAGTGCCGCCTAAAGTGGATAATATCTCGACATAGGAGAAGGAATTCCTAACACATACGATTAGGGTTGTTGGTTGGGTTCCTGTTATAACGAGAACCCTAAGAGGTATCTTATTGGGTTTCCTCTAGGTTGTTTTTTGAATTCTTGGGGAAGAGAATGTTTTAAGAGGTATCTGATGTAATGGCCCAGACCTCTCTGACCCATTCCTTTTTCAAAAAAAAGGTGAAGAAGTGTTTTGGAGGGTAAAATGGAGTTTTCACATTCTTTTCCAGAATTTTGAAACTACACGCCGTGTAGTTTGAGTACATGTCGTGTACCCCCTTTCCGGGCATACCCCATGTTGCAGGCTGTGTCCTTGCCGTGTGAAGTAAATAGGTACACACCGTGTGTCCGATACTACACACCGTGTAGTCCTTACCCGCGTATGAATTACCCTCAAACTGTGTGTTGACCATTCAACGGATGTGGAGCTGTGTTGGAAGCCGCATGGAGACCGTGTGAAATAAACGAGTACACGCCGTGTACTATAAAGTACACGCTGTGTACATTTTCTTTTCTCACCTATAAAAGGAGGGGTCCCCTCCTCCTTTCAACTCACCCCTCTCCTCCCCTATCCTCTGAGTAGAGTTCTCCCAAGAGACTCGAAGGCTATTTCTTCCATAACTTCTTCGTCCGAGCTCCGATTTACGATCCGTCCGTAGCCACAGGATCGTAACGATGAGGAAGAACTTCCGAGCTTGGATCTGTTGTCTTTCCTTCGGCCTTTCCTTTCCGAAATCCACCTGAGGAGGTTTTACTAGGACTCGACGGAAGTGACGGACGCCGAAATACGTCTTCTAAGGTTGATCCGGGGGAGCGTTGCGATCAGAACCTATTGAGGTAAGGATATTACCTTCATCTCTCTAGTTTGTGCATCATGTGGGATGGGTGTTCTATTGTTTATTTGAAACACTTTTGAACCGGTTAAATAAATATAATAACTGGCTTAAATAATGGGTTTGGGAAGTTGTGATTGTTGTTATCTTTATATCATGTTATATTATGTTGTGAATTGAATAGGATTATGCCTACTGAAAATCATGGTTGTTGGGGGCCTTTTCTTGCGCAATTAAATGTTGCACTATCTTCCTAGACCGTTTTTGTGGATGGAACATTGTGGAATGTGGAAATTGGTTAATCACATAAATTTGGCTGTTTAAAATCTGGAACCCTTGTGTGATCACCCCGGTGGAAAAAATGGAATAATGAACATGTGTGTGTTGTCTTGGATACGTGGCATGGGATGGGGGTGTTTTGTGGGTTATTGTGGATCAGGTGAGTATTGGGGCTGCAGTTGGGTTGGTTTTGGGTTGGTGTGAATGCTATGTTAGTGATGGGAAACATGGCTACAGTAAATGGTATTGAAGGGATAATGATGTACGGTGCGGTTGTGGTTATGGTGTTTGGCAGCGGGGATGCAGGGATGGGTTGGAATATGAACTGACTATGGGTTCAGAATAATAAATAGAAAGTGGAAGAGTTAATAAATATTGGGTCATTGTAATGGAACATGATTAATAATCAATGGTGTTGGTTGGTAGTTAAGAATGGCTTGTTGTGTTTCTTGTGTTTTCCTAACATGATTTGTGGATGGCAGGGATATGTTTTACGAATGATAGATGTGGTTGGTCGTGGATAGTTTCCCAGTAGTTAAGGAACTAAATAAACTATTTCTGCTGAAACGCGAAAACCTGATTGGGGTTGGGGTTGTTTGTTGTATGCATGCTTCTTAGTAGCGGTGTCGAAGCATGTGCTCAGTTTCGCTGTTTAGAAGCCATAGGTTGGGCTGTGTGTTTGGTATACATATATATATCTGTATCTTTTGTGTTTTAGCGCACCCCACCCATGTTGACCACTTAGTGCCGAACACTCCCATTTCATGGGAGAGGGTGTTTTCCACGTAGTTACTAGCTCTTTCCTGCTCCTTCTCCCCTAAGATGTGATGGCTTGAGGTGACCTTACACCTAAGAAAATTCGGGTAGGTTTCTATTGTGGTGGCTTTATCTCAAGAATCTTCAGGCATGTTCTTCTGTTTCCCAAGAATCTTCGGGATGAGGCCCAGGTGTGTGCTGGAGGGATATGTGGTTGTGAGGCACAGGTGTGTTTGGGCGGGATACCTGGTTGTGAGGCCCAGGTGTGTGCGGGCGGGATACGTGGTTGTGAGGCCCAGGTGTGTGCGGGCGGGATACTTGGTTGTGAGGCCCAAGAGTTTGTGGGCGGGATACGTGGTTGTGAGGCCTAGGTGTGTGCGGGCGGGGAGAGTGTGGCAGCGTCAGGACGTTCGTCGTTAGGAAGAGCCGCTAACTAAAGGGAAATGGTGTGGGGTACCCAATACCCTTTTTTCTTATATACTACTTCCTATTGTGATTGTGTTTTTGGTGAGTGTTGCTGGTGAGGTTGGGTGGATAGAATTCCTTTCTAGGTTTCTTCTGTTGTTCTCACGAGACATTTGGACGTCTCCCCACAGAAACACGAGAACATTAAGTTTCCCAACAAATTATACTTGTATGCTCACCCAACATTTACTTTCAGGTTTCTTGGAGAACTACCAGGGTCGTGTGGGGCCCTACTAGTCGGACAATTGGAGTTGTTGTTGTTGTTGTACTCTTGTTTTTTTTCAGTATTGTACTTTGTGCTTTCTTGTACATGCACCTTGTTATAAAATTGTTTAAACATGCATGTGGGATTGGTTCGGGTTTATTTCTATACACTTGTTCTTTTCATTTTTTGAGGTTGACGTGTCATATTTCACGATCATAAAATAATAAAAAGGGTAATACCTCCCATATTGGTGAAAACTCATACCCTTGGTGATAGTCGCCAACCCGGGGCCTACTGGAGGCGGGACTCGGGGGTCATTATCTCCCTTTCACCATTTCCAGCTCAGGAGGGGAATCTTGGGTGGGAGGGAGTCCTGAAAATATGTTATAATAAATCATTCATTGTTTTTGGAGAAGGAAAATGTGTTGTTAATAAATATTCTCATTATGTCTCTCGAATAGCTGAATTTATCCATATGATTTATTTATCTTGGAGTGGCCTTGTTTGGGGGAAAAGTGTCGAGGTAGTTTGTTGATGACATACACAGTGTTATGATCTTATAACATGATAGGAAGGAAAAGGTATGTCTCAGGCTGGGTGGGTGTCTCATTTTAATTAAATGATTTTATATAAATGTGTTTATTATATATATATATATATATTCTATACTCCCTATCATAAATATCCATTTAATGATGAGGAACTGTAGGACCCTGGGACACCCTAAGAGGGGAGGGGTGAATCATGGTGTCAAATTTTTGTTTTAAACTAAAGGATCTTGTTCCCATGTTGGTAGGAACTAGTTGAACCTGTATGATGGATATGATCAGAAGTCAAACATTAACATGCCAAAGAGATGACACATCAATTTTTACTTTGTTCACCACTAAGGGCTACGTCCAGGTAGCATACACCGACAAGTTTCCACTCGTACCTAATTCCACTAAACATCACTAGATGTGGATTACAATGGTTCGAGCACAATCACTCTGTCCCAGGCTCACTGCCTTTACAATTGTTCAGGGATAGCTCACTGTGTCCCTCGGGTCACTCCTGTTGACTCCCCCTGACTCAATGTCATTGGTGAAGTCCCCCTCCCCATTTTATAGACGTGAAGGACTCTTCATCACTACTCAATGAAAGAATCCTTTGTTATATGTAGATGATCTATTGAAGTCTAACTATCACTTGTTATCTGATCATCAACTTTCGTGCATCTCCAAGACAATCAGCAATCCCCAACATACACCAGGCGCACAACACCAAGACGGCGTGCAGCTTTTAAGGACGGCGTGCAAGTTATAACTGGCACGCAAGTCCTCCTCCAACACTTGCGCGAATCAAACTTCTTCGAAATAAAACATACATGACTCAACTTATTTTCAACCCAAAATGATTTTGTAACTTAATGGAAACCTGTTGCGCAACATGAATTATGGCGCGAAAGTACCGCCAAAACACTTGCACGACTACTGGATGGGCAGTAAACAACTGTCGCGCTGATCCCCCTTGCGCGACCCACCAACACTTGCGTGACTTCAACACCTGCGTGATGGGAGATCTGAATTTCTTCATGTCCAATGTTTGTGTAGAATGAGGAGGGGTGGTCATCTATTTATAGGAAATCAGATACCTTGTGCGGCGGCACGCAATTCTTCCCTCAGCACGCATGTCTCAACGTGCAACCCTTCTGTCCTCCTAGACACTTGCGTGACCATCATCCAATCATTGGTGCCCCTATTTAAAATTCCATATTTTGATGATCAAAACATGATGGTCAAACGGTGCGCAACTTTCCAATCCTCTAAGGTACCGACGCACAAGTCCTTTCTCGGCGTGCAGGTCACTTGCGCGACCAAACCAATACCTGCGCAACCCTCTTTACTTTGCCATATATTAGTGTTCTCATTCTGAAAAACATTAGGTGTGCAAGATTCCAAACCTCCTAGGCCTAGGCTCCCAGGTCTCTTTTCCAAAAACACGATGATCATACTATTGTCTGCTTGAATTGTATGATCAATTTGCTGGAACACATTCTGAGCATCCACTGAGGATTGAAAACAAACACACACCATACACCAAATCATTCACAGAACATCCATGGTTCAAAAAATATCCCCCTTTGTGTTTGTTGTCAATCAGCAAATAAATTAAATATATCCACATGGTAACCAAAAAAGGAAAGAATCAACTCATCCCACACTCTATGTATACGTGAGCAATGATTGGGGTATAAAACAAGAGATGAGGCTTGAATTGGGATCCCATGTTTTGGAATTTCTCAAAGACACCATGTTCACTGAGTTCCTCAAAGATGCCATGTTCACTAAGTTTACTTCTCATCCTCTGACTCTAAATTTATTACATTCTCCCCCATTGGAAATAAAACCAAAGACCGGTACTAGTTCATTGTTCATATCAAACCACACCCCCTGGATAGTATCTCCCCCACAAACCAGCATCACAGCCATAAATAGAAAAAAAAACAGTTAACAAAACTGGGGAGAGGGGTGTTGCGTAACCTCCTTATGCTCTGGGAGGTGACTGAACACCGAGGTTCAATCGATGCTTCTCAAACACAGCCACAGAAAGTGGCTTGTTCAGGATATCAACCACATTATCATCTGTTCCCATGTAATCCATTCTAATCACACCTTTCTCAACATTCTCTTTGATAAAGAGATACCCGATTTCAATATGTTTTTTACGAGAATGATGAACATGATTTTTCATAAGATCAATTGCGCTCTTATTATAATAGTAAATCACCATTGGTAGCTTCACCTCATCACCAATATCTGTCAATTGCTTCTTCATCCATAGAATTTGAGTGCATTCCTTTGAAGCGGAGATATACTCGGCCTCATTAGTAATAAGATAAGTACTTTCTTGTTTATTGCTCATCCATCCAACAAAATTTATTCCCAATATAGAATGCACCACCATTGGTGGAATTTTTTTCCACAACATCGCCATCCCAATCAGCATCAGAAAATGCTGATAATTCACTATTCTTTCCTGCAGCAAAGTATAAGCCACAATTCTGAGTCCCTTGGATATATCTCATGATTCTTTTTACTGCTTCCATATGTTCCTCCTTTGGATTACTCTGAAAGAGATCTGCAAGACATGTGGAAAAGACAATATCTAGTCATGTCGTGGTTTGTTACAGTAGGCTCCCAATGATCCTCCTGTAAGTGGTGGGATCTACAGAGTTCCCATCCTCATGTTATCCATGTTTAGTTCCAACTACAATTGCAGTGGATATTGGTTTGGAATCTTTCATATTGAACTTATTCAGGATATCTCTTGCATACTTTTCTTGTGAAATGAGAGTGTAATCTTTCTTTTGAGTAACCTTCATCCCTATGAAATACGTGATCTCCCCAATCATAGACATTTCAAATTTTAATTTCATGTGATTGGAAAATTTTTCCACAAACTTCTTCTTGCTACCCCCAAAAATAATGTCATCAATGTAGAGTAGAACCATGAATTGATCTCTTGGAGAATTAATCACATACAAATTGTGGTCTACTCCACCTCTTTTGAATTCCAATTTCTTGAGATACGAGTCAAGTTGGGAATACCATGCTCGTTGGGCCTGCTTCAAAGCATATTGATATTTCCCTAGTTTGCAGACTTTTGTTTCATCAGAACCAAAACAAAACCAACTGGTTGTTCAATATAAACTTCTTCTTCCAGTACACCATTCAAGAATGCAGTCTTGACATCCATCTGGTATACATTATATCCTCTTTGGAGTGCCATGGAAAGGAAAAGTCTGATTGAATCCAATCTAGCCACTGGAGAAAAGGTTTCTTTAACATCAACACATTCAATCTGAGAGTATCCTTTACATACCAGTCGTTCCTTGTTTCTGATAACACTTCCATGCTCATCAAATAAGTTTTTGAAGATCCACTTTGTCCAAATCACATTGTGACCTTCAGGTCTCTGGACAATATCTCATGTCTGATTCTTGTCAATATGATCTAATTCTTCATTGATGGCTTTCACCCATGATTCATCCTTTGAAGCTTCTTCAAATAAGGATGGCTCCTCAATAGATAGGAATGCAGATTGCGTGTTATTCATCATTCTTCTTGTTTGAGTGGGGGAACTCCTGTCCCCAATTATATTGGATGGATCAATCTCAGCTCTACGATTTCTACTGTGTAGTTTAGTTGCATTCGTTCCAGTCTCAGTTTCTTCATCAGATTCTTCTTCTGAGTCAACATCTTGATATGACTGCTGAGAGTTTTGTACAGATTTCTCTGTTTCTATATTTGTATTTTCTCCATGTTCAATTTCTTCTTCGCTTTCTCTCACATTAGCATATGAATTCCTTGTCTCTTTTGTGGTTTTCTCTTCAATTATTTTAACATTACTACATTCCAAAATCCTTTCTAATCTCTTGATAAAACAGTTGTAGGATTTTATGTTCATTGGGTATCCATCGAAAATTCCTTCATCTGCATTGTCACCGAACTTCCCTTTATTTTCTTTTTTGTTTATGAAGATGAATTTGCATCCAAAAATACGAAAGAATTTCAATGAGGGCTTCTTTCCGTGCCTCAATACATATAGTGTCTTTGTCTCACCCTTATAGAGTTTTGTTTGATTTTGAATATACACTGCAGCTTGAACAACCTCTTCCTAGTAATGTCGTGGAATGTGACTCTCAATTAGAATAGTTCGTGCCATGTTGTTCACTTGTCTATTCATCCGTTCAACAACTCCATTTTGTTGAGGAGTTCTCACAGCAGCTACCACATGTTTTATCCCATGCTTCTCCAGATAATTTTCAAATTCAATGGATGTGTATTCCCCTCCATTGTGAGATCGCCACACCATGAATGTTCGTCCGGTATCATTCTTGGCGATTCGTCGATATGTTTTCATGCCGTCAAGGACTTATCGTTTCCTATGAATTACCATCACACATGACATTCTATTATAATCATCTATGAAAAGGAAAAAGTACCTTTCTCCATGAGTTCCATCAGCATTTATCAGCCCGTATACATCTGTATGAATCAAATCAAGAAGGTGAGATGCCCTTTTCTTCATTGGCCGATATGAACTGAAGACTAGCTTTCCAAAAATTCAAGCATCACAAGATTTTTCACGTTCACGCTTCAGGTTAAGAATGTCCATGACAATCCTTAATTTTGATATTTTCTCCATGTCCTGTTAGTTGATGTGTCTCAGTCTCCGATGCCACAAATTGTTTTCTTCTTCAACAGTCATGTAACAAACATTTTCTTCACTATCAACCTGATACATGTTGCCTTATGTTTTGCATCCCTTCATGAGTAATTTTTCTGTCTTTCTGTTGATATTACAGTCGTCCTATTTAAAAGTAACTATAAGTCCTGAGTCACAGAGTTGACTCACGCTGTGTAGATTATGACGTAGGCCATCTATGTAAAGGACATCATTCTTCTTCATCTCTCCATTAGCTAATTCAGTACTTCCACTACCTATGATTTTCAGAGCTCCATCATTACCGAATCGTACTGTCCCATCAACCTTCATTTTTATATCCATTAATAGGTCAGCATTACCTATCATATGAGATGAACAACCGCTGTCCATACTCCAGGTACTGTTTTTTTGTAGCTTTGAGGTCCACCTCTACATGGTTGGATTTCTCAATTTTTTCCGTTCTTTCGAGGAGACATTGGATTGAGTAGAGAGCACTGATGGCCTTTCAATTATCTCTTCCATGTACCCAGGTTCTTCATAGTAGAAATCTTCTTTGAGAGGAGAAAACCTGTTTGAAAGAACAATGATGTCTTACTGATAAGACTTGACTTGTCTCAAACTTCGGTATGAGGTGTCTGTAACACCTGATACTTTTATGTTATATAAATCATCAAAGGAATATTTTTCTACACAACACCTACATGGCTTTCTTTACATGAAATCACGACCTTCCTCGATATCTTGCGTCGTACGCAATACCGAGTTTCACTAAACAATGATATGCTATTAAAATATTATTAAAAACTAGCCGTTATGAATAGTAATAACCACTTTTTGAAATGTTATACTTTTTATTTTTCAAAATGGACTTTATTTTTGGATTCGGAATATCAAAATTAGCCTAGGGTGATATTTTGGTATTTTTCTGAAAACTTTCAATTTTTTATGAATAGTGAAACCACCAAGTGGTAGTTAAAAAAACTGAATTTTTCATAAAACATAATTTTACCGCTTCTGTGAGTGGAATTTCGAAAATCCGAGAGACACGGTTGATGTCAGTATGTAAAATGTGGTTCAATGAGATGAAAATAATTTTTTGGTGAATAGTAACTTTTTACTTTTTTTACCACGGTTAAAAGTAAATAGGGTAATTAAGGGTAAAAATGATATTATTATTACCCTAACACATGTCCTAATTCTATTATACAAGTGTAATTCGACCAAAAATAACCTTAGTAAGAAAATATGACCAGTTAGGCCCACTTGGATTATATTAGGCCATTTATTATTAATTTATTTAAACAAGGGTTAAAATAATTAAAATCAAAGTTTAATAAGTAAATCATTTTTAATATGGGGTTATACATAATATTAATTCGACTATAAAAATTCAATAGAAAGATAAAAATATTTCCTACATAATGGTATTTTATTTGTAATTTTTAGACATTCAATAATATAATTTATTTATGACACAAAGATGATGCAGTAATTGTCTTATTAATGAAATATTAACATAATTGATGTTATAAACACCAAAATAAATGTAATTTGAGACTTTTTTTGAATTCCACTAATTTTATAGGTTAATATGATATGTTAGTATTGACTTAATTTTCTTTCTTCGAACTAATCATTCTGTTATGAGTTTCACAAAAATCAATTACTGAATAGTGTCAAAATTGACATAAAATAGTTTTTAAAACAAATATTATATTAGTAATTGTTATTTTATTCCAAAAAATCTAAGGTTCGGTGAAATGACTTAGATAAGGTTATATATATTAATAATAAACAACTTGGGGTTCGTTTGTCTGCTTATAGTAAGTTTATTAACTTTATATTATAAGAACAAAAGAAGACACAGTAAAAGTACAATTATTTAACTTATTGTTAAATATAATTGATAAGGTTAAAATAGGAACCTAAAATTTTCTAAATTCTATTGGATGAGAGGATTTCGACCCATCCCCACTTTATCCACGAAATAAATCAATTTGGTGCTATTTAAAACCGAACTTGACTTTATAATAAAATAATATTTTTAGGTGCCCCTCTCCTCACTTATAAAAAGGCACCTCCTCCCTCTCTTCCGCACACCACTTTGAGCCTTAATGCTCGGCCAACCCCTGCCAATTTCTCCTCTCCACTTCCCTAGAGACATCCTAGAGGTCCTGGTCTTCTTCAATGACCAATTTTAGTTCCCTAAAAGAAGGTCTCAATGAAGCACTTCAAAGAAGGGGTAATTTCTGTTACCGATTATTTCATCTTTATTTCTTCTTCCACTTCTTCGTCTTTAGATGTTTCATTATGAAGTAATAGCATCAGTATCAATCATATAATGATATGTTATTATAATAATGAAACAACCCTATTTCACCATCTATCCATCCTATGGAAAAAGAAATCACCGCGTGTGCTTACGTACGGAATACCGTCTCCAAGCGGTGGTGTAATCTATTTTCCACCACTACCATACATGGATGGGTATAATGATATAAATAATGAATATATATGACTATTGTAAAGTGATATTTATTCTGAAATAGTATACATACACTCCAATACAATTCCATGATCATTGGAATGATATCATCGCTCGTGCGGACGTACGTAATACCATCTCCACGATGTGATGTGATTCGTTCTACATGATCGTCATTAAATAATGAATATATAAATGAATTGAATGAATAAATATGATATATAGTACATTAATACCATTCTGGAAATGATATATCTATAACCTAAAGGGAGGAATAAGAATTTATTCGACAAAACATGCATAAGAACAAAAAGTTATAAACACACGAATAACAAGTAGCAATGAAATATTACTACCAAGAGACAAAAAATATTACCATATATGATATCATAACAATAATTATGATTCATTAATAAGTCACTAACATTATTTAAATCATCATATAGGATATTCGGACACTTAGGAGGCAAATCGGACCTAAGGCAAGGGAAAATATCAAAATCTCATTTTTATCCGAGATTGATTATACTTTTCTATTTACTGGGGTGTATTTTATCATCCACATCCATGTTTCCTCAATATGTAATATTATTTCCATCCACCTACAATATTTTAAATCTAATATTACCCTTTGGTGAGTTTTTAGTAAAATATATGAAAGGAATCTTTTGTCGTTTTTCGTACGAGGCACTTTTTGACTTTTCCTACAAAAGTACGAGAATAATGTATTTTTCAACATATAGGGAATGAATGGATTTTTAAAACATTATTTACAAGAATATTCCTTCACCAGTTTTCATGATTATTTTTAATCAACTTCTCTTAGTTTAGAATTGTATAACCTGTTAAGAAAGGAAAAGTGTTTTTGAAGTATAAAGGATATTTTCCTCAAGAATGGAGTTCAAGTGTTTTATCACAATTATTTTCCATCTAAGATAATAAATTGTTCTGTTTCTATCCCTATTATTACATTGATTTGATTATGTTGTGATGGAATTATATTTATGAATTCCATTATCTTATATGAATTGTTATATGATGTCACGATGTTTAAGATTTCCATTTTTATTACATGGGTTACGCAATGATGTATGATTTATGATTTTGTGGCACACATAAGAATGGTATCATAATGAGATGGGTGGGACCTATATCTCTCTCCAATGCATTGGGTAAAGATTTTATATCTCATGAGATAGACATGGATGTAACGGTAGGTTATAACGGTTCAGTGAAACCGGACTGAAATGAGGAGTGAACTCGGTTCAGAAATGGACTTTGTCCACTAAGATAGTCTTGGAAATGAGTCTTGACTAATAAGAAATTATTCTCTATGATTATGTGTGTATGCCACAAATTTTCATGTTTTATTTTATGATTATTGGGATTACATTTCACTAATATGATTTATCCCATGTTATGAGATTATGATCTCTTTTGAAGGTTATGATTTTCAAAAGATATGTGCTTATGTATATGATGTGATGGATATTTCTTTTTTTTACCCTTACAGAGCATTTGAACTCACCCTTTTGTATGTTTTATTTCCCCAGGTCAGGAAGAAGGTTATTAAGTAGAATATACAAAAAGGGACTCTAGATATGATGAAATAAATGGGAGGCAATGTAGATGATTTATGAACTAGTTGTTTATGCTTTCCAGTTTTTAAAGACACTATACCTATATGGTTTTTTCGTGGTTTTATTATATGTTGTAATAAGTGTGCTTCAATTTTGAAGTAATAACAATGTATGTAAAGTATGGGTCGTTATAGTTGGTATCATAGGAAAGGTATAGTCAACCTTTGGAAACTAGGATGTGAAAGCCTTAGTAAGAACCCTAAGGATAAGTCTAAGCATAGAACACAATCTTAGTGTTTTAGAAATAACCATGAATAACCAAGGATAAGACCTTAAGTGTGAAATATTATTCACGATTATGTGGTTTTCCTAATATAATTAGTGTTTCTCACACTATTCTTTTTGGTTTTAGTCAGTGGCTGGAACCCGAAGGAATCGTGTTAATGCAGAATGCGACGAGAAATGAAATGATTGTCCCCCTGAGCAACCAAAACTTATGGGAGATGGAATGAAAAATCTTGTAGGCATGCTCACACAACTTTCTCAAGCTATGAATCATGGAGGACTTCCAAACGAGCAATGTAAGGAGCAACATTCTATTGAATCCATCATGAGGCAGCGTCCACATTCTTTCACCGGGTCTACTGATCCATTAGTTGCTGAAAAATGAATTAGTACTACTGAAAATATATTTTCAGTTCTACAATGTTCTGAACACGATAAAGTCATCTTAGCAGTGTATCGTTTTGTAGGTGATGCTGATCAATGGTGGAATCTTATTAAGAATATGAGGAAAAGGGATTAAATTGGGTCCATGGAATGGGACGAGTTCAAGAACGTATTTTTCAATATGTACTTCCCTCGTATTCTCTGAACAAAGATGGAGAAAGAGTTTCTTGAACTGAAGCAAACGGATGATGAATCTATTGGTACCTATGAAGCAAATTTTACAAGACTTGCAAGGTACACTTATGGTATTTTTATCCAACCTGAGAGTAAGATCGAACGATTATTTAGTGGCTTAAAACCAAGTCTTCGAAGGGTGTTAGCCATAAGGGACATCAATAGCTACGAGGAAATCATTCGATGTGGTCTCAAAGTTGAGATGGAGATTCGAGTAACCCATAAGTCATATGGGTTTGATAAGAAGAGGAAAATGGAATTCAAAGGAAAGTCTAAAGAGCACACTGAAAAGAAGATGAGCTTTCCCTTATTCTAAAAGTGTGGAAAGAAACATAGAGGGAGTTGTCTTAATGGGACAGGTAAATGTTTCAAATGTGGAAAAGAAGGTCATCGGGCATTTGAATGCTGCGATAATGGGAAGAATATGTCTAATGATGAAAACAAAGGAAGGGATGCACAGAATGAACCTAATACACTTCAATGTTTCAAGTGCAAGGATATGGGACATTATGCCAATAAATGCCCTAATCCAAGGGTTGATGATGATGGTCGACGTCAACAAACTCTTAAGGCTAAAGACAAAGGAAAGTCACATGCAATTTCTATCAGCGATGTGGTGTATGATAACAATGTGGTGAAAGGTACACTTACCATCCACTCAAAAGTAGCAAATGTTTTATTTGATTCTAGATCCACCCACTCCTTTATTTCTAAAGAATTTTCTAAGGATATCACCGTATTACCTCAACAGTTAGATGTTGAGTTAGCTGTGACAACCCCTAATAGCACAATAGTCTCATCAAAAGTTTATAATTATTCTCCGATTGATGTTTGTGGGAAAGTGATTCCTGCAAATCTTGTGATCCTTCCTATAGTGGAATTTGATGTGATTCTTGGCATGGATTGGATTTCTATACATGGAGCTCATATCAATTTCCAAAGAAGGGAAGTCGCATTTCATATTCCAGATCAATCTATGATCGTCTATCGATGCAAGGATTAACATAACTTTCCAGTGGAAATTCCTTCCATCTTATGGGTCTTTATTCCACTAAATGAATGTTATTTATCTCAAATGGTTGGTGAGAATCTCACAATTACGAATATTCCCATTGTACAGGAGTTTGATGATGTCTTTCTGGATGAATTACCGGGTCTTCCACCGAATCGTGAAGTTGAGTTTTAAATAGAACTCGTACCAGGTGCTTTTCCTATTTCAAGGACACCTTATAGAATGACCACAATTGAGTTGCAGGAATTGAAGAAGCAACTCCAAGAGAATCTTGATAAAGTGTTCATACGCCCTAGGGCGTCACCTTGGGGAGCACCTGTTCTGTTTGTTAAGAAGAAAGATGAATCAATGAGACTCTGCATTGATTATCGAGAACTTAACAAGATCACTATCAATAACAAATATCCTCTCCCACGCATTGAGGACCTATTTGACCAACTACGCGGAGCTCAATACTTTTCGAAAATTGATCATTGTTCAGGGTATCATCAATTAAGGGTCAAAAGAGATGATATACCAAAGACGACTTTTCGTACAAGGTATGGACACTATGAATTTATAGTGATGCATTTTGTCTTACTAATGCCAATGCTATCTTCATGTATTTGATGAATAGAGTTTTTAGAGACTATCTTTATCAGTTTGTGGTAGTCTTTATAGACTATATTCTTGTCTATTCAAAGAGCAAGGAAGAACATGAAGATCACTTGAGAATTATATTGAAGACCCTGAGAAAGGAGAAGCTTTATGCCAAATTTACCAAGTCTGAATTTTGGCTTCAAAAAGTTTCATTTTTGGGTCACAAAATATCAAAAGAGAGGATATCTGTGGATCCAGCAAAAACAGAGGTTATCGAAAGATGGTCGAGACCAACAACAGTAACTGAGATCCAACATTTTCTTGGTTTGGCTGTATAGTATCGAAGTTTTGTGAAAGATTTTTCACGATTATCTAATCCACTCACCATGTTGACTCAGAAAGGAGTTAAGTTTGTTTGGACGGAGGAATGTGAAGATAATTTCAAAGAGTTAAAAAGAAGGTTATCCAGTTCACCTGTGCTCACATTTCCTTGTAGTGGAGAAAGGTTTGTGATCTATAGTGATGCATCCAAGAAGGGATTGGGGTGTGTTCTTATGCAAAATTATATGGTGATAGCTTATGCCTCACGATTGTTGAAAGTCCATGAGCAAAATTACCCACTACATGATTTGGAGTTAGCTGCGGTAATCTTTGAATTAAAGATTTGGAGGAATAATCTTTATGGAGAAAGGTGTGACATTTATACTGATCATAAAAGATTAAAGTATATTTTCACACAAAAGGAGATGAATATGCATCAAAGAAGATGGTTGGAGCTGATTAAGGATTATGACTGCCCAATCCATTACCACCCTAGGAAAGAAAACAAGGTGGCATATGCATTAAGTCGACAAGACCATGCTAGTTAATCCATGATGAGGATCACAAATGATCCAATATTTATGGATTTACAAAGGATGGATCTTGTAATTATAATAAAAGGGGAAAATCATATCTTTCTCAAATGAATGTTCAACCATCTATACATGTGAAGATTAAGGAGGCACAGAAAGAAGATGTCGAGTTACATAAGAAGGTGAGAAATGTTCCTGAATTCAACCTTGATGGTAATGGGATAATAAAGTTTAGGAATCGGGTTTGTGTTCCTCCCATCCCCGAATTAATGAAGGAGCTGCTGGATGAGGCACATAGTTCTTCATTCTCTATTCATCCTGGAAGCACGAAGATGTATAGGGACCTGAAAGAGTACTTCTGGTGGGATGGCATGAAAAGAGATGTTGCTGAATATGTCTCTCGATGCTTGGTTTGTCAACAAGTTAAAGCTGAGAGACATAAGTCTAAGGGGGTGTTACAACCATTACCCATACCCGAATGGAAATGGGAAAACATCACTATGGACATTGTCACAGGACTTCCTAAAACATCCAAAGGCAATAATGCATTTTGGGTCATAGTTGACCGTCTTACAAAGTCTTCACACTTCATTGCTATTAGAGAGGGTTTCTCTCTGGATTAGCTTGCCAGGATATATGTAAAGTGGTATGATTGCATGGAGTACCACTTTCTATTATATCTGATCGGGATCGGAGATTTACCTCGAAGTTCTGGGGAAGTCTTCAGCATACTCTGGATAAAGTGTTGAGTTTCAGCACTGCTTATCATCCTCAGACAGACGGTCAGTCTGAGAGAACAATTAAAACCCTAGAAGATATGTTGAGAGA
Organism: Viscum album; assembly: GCA_963277665.1. NCBI lineage: Eukaryota > Viridiplantae > Streptophyta > Magnoliopsida > Santalales > Viscaceae > Viscum > Viscum album. The sequence continues at coordinate 397,226,788 of OY728161.1, forward strand.
TTTCTCTATGGATTTCAAAGGTGGTTGGGATCAACACCTAGATTTGTTAGAATTGTTTTATAATAATAGATTTCACTACATTATTCAGATGGCTCCTTATGAAGCTCTTTATGGAAAGAAATGCAGGACTCCAACTTGCTGGGATGAAGTTGGGAAAAGAAATCTATTAGGACCTAATCTCATTGATGAAATGGAAGAAAAGGTCAGATCTATTCAACAACACATTAGAGCAGCTCAGAGTCGATAGAAAAGTTATGCCGACAACCGAAGAAAAGACCTAGAATGTGAAGTGGGTGATAAAGTGTTCTTATGAATATCTCCCTGGAAGAGGGTCATGAGATTTGGAAAGAAGGGGAAGTTGAGCCCTAGATATATCGGTCTTTTTGAAATACTGGATCGTGTTGGGAAGGTAGCTTAATGATTGGCAATTCCACCAAATCTCTCTCAAGCTCACGATGTTTTCCATGTATCTCTCCTGAGAAAGTACATACATGATCCTTCACATGTACTTAGCTCAGAAGATTTACTGCTGGAGCAAGATCTTTCTTATGAAGAACAACCGATAGAGATTCTGGATTGTAGAGAAATAGTCTTACGAAACAAGACCACTCGATTGTTGAATGTTTTATGGAGGAACCACTAATTAGAAGAAGCTACATGGGAGCTTGAGGATATGATGAGAGAGAGGTATCCTCATATGTTTGTTACAAAGTGACGAATTTCGAGGGCGAAATTCATTTTAAGGGGGGTAGAATGTAACACCCGAGTCTTTTATGTTATATAAATCATCAAATGAATATTTTTCTACACAACACTTTCTTGGCTTTCTTTACACGAAATCGCGACCTTCCTCGATAGCTTGCGTCGTACGCAATACCGAGTTTCACTAAACAACGATATGCTATTAAAATATTATTAAAAATAGCCATTATGAATAGTAATAACCACTTTTTGAAATGTTATAAATTTTATTTTTCAAAATGGACTTCATTTTTGGATTCGGAATATCGAAATTATCCTAGGGTGAAATTTTGGTATTTTTCTGAAAACATTCAATTTTTGATGAATAGTAAAACCACTAAGTGGTAGTTAAAAAAACTGAATATTTCATAAAACGTAATTTTGCCACTTTTGTGAGTGGAATTTTGAAAATCCAAGAGACACAGTTGATGTCAGTAAGTAAAATGTGGTTCAATGAGATGAAAATAATTTTTTGGTGAATAATAACTTTTTACTTTTTTTACCACGGTTAAAAGTAAATAGGGTAATTAAGGGTAAAAATGATATTATTATTACCCTAAAAAATGTCCTAATTCTATTGGACAAGTTCAATTCGACCAAAAACAACCTTAGGAATAAAATATTACTAGTTAGGACCACTTGGATTAGATTAGGACATTTATTATTAATTTATTGAAAGAAAGGTTAAAATAAATAAAATCAAAGTTTAATAAGTAAATCATTTTTAATATGGGGTTATACATAAGTTAAATTAGACTATAAATATTCATTAGAACTATAAAATCATTTCCTACATAGTGGTATTTTATTTGTAATTTTTAGACATTATATAATTTAATTTATTTATGACACAATGAGGATGCATTAATTATCTTATTAATGAAATATTGACATAATTGATGTTATAAACACAAAAATAAATGTAATTTCATACTTTTTATGAATTACACTAATTTTTATGGTTATTAGGACATGTTAGTATTGATTTATTTGACTTTTTTCAAACTATGCATTCTGTTATGATTTTCACAAAAATCAATTACTAAATAGTGTCAAAATTGACATAAAATAGTTTTTAAAAAAAATATTATATTAGTAATTGTTATTTTATTCCTAAAAATCTATGGTACGGCCACATGAATTAGATAAGGTTATATATATTAATAATAAACAACTTGGGTTTCGTTTGGCTGCTTATTTTAAGTTTATTAACCTTATAGTATAAGAATAGAAGAAGACAGGGTAAAAGTAAAATTATTTAACTTAATGTTAAATATAAAAGATAAGGTTAAAATAGGATCCTAAACTTGTATAAATTCTATTGGATGAGGTGATTTCGACCCATCCTCACCTTATCCTAGAAATAAATCAATTTTGATCTATTTAAAACCGATGTTGACTTTATAATAAAATAATATTTTTAGGTGCCCCTCTCCTCCATTATAAAAAGGTACCGCTTCCCTCTCTTCCTCACACCACTTTGAGCCTTCACGCTCAGCCAACCCCTGCCATTTTCTCCTCTACAATTCCCTAGAGACATCCTAGAGGTCCTGGTCTTCTTCAAAGACCAATTTTATTGCCCTAAAAGCTGGTCTCAAAGAAGCACTTCAAAGAAGAGGTAATGTCTGTTACCGATTCATTCATTTTATTTCTTCTTCCACTTCTTCTTATTTAGTTGTTTCATTATGAAGTAATAAAATCAGTATCACTCATATACTGATAATTTATTATAAGTATGAAACAACCCTATTTTACCATATATCCATCCTATGGAAAAAGAAATCACCACGCGTGCGTACGTACAGAATACTGTCTCCACGCCGTGGTGTAATCTATTTTCCACCACCACATTACTTGGATGGGTATAATGGTATAAATAATGACTATATATGACTATTATAAAGTCATATTGATTCTGAAATAGTATACATACACTCCAATACAATTCCACGATCATGGGAATGATATCATCGCTCGTGCGTACGTACGAAATACCGTCTTCATAATGTGATGTGATTCGTTCTACATGATCTTCATTGAATAATGATTATATAAATGAATTGAATGAATAAATATGATATATAGTACATTAATAACATTATGGAAATGATGTATCTATAACCAAAAGAGAATAATAAGAATCTATTCGACAAAACACACATAAGAACAAAAATTTATAAACACCCGAATAACAAGTAGCAATGAAATATTACTACCAAGAAACTAAAAATATGACCATATATGATATCATAACAATAATTATGATTCTGTAATAAGTCAATAACATTATTTAAATCATTATACAGGAGGTTAGGACACTTACGAGGCAAATCAGACCTAAGGTAAGGGAAAATATCACAATCTCATTTTTATCCGAGATTGTTTATACTTGGGTATTTACTGGGGTGTATTTTATCATCCACATACATGTTTCCTCAATATGTAATATTATTTCCATCCACATAAAATTTTTTAAATCCAATTTTACACTTATGTGAGTTTTTAGTAAAATATATGAAAGGAATCTTTTGTCGTTTTTCGTACGAGGCACTTTTTGACTTTTTCGACAAAAGTACGAGAATAATGTTTTTTTTAACTTATAAAACATGAATGGATTTTTAAAAAATTATTTCCAAGAAGATTCCTTTACATGTTTTCATGTTTATTTTTAATCAACTTCTCTTAGATTAGAATTGTATGACATGTTATGAAAGGAAAGTTTTTTTTGAAGTAGAAAGGATATTTTTCCTCAAGAATGGAGTTCAACTGTTTTATCAAAATTATTTTCCATGTAAGATAATAAAGGGTTCTGTTTCTATCCCTATTATTACATTGATTTGATTATGTTGTGATGGAATTATATATATGTATTCCTTTATCTTATATGAATTTTTTTATGATGTCATGATGTTTATGATTCCCATTTTTATTACATGGGTTATGCAATGATGTATGATTTATGATTTTGTGGAACACATAAGAATGGTATCATTATGAGATGGGTGGGACCTATATCTCCCTCCAATTCATTGGGTAATGATTTTATATCTCAGGAGAAAGACATGTCTGGAACGGTAGGTTATACCGGTTCAGTGAAACCGGACTGAAACGAGGAGTGAACTCGGTTTAGAAATGGACTTTGTCCACTAAGATAGTCTTGGAAATGAGTATTGACTAATAAGAAATGATTTTCTATGATTATTTGTGTATGCCACAAGGTTTTATGTTTTATGTTATGATTATTGGGATTACATTTCACTACTATGATTTATCCCATGTTATGATATTATGATCTCTTTTGCAGGTTAAGATTTTCAAAAGTTATGTTCTTATGTATATGATTTGATGGATATTTATTTTGTTTACCCTTACTGAGTATTTGAGCTCACCCTTTTGTATGTTTTATTTCCCCAGGTCAGGAAGAAGGTTATTAAGTAGAATATGCAAAAAAGGGACTCTAGATATGATGAAATAAATGGGAGGCAAAGTAGATTCTTTATGAACCAGTTGTTTATGCTTTCCAGTTTCTAAAGACACTATACCTATATGGTCCTTTCATGGTTTTGTTGTATGTTGTAATAAGTGTTCTTCAATTTTGAAGTAATAAAAATGTATGTAAATTATGGGTCGTTATACTGTCCACGTCCCTTCTCTACCTACAATTAACAACCTTATGACCAAAGTTAGAACAACAAAAAAAGTAACCATAGAAATTGTTTCTTCTATAAGAATTAGGATATAGATTTGTTCTCCTCTGTTGAGCTCCAATATCTTCTCCATTCAAATAGCTTCTTGTCTCTTCACAATATGACATGGTATGGCCCAGACATCCACAGAACTGACACTTCAGGAGATGAAATGTCTTCTCATTTGAATTTCTCCTCATACCTTCTTCCTTGGGAGAGTAGTTAGAAATCTTTTCATTTCTGAATGATTGAGGATAATTTTTAGTTCTCCATTTTGTTTGGATTGATGGTTACTTTTTCAGAACATTAGGTAATGTTTCAACATGTTAAACTTTCATCTTATCTTTCTTTTGGATCTTTTCACTTCCAGCAGTTGATGTCTCTACTTCACAGCCAATTCCACTCTTTCCCATGCCAACGGGTCTTTGATTACTCAGGATTTTTCCAACCCCATGTGAACCACACTTGGATCTCGCTGGTAATTATACATCTGAGAATCTTCCAAATTTTATTTTCTTCTTTGATTCTTCTTAAATCGATTCAGTATCATGTTTACTCATAAGAGTAACAACATCCTCCTCAAGACCCTCAACAGTCTTGGATTTTTCCTCCAGTCTGGAGGTGAGATCATTGATGACCTTTTCCTGTTCTTCAATTCTCAGCTTCAGATACACTACATCATCATTTCATTCAAGTATTTTAGATTGAACTATCAAAAATTGTTCCAGTCGTTCAATTTCAACTTCAAGATGATCACCATATTTAGTTAATTCCACAACAATTGATTTCCACATACTATAACTCTTACATTTCATATTAATATTGCTAACAACATCCTTATGTTTCAACTCAGGATTGACACTAGTTTTTAACTGATTGTCTCCACCATTATCTTCTAATTTTTCAATAGTGGCCATCATGGAAGAAGGTTATCCAGTTTTAAATTCTGGTTCTTCTTCTTCACATAATTTATTATCATCTTCTTCTTCTTTACAGACAAAACTCTTCTTCAAAACATTCTTTCTCGATTTAATGTCTCCTTTCTTGAAAAACATTTTCTGAGTCTTCTTGATGTTTTCAGCATTGCTATCATCATCATCGATCTTTCTTAAGCATTGATATGGTTATCTTGTCATTGGTTTTTATTCATCAAATGTTTTATCTAAATAAATGATTTATTTAGGGGGATGTCATGTATGATAGTGGTATCCGTGAAAGCCCTACCATCATTAGTTCCTGGGTTGATGTACCATGTCCATTACGAACAAGATAGGATTTCATTAATAATATATGTTTTAATTATTATAATTAATATACTCCCAATGTTACTATTAAAATTATGTACATCCTTGAAATAAAATTATTAATTAAATAACTTTTCCATTAAGGTTTTCAATAAAACATTTTTTCAGAAATCTTATTAATATTATTTATATGTAAAACCAAAATTTTATCAATATCTTCAAACTTATGAATATATAATTTAAATGTATTATTCCTCAACAAAAAATTACAATAAAACAAGATCTAAACTAATCGATTGTATTTCCTGAATTTGTTCCAATATATCATTAATTTAGGTTTACTCCAATCATATAAAACATTATTTTTTAAACACATTGATCATGTTTTCAGTATAAATTATATTACTATTAACCATGGTTATTAATTTTTATACATTATTAAACTCCATCATAATGTATATTAATTAAAATGTGAATTATCCAATGAATATACCCCATGAGTGTAAAAATATTTTCAACATAAGGCATGTTTTCATATACGATGTTTTTCTCGAGTCAATCTCGACACACCCTTATCATAGTTTCTTCCCCTAGGAACATATTATCTATAACCACATCCTATTTTAGTATCAATTTAGGGTTTTATTTCATGTAATAAAACTATGAACCCTACCTTACCAAAATTCAAAGATGTTATTCTATACTTATCCTCCAATTCTATCATACAGTTATGTTCTATAATATATGTTTCCAAAATATAGTTTAAAAGGATTATAGAAAAATTAATTTGATACCTACTAATCTTACCCAACCCCAGTGATCCCATAAGCCAAATTCTACAACCATTAAATTAAAATTTTTACAAGGAATCAAATACCAAAGGACAAGATAGTTTAAAATTCTTGGTAAAATTTATAAATACATGATTCATGCATTAAAAATGAATAAATTGATTGGATAATAATGTTTACTCTTCTCATAAAAATATTATTCCATCTATGATAATCGTGTATACATTTCTAAGAACATTTTATGGAATTCTATAAAAAGAGGCAAAATAAGGGTGAGATAAAATCCACACTAAAGGTAAAGTATAAAAGAATAAATAATGAATCATTGATAATAGTCAACATTCAATGGTAATAACTTGAGAAACATACCATGTATTCCATAATATGATATAGAAGTGTGTAAAAAATATGTAATGGTAAATAAATGACAATACATGGAATTTAAATAAAAATATAGTTATTACTCATTTTTCTATTGTAAATTATTAAAAATGTATACATTTAATAAGTAAAATGATAATGTAAGGAATCAATTGATAAAATCATAAAAAAATCTCATTGATAATAATAATTAATACTAAATGAATGAATTTATTAATTATAATACCACATGTTTCCAAGGAACATAATACTAATACCATCAAGACCATTCATAAGATGGTTAAGGATTCTAATATTAAGAGCATTCACATGATTGTTTAAATATGTGTGTAGAAATTATTCTATATTGCATGGAAACAAGATCAAAGGGTTTATTTGAAATTGATTTATTATCATGATATTACTGATTCATTGTGGTTATTATTTCCAACGGTCCAAAACCCGTATATTTCATATCAAAGAAATTCCTCATATATTTGTTACACAATTTAATTAATGATCTATATTACTTATTAAATATCATAAATTAGTAAATAATATAGATTTATCAATATTTCTAAAAAAATAACTAAAAAATAAGATATTTTTTAATAAAAATGGTATACAATTTTGGTAATGAACATATCCATCAATAATTAAATGAAAAATTAGGGGGAATTCAATGTCCAATGATCACACGAAAGTGTATATTTCAATAGAAATCTAAAATTTAATCAACTATGTGATTATCAATCCAATATAGATCAAAATAAATTGTAATCCATTCAGTGGATCAATAAGAAAGGTATTAGCAATATATATCCCATTTGTTGTAAACATACATTTTTTTCTATAGATGAATGGAAATATAATTATTGTATATTTTAAAAAAATACATGAAAAAAATATGAACTTTATAATGAAAAATACATTCAAACTAATATTCTTTGAAAATGAGTTATAAATTTTTTTCTTAATATTTAATATTTTCCTTGAAGAAACATCGATGGGTATATCAGTAATTCTCATACAAGTTAAAAACATTCATATTTCTTGGTAAATTTCTAGAAATGTGATTTGTTCAAAAAGAGACAAATATATTCCTTTGAATACATTAATATAAGAAAAATATCTATAAATTTATTTAAAATGAAATTATTTGATGGTTAAAATCATTTTAAGGAAAATACTTATTAAAATGGGTTTCTAAAGAAAATTGTTTCTCCGACAAAAAATAGAATTGACGATGGGTTTTATTGAAACATTTTATAAAAAAATTTTGTAACAAAGAGTTATAAACTTGTAATTTTACATGAAAAGGGTCAGAAATAACCTTATGTGAACGATATTTAAGAATTTATTAATCCATTATCCAATAAGGCCCACAAATATAAATTAATGTGTAACAAATCCCTAATAAAATTAGATTATGATGTAAACACTTGAAAATTCAATAAAATTAATTTGAGAACAGATAAATCAGTATATGTTTTGATTCAATTTTAAATATAAATAATAAAACTTGAAATAATAAAATATATTGTAAAAATTCATTACTCAAAAAAACATAGAATGTTAACGGCAATGAGGAATGAATATAACCCAATGAAAAAGAATAAGTTTACGAAATTCTTTAGGAGTTGAAATTTTTTTATTCAAATACTCTTAGAAGAAATAATAAACATTTAATCTCGAAATATCAATGTGATAAAACAATTAATAATATAATATATCATAATGGTCAGTAGATACATAATTAAAAATTTGAATGTGGTGAGTATGACATTTAACTCACTGATTTAAAAGTGAGATGAAAATACCTTAAACTATGTTTCCTTTCATTTGAGAATCATATATCCTCCATTATAATGGTAATATTCATTTTAATAACTATAAATAAAAATATATCATAATATATTTTAATGATATCATATTACCCTTTTGTTAGTAATCAATCATTATATTTACAATTTTTGGTGCTAAATGCCTTGTTTACCAATTATATATGATATTTTCATTTATTAACCTATTACATAGATAATTATTTAATCATTTACAGAATATAAACCATGATTTTATTCTTATATATATTCAATAAATATTAATATATAATAATCTATATTATTTATAAATGGATAATGAAATTCATCATTCATATAGAAGGTAGGTTTTACGTTTTCTTGAACATTATTACCATTTCTTTGTCTTGTTTAAAATAATTAAAACATAACGATATATATATATATATATTATATAATATATATTAGATATATTATAAATATTTTTATTAAGTACATTCTTAATGAACTACATGAATATCTTGAACGAATCCCATATCTTTTAAGTGGTGGTAGTCCACATGCCCACAAATGATGTTATAGTATTATGAAAAAATATAAAGAATGAAGGTATTGTTATAAAAAAAGTACCATAAGAATAAATAATTACAAATAATATATATATTATCTATAAAATATTAATAAATCATTATATCCAACCATTATAGGTGTTTAATGGAAGAAATAATGACATCAGTTTGCGAGGCTATAGTCTCCCGGACACATGAATGTTGATTGTGTATCCCATTTGATTTATGTGTGTAAAAGTGTCATTATAAATCATACATTAAACACATATAATAATATTTATGATAATTATGTCTTCGTAATCATGATATAATTTTTTTAAGCTGTGGAAATTTAAATGAATCAAAATTCCTCATTAAAGAGAGTTACATTATATTCGGGTAATTCCATTTGGATTTTACCAACCGACATGAATGGTTTTCATTCTATACAAATTTAGTATACTATTTTTATGGAAAATTTATTGTGAGATTATAGTTTCAAGGATCTTATAAGCCAATGGGCAAGAGCGGTGTGACTAATTTGGAGGGGGGAGTGCCTTTTTATATTTCAGGAGGTGTGACATTCTCGGAAAATTTTAATAGAAAGAATTATACCCATGTACATTCCATGTAATGGGGCTCCTATAACGAAAAACCATTAATCCAAATAAAATTATATACAATTTATTTCTATTAAATTTCATTTGGAGAATATTGAAGTTCAATTTTCCCCTTATGTTAAAGGCTAAGTCCCTTGTTAAACTAATTTTTCTGATAATCACTATACTTAGTTATATTTCATTCCCTAATATCATTTGTCGAAAACTAATTTAGGATTAATTGATTATAAATTATTCCTATTATATATATTGAATAAATTTTTCTAAATTTCAATCACATAAATCGAATCTATTTATTTAAATTTAATCCAGTTAGAGAGATGATAAATATGTTTTAATATAAAAATGTTCAATAGTTTTAAATGTTTACATATATAATTTAAATTTAAAACATGATTAAAATGGCATAAATTCGATTATTTTATGTAAAGAATATTTAATTTGACAATAAAACCAATATAATAAATAATTTAACTATATAAATTATTTATATAAAAATGTAGTTTTCAATTAAAATTCTTTATTTTTTACTATTCATCAAAAAAACGAAACATTACATAAAAATACCATAACCTCACCTTAATATAATTTTGAAATTTTTATACCAGAAATGACATAAATATAGACATATAAAAACTATAAAATTTTCAACATTTTTTTAAAATGTGCACCATTATAAGGTATCAAAATTACCAAATTAGAAATATAAAATTTTTAAGCGTTGAACTGTATTTATTTTATTTTAATTTATTTAAAATTTTTTCCATGAATATAAATAATATTTTAATGACTATATATTATAAATTTTACATTAATATCATGAACTAATATAACTTATTTTAATTTATTATTATAAAAAACCTTTGTTATCATAGAATTTTTTTAAATTTCCTTGGTTTTTATATTCATTTTAATTTATTAGAAACCAGTGAATTCATTTTATATTAATTTAAGAACCTAATTGTTATTATTTAGTTTATATTATTCATAACCAATAATTTAATAGCTAGGTTATAAATTATTATATTATTTATTATAATTTTAATTATATATTTTTTCTCTGTAAAAATTGGTCTTGCATGTAATATAATATATAATAGAAATCTATTGTTTCATGTAAATTAAATTTAATCATTATAGTTTACATATATATATATACATCAAATTAAATATATTAAAAATATTAGGAACTCATGGGGTGTTATATTCCCTTGTACTCTTAATGTTGTATGTCATATACGCTATTGAATAAATGTAACCCTTTTAGAATATTCATGGTGTTACAATGAAACATTATCTTCTGAGCATACTAATACATAATGTAAGGGATTTTTAATTTCTAAATTAACATTCTAAGGGTCCTCAATTATGTAATTAAAGTAGTTCTACCAATGAATATGTGATAATTTCCAAAAAATAATTGATATTTATTTTGACTTTCTCTTTCTATAAATATATTACAACGATACTATTATAAATACTTCAGAATCATAAATATATATATATTTTTGTTATTATTCATATATTAATCTTGTCTTACACCACTTTTCCATCTTATGGAGTGATAATAAATTTCTCATGTGTATGTGAAACCTAACATATCAACATTGAAATGTAATTTTTTTCATCACATTTATCCTTATATATTATTAAATATGAATCTAATGAATCCATTTGATATTCCAAAAATATTAATGGTCCTATAAATATAATAAATTATTTACATTATTACTCTTTAAATGATTACAATAATTTAACATCTATCATGAATACATGTGGAGTATCCCCCCATAAGTGATAAATTTTTCATGTCCACCATTAAGTAATTATTATACAATTATATTAAAATAATTAATATAATATTTATATCATTATTTACAATATATATTATTTTTACTAGAAAAAGACACAATTATGGAAGATACCAAACTAGAACTTACATGAAATTTGAGATAATTAACACTCAGAAATAATTCATTTAATAAAAATTATTAATAAAAGGTTTTTGAAATGTTATTTGTGGGTAATCTATGATAATATATCAAGGTATATTGTCCAAAATTTATATTTACAATAAATTTATATCCATTTTTATATATTTCAAAATATCATTCAATGAATTATGGACCTATGATGAGGGTATATTTCATAATCTCATCCCTATTCATGATTTTTTTTGTTTATGTTTCTATTTGTGAAATTATATAATATTTATATATTAAAACCCATAATTTTTATTATCCAATATTTATTTCTAATTTTAAATATATTAGTTATATATTTCCTTATTTTCTCTCAAAATAAAAAATAATAATTTTAAACAGAAACTGACTATGTTTATTGATTCACTGAGAATTTGTTTTCTTTTATGTCAATATATTCATAAAAAACGATTATGAATGTTTATTCTATCGTTAAATTAATTAATACATTAATTTTTTATATTTTTTATAATTTATATTATATTATTTTTATTTAATATTCTTTTCATTTTAAAAAAGTGAATCTTATTATCGAGGCTTTGAATATAATATTTATTATTTCATGAACTAAATGAATTTTTCATATCATCATTATTTTTTTACAGTTCATATAAAGTTTTTCATATTTCTTTCCAATTTATATAATTTTCTCAATATTTTGTTAATTTTGTGACTCTGAAAATTTTATTTCTAAATAAAGTTTTATTTTTCCTCAATAAGTATTCTATTGACCCTTTAAAGTTATATTCATCTATATAAACTTCCATTGATGAGTATTATTACTTACTGATAATATAAGATATCATTGAAATGAAATATATTTCTATGGTTGTATTTTGATAATATTTATTTTGGAATGATTTAAATTTGTTATTCTAATTCATACAATAGGGATAATTGTTGATTTTCAGTGAATATTGATCAAGTTGAATTATTTATTCATATTAGGAACGCATTGGACTTATTAGTAATAAGTAAGGAAATGATTTGGATAACACCAAGATTCATCTATAGGTATCATGGGAAACAATAATGGGGTTTTTCTCGTGGTTTTACCCATTTATATAATGTGTCTTCTATTGAGGCCTTGACTGTAAATTTTAGATGTCCTATAATATACATTTTATCAATTTAAAATTATATTTTGATATCCATGTGATTATTAATATATATATGTCATCCATGGATAAGTTTCATGATTGGGTGATTATTTATAAGTAATTATAATATAATCATTTAATCATATCATTTATTTCATCAAATATTTAATATCGAATATGTTTTATTGTACGTAAATTTTTACAGGGCATCTGGGATAATCAATTTTCATGTTTTCCATTCCATGTGATGTAAGGAAGTGTTCTATGATAGATTTTCTAGGATATTCTAGCTATAATAATGAATTTTCGAATAAAATATTATATTTTTAAATATATTTTGATATTAAACAATATATATTGTTAACCTGGAATTCTAAACTAATAAATCCTTTGATATGAAATTTATTTTTTCTAGTACCAATATATTAATGTGACTGTTGGAACTATGCAACTAAGGTTGGCATCATTATAATTGGTATTTTAAGATATTTATTATAATCCCTTGGAACCAGTTGTATGAATTCACTTATTATTTTACATAACTTGTTGATATAAATTGAGGATATTTCAAATTATTCGATAATATAATATTGTTTTTATAATGCAGAGATTAGGTGGTTTTATAAGATATATATCGTAGTCTATATACTACACTTAGATGTATATTTTGTATAGATGATTGTTTTGATAATATTATAAAATATTTTCAATGATTATATCTTATCCATCATTCTGGTGTATAATGAATGGACCCTTACTGTGAACCTAGTATGACACGCCTATGGGATATGTTTCAGGACAAATTAACATTATCATTACATTTCAATATAAAATATAGAAAATATTTTTCTTAACTGATGATTCATCCATTCAAACACTTTTAATGATTTTGAGATTATATTCGCATAAATTTTCAAATTCTTTTACGTATATTATCATTTTCATAAGTATAAATATGATTCAAAATTTTGTGATCAAATATTATGAATTCCATTGTTTTTAAATAGTTAGTAATAGTTGGAATGGAATCTATGTAAAATCATGTAATATAGTTGTGGTGTTCCATCTTAGGTAAGGTAGTGATTCTCTATATCTAGATATATATTGAACTAAAATAATTATTCTTATATTTGGGTAGATGACAGTGTCATAACCAATGGCCTTGTTGATATAAAGTAAGGTAATGATGTTCACTGTGTTGTGAGAATGGAAAACCATTTCATAAGAGAAAAATTATATCTTTTATAACCTCCATTATTTTTTTAAAGAAATTGATTTGTTCACTAAATGCGAAAATTACGACTTTTTATGTATGGAATGTGAGATGTTTATCATGTAATCATATCATCTCATAGGGGATAAAAATCAACAATGTCCATTAATTCAATAAACGTAGAATATAATGTAAATATAATGCATGGTATGGATGTTTTTAGGGTAATTTTCATTGGAATATATTATCCATGTGAATAATTAGAAAATATAAATGTATGGTTATGTATTCTAATAAAAATGGAAGATCAAAATGTTACTCTGAATGAAGCTGGCTTTACATGTATAATAAGGAATTATGCCAACTATATATCCAATAAAAATATTAATTTCAACATTTACTATGATTGTATATAGTAAATTATTGAAAATAGACTAGTATAGTAAATAATATCATCATATTAGGATATATCATCTTATGTTATCAAGATAGAGAAAAAATTTCTTCAGACCTTATATCTTTGATGGGAAGTAATTAATGATGTGAAAGACATAATAAAAAATGTATATGGGGAATACTATTGGGGGATTTCTATTCTGTGATACATGTGGATTGAAACAACCTAATATATTATTGATTGGAATATGAGTTTTTTTCTTTTGTGTAAAGAAAGATTATCACAATAAAAATATAACACTGTGGGAGAAAGAATCCCTAAATTGTACAATAATGATAATGAAATAAAAAAATATACAAAAAAATCATAAAACATCAACAGAACATAAAATAATAGAAACAAATAGTATCGGGAAAATTTTATTTAATTAATATAGGTGAACTATAATTTCATATAGACATGGTGAATGATATACTTGTCATCCCATTTGGGATTCAAATTGTGTAATATTTAACATTTTATAACTATTTAATTACATTAGTAAAATTTTATAAGGGTTTCAAATCCCCACCACAAATCATTAGATTTTAAATTAGTGTTTAAATCTACTAGTTTTAGTTTTATCACATCTAATGTAATGCCCTGACCCTACTGACCCAGATTCAGTGCATTATTACATAACATTGGCATGATCATAAGAGATCATGTCTCGAAAGGCCGATTAGTTTGGTAGCCTTAGAAGTACATGATATGTGCATAAGTTTTACATTACATCATGAAATAAAAACATCAACAAAAATTTTCTCCATTGAACACACTTATATCCTTATCTTATCCCTACAAGTAAACCATAAAATAATTCTTCACATCCCTGAAAAAAATAAGACAAATAAAGGTGTGTTCTTAGATGGTCAGTACGGATAACAATATAGTGGAAACATTAAAAAATAATCATAAAAATTTAAGGAAATGTATTAGACTAAACCATAAGCCTTGTAATCATAAACATCATCATAATATGGAAAATATAAAAACAATAATTCAATTTACATATACACATAGATATTCTAATAGTGAAATAATCACATATAATATCAATAGCCAATTTTATAATGATAGAATTCATAATGCTGGACATCATAACAGAAAATTCAAGGCCTCATTCAAAGAATAAAAATAAAATGTTGTCAAGTCCTTGTGGAAAGACACTTGTTTGTCTCGAAAGACCTATCAATGCATTAATGAGCTTTATCGAGATCCACATGTCACATACTACATCCAATGCATTCCTCATATTAAAAGGTTGAATCATAACATAAACATTTCTATTAAAACTAGAATACAAAATGTTTCTACGTTAACCATAAACCATGAATGGTATAAGAATAATTCATCCATAGTCAAAAATATGACAAAACCTTCAATACAATATAGAATATTGTATCATCATAAATCTACATCAGACAAGTGTAAGATCTGTAAATGGATGTTGACATAGAGGAAATCAAAACTGTTTGAGAGAAATATCTCTTTCTCTTTTGAATTTTTGTAAAAGGAATGTAATTATAAATGAATTTTTTTAGAAAATATTCTTATAATCATGTAAGGAAATCATCAAAGTTTTTATAATGGAATAAAACAGGTGCACTCACCGTATATGCTAATAAAACATTTTTTCATTAATTTTGTCGAAAAGGTCATAAAAGGTCTTGTTTGGAAAACGACGGAAATAATCCTTTATAAACATCTTATAAAAATTCAAAAAAATGTACAAATGAAAATAACACATAGTATTGGAAATATTAAAATGTTTTTAAATACAATTTTAAGAAATACAGATGTGGATGATAAAGACTTCCTATTAGATAATCATGTATAAAAAACCTCATATAATATAGAGATTGTAGAATTAACCATTACCTTATAGTTATCATTGATCAAGGGTACATTAACCTCCTGTATAATAGTTAAATAATTTTTATTATATTAAACAATAACCAAACAAATAAAATTTATATCATATATGGTTTTCTAATATTGCTTTGTTAATGACATTTTAGTAGTATCATTGTTTCGGGAGTTAATTGATTCATTTTCCTTTATATGATTCTTTACAGAACACATGTTTGTTATGGATAGGATTTATTTGATTCATATCCAGAATTATATTAAATTCTTAAAAATTATTTTTAATAATAAAATTAAAAATATTCTTGAAATGTTATGATGGGGAATTAATCTCACCGCGTTTGTGGAGATGGTAATCCGTACATACGCACGAGCAACAATACAGTTCTATTGATGGTGAAATAATATTTAATTGGATGATGTATCATATATATATATATAATCAATAATATGTTATATTTTGGATTTACTTCTGTTATACTCATTACAATATCCATCCAAATAATGATGTTCTTGAATAACTAACTACACCATGACGTGGAGACGGTAAGCCGTACATACTCAAAAATGGCGATTTTTCATTCATTTGATGTATAGAATAATGAATATGGTTATAATAAATTAATAATTACATCACATTATGCGTTATATTCTAGATTTATTATATTGGTACGGAAAAATCCATGAAATAGGATGTGCAAGAAGAAGGTAACATTGAATGAGGTGATGAAATTATTACCTATTCATCGTGTGATACCTTTTGATTTGATCCAAAAGACTACTTAAGTAGGATTTCTGATCAATACAAGACCTCCAAGTCAATGGTAGGGTAGTTCGGATGATAGTTCTATAGGTTTCTTCCGAGTCAAATGGATTTGGAGGTGTGATTTTGAGAGAAAGGGATGAACCATTCTATATGAGACGTGAGGGTCACTTTAAGAAAATCATGAAATATTATTTTATTATACAATTATATTCTGTTTATAATGGCTCTAAAATTATTTATATTGTGGATAAGGTGGGTATGTGTCTAAAACCACTCAACGAATAGGTTTTAGAAAGGTTTAGGTCACTTTATTATCTTTATATTTTGGATTTACCCTTTAGTTAAATAGTTTATCTTTTACCATGTATTTTTGTATTATTATAATAAATTGCTAATAATATTAATATAAAAATACAAGTGAACACCATGTGATTAATTATTGACATATATAACCTTATATAAGTATTTTTGGCTGATAATTACATTTTAAAGAATATTATATCAATTAATAAAATAGTATTTTCTTTAAAAACTTATTTATGTCAATTTGGACACTATTTTGTATTTTGTTTTTGTGAAAGTCATAACAACATCATCACTTAAAAAAATTATTTTATCAACCTAAATATTTAATATAAACCTATAAAATTATATGAATTCATTATAAGTCTCAATTTACATTTATTCGGATATTTATAATATCAATTATTTTAATCATTCGTGAATAATGTAATTATTCCATCATCATTGTGTCATAAATAATTTATTTATTTAATCTCTAAAAATTATAATTAAAATACAATTATGTAGGATATATTATTTCATTTATAATTAATATTTATAGTCTAATTTATCTTATTCATATCCATATATTAAAAACAGTTTAGTTATTAATATTTGAATTTAACACTTTTAAATCTTCTGAAAATAAAAAATTAATAAATTTCAAAATCTAATTAAGTGGACAAAAAGGATTTAATTTTATTACTAATGATGATTTTGGTATAAATACACTTATCCAATAGAATTAGGACATGTTTTAGGGTAATTAAAATATCATTTTTCCCATTAATTACCATATTTATTTTTAACAATGGTAAATAAAAGTCAAAAGTTACTATTCACCAAAAAATATTTTCATCTTATTAAACCACATTTTACTTAGTGATGTGAACCGTGTCTTTCATATTTTTGAATTTCAACTCACAAAAGTGGTAAAGTTATGTTTTCAGCGAATTTTAAAATGCACCGAGAAGATGGGTAAAAGAGGATAAACAGTTAAATAAATTTTATATATCAAATATTGTTATACAATTTCTCCCATGATTTACATTGAACATATTTATGTATTATGTAACTATTTTTACCTAATATAAATTTAAATAAAATAACTAATTATTTTTATAAATAGTTTCTATTAAACAATAACAATGTGTTTTTAACAATTAATCAAAAATTTAATGTTTTCAGAAAAATAACAAATGTTCACCCTTAGCTAATTTTTATATTCCAAATCCAAAAATGAAGTCTATTTTGAAAAATAAAATTTATAAAATTTAAAAAATGAGGGTATTACTGTTCATAAGGCTATTTTGATGTGTTTTGGTGTGTTAAAACCACATGTTGCGTACACTACTTGAAATAAGATGTATTCCAATTGTTTTAGGAAAACCGTT
Source organism: Viscum album (assembly GCA_963277665.1). Classification (NCBI taxonomy): domain Eukaryota; kingdom Viridiplantae; phylum Streptophyta; class Magnoliopsida; order Santalales; family Viscaceae; genus Viscum; species Viscum album. Next base: position 397,245,619 of record OY728161.1, read on the forward strand.
GGTATATATCACTTATATTAACCTATACCAATGGTTTAGCCTAAACCATAGGTATAGGTCACTAATCTGGATATTAAAAATTTTCCTTCTTCACCTTATTTCCATTTCTAGAGTGTTCAGTAGATATATTCTTCTCTTTCTTTGCTTTAAATTCATAAGACATAGTGAATTACTTTTCTGTATTGATATCACATAAGACAATATATTTGTTCGATAAAAAGGATTGAGAGACTAATTCTTGACATATAAATGGTTTTAACACACCAAAGAATCAATAAATCATACTCATAGGGTTATGTACATAATCTTCTTCATGCATTGTTAACCTTGTAATGTTAGCCTCATACTTTGGAACATTCTCACCTTCTTTTGCTTCAGACATAGAAATTTTATTTCCATATCTGCTCTATGGTCACGAGGAAATTAATTTTCTATGAAAATATATTTAAACTCCCTCCATTTAATATCTTATACTTCTTCATCCTCCTTTATGTATTTAATTAATGAAAAACATGGATCATCATCACTTGTGCGGTGATAAACTTCCACGACATCTTTTTCCCTTTCTCTACACCATAGAGCATGAAATTTTCTCTTTAAGGAACATATATATTTCTCATCTACAATTTTATTTTTAGTCCCATTGAATTTTGTTGGTTGTTGCCTCATGAAGTGATCTAAAATTAATCCTTTGTGTTGTGGATATGGATGCTCCATACTAGTATGGATATTAATCATAACCTATGTGTGTTGTCCTAGTATGGTTATTAGCTGATCAGTAGTAGTTGCATCACTAGAACCACTATAATTATCCTGAGTAGGGGGGAAATCCCTATATGGATTATGTGAAGTGATACAGATTCCATTGCTTCCACTGTAACGCCCTGACCCCAGTTACCCAGAGTTGGTGCATTATTACATAACATTGGCATGATCAAAAAATTTCATGTCTTGAAATACCGATTAGTTTAGTAGCCTTGGAAACACTAGATAAATTCACAAGTCTTACATTATATCATAATGTGAAAAAAACTACAACAAATCTTGTCTTCATATACCACACTCATCTTCACTCATACTATCCCTACAAGTCATTCCTAGAATACTTCTTCATAAACTAGGAAAATTAAAACCTTGAAAGGGGTGAGCTCAGATGCTTAGTAAGGATAACAATATGGCAGAAACATTCATAAATAAACATAAACATTTAAGGCAATGTATAACTAAAACAAAAGTTTTTTAAAGTTGAAATTTACAATAATATGGAAAAAATAAAAATGAAATAATGCCATTTACATATTCACATGTATATTCTACTAGTCGAATAATCACATGCAATACCAATAACCACATTCATAATGATGGAATGCATAATTCCATACTATCATAACCGCGTATCCAAGGCCTCGTGCTTAGACTACAAATAAGATTTTGTCAAGGCCATTTGAAAAGACACTACTTTGTCTCATGAGACCTACTGATGCATCGAGGAGCTATCGCGGGCTCCACCCATCACTTACTATGTCCAATGCATTCCTTATATTAAAAAGATTAAACATATCATAAACGATTCCCAAAACCATAACATAATCGTATTATATAAAACATGCATAAAGGAAACATAACATTTCCACATTTCAATCACAAGATATCAACACAACACATTGATATAATCAAAAAATTATCAAAACCATTTTCAATAAAAAATAAATGTAAAGTAAAACATGGTATTTATTTATCATTTAAAAAAAGTTATGGCTTGTAGAGGAAGCCAAAACTCCAATAATGGACACGGAGGCGTAGAAGTCATTGTCACCATATATGTACGACAAAACATTCCTTTTGTCGTTTTGAAAAAATCAACGTATAAAAATATTCCTTTCGAATAGATGTAAAATTCAAAGGGGTTTATGAACTGTATAAATGAAATTTGTGTATAAAATAAAATATGCCACAATGAAAAGATATTGAGACGAAGTCCCTTACCTCGTGTCTGGCTTGACTTGATCGTTCTATAATATCCTAAAAAATATAATATAGTTAATTTATATTTTCTCATGAACCTTTTTCATGTTAATTATTCCTTTTACATCATTTATTACCTTGTTGTGAACATTATGTAATCATTTAATTTAATAACAGTCATTTTATCGTTCCTTGGTCTTTGAGTCAAAAATAAACTTCTTATAATTACAAGTTGTTTATGTGGTAAAATAACCATTAAAACCATAATTATATTCATGATGTAGATATCATATATATCATATATATCCTGTATATACATGAATTTATAATATTACATAACATTCAGAGGTAAGAAATGAAATACACTGTTCATGGAGACGGTAAGTCGTGCGTACACAAGAATGATACTTTTATTTATATTTAATATTTAATAGAATGAAATTGTCACGACCCGTCCTCGGGGCCCGTGCCGTGACTACCCCAAGCCCGCCTTCCATAGGCCAGGGGCTGGCGACTAGCACCAAGGCGTAAAATCCCAGTAAACAGGGAAGGCATTGCCTTTATAAGTAACAACCACACAGAGTCAGCAAGCGGAAAGTAAAGTGCAGAAAGTAAAGGGGGCCGGAAATACAAGCCCAACTGTAAAGTACAACTGAAAAGAAGAACAGCAACTGAAGAAAAGACGGCGGCCTCGTGTCGTCCACTGGCAATCACACCTGAAGGGTGGGTACAGATAGCCTCCAGGCTCCTCGGGTCCCACGTCCGCTCCGAGTACGTTCCGTCCAGTGGTCCACCTCCAGGTACCGTCCTGCTCCACGCCCCAACCGTGATCAGCGCTGTCCGTCGTCTGCAACCAACACAACAAGGTGCGGGCATAGCCCGTGCAGGGGTGAGTACAACTACTCAGTAAGGACCCCGAGACCCCCGAAGGTGTCCCGAAATCCACAAAGGATATAGCACAAAAGAAAGATGCAATCACGAAGTAACATCTGACTCGACTTAGGTATATGCCCATACATATACCTAAGTCCCCAATTCTAGCTCTGCTCACGAGCTCAAGAACAACTCAATCCACGAAGGAAAGCAAGACTCAAATCCACAAGGAGAGTAAACAGTAAATCCACAAAGGATAGTTCAACACAATCCACAAAGGAGAGTAAACAGTAAGATTCAGCTCAACCAGGTATACTTTTTCAGATGACGTCAAAGATGATCACTGATCCATCTAAGTCGTCGGACCCACGAAGGATCGATAGGTACTAACCCCCGCAGAAGACCCACACAGGATCGGGCTCACACAGAACCTGTAGGCAGTGGCTCACACAGAACCGGTAGGCAGTGGCTCACACAGAACCGGTAGTAGGACCCACATAGGATCGGGCACTGATCCGCGTAGGATCGCTGAGTGCAGTAGTCGACGCAGTCCACTGAGGATCTCTGCACAGTCGTCGCCAAAGTCCACGAAGGATCTCTGCTCTGCCGTCGTCGCAGTCCACGGAGGATCTCTGCTCTGCCGTCGTCGCAGTCCACGGAGGATCTCTGCTCTGCCGTCGTCGTAGTCCACGGAGGATCTCTGCTCTGCCGTCGTCGCAGTCCACGGAGGATCTCTGCTCTGCCGTCGTCGCAGTCCACGGAGGATCTCTGCTCTGCCGTCGTCGCAGTCCACGGAGGATCTCTGCTCTGCCGTCGTCGCAGTCCACGGAGGATCTCTGCTCTGTCGTCGAGGTCACAGCCAGCGCTAGGGTTCCCGCACGTAGCGAGCTCGTTTAGGAGGGTCCGCTCCACGAGCCGAGGGGCTGATACATCAACTGACACGTAGTCCGAAGTTGATGTATCCAAAAGTTCCGTATCGACAACAGGATCTCAACGCGACAGACGGCGCGTCAATCGGACGCCCGGTCTGAGAGTTATTGGCATTTTCGTCCCAGGGGCCCGGTTGGTTTTTAGGGAAAAACCAACCCGACCGTGCTCCGCCTGTATCCGATCCTCGGGCGGAGTATGCCAAAAGTTCCGTCTCACTTAGAGGAAACTACCACAGCTGACGGTACGTCGTTCGGACGTCCGTAGCCCAAGTTATGAGCGTTTCCGCTCCGAGGGCCCGGTTGGTTTCGTGTACGAACCAACCCGGCCGAACCCAAAGTCTTCCGAAACCTTGAGTATAATATACCGAAACGACCGTCTCGATCCAAGGATCGTGTAGCCGCTGACGGTTCGTCAAACGGAGGTCCCAGGCCCAAGATATGGGTGATGGACCGAAGAGGGCCCGAAATGGGGGTTCCGGGTCCGGGGCGACCCGGCCCGAACCCCCCCCTGGGGTCGGCCGAACCGGGTCGGCCCGAACCGGGCCGGCCCGAACCGGCCCGAACCGGCTCGGCCGGGTCCGGTCCGGCCTGGGCGCGGCCCGGCCGCCGGACCGAGCCGGCTCGGCTTCGGCCGAGCGGCCGAAGGGGCTGCCGCCGCGGGTCAACCCCGCGGCTTTGAGGGAAACGCGGCCCCCGCGGGGGGGCCGCCTGTCACGCGGACGCGGCCGGGCCGCCGCGTCCGTCCCGGTTCCGCGCGGCCGCGGAACCGGCCGCCGATGCCGCCGCGGCTTCAGCCGCGGCGGGCTTCCTCCACGGCGGCGCGCCGGGCGCCGCCGCCTCCGGTCGCCGGCGCCGCCGCGCCGGCGACCCGCGCCGCCGCCGCCTTCCGCGGGCCGCCGGAGATGCTCCGGTGGCCCGATTTCTTTCCCGTCTGCGCCGTTGCTCCTCCCGGGGGCCGATCTTCACTACGGGATCGACGAATTGCCTCTGCCGCACGGTTTGTCGTCGTCCGCCATATCCGCACAACAAGGAGATCGGCGGAGGGTTGTCGGGTCTTGTTCGTTAGACCCGCAACCTCCGCGTTAGTCATAAATCACGGGAGGAATAATCAACAACAATTTTTAAATAGATTAAAATTGTCGGAGATCATTTTCTTCACTTAAAAAGAATAAGCACGGGGAAAAAGAATCACAATCAAATCCCTACCTTGATGATCGTCGAGCGCGGGCGTTCTTCGCGGAAGAGATCGTCGCGGAAGAGATCGATCGTCGCGTCGTCGCGGGAAGGTGTCGCGTCGTCGCGGAAACCGGCGTTGAGCCGGCGAGCTCAACAAATCAAGAACAACAGATTTAAATTATTAATATTTAAATCTGTGTTTCGTTTAAAACCAAAGAAAAGAACTTGAGAGGAAATCCGAAATCACTCACCTCGAATGGTCGGTGATCGGAGATCGGAGATCGGAAGAACGGCTCGGGCGAAAGCGTCGTCGACTTCCGGGTTCGGCGTTCTTCGCGTTCTTCGCGTTCTTCGCGTTCTTCGCGTTCTTCGCGGAGAGGGTGGAGGAACGAAGATTCTCTCAAATCCTTTCCAAGGATTTTTATGTTGGTCTTATTTTATAAACATGCCAACACGAAACCGGTTAAGAAACGATCCATCAATTCGAAAGAAACGACCCATTTAATTCACGAAGAAACAGTCCATTTAATTCACGAAATAAACCGCCCAATTAAATGGTCTGTTAAGAATTAAAGAAAACGCGTCGGTTGACTTTTCAGTTACTTTGACGGGTTTTCGCGGGTACGTTACTTAGCGAAAGAAACGGCGGGGCTCGTGCGGGTCCCACCGCACAAATATCCTACCAAGGGGGTAGGATATTTCTGGATAGTATCCTATCCAGTTCAACTCAGTTCAAGCCGTCTTAAAGTGACTTCAAGTGGCTTCCAAGCAGCTTAAGTGAAATAAAATAAAGTTGTCGCACAAACTTTATTTTATTTCTGACTTAAAGCCGCAAAATTTAAAAACCACGTCTGAGCAAACGCAACTCCGGAAGAGGCGTTTCTAAGCAAATACCGGCGCTGCGATTTCATCGGTGCCCTCAGAATTCGATTCCGGGCACCGGTTCAAAAGATAGAAAAACCCGCTCGTCCGTTCACTGAACGTACCCGAGCCAAACTTCGGAAATTGATTCCGGGCACACCGGGCCTCGGAATCAGGTGCCGTCTGAAGCTGCGCTCTTGTAAAATTCCAAAGAAAATTAAGAAAAAAATTTCCTTGAAATTTGCGGGTCTTTACATTACTCCCACCTCAGGGATTTACGTCCCCGTAAAGATACATCAAAAACTAGGGGAACAAATGGGGGTACTGAGCACGCATCTGAGCCTCCCGCTCCCAAGTGCTCTCCTGGAGGTTCCCGTGCTGCCATCTGATGCGCACAAGAGGAATCGACCGCCCACGTAGGACCCGCTCCTGTCGATCCTCGATCTCCACTGGGACCTCTGCAAAAGTCGCCCCATCGTCCACGTCCAGCTCCCCAAAGTCGATGATGTGCGTCGGGTCGTGCACGTATCTCCTCAGCTGAGACACGTGGAAGACGTCGTGCACCCGGTGCAACTGAGGTGGTAGAGCCAGGCGATAAGCCACCTCTCCTATCCTGCTGAGGACCTGGAAAGGCCCGATGAAACGTGGAGACAACTTGCCGCCTCGGCCAAATCTCCGTAAACCACGTCGAGGTGAGACACGCAAAAAGACGTGGTCGCCATCCTCGAACTCTAGTGGCCTCCGCCTCCTGTCAGCATATGACTTCTGCCGGCTCTGAGCTGTCCTCATCCTCTCCTGGATGATCTGGACCTTCTCTGTCGTGGCTCGGACCATCTCTGGTCCCACGAGTGCTGACTCCCCAGGGTCTGTCCAGCACAACGGTGATCTGCAGGGTCTGCCGTACAACGCCTCGTATGGTGCCATCCCGATGGTGGAGTGGTAGCTGTTGTTGTACGCGAACTCCACCAAGGGTAGGTGGCCCTCCCAGCTGCGACCAAAGTCGAGAACACATGCACGGAGCATGTCCTCGAGTGTCTGTATGGTCCTCTCCGTCTGACCATCCGTCTGAGGGTGGAAGGCTGTGCTCAGATGGAGCCGCGTCCCGAACGCCTCCTGCAACCCCTTCCAAAGCCTGGAAGTGAAACGAGCATCTCGATCGGAGACGATAGATGATGGCACACCGTGAAGCCGTACGATCTCCTGGACGTAAAGACGTCCCAAGCTCTCCACTGAGCCCTGCTCTCTGATGGGTAGGAAGTGTGCCGACTTGGTGAGTCGGTCGACAATCACCCAAATGGAGTCGTGACCTCTGGAAGTACGTGGAAGTCCAGTCACGAAGTCCATAGATATGCCGTCCCACTTCCACTCCGGGACCTCCAAGGGCTGTACCAAGCCTGCTGGTACCTGGTGCTCTGCCTTCACCTGCTGGCAGGTGAGGCATCGTGAAACGAACTCTGCCACAGCTTTCTTCATGCCCGGCCACCAGTGCTGTCGCCTGAGATCCTGGTACATCTTCGCCACTCCGGGATGTACCGCCAAGGGAGAAGTGTGAAACTCTCTCAGCACCTCCTCTCGTAAAGCAACTGGTACGAAGGTACGCCCTCTGAAAAGGATGTCGTGCTCTGCTCCAAGGGAGAAACCATCAGGCGCCTGACCTGAGGATATCAGTGCACGCCGGGTCTCACAGTCAGCGTCCCCACGCTGAGCCTCTCTGACCCGCTGTAGAAGTGGAGGAGAGACTGTGAGAGACTGAAGAAAGGCTGCTCCGTCTCTATCCACGAAGGATATCTGCAAGGAGGCTAGCTGCTCCGTCGCCACCTCAAGCAGCTGAATGCCCGTCCTCCTGCTGAGGGCATCGGCTACCACGTTCCCCTTCCCAGGAGTATAGACTATCTCAAAGTCATAGTCCTGGAGGAACTCAAGCCATCTCCGCTGTCTCAGGTTCAGGTCCTTCTGAGAGAAGATATACCTGAGACTCTGGTGGTCAGAAAAGACTGTGAAGCGCTCGCCCATCAGATAGTGTCGCCACGTCTTCAGAGCGAAGACCACTGCTGCTAACTCCAGGTCATGAGTGGCGTAGTTCTGCTCATGCGGCCTCAACTGACGTGATCCGTAGGAGATCACGGCTCGCTCCTGCATCAGGACGCACCCGAGTCCAGTCCCTGATGCGTCGTAGTAAACTACGTATCCAACTCCCTCCTCAGGCAACCTCAAGATAGGTGCGCTGGTCAATCTCTGTCTCAGCTCCTGGAAGCTCTGCTGACATCTGTCTGACCACACGAAGGGTTTCCCCTTCTTCGTCAAGGCTGAGAGTGGTGCTGCAACTCTGGAGAAGTCTGGCACGAATCTCCGATAGTATCCCGCTAGGCCCAAGAAGCTCCGCACCTCTGTCACGCTCCTGGGTGGCTCCCAAGCTAGCACTGCCTCGATCTTCGCGGGATCCACTGCAACTCCCGCCTCAGAAATGACGTGCCCCAAGAAATGGACCTCACGTAACTAGAACTGGCATTTTGAGAGCTTGCCATAAAGCTGGTGCTCTCGGAGTGTGTCTAGCACAACTCGCAGGTGGTATGCATGCTCCTCCTCAGTCGTCGAGTATACCAAAATGTCGTCAATGAAGACAACGACAAATCGGTCGAGGTATGGCTGGAAGATCCTGTTCATGAGGCTCATGAACACTGCTGGAGCATTGGTTACGCCGAATGGCATAACCAAGAACTCATAATGGCCATACCGACACCTGACGGCCGTCTTCTGCACGTCCTCGTCTCGAACTCTGAGCTGATGATAGCCTGACCGGAGGTCTATCTTCGAGAACCACCGCGCTCCCTTGAGCTGATCGAAGAGGTCATCAATCCGTGGCAGCGGATACTTGTTCCTCACTGTCACCTGGTTCAGGCGACGATAGTCGACACAAAGTCGCAAGCTCCCGTCCGCCTTCTTGGCGAACAAAATCGGGGAAGCCCAGGGTGAAACACTGGGTCGGATAAACCCCTTGCTCTGCAAGTCCTCCAACTGTACCCGCAGCTCTCGAAGCTCGGCGGGGGCCATCCGATATGCTGGAGTAGATATCGGGGCTGTCCCGGGGTACAACTCGATGTAAAAGTCTACCTCTCTACGAGGAGGTAGCCCTGGAACGTCGTCGGGAAAGACGTCCACGTACTGGTCCACCACTGCAGGAAAAGCCGGACTCCGCACGTCCACTGCTCCTAGGATGAGGCTAGCCAACTGATGTGAGATGGGCTGCACTCTCCTCCGCGGAAGTCCATCCTGTGCTGCAAAGGTTCCCTTCTCGCCGGTGAAGGTAAACCTGCTCCCGTCGGTACGAACACATCGCACCTTGCGCCTAAAACAGTCGATCTGGGCATGAACCGTGGATAGCCAATCCATGCCCAAGATGACGTCGTAAGGCCTCGACGCCGCTACAAGGAGATCCCAGCCGAAGCTCTCGCCTCCTAGAGTAAGCTCACACTGCCGGCACCAGTGTGTAATCGTCGAGTCCGCTCCCGTAGGAGTTTCTAGCCGTAAGGATCGAGCCAACGGCTCAGTCGGAATCTCCGAGCTCCGAACAAGGGCAGAGGCTATGAAAGAGTGACTCGCTCCTGTGTCTATAAGTACTGCAGCAAGGGTGGAATAGACACAGATCGTACCTCGAATCATCTCTGGCAAGTCGGGGTCGTAGGCCTCCACTGCCTGGAGCTGGGCCTGTCCCTGCCCGCCAGCTCCCTGTGGTCGAGGTGGCCCTCCTGGTGGTGGTGGGGGTAGAGCCTGGAAGCGTCGCCCACCACCCGCTGCTCGGCCAGCTCCTCTGCCTCGTCCGCCTCCTCCCTGCGGACCGCCACGGTCGACCCTCTGCCTCTGCCTGGGTGGCCCCTCCACCGTCTGCTGCTCCTCTGGTCAGCGAGTCGGGCAGTCACGAGCCATGTGACCCTGCCCGCCGCAAGAGTAGCACAGCCTGCCTCTCGAAAGGCTGGCACTCCGCTGTGTGCCCCGCACCGCTGAGCCGGTGTCCTGAGGCCGTCTGCGAGGGGGTCTGGTCTGCCTGGACCCGTGAGTCATCCGTCGGCTACCAGCTGCCGATGACTCAGCTACCTGCCGCCCTGCGCTAGGTCTCGCCGCTGAAGAAGGCTCTGCCAGGAAGCTCTCGATCAGGAGGGCTCGCTCCAGCACTCCCGCCTGGGTCGGAATGCTGAGGGAGATCAGCGACGCCCGAATCTCCTGTCGCAAGCCCTGCTCGAAGGTCCGGGCCCGGAAGAAGGGGTCCCGTACCATGTCGGTCGAGTAGCGAGATAGGTCCGTGAACCTCGCCGCGTACTGAGCGACCGTCATGCTGCCCTGGCGCAGCTGGAGAAGCTCCTGGATGCGCACCGCTCGGAGGGTGGCCGGGACGAACTCAGAGCGGAAGAGGCTCTCGAAGTCCGTCCAGAGCAGGGATGCCTCATCGTGAACCTGGAGCATCAGGCTCCACCATCGTCCTGCCGCCGCCTGCAGGAGGCTCGCTGCGAGGATCACCATGAGATCCGCTGGTGTCCTCACTAGCCTGAAGATCCGTACCACCGCCTCTAGCCAGTCCTCGGCGGCCTGGGGGTCCGCCTCGCCGCGAAACCTGGGCGGTCGCTGGCTCTGAAACTCGTGCAGTGCCCTGAGGCGACGTGCATCGTCGGCGTCTGGTACTGGAAGCATCGGTGGCTCGGCGGGTAAGGCTACCGCCGGTGCCACTGCTGGCAAAGGGCCCTGAACCGAGGCCTCGTCGCTCGGTGGGCTGCCGTCGCGCCCTACACTCGGAACCCTAGCTGGCAGTCGTCGCGGGGCCATCCTGAAAAGGAGAACAAGAGCACCACAGTCAGAACAGTATACCTGGTGAGCTGGCACAAGTAATCACAAGGAAAACTTGAGACTTTCATAAAGCAGATCAGTATACCCGGTGAGCTGACATAAGTAATCACAAAGAAAACTTGAAACACACACGCAATCAATGTTTTCATGCATTAAGTCGGAAATCAGGAGTCAGGGTCCTGGTGTACGGATACGTCGGCCGCCGCACCAACACTGGGCTCCCTGAACTGATAACCACACTCAATACACTAAACACTATTGCTTCACATAGAATGAAAGGACGATCAGAGTCTGCGGTAGAACCGACCACCTCTGATACCAATTTTTCACGACCCGTCCTCGGGGCCCGTGCCGTGACTACCCCAAGCCCGCCTTCCATAGGCCAGGGGCTGGCGACTAGCACCAAGGCGTAAAATCCCAGTAAACAGGGAAGGCATTGCCTTTATAAGTAACAACCACACAGAGTCAGCAAGCGGAAAGTAAAGTGCAGAAAGTAAAGGGGGCCGGAAATACAAGCCCAACTGTAAAGTACAACTGAAAAGAAGAACAGCAACTGAAGAAAAGACGGCGGCCTCGTGTCGTCCACTGGAAATCCCACCTGAAGGGTGGGTACAGATAGCCTCCAGGCTCCTCGGGTCCCACGTCCGCTCCGAGTACGTTCCGTCCAGTGGTCCACCTCCAGGTACCGTCCTGCTCCACGCCCCAACCGTGATCAGCGCTGTCCGTCGTCTGCAACCAACACAACAAGGTGCGGGCATAGCCCGTGCAGGGGTGAGTACAACTACTCAGTAAGGACCCCGAGACCCCCGAAGGTCTCCCGAAATCCACAAAGGATATAGCACAAAAGAAAGATGCAATCACGAAGTAACATCTGACTCGACTTAGGTATATGCCCATACATATACCTAAGTCCCCAATTCTAGCTCTGCTCACGAGCTCAAGAACAACTCAATCCACGAAGGAAAGCAAGACTCAAATCCACAAGGAGAGTAAACAGTAAATCCACAAAGGATAGTTCAACACAATCCACAAAGGAGAGTAAACAGTAAGATTCAGCTCAACCAGGTATACTTTTTCAGATGACGTCAAAGATGATCACTGATCCATCTAAGTCGTCGGACCCACGAAGGATCGATAGGTACTAACCCCCGCAGAAGACCCACACAGGATCGGGCTCACACAGAACCTGTAGGCAGTGGCTCACACAGAACCGGTAGGCAGTGGCTCACACAGAACCGGTAGTAGGACCCACATAGGATCGGGCACTGATCCGCGTAGGATCGCTGAGTGCAGTAGTCGACGCAGTCCACTGAGGATCTCTGCACAGTCGTCGCCGAAGTCCACGAAGGATCTCTGCTCTGCCGTCGTCGCAGTCCACGGAGGATCTCTGCTCTGCCGTCGTCGCAGTCCACGGAGGATCTCTGCTCTGCCGTCGTCGCAGTCCACGGAGGATCTCTGCTCTGCCGTCGTCGCAGTCCACGGAGGATCTCTGCTCTGCCGTCGTCGCAGTCCACGGAGGATCTCTGCTCTGCCGTCGTCGCAGTCCACGGAGGATCTCTGCTCTGCCGTCGTCGCAGTCCACGGAGGATCTCTGCTCTGCCGTCGTCGCAGTCCACGGAGGATCTCTGCTCTGTCGTCGAGGTCACAGCCAGCGCTAGGGTTCCCGCACGTAGCGAGCTCGTTTAGGAGGGTCCGCTCCACGAGCCGAGGGGCTGATACATCAACTGACACGTAGTCCGAAGTTGATGTATCCAAAAGTTCCGTATCGACAACAGGATCTCAACGCGATAGACGGCGCGTCAATCGGACGCCCGGTCTGAGAGTTATTGGCATTTTCGTCCCAGGGGCCCGGTTGGTTTTTAGGGCAAAACCAACCCGACCGTGCTCCGCCTGTATCCGATCCTCGGGCGGAGTATGCCAAAAGTTCCGTCTCACTTAGAGGAAACTACCACAGCTGACGGTACGTCGTTCGGACGTCCGTAGCCCAAGTTATGAGCGTTTCCGCTCCGAGGGCCCGGTTGGTTTCGTGTACGAACCAACCCGGCCGAACCCAAAGTCTTCCGAAACCTTGAGTATAATATACCGAAACGACCGTCTCGATCCAAGGATCGCGTAGCCGCTGACGGTTCGTCAAACGGAGGTCCCAGGCCCAAGATATGGGTGATGGACCGAAGAGGGCCCGAAATGGGGGTTCCGGGTCCGGGGCGACCCGGCCCGAACCCCCCCTGGGGTCGGCCGAACCGGGTCGGCCCGAACCGGGCCGAACCGGCTCGGCCGGGTCCGGTCCGGCCTGGGCGCGGCCCGGCCGACCGGACCGAGCCGGCTCGGCTTCGGCCGAGCGGCCGAAGGGGCTGCCGCCGCGGGTCAACCCCGCGGCTTTGAGGGAAACGCGGCCCCCGCGGGGGGGCCGCCTGTCACGCGGACGCGGCCGGGCCGCCACGTCCGTCCCGGTTCCGCGCGGCCGCGGAACCGGCCGCCGATGCCGCCGCGGCTTCAGCCGCGGCGGGCTTCCTCCACGGCGGCGCGCCGGGCGCCGCCGCCTCCGGTCGCCGGCGCCGCCGCGCCGGCGACCCGCGCCGCCGCCGCCTTCCGCGGGCCGCCGGAGATGCTCCGGTGGCCCGATTTCTTTCCCGTCTGCGCCGTTGCTCCTCCCGGGGGCCGATCTTCACTGCGGGATCGACGGATTGCCTCTGCCGCACGGTTTGTCGTCGTCCGCCATATCCGCACAACAAGGAGATCGGCGGAGGGTTGTCGGGTCTTGTTCGTTAGACCCGCAACCTCCGCGTTAGTCATAAATCACGGGAGGAATAATCAACAACAATTTTTAAATAGATTAAAATTGTCGGAGATCATTTTCTTCACTTAAAAAGAATAAGCACGGGGAAAAAGAATCACAATCAAATCCCTACCTTGATGATCGTCGAGCGCGGGCGTTCTTCGCGGAAGAGATCGTCGCGGAAGAGATCGATCGTCGCGTCGTCGCGGGAAGGTGTCGCGTCGTCGCGGAAACCGGCGTTGAGCCGGCGAGCTCAACAAATCAAGAACAACAGATTTAAATTATTAATATTTAAATCTGTGTTTCGTTTAAAACCATAGAAAAGAACTTGAGAGGAAATCCGAAATCACTCACCTCGAATGGTCGGTGATCGGAGATCGGAGATCGGAGATCGGAAGAACGTCTCGGGCGAAAGCGTCGTCGACTTCCGGGTTCGGCGTTCTTCACGTTCTTCGCGTTCTTCGCGTTCTTCGCGTTCTTCGCGGAGAGGGTGGAGGAACGAAGATTCTCTCAAATCCTTTCCAAGGATTTTTATGTTGGTCTTATTTTATAAACATGCCAACACGAAACCGGTTAAGAAACGATCCATCAATTCGAAAGAAACGACCCATTTAATTCACGAAGAAATAGTCCATTTAATTCACGAAATAAACCGCCCAATTAAATGGTCTGTTAAGAATTAAAGAAAACGCGTCGGTTGACTTTTCAGTTACTATGACGGGTTTTCGCGGGTACGTTACTTAGCGAAAGAAACGGCGGGGCTCGTGCGGGTCCCACCGCACAAATATCCTACCAAGGGGGTAGGATATTTCTGGATAGTATCCTATCCAGTTCAACTCAGTTCAAGCCGTCTTAAAGTGACTTCAAGTGGCTTCCAAGCAGCTTAAGTAAAATAAAATAAAGTTGTCGCACAAACTTTATTTTATTTCTGACTTAAAGCCGCAAAATTTAAAAACCACGTCTGAGCAAACGCAACTCCGGAAGAGGCGTTTCTAAGCAAATACCGGCGCTGCGATTTCATCGGTGCCCTCAGAATTCGATTCCGGGCACCGGTTCAAAAGATAGAAAAACCCGCTCGTCCGTTCACTGAACGTACCCGAGCCAAACTTCGGAAATTGATTCCGGGCACACCGGGCCTCGGAATCAGGTGCCGTCTGAAGCTGCGCTCTTGTAAAATTCCAAAGAAAATTAAGAAAAAAATTTCCTTGAAATTTGCGGGTCTTTACAGAAATCATAATTATATAATGGTTTATTATAATTCTACTATAACATATAATATCACTAACTCCATAATTTATATGTCCCACATATGGCATTAATGATTCAAATAACTTTGAGTGGGCGGTAGTCCACACTTTCTAAAATGCAATTATCATGTTTACCCATAATGGAAACCATAAAGGTATGCCATAAATGAAAAATACAGAAACATAAGGAAAAAATAAACAAAATATATATCATATATAAATATAGTAACATCTTAATAGCCATGATGTAATGTGTTTAATGAATATTGAACAATCATCATTTTGGGAGGTAGTAATTTTCCACCCACAGAAACAGTATGTTCTTTAACCATTAGACGGAGGTGTGTGTAATTATAAATCAAATACTTCTCATAAAGACATACTATTATATATAATATTTTGGTTTTGTTAAAAAAAGGTATATAAAGTGTTTAGGGGGTTAGAGAAGAAAAATGAAACAAAAGAACATAAGAGAAGACATTACATTAAAATCGAGTAACTCCCCTTGGTTTGAACAAAAAGAGTTTCTTGAAGAGCTTTCTGCATATGGTAAGGCTTCTAGAATAAAGGGAGGAATTTTGAGAGTGTTTTTGGTCAGTGTTTGTCCACGCCAAATGGATTTGAAGGTATGAATAAGTTGTTAATGATGTGGGTATTTTATAAGAGGAGAGGAGGGGCTCTTTTGAAAAGATTGAAATGTTACTCTATTATGAAATGTGATTCCGATTTTAAAGGTCTCAAAATGATATATTTCGAGGATAAGTTGATAGGGGTTCTAAATACACCCATCCAATAGGATTTAGACCATTTTAAGTCTTACATTGTACCTTATGTTTTCATTTTATTTAAAGCATTCATTAATGAGGTAATCACTGCATCATCATGGTGTCATAAATATATTTATTTATTTAATGTCTAGAAAATAATAAAAAATTACCATGATGTAGGAAATTTCTTTAGAATTCAAATTACTATTTATAGTCTAATATTTCAATTACATATAATAAATTAAAATTATTTTACATAGGTGTTACATACTTTTGTTATATTTTCCTTTCTTTAAAAATAAAATGATAAAAGGTCACTATCAGACAAAAGTGATTCCATGGGGTCCCTAAGTTGGAAAATGGAATCCCATGGTCTCCCATGACACCACCAACAGCATTAGGACACATGTTTTTGTCAATTTGTATTTTTATGATATTTTTTTATTACCCTTAACTACCCGATTACTAATTAATCATGTTAATTAAAGATAATTGTCGTCGTTACAATTCATAATGTCCAAAAGCAAAAGAGTCATAATTACAGAAATTAGAACATATGATTCCAAATACAGAATCTATTTTACTAAATTCCAAACAATGAAATTGCAGTAGTTAACTTGAAAATAATTCCCGTTGTCAAAACCAAAGACGGATTTTTAATATGTAAAATCTATCAAAATATTGACTTGTTTTTTTGTCCAATTGAAAAGTGAAATTACATCTAATAAACAAAAATGTATTAGGTGATAAAAACATAATTTAATTATACATTAAAACCAATTAAAATGAAAATCTAAATATATAAATAAATTGGATGAAAATGATGTTTTGAATTAAAATACAACATTTTTCACTATACATTAAAAATGATCATTATCAGAAAAATACCAAAAACTCACCCTATGCTATATTTGACATCCCAAATTCAAAAATGATGTATGTTTCACCACATTCATAAAATATACGTTTCATTAATAAATTCTATAATTAATTCCCGATGTCCAAACAAATAGCGTTCTTTTAAGACACATTATCTATCAATATATTGACAATTTTTTATGTCTATTTTCAAAGGGAAATTAATTATAATGACCACCAATGGATAAGATGGTAAAAATATATTATAAATATACTTTTAAACCACGCAATTTCATAATTTATCACTATTAATTAATTCAATTAAAAAAAATTAATTAAAATTTAGTAATTTTCACTATTGATCAAAATATAAAAGTTATCTGAAAAGTACCAAAATCTCACCATAAGATAATTTCGATATTCTGAATCCAAAAAATGAAGTCAATTTTGAACGATAAAATTTATAAAATTTCAAAAAGTGGGTATTACTATTCATAACAGCTACATTGATTGGTCACGGTGTGTTAGAATCTCGAACTTTTGTACAATGAAAGCTACTGCATTATTGAAAGAGAAGTGTATCATAGAGGACTGGGGTGTTAAATTCTCCCCTCCTTTCATAAATTGAGTCCTTTCTATTTTTAAATGTTCTTCAAAAATAAAAGGTTGAAAATAGAAAATACCATTGTGGAAAACCCATATCAGAAATAGGTTTTATAAAAATATAACATTAAAAGAAAGAAAGAGAAGTACCAAGGTCACCCGAGATCTCCCATACTAGGATTCTATGAAAACATGGATATGGAGGAGAATTAAACCATCAAGGTCTGATGGAGAGTTGTAGAAAACAGGATTAGAAGAAAGTTAACTATAAGAAAATCACAAACTTGTGATTGGTTAAACGATCATTGATTACCTAGTAGAAAAAGTTAACTGACAACGTTTTTGTTTTAAGTTACCTTTCATAAAGATGAGGAATTTATTTATGAGATTTACTAAGAACATAAAGAAATATAAATACATGTCATGTAGCCTTTCATTCTTTAATAAATTTTACCACAAACCCATCTTTCACTCCAAAAGTTAATAGAACTCAAAAATATTCTATTTATCCTAATTGTATAAGCTTCAAATATTAGCACATACCATTTTGATTAGGAAAAATATTTTTTAATAACCAAGGACATACATTAGGCTAGTGGTAGGTAATAAATGATTGTCGCACTATGGTTGTGGGTTCAATTTCTACAGCTTTGTCCGATGTGACAGGTTATCCCCCGACCTGCAGGTTGTTCTTATCCTAAAACTATAGTATTATAATATTCAAAAAATAATCGACAGAAATGTATTAACCATAAGCAATAAAATCCAAAGTTCAACTTAATCCATTCCAACCATTATAGTTATCCAAAATACCTCTATCCAGACTCTCTCTAAAAGGTCTCTAAATTCAAAAATCAATTGTATTATTGGATTCCCCAAACAAAGTAATGTTTCTCTTATTGTCACATACTATAAATATGATTACCTTTATCATATTAAAACCTTAATGAAAAAAACAAGTACTATAGTACAATTCTTATATATATCACATTATTCTTATAACTATAATATAGTTCTTGAGTCCAAAAACGCAAATACAATAATTGTTCAACTTCATCTGTAGTAACAACATAAGCATGGCAATGCTCCCATGGCCATTTCTGGGGTATGTTTCCTTGGAGCTTAGGGAAATCATTTTCATAATGCCCTATTTGTCTACAATTGCAGAATTCAACATTGACAGCCTCTTTCATTACCTTGCAATCATGAGTCTGGTGAGATTTTTCTCCACATTTTTAACAAACTCCTATTTCTTTTAGGCCAGTACCAGGGTGTTTCATACCACAATTATAACATAATGGAAAATCCTTCTTTCCCTTTTTACCTTTATCTATCTATTGCTCCACTGTTATTTCTTCTATTACTTTACTTTGTTGTTATAAGACATAGATAATTCTTTTTCTGTCTTGATAGCACACGAGACAATATATTCATACATTGAGAAGGATTGTGATGCTAAATCTCGACGAAGAAATGGTTTTAACCCATCAATAAAACGATCAATCTTAATTCTTGGGTTACATATATAATCTGCAGCATGCCTCGCTAACATTGTAATGTTAGACTCATACATTGCAATATTCTCGTCCTCCTTTTGCCTCAGACTCAGAAATTGTCTTTCCATATCCGGTCGATGGTCAGGAGGAAAGTATTTTTCTTTGAACATCACTTTAAACTCTCTCCATTCTATAATTGATACATCTTAATCTTCCTTCTTATTTTGAATAAATGAACACCATTGATCAGAGTCTCCAATGAGGCGGTAAACTTCCATGAAAACTTTTTCCCTTTCACTATTCCCTAAATCCTGAAATATTTTGTCTAGGTAATTTGTCAATTGCTAAGATACTAATCGATTTGTACCCCCATTAACTGTTAGTGTTTTTTTCCTCGTGAAGTGGTCTTACATTGATCCTCCATGTTGTGGATCAGGGTGCCCCACACGAGTATGGTTATTATTCATAACCTAAGTGAGTTTTCCCAGTATTGTGATAAGCTGATCGGTACCAGTTGTATCACCATCTCCACTATAATTATCTTGAGCAGGAGGGAAATACCTACATGGAGTGCATGCATTGATACAGTTTCCATTCCTTATACTAGGCTCCATTTCTAAACAATGTCATAAACTATATTAGTTTATGAATCGAAATACATAATAAAGAACTTGCAAAAGACCTAATATAAATTGAACAGTTTGTAGATATAACCCATAATCATAAAAATGATTTTCATTGAGGAAGTATATACTCATAAACACTTCATAATGGTTTATAACTAAATCTTGAATTATCCTAAGCATATCCCCCAGGAGTGTCGTAACCAATAGTGCAGCAAGGCCCATTGTCGTGCACCAGTTCTTATTCGAGTCTAGCTCAAATCGGTGTTTTCAGGTTTTACCCCTAGGTAAATCTGTGGCAGAGCTGTCTCTACCTGCTCATATCTAGATAGGAATGTATTTATCGTAAAATACACAAAATCTATAATTTTCCAAAATTCTAGAATTTTCTTCTATACAAATCATCAAAGTCAATCTTAGGGATACGTTCTCTAATCAGAGTTTATATAAATCAAGCTTCTAAGGTTAGTACTAAACTGCCTCTGGTACGAACTGTAACGCCCTGACCCCATTTACCCAGATTCGGTGCATTATTACATAACATTTCCATGATAACAAAATATCAAGTCTCGAAAGGCCAGTTATTTTAGTAGCCTTGGAAACACTAGATAAATTCATAAGTCTTACATTACATCATAAATTGAAAAAAACTACAACACATCTTGTCATCATATACCACACTCATCTCCCTTCATACTATCCCTACAGGTTATTCATAAAATACTTCTTCACATCGTGGGAAAAAAAACATTGAAAGGGGGGTTCTCATATGCTTAGTAAGGATATCAATATAGCGGAAACTTTTATAAATAAACATAAACATTTAAGGCAATGTATAACTAAAACAAAATCCTATTAAAGTTGAACTTCATTATATAATGGAAAAACTAAAAATGAAATAATGTCATTTACTTATTCACATGGATATTCTACAAGTAAAATAATCACATGCAATATCAATAACCAAATTCATAATGATGGAATGCATAATGTCATACTATCATAACCACATATCCAAGGCCTCGTGCCAAGACTACAAATATGATTTTGTCAAGGCCTCGTGACAAGTCCCTAGTTTGTCTCATGAGACCTACCGATGCATCGAGGAGGTATAACGGACTTCACCTGTCACTTACTAAGTCCATTTAATTCCTCATATGAAAAGGTATAAACATATCATAAACTATGCCCAACAACCATAACATAATCGTATCACATAAAATTTGCTTAAAGGAAACATAACAATTCCACATTTAAATCACAAGATATCAATACAACACATTGATATAATAAAAATATTATCAAAACCATTTCAATACCAAAATAAATTAAAAGTAAAACATGTTATTTATTTTTCATTTAGAAAAATGTAATGGCTTGTAGAAGAAGTCGTAACTCAAATAATGGTCACGGCTGCGGAGAAGTCATTTTCACTGTATACATAAGACAAAACATTCCTTTTGTAGTTTAGTAAAAAGCATTGTATAAAACGATTCCTTTTGAATGAAATTAAAAGTCAAATGGTTTTATACACAGTATAAAATACTGTTGTGTATAAAATAAAATATGCCTCAATGAAATGAGATTGAAACGATGTCCATTACCTCGTGTCTGACTTGAATCGATCATTCATTAATCTACTAAATAATTAACTATTATTAATTTATATTTGATTAAGAACCTTTTTAATGTTTATTATTCCTTTTACATCATTTACTACAATGTTATGAACATTTTTTAATCATTTAATTTAATAACGGTCGTATTGTCGATCCTTGGTACATCAGTCAAAAATAAACTTCTTATAATTACAATTTGTTTATGTGGAAAAATATCCACTATCTCCAGAATTATATTCATGATGTATATATCATGTATATCGTATATATCCACTATATACATGTATATATAATATCACATAACATTTAGAGTTATGAAATGAAATGCACAATTCATGGAGGGTGTAAGCCGTACGTACGAATGAATGCAACTTTCATTTAAATTTCATATTTAATGGAATGAAATCATAATTTTATAAATGTATATAATAATTATATTATAATATACAATTTATGTAACTCCATCCTTAATACGTCCCATATATGACATTAATGATTCCAATCACTTTGAGGGGGCGGTAGTCCGCACTTCCTAAAATGAAATTATCGGGTTTACCCATAATGGAAACCATAAAGGTATTCCATAAAAGAAAAATAAATAATCATAAGGAAAAAATAAAAATAATATATATGATATATACATATATTGACATCTTAATGGCCACCGTGAATGGTGATAAAAGAATATTGAACAATCATCGTATAGTGAGGCAGTAATTCCCCACCCACAGAAACTGTATGTTCATTAACCATTAGACGGAGGTGTGTGTAACTTTAAATCAAATCATTATCATAATAAAATACTAGTATATTTAAGATACTATTTTTTTACAAAATATAGGAATATAAATAGTTTAGGGGGTTGGAGAAGCAAAATGAAACAAAAGAAAATAAGATAAGACATTACCTTAATATAAGTTAACTCCCCTTGGTTTGAACAAAAAGAGTTTCTTGAAGATCTATCTCCCTAAAGTAAGACTTATAGGATAAAGAGAGTATTTTTGATAGGGTATTTGGGTAGAGGATGGCTGATCCACATGGACTTGGAGGTGTGAATATGGTGGTAGAGGTGGGGGCCTTTTATAAGAGGAGAGGAGGGGCTCTTTTGGAAACATTGAAATGTTACTTTATTATGAAATCCTTTTCGGATTTAAAGGTCCCAAAATGATATATTTCGAGGATAATTTGATAAGGGTTCGATATCCACAAATCTAATAGGCTTTAGAAAAGTTTATGTCTTATATTTTACCTTCTCTTTTCATTTTATTTAAATCGTTCATTAATGAGGTCATCACTGCATCATCATGGTGTCAAATATAAATTTATTTATTTAATGTCAAAAAATTATGAAAAATTACGATGATTTAGGAAATATTTTTAGATTTCCAATTAATAATTATATAATAATATATCACTTATGTAGAATAAAATAAAATTTTTTTACTTAGGTGTTACATACTTTTGTTATATTTTCCTTTCATTAAAAATAAAATGATAAAAGGTCACTGTCACACAAAAGTGATTCCATGGGGTCCCTAAGTTGGAACAAGGCATCCAATGGTCTGAAATGACACCAACAATATCATTAGGACTCATTTTGGGGTCATTTTTTATTTTTAGGATATTATTTTATTACCCTTAACTACTCGATTACTAATTAATCATGTTAATTAAAGATAATTGTCATCGTTACTATTCATAATGTCCAAAAAAAAAGAGTATTAATTAAATAATTTGGACCTTATAATTAAAAATATGGAATCTATTTTACCAAATTCCAAAAACAGAAATTGGAGTAATTAATTTAAAAATAATTTCCATTGTCAAAACCAAAGGAGGGTTTTTAAGAAGTTAAATCTATCAAAATATTGACTTGTTTTTATGTCCAATTGAAAAGTGAAATTACTTCCAATGAACAAAATTATATTAATTGGTAAAAACATAATTAAATTATAATTTAAAACCAATTAAAAGGACAAATTAACTATATAAATAAATTGGATGAAAAGGCAGTTTTGAATTAATATACAACAGTTTTCACTATTCATAAAAAATGAACATTATTAGAAAAATACCCAAAATTCAGCCTATGCTATATTTGACATCCAAAATTGAAAAATGTTGTCCATTTTACCAAATTAAATTCATATAAGTTTCATTAATAAATTATATAGTTAATTTTCGTTGTGCAAACAAATAGCGTGTTTTTAAGACACAATATCTATCAAAATATCGACAAATGTTTTTGTCCAATTTCAAATTGAAATTATTTATAATGACCGCCATTGGATAAAATGGTAAAAATATATTCTAAATAAAATTTTTATACCACTCAAATTCATAATTTATCACTCTTAATTATTTTGATTAAAAAATTTCTTTTAAATTAAAATTTATTAATTTTCAGTATTCATCAAAATATAAAAGTTAACCAAAAAGTACAAATATTTTACCCAAAGCTAATTTCGATATTCCAAAACCCAAAGTGAAGTCAATTTTGAATGGTAATATTAAAAAAAATTAAAAAGTGGGTATTATTATTCATAACCGCTACATTGATTAGTCGCGGTGTGTTAGAATCTCAAATTTGTATACAATGTAAGCTACTGCATTATTGAAAGAGAAGTGTGTCATGGATGCTTGGTGTGTTAAATTCACTATGAACCATTTTAAAACAATGGAATACACTATATTAGTTTATGAATCTCAATACAAAATTACAAACTCGTAAAACACAGAACATAAATTAAACAGGTTTTCTATATAATTCATAATTCTAAAAATGTTTTCATTGAGAAGGTATATACTAATAAATAATTCATAATGGTTTTTGAAATAAATTATAATTATCCTATACATATCCCCCTGGAGTGTCGTAAACCAGAGTGCAGCAAGGCCTGTTTTCGTGTACCAGGATACCCCTGGTGAAGCCCGAAACATCATTTCAGTGTTTTCTCTCCTAGGTACCCTTGTGCTAGATCCAACTCTACCTGCTCGTATCCAGACTGGGATGTGTTTCATGGAAAATACAAAAAATAACTATATTAACAAAATTTTAGGATGTTATTCTATACTAATATTCAAATTATATGTTCGAGTAATTTTTTCTAATCAATGTTTTTCTAAATCGAGTGTAAAAGGCTTGAACTAATCTTCCTTTGATACCAAATTTAACACCCCGACCCAAGTTACCTAGAGTCGGTGGATTATTACATAACATTGGAATGATCACATTAGATTATTTATTTAAATACCTATTAGTTTAGTAGCAATGGAGGTACTAGACACATATATATGTTTTACATTACATAATGAAATATAAACATAAAAAACATTTTGTCCCCAGTAAACACACTTATATCCTTAGCATATCCCTACAGTTCAACCATAAAACACTTCGTTACATCCTATGAAAAAAAATTCATAGAAAGGGGTTAGCTCAGATTCTAAGTAATGATAACAGTATGGAGGATATTTTCATAAATTAGTATAAGAATTAATGGAAATTTATAAGAGTAGAACAAAAGATTTTTAAACATAAACTTCTGCATAATATTGAAAATAAAAATCAAATAATATCATTTACATACTCACCTATATATTCTACAAGTCGAATAATCACATGTAATATAAATAGCCATGTTTATAATGAGGTAATGCATAATGTCGGACATCAAAATCACATAGTCAATGCCACTTACAAATATTAAAAATAATATTTGTTCAAGGCCATATTCCAAGACACTAGTTTGTGTCATGAAACCTACATATGCATCGATGAGCTATAACAGGCTCCACCCATCACATACTAAGTCCAATTCATTCCTCATATGAAAAGTTTGAAAAATAATATAAACATTCATATTAAAACTAGAATACGTAATATTAATACATTAACCATATACCAAAAATGGTACAAAAATAACACATCCATTCTCAAACATTTCACAAAACCTTTAATACAATATGTAATATTGTATCATAATAAATAAACATCAAACTAGTGTAAGATCCCTCATAGAATGTTGACACAAATCAAATAAAAATTGATTGATAAAATATATCATTCTATTTTGAAATAATTTAAAAGTCATTTAATTATAAAAGAATATATATATTTTTAAAATAATCTTATAAGATATTATGGTAATAATCGAAGGAGTTTTTATGGTGGAAAATAGACAAACTCACTGTATATGTTAAAAAAAATTATTTCCTTACTTTTGTCGAAAAGGTCATAAAGAACCATGTTGGGAAAACAATAGAAGGATTACATTATAAACATATTACAGAAATTTAAACAATGGTATAAATTAATTTTACCCATAATCTCAGAAATATTAAAAAAATTTGAACTACATTTTTAAGAAACACAGTTTCGGATGATAATGATGTCCCAGTAGATTCTCACGTATAAACATCCTCGGACAATAAAGAGATTGTAGAATTAAACCTTACCATGTACATTTCCTTAATATAGGGTTATTTAATAACATTTATAATCATTAAATAATTTTTATTAAATTATACCATAACCATATACATAAATATGATATCATATATGGTTTTCTAAAATTTCTTTGATAATAATATTTCAGTAGTATCATTGTTTCATGTGTTTACTGATACATTTTTTATTATATGTTTTGTTACACAAGCCATGTTTGTTAGGGAGATAATGTATTTTATTCATATCTAAATTGATGTTATGCTATTTAAAATAATATTTAATCACAAAATGTAAATTATTCTTGAATGTTTATAATGGGGAATGAATCTCACCACGTTCGTGGAGATGGTGTTTCGTACGTATGCATGAGAGAAAATACCATTCTATTAATGGTGAAATTTTATATAATTGGATAGTATATAATATATACATAATATTTAA
The DNA here is from genome assembly GCA_963277665.1 of Viscum album. Classification (NCBI taxonomy): domain Eukaryota; kingdom Viridiplantae; phylum Streptophyta; class Magnoliopsida; order Santalales; family Viscaceae; genus Viscum; species Viscum album. Next base: position 397,271,139 of record OY728161.1, read on the forward strand.
CATTTTATATTTATTATTTACATCTGTTACACTAATTATTATACCCATCCAAATAATGATGTTTTTCGATAACAATCTTCATCACGAAGTAGAGACGGTAATCCATACTTACGCACGTATGATGACTTGTCATTTATAGGATGGATATAATAATTAATATTGATGTACCATATTTATAATAAAATCATAGAATGTACAAGTTACTAGATTTATTATTTTGGTATGGAAATAACAATGAAAAATGAAGTTGATGAAGAAGATAACTTTGAATGAGGCGATGAAATTATTACTTCTTCTTTGGGTGATTCAATATTATTTGATCAAAAGGGATCCATAAGATGAATTTATGATCACATTATGTCCTGAATATCTAAGGGAGGGTATTTTGGAGGATATTTAATTATAGGTTTTCTAATACAAATAGCTTTGAGGGAGTGATTTTGGAATAAGGAGAAGTGCCTTTTTATAAGATAGGTGAGGGTCACTTTAAGAAAAGTAAGAACTATTATTTTATTATACAATTATACATGGTTTATAATGGCTCCTAAATGATATATTAATAGGATAAGGTGGATATGGGTCGAAAAACTCTCAACCAATTGGTTTTAGATAGGATTAAGTCACTATATTAACCTTACCATTTAGATTTAACTCTTAGTTAAATAGTTTAACTATTACCATATATTCTTGTATTATTATAATAAAATGGTAATAATCATACAATAAAAAGCCACGCAAAATCGATGTGGTTCATTATTGATATAACATACCTTATTCAGGCCCTTTGGAAGATCCTTATATTTTTTATGAATATTATATCAACTCATAATATATTATTTTTTTAAAAAACATATTTATGTCAATTTTGACACTATTTGGTATTTCGTTTTTGTGATAGTCATAACAATGTTATCACCTAGAAATAAATATATTTAATCAACCCTAAGATGTAATATTAACTAATAAAATTAATGTAATTCATCAAAAGTCTCAATTTACATTCATTTGGATATTTATTATATAAATTATTTTAATCATATTTTAATAGGGTAATTATTACATCATCATTGTATCATAAATAATTTTGATTATTTAACTTATAAAAATTATAAATAAAATACCATCACGTAGAAAATATTATTATATTTATAAGGAATTATTATTTCCATATTTATCTTATTTATAAACCTATATTTAAAATGGATTAGTTATTAAACCTTGAATTTAACCCTATTAAATCTTCTTGAAATAAAATAATAATAAATGACCTAATTTAATTCAAGGGTACCAAAAGGATCATATTTTATTCCTAATGTTGCTTTTGGTTGTAATAAACTAATCCAATAGAATTAGGACATGCGTTAGTGTAATTATAATATCATTTTAACCTTTAATAACACAATTTACTTTTAATAATGGTAAATAAAAATAAAAAGTTACTATTCACAAAAAATTAAATTTATCTTATTGAACCACATTATACTCACTGATGTCAACCGTGTATCTTGGATTTTTTAAATTCAACAAACCAAATTAGTAAAATTATGTGTTACGAAAATTTTCAAATTCCCCTTAAAGTTGGTTAATAGACAATAAATAGTTCAATACAATATTATATATCTATTATTATTATAAAATTACTCCGATGAAATACATTGAACATATATATGTATTAAGTATCTATTTTACCTAATATAAATTTTAATAAAATAAATAATTAAATAAATAAAAATTTTGTTTTATACAATAATGCAGTGTATTTCACTATTCATCAAAAAATAAATGTTTTCAAAAAATACCAAATATTCACACTAAGTTCATTTTGATATTCCAAATCAAAAGATATACTATAGAGACCCTAATATCCCATTTATAATGTAGTTTAGTAAAATTATTTTCACAATATATATTATCCATACGAATATTTAGTTTACGAAACTTATGGATTTAAATAAATGAATTATATGAAATAGTAACAAATAGATAAGTCACTAATGATGAAGTTACTCTAATGGTACTACTTATAATCAATAGATACATATATTTTTCTTTTAGAGACACTTCTACATCATCAATTATCTTAGTTATAAATACATAGGGATGAACCCTTTTGAACATTATTAATATTATTATTCCACTATTTTATAATGTAAAAATGATCTTTTTACACTATGTAGAGTGATATAAAAAATTTAGAATCACTAAAAATGACTCTAGAATCCATAGGAGCAGTAGTTATTTGATTTTATATTGAAGACCCTCTTATAATCCCCAAGCATTCTACACTTGTAACAACCTATGGACCATTTATAGGTATTTTAGTACGTTTAAAAAACTATATTATCGAGAGCCACCATGAGAATAATTATGCTTCCTCTTTCCCATTGGGGAATAAAAACATCCAATGGGACAAAAATAAACTTCGGATAACCATGAGTTAACATGCAGGTCTATTTGGGCCATCACTAATCTATTTATAACATTAGAATACAAAGGAAGCATCAATATTAAATTTTGAGAGTTGATATACAGTCGTAGTATCAACTAAAACAATCAAGACATAAACATTCCATTTTATTCTATCTTATGTGAATGCTTCATAAGCTCAGTAAAGATGTTTTCATAGTCTCTCACAGTCTCATTAGACTACTAATGTTATAATAACATTGTGGAATTATCTAAAAACATAGAAAATGGATTGAACAATTTGGTGAAATAAACAATGAATTTTTTTCACTATAAGACTACATGATTCTTCATTGTCACTATCGTGTCCCACCATCTCCTTCCCAGTCCTTCAAAACAAAAAGGGGGATTAATTCACTATGAGATCTTCAAATATGTACAAGAACACAAAAAAATGATCCATTCTTCTCATCCAATCCTCAACTTATTGAGGAACATTTTATCCTTCTAATGGTTCTATATATTTTAATAATTAAACACATAGAAAAAATATTAAGAAATACTCTATGAGATTCCACAACTGGAAAGTAAATTGGGACTAGAGAGGTTGCTTGTCCTAGATTAAGGATGTGTGCACAATCACCTAAATCATACATGGTAATATGAGGTGATTCGATCACTGAGGATATGAAGTAGATTTCTCCTATATATGATTCAAACAACTTCATGTAGAGATGATTCTACAACAAATTTTAAAAAAATAATGAAGGAATCACATAAAAACTCATACAGGGAAAGAAACATAATTAAAACCAATAGATAGATATCAATATTTGGATTTCCACATATAAAAATCAAAAATAGTGAAAAGAATGGGAGTAAACCTTAATAAATATTTCCCAAAATACACATGGTCACTCGGGGATTATAGTAGTGAGACATGGAAAGACACAAAATCACAACTACATTTTATGTCCAAATATTATTTTATAAATCCATGCAATAATATTGATAAGAACCTCAAAATTAACCTCCATTTAATTTTTTTATCACAATCAAGCCTGGGTACACTGGTAGCAACATAACTGAGATGGCCTTTATAAGGATTGAAGTGATTTCCCAATCCTAATGGGACAAAAACATCATCACGAAATCATACAAATTGAATGTGGGACCGATTTTTTTACAAATATCATAGAAGAAGATAAATATGCTAGTATTCATAAAAAAAATACACATGTTTGTATGTACTAGAAGTGAAAAGGTATGACAATCCAATAATACTACATCAAAAGTACATGAATACAGGTAAACTGCCCAAGTCCAAAATCAAACACAAATCATCAAGTCCACAAATCAACAGAAAGAACCACCTCTGAGGGGTTATTTACCACTTATTGAACATAAAAGGGTATAGTATACAAATTAAACACCCAATATTTCCATGTTTTTCATCCCATTGATTAATACAATAGCTTGTGTTAGACGCATCTCTGAGTTCTAGCACACCACGACCAATATAACTAGCCGTTTAAAAAGAAGTTGTGAATAGTAATACATAACCTTTGAAATTTTATAAATTTAATTCTTAAAAATGGACTTTGTTTTTTGATTCAGAATATCAGAATTAGATTTTGGTGAATTTTTTGTATTTTTATGAAAACATTCAATTTTAAATGAATAGTGAAAAACATTTTGTTATTATTTAAAACCGACATTTTATTTAAACAAATCTTTTTAAATTAAATTAATTTTAATGTAACAATATATGAATAATACCTATATTAGGCCAATGTAATTAATTGGAGTAATTTTAAACTAATAGTATATATAAATATATAATTTTGTTGACCTTTTTAACGTCTTGTACCCACCAATATTGGAACATTTACAAATTTTCACAAAATTTAATTTTAAAGCTTATGTGAGTTGAATTTAAAAATCCAATAGACACGGTTTTAATTATTAAAGAAAATGATGTACAATTGGATAAAAATAATTTTTGGTGAATAGTTGTAATGTCCTTGTTCCGAAAGTCATCTAGAGATGCCCTGTACCCGGTTGGTCACATGACAGCAGTGTAGTCCTGACTTTTGTAGTGGATCAGACCCAATAGGAACATGATAGCATTCCCTCTATAGTTAAAGGTACGATCCTCGTTCCCTCAATTTTATCTTCATCTATATTCGATACAGGGTCATCCCATAATTTTATATATGTTTATGTTGTGGAGAGACATGGGCTCTTCATCTTTTCTTTTGTTGATATCTTAAAACTAGACACTATGTTGGGGTCTAGAACGGATACTATGAATTCGTGTAAGGAGTTCCCTTTATAGGATGGTGGGTGTCACTTCTTATGGTGCTTCTTTGTTCTAGAGATGATGGGCTTTGATGTCAATCAGGGAATGGACTGGTTAGTTCCCATCCAGACAGTCATCGAATGTTATGGACGTTGGGTGAGTTTCATATCACCAGAGGGAAAATTGTTTTTTCATAAGTGAGAATGGGATGTCAAGGGAAGAATAGTGGGACCCAAGTATCATGTGTAGGGAGGAGTTACCACCCAGATTGCTAGTCTATATCGGAATGTCTATGGGATTTCACAAATGGACATTCCTATAGCGGTGGATCATTTCAGTGACGTCTTTCCAGAGGAAATTTGATCTTTATCTTCAAAGCATGAGGTAGAATTTTTTTAGCTTGTTCCAGAAGTGGCACCGGTGTCCATTCCTTCTTATAGGGTGGCTACACCAGAGTTATAGGAGCTCAAGAATCAATTGGAGGAGTTACCAGAAAAGGGTTTCATCCGACATAGTACTTCTCCATGGGGTTCTTTTGTCTGGTTTTCGATGAAGGAAGATGGTACCCTTAGTCTTTTTGTGGATTATCAGAAGTTGAACGAGTTCATGGTCAAGAACCGGTGTCCCTTACCGAGGATTGATGATAACATTGATCTGCTTCGAGGATCCTGGGTATTCTCAAAAATTGACTTGAGTTCCGGTTATCATCAATTATGTGTTAGATCATCTGATATATAGCATACAGCTTTCCAGAGTAGGTATGGTCTATATGAGTTTTTGGTTACACAATTCAGTCTCATGAACACACCTAAAGTCTTTGTGGCACTGATGAACCGAGTGTTCCATCCATACTTGGATTCATTCGGGGTGGTCTTCATGGACGATATCCTGATATATTCTAACACTCGACATGACCATGGTACCCATGTTGAGAGCGTTTTGAGTACACTGAGAGAGCATCAGTTATATTCTATGCTCTCAAATTTCCACTTTTGGATGGATGATATTCACATCTATGGTCATGTTATCTCAGAGTCAGTAGTATCAGTTGACCCAGAAAAAATAAGAGTAGTAGTTTCCTAGAAGCAGTCAAAGAACTTCTATGAGGTACATAGTTTTCAAAGCCTGGCTAGTTAATATTGACATTTCATACAGGACATTTCATGCTTTGAAGCACCACAAACGGATTTGAATAAGAATGGTGCAAGGTTATCGTTTTCATATTCATGGGGGTTAGACTTTTAAGAGATGAAAGGGAGATTGAATTCAGCACCAATAATTTTCTTTCCAGAGCTAGGAAAGAGCTATACTATTTACTGTGATGCTTCAGGTGTTGGGCTAGGAGCAATTCTTATGCCGGGGGAAGGAGTCGTCACGTACAAGTCTCAGTATTTTAGGCCGCACAAGAGAAATTACCCAATTTACAATCTTGAGTTGGCAACAAGTTTTTCATGACTTATGCTGTTGGAGACATTATCTTCAGGGAGATCATTTTGTGGTTTTTTCTGACCAAAAGAGTCCCAAGTAAATCTTCATTCAGCGTGATCTGAATTTGAGATAGTGGATGTGGGATGAGTACCTTCAGTCTTATGCCTTTGTGCGTGACTACACGCCTGAGAATGGAAATGTTGCGGCTGATGCACTAAGAAGGAGGACTCAGATACATGTAGTTTACGAGTCCAGTAGTGAGTGTTAGCTTATGGATCTTTTCTCTGAGATGCATTTGGCAGTGCATAACAGATAGCGGCCTATTTTTCTCTCTTCTGTATTTGTTACCTATACTCTGCCTGACCAAGTGCGAATATAGCATCAACCATATTCTGAAGGCCATGTCCTATGGGAAAGTGTTTCAGGATAGGACCCTTTTACAAGATGGACAATAGGCAAGGGTGAGATCTTGCGTTTCTAGGGGTGCGTATGGGTTCCAGCAGACATACACGAGTAGATGATGGGGGCATTAATTCCTCAATTTGGGTTGTTCATCCTAGTGTCACCTAGATGTATCGTGATCTATATAGACAGTATTGTTGGCCTAGTTTGACAAGAGAGGTTTCAGGTTTCTTCATGAAGTTTTCCACCTGTTAATATGTGAAGGAGGATCATCAACGACCAGCAGGGCTTTTTTAGTAGTAACCTATTCTTGATTGGAAGTTGAATGAAGTCGCGATGGATTTCGTGATAGGGTTATTGGGGTCTCTTCTAGGGAATGATGCAATATGGGTTGTCATTGATAGACTCACAAAGTATGCTCACTTATTTTTGATCAAGGAGACTTTCAGTGTGGATGAGCTCTGATAGTTGTACATCTGGGTGATTGTACATTTACATGTTGTTATAAACTCCAATGTTTTAGAAAGGGCTGCATATTTTACTTCGTGGGTCTCGCAGGGGTTTCAGAATGCTTTGGGTACAAAGGTACTTTCATGTACAACTTACCATCCTCTGACAGATTGTCAGTTCGAAGTACGATTCAGGTGCATGAGGACATTCTAGGCTCCTGCATTATGGATTTTTGAGGTTCATGGGAGATTCACTTACCTCTTTTGGAGTTTTCCTAAAATAATAGTTTTCAACATACTATTCAGATGGAATCTTATGAGGATTTGTACGGTAGGCCTCTTCGATCAACCTTATGTTGGATGGAGGCAAGAGAGGCACCTATGTTGGGACGTCATATTATTCAAGAGACCACAGAGAAGATAGAGTAGATTCATAAAAGGATGGATACTGCATAGCCTCGACAAAAATATTATGTTGATCAGTGGAGCCGACCTCGGGAGTTTGAGGTTGAGGATCAGTTTTTTCCAGTGTTTCACAATGAGTTTGGGGCACAGAATGATTAGATGATAGGGTAAGATTTCGCTGAGTTTCATCAGCCAATTTGAGGTGTTGGAGAGTGTTGGTACAGTTTCCTATCTGTTTTAGTTACCTCAGAGGTACCAAGTTATTCACGTTGTCTTCCAATTTTCTCATATTTGACGTTATTTCTAAGATCTGTCTAATATCTTCCAACCTGATGAGGATGATTTTGATGTGGATATATCATTTGAGAAGCATCCTATTCAGATGGTTGATAAATTTGGGAAAGTTCTCCTTGGACGGTCTGTTGCTCTGGTACAAGTGTTATGGCAGTACAGGAGAGTACAGGACGAGACATGGTAGAGGGAAGCTGATGTACGATCACAATGGCTAGAGATGTTCGGGGATTCATCTTTGACACCTCCTTGCTAGGGAAATTTGGGGATGAATTTCTTTAGAAGGGGATGTTTTTAAGTACATGGATCTTATTCTTAGTTATGTTATCATTTTTGGCCTATTTTGAGTAAAAAATGAAATTCCGGAAATTTTTTATGTACCAGCCATGTACATTATGAGTAGATGTTCTGTACTCGGTTGCCGCAGGAAGCCGTTTGCTGACCGTGTAATGTCCGCACACCCAGCCGTGTGGGGGGACCTGGAGACCGTTTAATGCAGAGAATGGAAACGCCAAGTACATTACATGTACTTCCGAAGAACATGCTCTGTATTTCTGTTTTTCATTAAACATACCGGGGTTGTTTCTAATCGCTAGAAAGGACTTCCTCTCAACCTAGTTCACCCGCGAGAACCAGTATGGCCATGATCTCCCTCTGAGGTCCCGACTATGAATGTGATCTCCAATTCGATCTTCATAGATTTCATTGTGATTCCATAGATATGTTCTTCCTTCTTCTAGGGCTTCATTATATGATTCCTTCTCCTTCTCACGTTATCCTCGACTGATCATTTTGAGTGTTTTGTTAGATCTTCTATGTTCTTTGGCGATTCAAGTCATAAGGTTAATGTATAGCGATCTCGAAACACTTACGTTGGGGTTTTGTTCCTTTTTATTGAATGTATTTGAGTTATATGTGCAAATTTGTTCAATACCCTTGAATGAGGTATTTTGTGTTTACTGTTTTATCCATCTTAATTCCCTTACATGATTGTTTCCTTGTGTAGAGGCTATTTTAATGTGACAACTGGGTCCCGGTGATAATAGATACACCCCACCATAACATGGTCATCATGTACTGGCCCCTAGGTACCACCAGTTTCCTCGCAGATATGTGGTCCCCACCCAAGGGTCCACCCACATTCCTGAACGGTTAAGGGTGCTATTCTAGGAGTAGTGATCAGGATGGGTAACCTTCTAGGATGTTTCCTAGGGTGTGTGTGGTTGAGTAAAAATCACACTGGAAAGGACTTGTGTTGGCCTTTTGTGATTTTCATTAGCCAGATGACCCGTTCAGGAAAATTCTAATCCTCCTTTTTCCTCATACATAGAATTTGTCTTTCCATATCTGCTCAATGGTCAAGAGGAAATAATTTTTCTAAGAAAATATCATTAAACTCCATACATTCCATATTTGATAATTATTCATCCTTCTTTGTGTATTTAACTAATGACCACCATTGATCAACATCTCTCATGAGGCGGTAAACAAACATGAAAACTTTTTCCCTTTCGCTACTCCCTAGAGCAAGATATATTTTCTCTAAGGAACATATCCATTTTTAGCTAAAATTGGATTTGTATTATTGTTGATTGTTGGTGGTTTTTTACAAATGATGAAGTATATCATTAATCCTTCACGTTGTGGATCAAGGTCCTCCATACGGGTATGGATATTATTCATAACCTGTGTGAGTTGTCCCAGCATGGTTATAAGCTTATCAGCACTAGTTGTGCCACCAACACCACTCAAATTATCATGAGTAAGAGGGAAATCCATACATGGATTATGTGAATTGATATTGTTTCCATTAATTTTACTAGGCTCCATTTCTAAAATAATAGCATAATATATATTAGTTTATGAATCACTATTCGAAATTACAAAATTGTAAAACACTTAACATAAATTAAATAGTTTATGGATATAATCCATAATCAAATGTTTACATTGAGGAGGTATATACTCATAAATCCTTCATAATGGGTTGTATTGAAAATGTTAATTATCTTATGCATATCCTCCCGGAGTGTAGTAGCCCATAGTGTAACAAGTCCCGTTGTGGTGTACTAGGATACCCCGGGTCATGCCCGAAATTCATCTTTAGAGTTTCCACTCCTAGGTACCTCAGAGCCAGAGCCTCCTCTACCTACTAATATCTAGATAGGGAATCGTTTTTTAGAAAATTCATAAAATCTCTACATGATCAAAATTCAAGGATGTTCTTCAATACAAATATTCAATGTCAATATTTGGGTAATATTCTCTAATCAGGGTTTTTCTAATTCTACTTTCCAAGTATAATAGTAATACATCCTATGATACCAACTGCAACGCCTCGTCCCTAGTTACCCATAGTCGGTGAATTATTTCATAACATAGGAATTATCACAAGAGATCATTTATTAATGTACCAATTAGTTTATTAGACATGGAAGTAATAGATACATACATATGCTTTAAATTGCATCATGAAATAAAAACATCAACAAAATTTTGTCTCCATCGAACAGATTTATATACATATCCTATCCTAGCAGGTAAACCATAAAATACTTCTTCACATCCTAGAAAAAAATAAGACATAGAAAGAGGTGAGCTCAGATGCTCAGTAAGGATAACAATATAGATGAAATTTTCATAAATAAGCATAAAAAATTATGATAATTTATAAGACTGGAAAATAAGAATTTTAAACATGAAATTCAGCATAATATGGAAAATATAAATCAAATAATTACATTTACATATTCACATGCATATTCTACTAGTCGAATAATCACATGTAATATCAATAGTCATGTTCATAATGATGTAATGCATAATGTCGAACATCAAAACGACATTGTCAATGCCTCCTTCCAAGACTACAAAAAATGTTTTGTCAAGGCCTTATACGAAGATACTTGTTTTTATAATGTGACATATGGATGCAACCAGGAGTTATAGTAGGCTCCACCTGTCACTTACTATGTCCAATGCGTCAATCATATGAAAAGTTTCAAACATAACATAAACATTTTTATTGAAACTAGAATATGTAATGTTAATACCATAAACATAAACCATGAATGATTCAAAAATAACACATCCATTTTCAAACATGTCACCAAAAAATAAATAAATTATGGATGATTGTATCATAATAAATAAAATTCAAACTAGTGTAAGATCGCTCAAAGGATGTTGAAATAGATGAAATAAAAATTATTTGACAGAAATATATATTGCTTTATGAAATCATTTAAAAGTAATGTAATTATAAAAGATAAAATTTATATCAAAAATATTCTTATAATATTTCATGGAAAGCTTTGAAGAAGTTTTAACAGTGGAAAATAGATGTTCTCTTCGTATAGGTTAAAAAAACATTCTTTCATTACTTTTGAAAAAATGGTCATAAAGAACCTTATTTCGAAAACAATAGAATGACTCCATTATAAATATCTTATAAATATTTAAACAAGGTTATAAATAGCTTTCAAAAATTATATTCGAAATATTAAAAATGATTTGAAATACATTTTTATGAAACATGGATTTGGATGATAAAGAGGTCCCAGTAGATACGAACATATAAACAACCTCGGATAATAAAGAGATTGTTGAATTAACACATACCAGGAACTTTTCATTGATCGATGGTACATTAATATCCTATATAATATTTAAATAATTTTTATTAAATTATACAAGAACCACATACAAAAATATGATATCATATATAGTCTTCTAAATTTTCATTGTTAATAATATTTCAATTATATCATTGTATCGTGTGTTAACTGATTCATTTTTTATTATATATTTTGTTATGTGTGTCATGTTTGTTATTGATAAGATGGATTATATTCATATCAGCAATGATGTTAAGTTGGTAAAAATAAATTAAAATTATTCTTCAATGGTTATGATGTGGAATAAATCTCACTGCGTTCGTGGATACGGTAATCTGTACATACACACGAGAAACAATACCATTCTATTGATGGTTAAATTTTATGTAATTGGATTGTATATCATATATACATAATCCTTATCATGTTATATTTTTTTACATCAGTTATAATCATTATAATACCCATCCAAATAATGATGTTTTTGAATAACAAACTACATCACGACGTTTAGACGGCAAGCTGTACGTACGGACATATGTTTACTTGTCATTCATAGGATTGATAGAATAATGAATATGGTAGTACAATATTTATATCAAAATTAAAATATATAGAAGTTACTGAAGTTATTATTTTGGTATGGAATCAATAAGGATATAGGAAGTTGATGAAGAAGATAACATTGATTGAGTAGATGAAATTATTACATCTTCTTCGAGAGATACATTTTTATTTGATCAAAAGGGATCCATAGGTTGGATTTCAGATCAAAGTAAGTCCTCATGATATAAGGGAGTGTAGTTTGGAAGATTTCTAATCAAGGTTTTTCAGAGTCAGAAGGCCATGGAGGAATGATTTTGAGAGAATGGGCAGTAACTTTTTATAAGATATGTGAGGGTCACATTAGGAAATGCATGAAATATTAATTTTTTATACTGTCATAATAAGATTATTGTGGATAAAAAATAATTTATTACTACAATAAGGTGTATATGGGTAGAAAAACTCCCAATAAAAAGGTTTTATATAGGCTTAGGTCACTATATTAACCTTATTATTTATATTTAACTCTTCGTTATATAGTTTAACTTTTACCTCATATTCTAGTATTATTATCACAAATGGTTAATAATCATACTATAAAAACCCAAGGTAACCCCATGTGGTTCATTATTGATATATCTTACCTTTTGGATGTCCTTTTTCCAAACCATATATTTTTAGGAATATTATATCAATTCTTATATAGTAGTTGTTTTAAAAACATATTTATTTAAATTTTGACACTGTTTGGTATTTTGTTTTTGTGAAAGTCATAGAAACTTTATCACATTGAAGTGATTTATTTATTCATACCTAACATGTTATATTAACCAATGAAATTTGTGTAAATCATCAAAAGTCTCAATTTACATTTATTTGGATATTTATAATATCAATTATTTTAATCATTGACTAATAAGGTAATTACTGCATCATCATTGTGTCATTAATAAATTTTATTATATAATGTCTACAAATTATAAATAAAATACCATCATGTAGGATATTTTTTTCATTCTTATGAATATGTATAATCACATTTATTTTATTTGTAACCCTATATTAAAAATGGTTTAGTTATTAATCATTGAATTTAACTCTTTTAACTCTCCATGAAATAAAATAATATTAAATGTTCTAATCTAATTAAAGTGAACCAAAAGGATCACATTTTTTTCCAAAGGTTTATTTTCATCTAAATACACTTATCCATTATGATTATAACATACTTTAGGGTAATTATAATATCATTTTTACTATTAATTTCAATATTTTCTTTTAAACGTGTTAAATAAAAGTCCAACATTACTATTCACCAAAAATTATTTATATCTTAATAGAAACACATTTTACACAATAATGACAATCGTGTCTCTTGGATTTTTTAATTTCAACTCAAAAAAGTTGTAAAATTATGTGTTATGAAAATTTGAAAATGCTCTTAGAAGGTAGTTAAAAGATGGTAAAAAGTTCAATAAAATTTTATATATCTAATATTATTATAAAATTACATAAATGAATTACATTTAACATATATAGGTATTATGTATCTACTTTTACCCAATATAAATTTAATTAAATTAACTAATTATTTAAATATAATGTCATTTTTGATCAATAATATAGTGTTTTTCACTATTCATCAGAAAATAAATGTTTACAGAAAAATAAAAAATATTCTCCCTAAGCTAATTTTGATATTACGAATCCAATGAGGGACTATAGAGACCCTACTCTCTCTTTTACCAACCAATTTAGTAAAATCATTTTCACAATATAATCACTTCCACATCATGAAGTATCATAGTTATGGATGCATAGGGAGGGCACCTTTAGACCTTATTAATATTATTGTTCGATCATTTTGGAAGGTAAAAATGATCTTGTTACACTATATAAATTGATAAAAAATGTATAATCATAGAAAATGACTCTAGAATCCATAGGATCAGTAGTTATTGGCTTCCTTATCAAATAACCTCTTAGAATTACCATGATTTCTAAACAAGTATCAACATAAGGTCCCCTTATTGGTATTGTAGTAGGTTTAAAAATACTATATTCTCAAGAACCACCATGATAATCATCATGATTCCTCTTTCACATTGGGGAAAAAACATCCAATTTGAGAAAAAAATACTCTTAACAACCATAAGTTACCTTTGAGGTCCATTTTGGCCATCACAAATTTATAAGGATCATTAGAATACGAAGGAAGTAGAAAAATGAAATATTGATAATGGATATACGATCATAGTACAAACTAAAGCAATCAATTCTTAAACATTCCATTTGATTGTATCTTATATAAAAAATTTATAAGCTTAGCATAGCAGTTTTCATCGTCTTTCATAGTCCCATTAGACTATTAATGTTAGAAAAAACAATGGCCTTAACTAACAAAATCAAAAATGGATTGAACTATTTGGTGAAATAGTCATTGAATTTGATTCACTATAAGACTACATGTTTCTTAATTATCACAAATGTGCCCCACCCTCTCCTTTTAGGTCCTTTTAACACAAAGGTGGAAAACGTCACTATGACATCTTCAAATGTGTACAAGAACCCAAAAAAATGATCCATTATTCTAATCCAATGCTCATCAAATTGAATACTATTTTACCCTTCTAATGGTGCTGTATATTTTAATAATAAAACATTGAGAAAAATTATTAAGAGTGTCTCTATGAGGTTCCACAAATGGAGAGTAAATGGGGACTAGAGGGGGTGCTTGTCCCAAATCATGGATGTGTTCACAATCACCTAAACCATTAATGGGAAAATTAGGTGATTCGACCATTGAGGATATGCAATAGATTCCTCCTGGATATGATTCAGACATCTTCATGTAGACATAATTCTACACCAAATTCGAAGAAAACAATGAAGGCATCACATAACAAATAGAAATAGTAAATAATGTAAATTAATACCAATAGATAGAGAACAATATTTTAATTTCCACTTATGAAAATCCAAAATAGTGAAAATATTAGAACTAATCCTAAATATATATTTCCCATGACACACATGTCGACTTGGGGCTTCTTGTAGTGAGACCTGGAAAGGAACAAAATCCCAACTACCTTCTATGTACAAACAATATTTCATAAATCCATGCTATAATATTTATAATATTCTCAATATTAACCTATATTTAAAAATAATTATCACAAACAAGCTTTGCGTACCCTGGTAATCACAAAACTGAGATGGCATTAACATGGATTGAAGAGATTTCCCATTCCCCATGGGACGAAAACATCCTCACGGAATCATTCAAATTGAATGTGTGATAGATTTTTTTCCCAAATATCATAGAAGAATATAACTAGGATAGTTTTCCTCAAAAGGTCTAAATGAATGTATGGACTAGAACTCAAAAGTGCTGAAAATCCCATAATAGTACATCAAAAGTACATGAATACAGGTAAGCTGCCCAATTATAGAATAGAACACAAATCACCATGTCCACAGATCAACAGAATCAACCACATCTGAGGGATTATTTACCAATTATTGAAAATAAAAATCTATAATCTACAAATGTAACACCCCTTGATTCCATGGTATGCTTCCCATTGAATAATACAATATCTTTTGTTGTACGCATCTCCGAGGTCTAGCAAACCCCGACTAATCAAACTAGTTGATTAAAAAGTAGTTATGAATATTAATAACCATTTTTTAAAATATAATAAATTTTATTTTCCCAAATGGACTTTGTTTTTGGATTCATAATATCGAAATTATATTTGGGTGAATTTTCGGTATTTTTATGAAAACACTCAATTTTTTATGAATAGTGAAAAACATTGCGTTATTATTTAAAAACAACATTTTATTTAAATAATTATTTTTAAATTATATTTATTTAAATGTAAAAATAGATACATAATACCTATATTATTCCAATGTAACTAATTGGAGTAATTTAACAATAATATTATATATATGTATAATTTGGTTGAACTTTTTAACTTCTTTTGCCCACCTTCTAGGAAAATTTGTAAATTTGAATAAAATGAAAATTTAAAGATTATGTGAGTTGAATTAAAAAATAAAATAGACATGGTTTTCATTAGAAAGAAAAATGGTGTACAATTGGATAAAAATAAATGTTGGTGAATAGTTGTAAAGTCTCGGTTCCAAAAACCGCCTAGAGATGTCCTGTACCAGGTTGGTCAAATTGCCGTGGTGTAGGCCATACGTTTGTAGTAGATTAGACCTAGTAAGAAAAGAAACCCAGACCATCTACCATTCGATGTACAATCCTAGTTGCCTTACTTTTATCTTTTTATCTTTTCGATACCGGGACATCCCATAGCATTATATCTGTTGCGGTTATGGAGATCCTTGATCTTTGCATCTTTTCATTGGTTGATATCATGAAGCTAGACACTCTATTGGGGAATATAACAGCACATGTGCGTCATTGTAAGGAGTGACCCTTATAGGTAAGTGGGTTTCACTTCTTATGGGACCTCTATGTTATAAAGATGACGAGATTTGATGTCAACCTTGGAATGGACTACTTAGTTGCTTCCAGTCAGTCTATGACTATTATTGTCGTAGGGTGATTTTCACTTCCCTAGAGGTGGATCGATTCTTCATAAGGGAAAATGTGATGTCTAGGCGAGAAGAGCGGGACCCTAGAATCATGGGTTGGGAGAAGTTATAGCCCATATTTCTTGTCTATATCTTAATGACCATAAGACTTCAATGAGGGACTTTTCTGCTGTGGTGGATCATTTTAGGGAGGTCTTTCCAGAGGTCTTATCAGGTTTACCCCCAGAGAGTGTGGTAGACTTATTTATTTAGATTTTGAAAGGAGTGGCACCAGTTTCCATTCCACCTTATATGATGGATACACAGGAGTTTCAAGGGCTCAAGAAGCAGTTGGAGGAGTAGCAAGTAAAAGGTTTCATCTGACCCAGTACTTCTCTATGGGGTTCGCCTGTCTTGTTTTCGAAAAAGGGAGAAGGTACCCTCGGGCATTGTGTGGATTATGGGAAGCTGAACCATTTGATGGTCAAGAATAGATATCTATTTCATAGGATTGATGATCTCTTTGATCATCTTAGAGGATCCTGGGTATTCTTGATGATTGACTTCAGATCCAGTTATCATCAGTTGCGCATTAGACTATCTAATATACCTCTTGCAAATTTCTAGAGTAGGTATGGTCTATACGAGTATGAGGTTATAAAGTTTGGTCTCACGAATGTGCCTGGAGTTTTCCTTGAACTAATGTATTGAATGTTCCATCCACAATTGGATTCTTTTGTGGTGGTCTTCATAGAAATTATATTGGTGTACTCTCACACTCCACATGACCATGCTGCCCATCATGAGATCATTATGTGTTCTATGAGAGTGCATATGTTATATGATATGATCATAAAATGCTACTTTTTGATGGACGATATTCACTTCTTGGGTCATGTTATCTTAGAGTTAGTAGTAATAGTCGACCTATAGAAAATGAGATCAGTAGTTTCCTGATAGCAGCTGAAGAACGTCTTTGAGGTACGAATTTTCCAAGGGCTGGATGATTGCTGCAGTCTTTTCATATAGTAATTTTCACTCATAGAAGCAGCACAGACATGTTTGACCAATAAGGGTGCTACATCCACGTGGTCAGAGTATTGTGAGTTAGCCTTTCAGGAGTGGAAAGGGAGATTGACTTGAGCACCGATACTAGTCCTTCCTAGGATAGAAAAGAGCTATACTATTTTCTGTGATGCTTCAGGTATCGGGATAGGATATGTTCTTATGAAGGGGGAAGGATTCGTCACGTACGCATCTAAGAATTTCAGGCCACGCGAGAGAAATTAACGGATAGATGATCTCGAGTTGGCACATTTTTTCATTCCTTACACTGTTGGAGACATTATCTTTTGAGAGATCATTTTGTGGTATTCACTGACCATAGGAGTCTCAACTATATCTTCACACAATGTGATCTGAATTTTAGATAGTGGAGGTGGGATGAGAACCTTCAGTATTTTGACATCGAGATTATCTACACGCCTGGGAAAGGTAATGCTGTCATTGATGCACTAAACATGAGGACAATGATACTAAAAGTTTATGAGGGCAATAGTGAGTGGCATATTATGGATCAGTTCTCTGAGAAGCATTTGGAGGTGCACAGTATACATGGGAAGACATTTATGTCTTCTGTAGCTGTTACCTCTAATCTACATGATCGAGTGAGAATGATGCAACTATCAAATTCTGAAGTCTTATTCTTAAGAGCATGTGTGTCAGGAGAGGACCCTATTCCTGGATAGACCATAGGAGAGGACAAAATCTTTCATTTCGAGGGGCGTGTATGGGTTATAGGATACATACGTGAGATTATGATGCTGCAATTTCATTCCTCAGTTTGGGTGGTTCATCCTGGTGTCACCAAGATGTATTTTGATCTACGCCATTAGTATTGGTGGCCTAGTATGAAATGAGAGGTTTCTGATTTCATTATGAAGTGGTCCTCCTAAAAGCAGGTGAAGGTGGAGAATCAATGACCAGGAGGGATTTTGCAGTAGTTACCCATTCTCAAATGGATGTGTAATGATGTCATGATGGATTTTGTGTTAGGGTTTCCAAGGATGCCTCAAGGGAACGACGTAGTAATGGTTGTCATTGACAACATCACAATGGTTTATCACTTCTTGCCGATCAAGGAGACCTTTAGTGTTGATGATATTGGACGGTATTACATCCAATATATTGTTCATTTAAATGGAGTTCCACACTATACTGTTTCAGATAGGGACGCCCATTTTACTTCTTGAGTCTGGCGGGGCCTTTAGAAGAGTTTGGTTACATTGGTACATTGGAGTAACGCATACCATCCCCAGATAGATGGACAGTTCAAATGTATGATTTAGGTGTTTAAGGACAAGATACGAGCATGTATTCTAGATTTTGGAGGTTATTGGGGGAAGCACATACTTATTGTGAAGTTTTCATAGAATAATATTTTTCAATCAACTATTCAGATGGCACCTTATGAGGCTTTGTACGATAGGCCATGCTGATCACCCTTATGTTGGAAAGAGGTAGGAGAGGCAGCTATGATGGGACCTCGTCTTGTTCAGGAGACCATATAGTACATGGAGTTAATTCATTTGATGATGGAAACCATAAAATCTATCTAGATATATTATGATGATCAGAAGAGATGACCTTTGAAGTTTGAGTTCGGGGATCAGGTTTTCCTATGTGTCACACCGAGGTTGGGGCACAGAAGAATGAGAAGATCGGGTAAGATTTCATTGAGTTACATTGGGTTGTTTGAGGTGGTGGAAAAATATGGACTGGTTGCCTATAGGTTTTAGTTACCTCAGAGGTACCATACTATGCACGATATCTTCCACGTTTCTCATATTTGACGTTACTTCTCAGACATTCCTTATATATTCCAACCTTAGGAGGTTGAGTTGGAAGTGGATTCATCTTTTGGCGATCATCCTATTAAGATTGTTGATCGATGTGTGAAGGTTCTCCATGGTCGATCTGTTCCTCTGGTATGAGTGTTATGGCCACACGAGCGAGTACATGACACGACATAGATAAGGGAAGCTAATGTACGATCACAGTGTCCGGAGTAGTTTGAGGTTTCTTCTTATACGCCACCATCCTAGGGGAATTAAGGGACAAATTTCATTAATTATGGATTTTTGTATGAACCTAGATCATCTTCTCATGTATGTTTTCCTTTTCGGATCAATTTTGAGAAAAAGAGGAATTTCTGGAAATTTTTTAAGTACACGTTGTGTGCTTAATGTGTACACGTTGTGTACTACGTTTCTGCAAGAAGCCATGTGATGGCTGTGTAATGGCCGCACACATGGCCATTTGGGAGTGACTTGAAGACTGCCTAGATTAGAGTACAGAAAAATAAAGTACAAACCATGTACATCCTAAGTACACACCATGTAATAATTTATTCATTAAACGTACTGAGGTCACATCTAAACACCAGAAAGGTCTTCTTCTCAACCTTGATTGCCCGAGAGAACCCGTATAACCACAATCTTCCTCTAAGCCCTGACCAAGTTTCCGATCTCCGATTCGAATGATGTCGATTGCATTGGGATCACCCCTAGTAATCTCTTCCTTCTTCTATGTATTCTTTTCATGATTCCTCTTTCTCAAGTTATCCTTGATTGAACTTGTTGATAGTTTTTTTAGATCTATCGTGTTCCTGGGTGATTCAAGGATTGAGGTTCATGTAAAGGAATTTCACAACAATGAGGTAGGTGTTTTGTGCCTTTCTGTTTAATGTCTTTGAGTTTTATTTGCAAATTTTTTCAATACCCTTGAACGGTTTATTGCATGTTAACTATTTTAGCCCTCTCAATTGTGTTCCATGCTTGTGTGATTATGTAGAGGCTATTGGAATATGACAACTAGGTCCTACTGATAGAACAGAAACCCCACCTTTACATGGTCTATGGGTCCTAGCCTACCAGGTACCACCAGTTTCCCCACAAACACATGGTCCCCACCCAAGGGTCCACTAACATGCCTGAACGGGTCATCTGACTAATGACAATCCCCACAGGCCAATACAAGTTCTCTCCAATGTGACTTTTCCTCACTCACACACACCCTATGAAACATCCAAGAAGTTTACCCATCCCTATCAATACTCCATACCAAGCATGCTTAGCTGTGGAGTTCTAATTAGACATGCTATCGAAATGGATGGTGCACCTTGTTCACAATATTTGTATCATTTATTCATTCAGCCCTTTATCATTTTGGGATGTTACCATCAATTAACGTCCCGGTTCCAATAGTCGCCCAGAGATGCCGCATAACCGGTTGGTCACATGGACTGAAGAAAATTTCCCTGAACGCCAGAGGGTGCTGACTAGCGGCGAGGTCCTTGGGTGTGATAGTAGAGAAACTTTTCCCTAATTGGTAGAGAACCCACTGGAGATAATAAATACATTTGGAATAGTGTAAATGTAACACCCCAAAATGATAAAGGGTTAAATGACTAAATGATATGACTCATGTCAACAAGGTGCACCTTCCTTTTCGAGAGCATGTCTGATTCGAACTCCACAAATAAGTGAGTATGGCATGAATTAGTGGTCATGATGGGTGACCTTTTGGGAAGTATCCAAGGGTGTGCGTGACTGAGGACAAAGCACACTCAAAAGGACTTTTTTTGGCATGTGGGGATTTTCATTAGTGAGATGATCCGTTCAGGCCTGTGTGTGGACCCTTTGGTGGGGGCCACGTGTCTGCGTGTCTACTGGTGGTACCATGAGGGCCCGAACCCGATGAGCATGTTATGGTGGGGTGTTTGTGATGTCACCAGGATCTAGTTGGCACATTAAGTGTTTGAGTAGGAACCCAGCCTTAGGTGCATTGCACTTCCTCAATTGAGTTTTGGGGACCACAATGAGGACATTGTGCTCTAAAGGCGGGATGATTGTAACACCCAAAAATGATAAAGTGTTAAATGGATAAATGTTATGACTCATGTCAACAAGGTGAACCATCCTTTTCCGGAGCTGGTCTGATTTGAACTCCACAGTTAAGCATGATTGTCCTGGAGTAGTTATCAGGATCGGTGCCTTTCTGGGATGTTTCCCAGGGTGTGTGTTAGTGTAGACAAAGAAACATTGAAATGACTTGTGTTGGCCTGTGGGGATTTTCATTAGTCTCATTGACCCATTTAGGCATGTGGGCGGACCCTTGGATGGGGAAGACATGTCTGTGGGGCAACTGGTGGTACCTGGTGGGCCAGGACCCACTGACCATGTTAAGGTGGGGTGTATGTGATGTTACCTGGACCCAGTGGTCACATTGAAATATCCCTTACCCAAGAACACAATACTAGCAGGAAATTAAGAGAGCTAAAACAGTGAACATGAAATACAATGTTCAAAGGAATTGAAGTAATTTGAATATATAAGTCAAATAAATTCAACAAAAAGGAACAAAACCCATACCTCAGTGTTGCGAGATCGCAATACATGAACATGAATCCATGAATAACCCAATAACATGATAGATAAGCAAAAAACAATCAAAAAGTTCAACCGAGTATAACATGAGAAGGAGGAGGAATCATAAAAAAAGCCCTAGAAGATGGAAGATATTATCGAATCGATCCCAATTTAATCAACGACGGTTGAATCAGATATCAGATGCTTGGTCGGGGGCTTGGAGGGAGATCGTGGCCGTACGGGTTCTCTCGGGCGAACTAGGTCAATACGTAGGCCTTTATGAAGATTAGATGTGACCCCAATATCTTTAATGTAAAAAATAAATACATGACATATTATTTGTAAATACAGGGCGTGTACATTTCATTTCCATACTCTACTTTAGGTGGTGTCCAGGTCACCCCCACATGGTCGGGTGTTCGACCATTACAGGGCCAGCACCCTGCATTATGCAGCAACCGAGTACACAGTGTGTACTCATAATGTAAACGGCATGTTCTTAATAAATTTTCATAAATTCCACTTTTTTAAAAAAAATGACCAGAAAAGGAAATTTTTTTGAGAAGATGATCCAGGTTCTTAAAATAGTAACTTTTGAAATTTATTTAACATTGTTAAAAGTAAATCAGGTAATTATAGTTAATAATAATATTATAATTACACCAACAGTATCCTAATTCAATTAAATATGTTTTTTTTCGACACGAATAAACCCTAGGACAAAAATACGATCACTATTTATCCATTTGGGTTAGATTACGACATTTATTATGTTTTATTTAATGAAAAGTTAAAAAATTTTAAATACCAATTTTAATAACTAAATCGTATTAATATTTAGTTATAAATAAGATAAATTCTACTATAAATATTAATTAATATTATAAAAATATTTCCTATATCATTGTATTTCATTAATAATTTTTAGACATTGAATAATTAAATTTATTTATAAGACAAAGATGATGTAGTAATTACCATATTAATGAAGGATTACAATAATTGAAACTATAAATAATAAAATATATATAAATTGAAATTTTTATGCCATCCTCTACTTTTATACGTGAATATGACATTTCAGGGTTGGTTCAATGTATTTTTTTAACAAAAAATGTTTTATTAAATTTCACTAAAACCAAATACTAAATGGTGTCAGAATTGAGATAAATGAGTTTTTAAAACAAATATTGGTTTACTAGATGATATAATAGTCCTAAAAATCAATTATCTGACAAAATGACATATATAATGTTCTATATGTACTTATTGAACTACGTGAGGTTTTTTCATTTTATAGTAACTATATAAACAATGTAGTATTGAAATACATGAAGTCATTGTAAAAGGTAAACTATTTTACTAAGTGTTAAATCTAAATGTTAAGGTTAATATGGTGAACTAAACTTTTCTAAAACTAATTGTATGAGAGTATTTTGACCAATACCCACATTATACTTGATATAAATCTTTTTTTCTATTATAAACTGAATATAATTTTATAATAACTAATACTTCAATATTTTCCAAAAGTTCCCTACAATTCTCTTAAAAAATGTTAAATATCCTTTTCTTAACATCCCACCACCAATGCCAATTGGATCTACAAAAACATGCTCAAATCTCCTCCAAAATACACTAAATTAATACTACAGTCCTTAAATTTATAATAATGGCGACCTAGGGATCCCTTTTATTCATATCAGTAGGATGCACCCGAAAAAGTTGTAATTAATTCATCGTCTGTTTAAAAGTTCTTTTCTTCTTATACTTGTTCATTAATTTTTTTCCATAATAAAATAAAAATTCCAGAACCTTATACTAACTATTATGTTATTAAAAATATATAAAAACTATATTCATTATTCAATCCATCCTTGGAATTAAAATGTCACCAAACGTGCATACGTACGACTTACTATTTCCACATCGTGGTGTAGTTTGTTATCCAACACCTCATTAGCTGGATAGGTATGATAATGAGTATAATTGATGTAAATAGAAAATATAAAATTTTAATGATTTTGTATATATAATATTCCATCAAATTACATTCTATTTCACTATTAATATAATTATATTTCATCTCGTGCATACGTGCGGCTTTCCGTCTCCACAATGAGATGAGAATTCATTCCCCATTATAACCATTCAAGAATATTTCCATTTGATGATTAAAAAACTATTTATAAGATAATAATATAATTCAAGATATGAATAAAATACATCCTAGCCATCACAATCATGACTTAGATAACAAAACATATAAAGGAAAATGTATCAGTTAACACCAGAAACTATGATAATACAAAAATATAATTTACCAATAGATATTAGAGGATCATATACGATATCATATTTATGTTTTGGTTATTTTTTAATTTAATAACTATTCATTAACCATTATAAAAGAGGTTAATGTACATTTGTTTGTGGAAAAGTAAAAGGTAATGGTAACATTTACAATCTCTATATTATCCAATGTTGTTGATACGTAAGTATCTACTGGGACATCTTTATTGTCCACATCCATGATTCTTAAAAATGTATGTGAAATAATTTTTACTAGTTCCTAGACTATAGGTTAAATTAATTTATACCATTTTTAAAATTTTTTTAAAATATTTTGAACTGAATATTTATGTCTTTTTCCAAACAAGGTACTTTATGAAATTTTCAAAAAATTAATGAAATAATGTTTTCTAACATATACGTCGGGTGTAGGTATTTTTCGACATTAAAACACCATTGAAGCATCCCTTACAAGATGATAATAAATTTTTTAAAATAAGTTATTTATTGTACAATTATGTTACTTATAAATAATTTTAAATTAGAAAGAGAAATTTCTCTCAAATAGTTATTGGATTTATTTCATATGTGTCAACATCTATAGTTCGATTTCATGTTTAGTTGAAGTTGATTTATTATGATAAAGTACGCCATATTATGTGGATGGTTTTATGATATGTTTGATGGTGGTTGTTCTATTTCTTATGACATTCATGGGTTATGGTTATAGTATTAACATTTCCAATGCTAGTTTAATACAAATGATTATATTATATTTCACGATTATTATATAAGGAATGCATTGGACGTAGTAAGTCATGGGTGAGGCCTGCTATAACCCTTGATGCATCGGTTGGTCTCATGAGTCTAACCAGTGCCTTTACACAAGGCCTTGATAATATTTTTTATTTTTAGTCACTTAATGATGCCTTGAATATGTAGTTATGATGTTAGAAATTATACATTCCACCATCATGAGATTAGCTATTGATATTACATGTGATTATTCAACTAGTAGAATATCCATGTAAATATGTAAATGAAATTATATGATCTAGCATTTCCATATTATGCTGAAGTTTATGCTTTAAAGGATTGTGTTTTTATCTTATACATTTCCATAAATATTAATTCGTCTTTATGATAGTTTCCACTATATTTTTATATTTACAAAGCATTTGAGCTCAGCACTTTGTTAAATAAAATTTTTCATAGGATGAGAAAGAGTATATAATAATTCACCTTTAAGGATAGTAAAATGGATATGAGTATGTTAAAACGAGACAAAATGTTGATTTTTTCATTTCATAATGTAATATAAAACTTATGTATGTTTCTAGTACTTCCAAGAATACTAATCCGGTCATCCTTTTAGGACATGATCTCTTGTGACCATGCCAATGTTAGGTAACATTGCACTAACTCCGAGTAACTAGGGTTAGGGAATTATAGTTGGTATCAGAGGATGTTTATTACAAACCATGGAAAATAGATTTATGAAAACTCAGATTAGATAACATTACCAGAATAACATCATTGAGGATAAGTATATTAGCACATCCAAAAAAAAATTTAATGTAGATATTATGTGGGTTATCAATGAAATACATCTATTTATGTATACTACTAGTGGACATTGTTCTAGTAAAGATGTACCTAGGAGTGAAAACTCCAACAATGAGTTTCATGCATCACTTTGGGTATCATGGTACATGACAACATGATGTATTGAGTACATGGTTTGACATTCCTTGGAAATATGCTTTGGATAATTCATATTGTCCTTAAAAACATTATGAAAGATTTATGAGTAAATACTTCCCCAAGGAAAGCATTTTTCTATCATTATGGATGATATTCATATACTATCAAATAAATGTTAATTGTTTTATGAGTTTGGAATTATGAAATCTTATTCATAAAATAATCTAGTGTATGACATTCTTTAGAAATGGTTCAGAGTGGATGGATTGGAAACCATATCAAAGTATATAAACAATCTATGGATTTAGATTAGAAACTATATCAATGTACATATACCATGTTGGGATTTCCCTCCAATTCACGATAATTATTATGGAGCTGGTGATTCCACTGGTGTTGAATAGCTTATAACAATACTGGGATAACTCAATCATATTATGAATAATAACCTTTCCCATGTGGAGCATCCTGACCCACAATATAGAGGATCAATGTTAAAACACATCATTAGGATACCACCCAAAACATTCAATGGGACAAAAAATCTATTTGTAGATGAGAAAAGGATATGTTCCTTAGAAAAAAAATATTTCATTCTCTAGGGAGTAGAGAAAGATAAATATATTTCATGGAATTTTATCACCTCTCAGATGATACAGACCAATGGTGTTCATTACTACAAAACATAAAGGAGAATGAAAAGTATAAAATATGGAATAGAGGGAGTTTAAATGAATTTTATTAGAAAAACTCATTCCTCATGAACATTGAGTGGATATTGAAAATTCAATTGTGGTGTCCGGGGAAAAAGGAGATGAGATTATCAAAAAGTATAAGCCTAACATTACAAGGATAGAAAGGCTTGTTGCAGATTATATATGTATCCCAATAAGTTAGATATATGTATTATTTTATGGGTTAAATCCATTTTTCTAATTATCCTTATTCTTAGAATCCTTCTTATTGTGTGACGATATAGATACATGTTCTATCTAGATTGGAATGTAATTCTATATGTCTTATGACTTTAAAGTGAAGCAAGTGTTTAAGAGATCTTATAAACACTATGGAAAAGCGAATAACTTGATGATTGTAAAATTTGACATTCAATCCTGTTGTAAATGTGGGAAGAAACTCCATATTATATGCCTAAATTGTATGAGAGTTTGTTACAAGTGTGGAGAAAAACTCCACGAATCACGTGATTACAAGGGG
Source organism: Viscum album (assembly GCA_963277665.1). Taxonomy (NCBI): domain Eukaryota; kingdom Viridiplantae; phylum Streptophyta; class Magnoliopsida; order Santalales; family Viscaceae; genus Viscum; species Viscum album. Next base: position 397,298,176 of record OY728161.1, read on the forward strand.
AAAAAGTGGTTGTCGATGTTCAATTATACAACTGTAATGAAATAGTGAATTAAGAAAATTAATTTACTAATCATCAAAGAAACGTTCCATAGAAAAGTAAAATGGAGAATGTCCAAACATATGTGATCACAACTGTTGAGGTTGATGTTCCTAATGACAACGTGTATGTACTTTAATTGTATCCTCAAAATTATCCAATGCTTTATTTTACATGGTATAAATGCATTATACCATTTATTTCTTTTGTTTCATGAAATTTAGATACATCCAATTTGACTTAACATAGGATTTTTAGTCAAAAATCCCAAGGGAAGTCTCTTAGAAAAAAACATATTATCAATAATTTACTGTTATGGCATATAAGTGTTCTTTATCTACTGATATTATTGTTATACCCATGATAAAAGTTGATATAATATTCGATATGTATTGGAATTCATACCATGATGTGAAAAGAAACTTAAGAAGGTGGTTACAATTTTTGACGAATATATGGAATCCCTTATCCTTAGAGAATAAAAATCACCATCTGATTCTCAACGAGATCCTCCCTCTATAGATCTACTAAATTCAATTTCTTGGGAGGAAGGGAGTGAAAAAACTATTGGTGAATAATTTAATGTTCAATAATAGGATGTATCTATTGTGTAAGAATATTTAGACATGATTCCAGATGATTTTCTTGGACATCATCCAGAATGAGAAATTGATTTTTCCATTTACTTAATTCGAAGTTCAATGCCCATTTAAAAATAATCTAAATGAATGGCCACTATACAATTAGAGGAAATATAGAAACAACTAGAAGAATTGTGTTATAAAGGATTAATATTCCCATGTTTTTCTACATTGGGATCCCCATTTATTTTTGTTAAGAATAAAGGTGGATCTATGAGGTTAAGTATTTAGTTTAGGCAGATCAATGCTATAGCAATAAAGAACAAGTATCCCCTACATCTCATTGATGATTTTTTTTATCCATATCATGAGGTCAATATTTTTTCAAGATTTACCATATAACTAGATATCATCAGTTGTGCGTGAAGATTGAAGACTTTCCAAAGACTATATTTCAAACTAGGTATGGGCATTATGAGTGTATATTAATGCCTTTTTGATTGACTAGGGAACCCAATATTTGCATGGATCTAAAGAATTGATTTCTCAAAGAGTACATTGATGACATGGAAATGGTATTTATTGATGATTTCATGGTATAATCCATAATCAATAATGATCATTAAAATACCTTGTGCACTATTATGGAAACTCTAAGAAGAAATGAACTATATAGAAGTTATAAAGTGTGAATTATGGATTCATGAGATTTCTTTTCGTGGTCATATGGTCTCTATAGAAGGAATATCTTTTGATCCTTCAATAAAAAGTTAAATCCACGAATTTGTAGCACCGATGAGTATAAATGAGGTACCCAGTTTTTTTGGTTTAGCAAGTTAATTTCGGCATTTTATCTTGAATTGTTTTTCGATTGGCTAACCCATTAACCAAGATAACATGTAAAGCATTTAAATTTTTTTTGGAAAGAATATTTTGAAGAATTAAAGAGAATATTAATCAATTACCCTATTTGAACTCTACCCTCAGTGAATGATGTGTTTGTTATTTTTGTGATGTTTCAATTAAACGAATTCATTGTGTCCTTATAAAGTTTTTTAGATTTATTGCTTATGCATTACCGTAGTAAAAAATTCATGAAAAAAACTATCATACTCGTGATCTTTAGTTACCAGGTGTAATCTGTTTTCTGATGTTATGGAGACATTATCTCTATGGTGAAAGATGTTAGATATATACTGATCAAAAAATGTTGGTCTGTATTAATCAAAGAAAGAACTCAACATGAGGCAACAGTGATGGCTTGAACAACTCAAGGATTAATATTGCACAGAACACTACCACCATGGAAGGAAAATAAGGTGGTAGATGATTTGAGAAGATATGATTTCATAGTTAGGAATAATATGAGGGTTTAATAGGATCATATGTTTATAAATCTAGTATATATGGATTTGGGAATAATCATGAAAGGTGGAAGATCAATATATTTTCAAATGGATGCCAAACCATCTATACTATAAAAGATTAAAAGTTATCAGACTGATGATGAAGAGTTTCAAAATAATATTAATGCAATGAGTGATGTGAAATTGATTGACTTATTATATGATGACGAAATTTTGATATTTGGAAAGAGGATTTGTGTTCCCAATATATCTGATCTAAAAAGAGAATTGTGGGATGATGCTCATTGCTCCCATTTCTCTATACACCATTGTGGAACCTAGAAGTTTAGATATTTTATAAAAAACAATCGTGGGAAAATAAGAAGAATGATTTTTTTATTATGTTTCAATTTGTATGGATGGTCAATAGGGGAAAGAAAGAAGTCAAAATGTTATAAGAATCATGAAACATCTCCCATACCTGAGTGGAAATGAGATGATATTACGATGGACATTGTCACGGGGCTACCAAAGGCTCATAGAAGAAATGATTCAATATCGATTAGTGTTGATTATCTTACCAACATGAAACATTTTATTTCTTTAACATAATATTTAACACTTCATCATTTAGAAATACAATATATTAATGATGTTGTAAGACATCATTGTGTGCCACCATCGATTGTTTCTGTTTATAATCCCCATTTTAAATCATGATTCTAGAAAAGTATTCAGAATTCCCTAGATACTGAACTTCGTTTGAGCACTGCCTACCATAATCAAACTAATTTACAATTATAATGGACTGTTAAAAACATATAAGATATGTTGAGATGTTTCCCCCATGACTTTCAAGGTATGTGGGATCAGTATTTACCTTTGGTAGAATTTTACTATAACAATAACTTCCATTAAAGTAATTAAATGGAACAATATGAAGAGTTTTATGGAAAGATAATTCACTCACCAACTTGTTTTGATGATTATGGTGAATGAAATCTCAGAGGTCCAGATCATGGAGAGGAAACAATAGAAACTATGATGATTTTCCAAACCCACATCAAAGATAGTCAAAATAGTCAAAATATTTATGTCGATAAACGAAAGAATGGTTTTGAATTTCATGAAGATTATCATGTTTCCTTGAAGGTATCTCCATGGAAAGGATGTTATTTGATTCAATAAGAAGGCTAAATTATTTCCCATGTACATGTGGAAATTCAAAATCCCAGAACTTATTAGAGTTTTAACTTACTGTTTGGAAATTCCTCCATGTCTCTCCACGGTTCATGGTGTTTTCCACGCATGACTATTGAGAAAATAGATGACTGACCCAATGCATGTACTCAAATATGATAAAATAGAGCTGAAAGTAGATTTATCTTATTTTGAAGAGCCTATCAAGATTCTTGATTCTATGTTCAAGTGTTGAGAAACCAGATAACTCGTCTGGTAAACATTATTCGGAGAAACCATAAAATGGAAGAGTTAACATGGGAACTTGAGGAACATATGATGAAGAACCACCTGAATGTTTTTATTAAGTAATATTCTATAAATTTTTAGGAAAATATTATTTGAAGGAGAGAATAAATTTACTCCCCAAGCATCTACAGTACACTTCTCTTTGAATAATACAATAGTTTTCATTTTTCGCAGCTTCGAGTTCTAGCAAACCACGACCAATCAAACTAGCCATTTAATAACTTGTTCGAAATAGTAATACCATCATTTTAGATTTTTTTAAAATTTTATTTTTCAAAATGGATATCATTTTTGAATTAAGAATATAAATATTTTCATAGTGTAATTTTTTGTTATTTTTCTTAAAAAATTAAATTCATCATTAAGAGAAAAAAACACTACGTTATTGACATAAACAAACTTTTTATTAAAATAATTATTTTTAAATTAAATTTATTTTAATGTAAAAATAGATACATAATACTAAAATTTGATCAATTTAATTTATTTGAGTCATTTTATAATGTTATTACATATGTATAATTTTATTGAACATTTTAACATCGTTTACCCTACTTCTAGGCACATTTTCCAATTTTCAGAAAACATAATTTTACAACTTCCGAGAATAAAATTTCAAAAATTAGATAGACAACTATTTTCATCCATATGAATAAATTGATTAAATAATATTTCAATAATTTTTGGTTAATGGTAACTTTTGAATTTTATTTACCACGATTAAAAGTAAATAGGGAAATTAAAGGTGAAATTAATATTATAATTACCCCAACACATGCCCTAATTATATTGGATAAGTGTTCCTTCGACCAAAATAATACATAGGGAAAAAATAAGATCCTTTTTTTGTTTTATATTGATTAGGACATTTAGTATATTTTATTAAAAGGGGAATTAAATGTGTTAATTTCAAATTTTAATAACTATACCCTTTTAAATATAGGGTTATAATGAAGATAAATTTGATGATAAATATTTATTATAATGGAAAAATTATTTTATGCATCATTGTATATTATTAATAATATTATGTCATTAAATAAATAAATTTCCTTAGAACTCAATGATGATGTTTTAATTACCTTATTAATTAAAGATTAAAATAATTGATATTATAAATATTAAAATTAATTTAAATTGAAACTTTTGATGCTAATTAACTACGTGAATATTAAATTATATGGTTGTCTCAAATTATTATTTCTAATGAATATTATTTTTATGAATTTCATAATAACCAAATACTAAATAGTGTCAAAATTTGCATAATTGAGTTTTTAAAACAAATACAATTTTATTAAATGATATAACAGTCTTAAAAATCAAAGATTGAGCCAAATGAATGAGATAATGTTATATATGTAATTAAAAAATTACGTGAGGTTCTGATGTCATTTTATATAATCTATATTAACCATTTAGTATAAAAATTCATGAATACATTGTAAAAGTTAAACTATTTGACTAAGAGTTAAATCTAAAAGATAATGTTAATATGGTAACGAAAACCTTTCTAAAACCTTTTGGTTGAAGGGATTTCATCACATCCCCATTTATCCTATAAATAACTTCATTTGGATATATTATAAATCTTAAATAATTTTATAATTAATTAATATTTCAAACATTTCTTAAAGTTCCCATCACTTCTCTCATAAATGGGTACTTCCACTTCTCTTAAAATCACATCTCCAAAGACATTTGTCTCAGCCAAAACCTGCTCAAATATCCTCTCAACTACCCTAACGTAATTATTGTGTCTATACATTTATCATAAATCAATCCAAATGATTCATTTTGCTCAAATCGAAAGGATGAACCTGAAGAAGTGGTAATTATTCCAACACCTCTTTTAATGTTTTCTCTTCTTCTACTTCCTGATTATTTGAAAATTTTAAACTAAAATAATTACTCTAGTACATTATACATTATCATATGTTTTTATAAATATGTTACAGTCATATAAATTATTATATCCAACCTATGAACGACAAATTCACCATACGTGCGTACATACGACTTATCGTCTTGATGTCATGGTGTAGCTTGTTATTCAACACTTAATTATTTGTATTGGTATAATAATGAGTATAATTGATTGTAATTAACAATATTACATGTAAATGATTATGTATATAAAATATACAATACAATTACATATGATTTCACCATTAGTATAATGATATTGTCGCATGTGCGTACTTACGACTTACCATCTCCATGATCTGAAGAGATGCCATTCCCCCAAAAAACCCATTCTAGAATTATTTTTATTTGATGATTTAAAAAATAATTTTTAAGAACATAATATCCTTACATTAATGAATCAAATACTTCCTATCCATAAAAATATGAATTACGTAACATAACATATAAATGATAATGAATCACGTAACACATGAAACGAGGATAATACTAAAATATTATTAACAAATCGATATTAGAGGATCAAATATGATATCATATTTATGAATGTGGTTCTCGTATTATTAAATAACAATTTTATAACCATTATATAAGGGGTTAACATACCATTGTCTAGGGTAAAATACAATGTAGGGGTAAATTTTACAATCTTTGTATTATTCGAGGTTGATTATACATAAGTATCTACTAGGACTCTTTATCAGCAACATCCATGTTTCTTAAACTTGTATTTCAAAAAATTAGTACTATTTCCTCGATAATGGGTTAATGTTATTTATACCCTTGATTTTGTTTTTATAAAAAAATTGAATGGAATCCTTCCTCCATTTTAAAACAATGTACCATATGATCTTTTCAAAAAATTATAGAAAGAATATTATATTACCTTATACGGCAGTTTCCACTATTTTTGACCATTAGTACACCTTAAATGTTACCCCTACAATCGTAAAATAAAATTAACAATATAAGTGATTTATTTCATAATTATGTGACTTTTAAATGATATCAATGTAGAGAGAGATATTTCTTTCAAATAGTTTTTTTATTGATTTAAACTGTGTCATCATGTATTGTGGGATTTTATGTTTAGTTGAAATTGGTTTATTATGAGGAAATACATCATATTTTATTGACAGTTTTATGATATTTTTGACTATGCATGTGTTATTTTTATGTAATTCATGGTTTATGGTCAAAGTATTAACATTTCGTATAATTTTTTAATATTATTTCTTTTGTTATTTTTACCCATTTCATATAATGAACGAATTGGATGTAGTAAGTGACGGGAAGGGCCCACTATATCCCCTCGATGCATCAATAGATCTCATGGGACAAACTAGTGTCCTATAACAAGGCCTTTATAATATTTTTATTTGTAGTCTTGGAATGAGGCATTGACTGTGTGGTTATGATGTACGACATTATGAATTCCATCATTATGAGTTTAGCTACTCATCTTATGTTTGATTATTCAACATGTATGATATCCACATGAATAAGTAACTGACATTATTTCATTTATTATTCACATATTATGCTGAAGGTTGTGTTTAAAAGTTGTGTGTTTTAGTTTTATCCATTTCCTTAAATATTTATTCTTACATATGATAGTTTTTGTATTATTATTATCCTTATTCATCATATGAACTCACCAATTTTTTATGTTTAATTTTTTCCAGGATTCAAATGAGTATATTATGATTAAAATGCATGAAGAGGCTAAGGGATATGAGTGTATTAAAAGGAGATACAAGTTTTATATTTAATTTCATACTATAATGTAAAACATATGTACATAACTAGTAATTAGAATCCAACTAAACTGATCAGCATTTCAGGATATGATCTCTTGTGATCATGCCAATGTAATGTAATAGTGCCCCAAATCTGGGTCACTAGGGTTAGGGCGTTAAAACATCCACTAGAAGTTACAAGTAGGATGTGAGCTACAAATCCTATTACGGTCTCACAATGGATTCCATAACTGATGAAAATATTAAATTATCCAAATAATTTTATTTTAATTTATAATAATCATGTTTTTCATTTAAAAATAATATTTCAATTAATTTATTATTTACACTTTAAATGTTGAAATATTATTTTTATTGGTTTTACATTTAAATATATTGAATATTTATATGTCATTCTAAATTTTATAAAATGGATTAAATAAACACTATTTAATTAATTATATAAATTATAAGGAATGTATAATCAATTTATAATAGTGGTATATATTCATTTGAAATACAAAAAAAGAGAAATATGGACATATTTTTAATAAAGTACAATAGATCCAGGCTATGGGGAATGAACACTCATGGTGACAATAAAATATGTTCATTGAACCATCTAGACTCTAGACGAATAAGAATAATCACAATTGCCTAAGGGATCTGAAGTGCTGCATTTATGTTTTGCATTTCTGTAAATTATAATTTTTCATCCTAATAACACACTAACTACCTATGTTTTCCATGATATCTATGAAAAATCAATGATGGAAACTATAATTCTGGAATCCATAAAATATATTTTTTATTTTTCCGCATTTCAAAATACCTACTTCTATTTATAAATATAACATGTGGTTTTACCCAAAAAAATAATTTTAACAATATTTAACTTAAAGGATCCAATAAAATCTATTTTATACAACATTAAAATATATTAATATGTAATCAATTCACAATTCACTTTCATAATTAAATTCAAACATTTAATTCTCACAAAATCCCATCAATTTCACAATAAAATCCCAATAAAATATAATTTTGTTTTTTTTCAGTATTTTCTACCAAATATAATTCCATAATTAAATTCAAAATTTTAATTGAATTAATTTACATAAACACAGAAAAAATCAATGTAAATGGGAGTTTTCTAATATAATGGAAACCCCCACATTAAAATCTCAATTCAATGGAATTTGTGTTTTTGATCAAACCAAGACCGAAAAATTAAATTAAAATTATGATATTAGATTTAATTAAATAAATGAATAAATATATTTGCGATTAAAATAAATATTAGTATATGAAACCATGACTGATTCAAGAATGAATTGACCTGGAAGGGTCCAAGCTCTACAAAAAAATATCGTAAAGGCTCTTTGGTCAAGAGAAAAGAAATATAAAAAGTAGAATTAGAAATTTGAGTTGAGAAATCAGGACCGAAATAACTATCGTGACGTTACCTGGCGTGTAACCAAATTACACATCATGTAATTGAAAATTAAAAATATCTCAAAAAAATGACCCCATTTTTTAAAAATAATAATAATATTATTTTAGAACATACTCATTTGTTAACAACATTACAATGTGTGTAAGTCCTCAAAAATATGTATAACTAATAAATATTTTTCATCACAATTATAGGTTTTCCAATAATTCTTTCTCAACCCTACCGAGATAATGATAAATTAAACTGACCATACTTATCGAAAAAAACCTAGGAAAATAATAAAGAGATGTTTCAATCACATTAATAGGATTACACATAGGATTTATCAAATTAATCCATCTAAAACTAATTTATATGATGAATGACGATTCTTTTAGTCATGTTAAAAAATACCAATGGTAATTTTTTCAGAAAAAACATCATCAATAAAAAATTATACAGGCAGTATCTATTCATAAAAGTAGTCTAACGTATGTAAGATTGTCTCAAACTCCACTGATTGTACCCTGACCATATTCAATTATAGTGAATATTTTGGAAACTCTTAGCTGGTCATAAAGATCACCAGTTTTCTGTAGGGTATAGTTCTTCATGAATATTTTAGATAACATGATTTCGTAATCTACATATAAGGCTCATGATCCATCATTCTTCATGAAAATATCATATGCAATCCCCATGGTGATGTTATATGCCTTATAATTCCCTTTTATTCTAAATCATCAAAATGCACATAAAACCTTTTAATCTCCACCAGTTCCATTTTATATGGTGGGATATAAATATGTTTGTCTCAATGATGGAATTAAATTGTGAAATAAATCTCACATTGTCATAGTAATAATATGAAATATATAATAAATTCATCCTTAATGTATCCCAGTAATTGATGAAATTTTTCATGATACGACTCAACATCGTATAACATATAGAATGATACTAGGTATATAATAAACTCAAATATAAAATGAATTAGTCTAACATGATAAACCTAATGATCCCATTCCTTATGATGGTTATAAAAATCCACTTATAATTATAATAATGTCACTCTAATTCGATAACAGTGGATATGATACTAGTACAGAGCTCACCAGTCAATATATCAAAAAAATGAATCAATTCATTTAAAATATAAAAAAAGTCATGTTTTATTTTTGATATACCAAATTAGGAGAAAATTATTACCACATAAGATACCCACTAATTACACTCATAGTAGTGTGTCAACTAACATAACTCTAAACTAAAAATCTATGTTAAAAAAACTTATATACAAGATGTATATGTTGAAAGAGTATAATAATATTATATTTAAAGGATCCTATGAATTAATAGATAATTATAAATTAAAATATCATAAGTGGAATTTCTTGCATCTAGAATGGTAAGTGTAGTGTGAATGGCATGTATTGGACTCGCCCTATTCTAAAAACACTTGTTAGAATCTATTGTATTGATCCATCTAGATGAAAATATCATTCAATCATCTAGTTTGACACATACCATTAAATAAACCTTATTATAGGTGTAACTCCAACCACATATCAACTATGATGATGTTGAGTCCTTCTCGGATTTTGATGAATTGAATGATCATCTACCCAAACTAAGATAATACGTTCAAAAATAAATATAGGTGGCCTAAAATTATTGAATAATGATACTACATAGGTTTTTAAATGAAATAATATCACTTTTGGATTTTACTTACAATCTTTAAAAAGTGAACCTAATAATATCAATGATAACATGGACACTACCACTAATTATCTTTCCAGAACTATTCATAAGTTATCACATTAAAAAACACTTATTTGAACTACTGGAAGTGCTACTGTACTTCACCTAAAAAACAAACTACCTACCCATAGGTTCTCTATCTAGTTCCCCTAAAAAATGAGTCTTTGATAAATGAAATCTAAGAACATGGTTTGGTAGATGGAACTTGTAAGAACACGGATCTTCGTTTCAGGTATGTTTTCCTCTTCTGGCCTTTTTTTGAGTAAAAGAAAAAAATCTGGAAATTTGCGAAGTACACGTGGTGTAATTTATAAGTACACACAGTGTACTTTAATGCAGTGCCAGGCCTTGTACTGGCCATGTCCAGGCCACACACACAGTGTGTATGGGAGATGTGGAGGCTGCTTAAAGCGGATTACGGAAAGGAAAAGTACATGTCGTGTACCCCAGAAGTACATGCCGTGAAGTATCTTTTTTTCATTAAACGGACCGAGGTCATGCCAAACCAATGAAAAAAACTTCTTCTACAGGTTCCTCATCCAAGTGCGACCCGTACGGCCACGAACATCCTTCGAACCCCCGAGCATCTATATGTTTTCTGAATTGACCATCGTCGATTGCATTGGTACTGCAATGGTGAGCTCTTCCTTCTTCTTGAGTTTCATTCCATGATTTTTCCTCTTTATCAAGATATCGTGGGTTGAATGTTTTGTGATTTTTAGTATATCTACACCTTTCTAAGGAGAATCAATCCTCATGGCTCTATTATTTTGATCTCCTAACTTCCAAGAAAGTGGTTTTTGCCTTACCATTCGATGTATTTTAGTTTTATGTTAAAATTCCAACTATACCCATGAACAAGGTGTTGCGAGTTTACCTTTTTGACCATGTTCTTTTTTCTGCCATGATTTTATGCTTTTGTAGAGGTTATTTGATCATGTATGAGGATATTTCCTACGCATGGATTTTTTGCCCATGCCTTTGTTATTGTTTCAAATTTTAGGTCTTGTTAGCCTTTGGCCGTTATACCTGTTTTCTATACCTTGTGATTGTTGGATGGAATGATTTTCTTGACCTAATTGTTTTGTTGCACACTGGTTAGCCAAATAGCTCTATAGTATTACATTCGCTTTATAGTAGTATTATACACTAACTGGAATGAGACGATGAGAACCTGGTGCTATAGTCTATAAGGGGCAGACCGATTAATCTTCCCAGAGAGTCATGGATTTTATAGACTATAGGAGGGTAGACTGAGTGATATTTCTCAATGAGTCTTGGACATCATAGACTATAGTCGATAGACTCTGTGAGCTTCTCAGAGAGTCTTGGATATTATATACTACAGGAGGGTAGATTGAATGATCTTCCTCATAGAGTCATTACTTTGTTTGAATTTCTTTAAAACCATTCATACTAGAGAAGGAACTGATTGACCGAGCTTCCTTAGAGAGTCTGTGATAGACCTGAGACTATAGGAGGAATTTAATGACCAAGCTTCCAAAGAGAGTTTCTAGACCTTAGGGCTATAAGAGGGTAAGACCAAATAATCTTCCTCAGAGAGTCCCTGACAACCCTAGACTATAAGGTGAATTGACTAAGAAATCTTCCCCAGAGAGTCTTATAATTTTATATGAGAAAACTAGATGGGTTTGGCTGAGTGCACTGCCTAGAGGGTTGTTGGTATTTCTTGGATAGGAATAGAGCGGTTGGCTGCGAGTAATTCCCAGAGGGGTTCCTGTTCTGTTTAGTTTTTCACTTCTCTGCTACTTTTTGTTATGTGGTTTAATTACTTATTTATATCATCTTGTTACTGGTTACTATTTACTACCTGATGTCTACAGTTACTATTTACTAATTACTATACTATTACCTTCCATATACTCACTGAATGTAAGGCACAGATCATCGGGTGGTTTTCTAAATGGATTAGTCACACATCTTTTTTGGGTCATGATTTTGGGCCTAAACAGACTATGTTGTTGCAGGTATAGACAAGGATAAGCGCCCTTCGACTTCTGGTACCTGATTATATTGGAGCAGGAGAGCATGGGACCAAGCTGAGGCTTGCGATGTTGAGGAGTTTCTTTTTTTACTTTTCTTTTGTACCTCGGATTAATATTGTGTTCAGCATTGCGACTTGTTTGGATTCTTTACTAGACATACATATCATGCATCATTTCATATATACATGTGTGATACTGTTGTTTATTATTTTAGTCTTCCGCTGTTTATTGTTGTTGGATATTTACTGCTTCCTCGATTTTATGCTTGTGTACTTACACAGTGTACTCTTCCAGTTAGTGAATAGTCTCACCACTATCACACCCAATGCACTCATAGCTAGCCAGCAACCACTGGAATTTAAGGAAATACACTCAAGGTCTTGTGACCAACTGTGTACAGGGCGCCTCTATGTGGATTCTTGAACCAGGACATTACAAAGTGGTATCAGAGGGAGTTATTTTCTCGTGATTTACTATTTGGAGCCTTTATCTAGGGATCAGAAGGATTCGATAATTGGTAATAATCGTTTCCCAGTATTAGCTATCTCATGTACAAGGAAAAACAAATCTACCTTGTTTATTTCAGTTTTCTGGTTTTGAGATTTATGGTTGTTACGATTTCACCTAGAGTGAATCACATGATTTGTGTTGTTATTGTTGTTTCTATTGCTATTCTATTTATGTCTCAACCATATGAGATGAGGGTATGCCATCTCATGCATTATATAGGAACATTTCAGAACTCACATGCCATGTATTCTTGCCATGCCATCTAGGGTGAACGATTTCTTGTTGTTATAATAGACGTTTTGAAGATTATGAATTATGTTGTGATAGATATCTTGATAGAATCCCTACAGTTTGATAGATAAAATTGTTTGTATTGTATATTTACTTAAATAAACTCCATATTTTGATTCTTGAGGTGTTATGGGCACTCATGAATCAGAGTTTTGTGGATCATTAACTTGTTTCCCTTGTATATGATATGTAGGAGATGCCTTGATTTGATTCGCAGGGAGGATGGGCCCCCACAGATCAGAATTTGGTACCTCCATGATTGCTTCTCAATGTTTTCGGGGTTTCGATGCAGTTTCTGAGATGCTGCTTGGAAATACACAGAGTACAAGGCGTGTACTTGACTACACGTCTTGTTTTTTAAACCGCGTCACTGACTGTGTGAGAAGAAACAAGGGGTGGTGAAAAAGTTTTTGGAAACACGCCATGTACTATAGTTTCATCTCGTGTAATAGTGAGATGTGTACCTGGCCGTGTCACTAACAACACAGGTCATGGAAGCTCACGTTGTACACACCGTGTTGGGTATGAACATGTCGTGTAGCCTCACTCAAGTTACCCGACCATGTAATGAACAACACATGACAATGTTATCTCTCTTATACACGTCGTGTTTGTTCAGTACACTCCTTGAATGGGTCAACCGTGTAGTTGGCCGTGTAACTAACAATACGGGATGCCAAAAACTTTTCTGGTACACAACGTGTCCTTAGTCAACACGTCGCGTAGTCTAGCGTTAAGAGGACCGAGTGGGCTAGCTTTGTAAGGAGACTCGGGAAATGGAATGGAGATCCAGTGCACGTCGTGTGTGCTGACAACATGTCGTGTAGTCTGGGGTATTACACAACCAGCCGTGGAAGAAGTACACGCCCATGTGTCTGGCATAAGAAGTCACACCTTTCAATTTTATACATGCCATGTAGTCGTGTTTTGTAGAACTTGTTTGTTCTTTCCTCATGTTCTCATTTTGTACTCTTGTGTTCTCAGTCTTTGATAATTCTAATCTATGGTGTTCTTTTGATCTTTCAGATCTATGCATTCGAGACGTCCTCTAGTTGTACGTCAGCTTCCATACGGTGATAAGACACTGAATATGGCCGATCAGTGATCTTCTACAGATCCTCTTATAGACTCTCATGCTGTGACAGCCTTGGAACTAGTAGTTATAACCGTTGTAGGCGCCGATGCGTAGTTCAGGGAGGACTTCCTGAGGAGGATGCATACATTTCATGTAGCACCGCCTCCTGCCCCGTAGATGGCTAAGTTGACATGGGTTTTCCAGCAGTAGAATCCTTCTACTTTCTCAGGGGATGGAGGAACCTAGGCTGTAGGGTCATGGCTGTAGGCCACACTGATGATCATGGAGTGGTTGGAAATACCTCCATAGAAAAGAGTAAAGCTTGTAACTTTGCAACTTATATGCTATGAGACACCTCCAAGAGGTGGTTGGAGGTGATCTCACTGTTAGGGAGCCAGCATAGTATGACATGGGATGAGATTCGGTGCATCTTCTATGATTACTTTTATCTGGAAACCATGAGGGTCGATCGAGCCCAAGAGTTTATGAGTCTCAAGTATGGTACTATTTCTGTTATGGAGTATTCTCCTCGCTTTACCGGGCTACAGCGCTTCATGCTGATTCTAGCATGTGATGAATTTTTCCTTGCTAGGAAGTTTGATGGCGGTCTCGGGAAGGAGAACTGTTCCCAGGTGAATATCTTCATGTTGACTTCGATATCCTCTATTGTCAACCAAGTACTGATAAATAAGCACACTCGGAGTGATTCTGGAGCAGTGAGCCACGATGGTTCGATATCTAGAGTCAGTGCTCCTCCTACGGATAGCAGGAAGCGCTGCATGGGGTCTTCTTGAGGAGAGCATGGCAGGTGGAATGTATCTTCAGGGTGCCATGCCGTATGATACTAGTGCGGTAGGTGTGGGCAAACTAGGACTCAATGTTAGAGAGATCTGATGGAGTTATGATCTTGTGGAAAGATGGGTAATATTCAGCATTTTTGTCATATCTTGTCACCAATAGCTGGTTGTAGGGGTTCTTCTATGACCCCGCATACAGGATATGTATCGCCAGTTTCTCACTAGTATGGGAACTGGAGTTCATCCGGTCATTTGGCCCGAGGTGGAGGTCGTGGTCGTGGTGTTCAGTCACTATGTTATCAGTAATAGCAGAATGGATTAACTTAGAGTGGTCAGCCCTGGTTGGAGGGGTGCGGTACATGCCAAACATTCGCCGTGGAGCAGACCTATCCGGAGCAGGATCTTGTCCCATCTATAGTTCGAGGTATGATGTTAATTGCCTCTATTTTATCTTCATCTCTTTTCAATACTGGTGCTTCACATATTTTTATCTATGTTGCTGTTGTGGAGAGCCTTGGCTCTGTACCTTTTCATCTACCGATATGTTGACTCTTGATACACCTTTGGGAACGAGGACGTCTAGCATGCATCAGTACAGAGAGTTCCCTATTTAGGTTGTAGGTTGTCCATTCTAATGGGACCTATATGACCTAGAGATGATAGGATATGATGTCATTTTTCGTATGGACTGGTTAGTTCCCTTCCAGGCAGTCGTCAATTGCTATCATCGCATGGTGAGTTTTGTATCACCAAAGGGCGGAGATTTTCATCATAGTGGCAAGTGGGATGTCCAGGCGGGTAGAGTTGGACCAGGGCATCATGGGCTAGGAGGAGTTACAGACCATATTTTCAGTCTTTATTAGGATGACCAGGGGACATCACAGTTAGACTTTCCTACAGTGGTGGATCGTTTAATGGATGTATTTCAAGAGGGATTTTCATGTTTTCCTCTAGAGCAGGAGGTAGACTTTTCTATTGAGCTCGTTCCAGGAGCGGGACCAGTGTCTATTCCTCCTTATAAGATGGCTACACCGGAGCTTCAAGAGCTCAAGAAGCAGTTGGAGGAGTTGCAAGCAAAAGGTTTCATCCAACCCAGTACTCCTCCTTGGGGTCCTCATGTCCTGTTTTTGAAGAAGGAAGACGGAACCCATATGCTTTTCGTGGATTATCGGAAGCTGATCCAGATTACGGTAAAGAACTGATATCCATTGCTGAGGATTAATGACCTTTTTGATCAGATTCGAGGATCCCGGTTGTTCTTGAAGATCGATTTGAGGTCGGGTTATCATCAGATTGACGTTAAACCATCAGATATACCTCTTACAACCTTCAAGATCATGTATGGTCTATATGAGTATACGGTCATGCCATTCGGTCTCACGAATGCGCCACCAGTTTTTATGGCACTGATGAACCGAGTGTTCCATACTTACTTGGATTCCTTCATGGTGGTTTTTGTGGACAACATCTCGGTGTACTCTCACACTCGACACAACCATGATACCCATCTTGAGATCGTTTAGAGTACATAAAGAGAGCATCAGTTATATTCTAAGATCTCAAAATGGCACTTTTGGATGGATCATATTCAATTCATGGGTCACATTATCTTAGATACAGGAGTATCAGTAGACCTAATGAAAGTGAGAGATGTAGTTTCCTGGGAGAAGCCGAAGAAGGTCTTTGAGGTGCAGAGTTTTCTAGGGCTAGATGGAAACTACATTCAATTCATACAGGACTTTTCATGCCTTACAGCACTGCTGACAGGTCTGACCAAGAATGGTGTGAAGTTCATATGGTCAGATTCATGTGATTCAGCCTTTCAGAAGCTGAAAGGGAGGTTCAATTCAGCACTGATACTAGTCTTTCCAGAGCTAGGAAAGAGCTATACATTCTATTTTGATGCTTCAAGTGTCAGATTTAGAGTTGTGCTTATGTAGTGAGATGTAGTCATTGTGTACGGATCTCGGTAGTTGAGGCTACACGAGAGGAATGACGAGATGCATGATCTGGAGTTGGTAGTTGTTGTTCATGCCATAGGCTGATAGAGACATTTCCTTATGGGAGAGCACATTGTGGCTTTCACCGACCACAAGAGTCTCAAGTACATCTTCACTCAGCATGATCTAAATCTAAGACAGCGTTGGTGGGTCGAGTATCTTCAGTCCTTCGACTGTGAGCTTTCCTATATGTCGAGAAAGGGCAACGCAGTGGCTGAGGCGTTGTGCAGGAGAACTCAGATTCAGGTAGTTCAGGAGGCCAGCAGTGAGTGGTAGATTATGGATCTGTTCTCTGAGATGAATTTATAGGTTCATGACAAATAGGGGTAGACTTTTCTTTAATCTCTAGCTATAACATCTACTCTTCTCGATCCGTTACAGATGAGGTAGCTATTAGACTCAGAAGGACTAGTCCTATGAGAGAGTGTGTCGGGATAGGGTTCTATTCCTGGATGGATAGTGGACGAGGATGATATCTTTCATTTCCAGGGATGCGTATGGGTGCCAATAGACATAGGCGGGGATCTAATGAGGGATAATCATTCTTCAGTTTGGGAAGTTCATCCTGGCGTCACCAAAAAGTATCGTGATCTACACCGCCAGTACTAGTGGCCAGATATGAAGAAGGATGTTGCTGGGTTTTTTATGAGGTGTTCTACTTGTCAGCTGGTGAAAGAAGAGCATCAGCGACCAGTAGGGCTTTTAAAACATTTTACTATCCCTGAGTGGAAGTAGAAATATGTTGTGATGGACATCATGATGGGGTAATAGAGGTCACCTCGAGGGAGTGATGCTACTTGGGTCATCGTTGATAGGATTACGAAGGTTTCTCACTTCATGACGCTCAATGAGACCTACAACGTTGATGATCTAGGACAATTGTACATCTGAGAGATTGAACGTCTGTATGGAGTTCCACACTCCATTATTTCATACTAGGATGCACGCTTTACTTCTCAATTCTGGCAGGGGCTTTAGAAGGCTTTGGGTACACAGGTACTTTTGAGTACAGAATACCATCCCCAAACAGATGGCCAGTCCGAGTGTACAATTTAGGTGCTTGAGGATGTGATCCAAACTTGCATTCTAGACATTGGCAGTTCTTGGGAGATGATTATTCCTCTTGTGGAGTTTTCCTATAACAACTGTTTTCTGGAGACTATTCAGATGCCACTTTATGAGGCTTTGTACTATAGGCCATGCTGATCAACTTTGGGCTAGTTAGAGTCCGAAGAGGCATATTTTCTGGGACCATGTCTTGTTCAGGAGACCTCAGAAAAATAGAGTTGATCTAGAAGAGGATGGCTACAACACAGTCTTGATAGAAGCCATATGCTGATCAGTGGAGACGACCAATGGAATTTGAGGTTGGGGATCCAATTTTCCTGTGTGTCATACAGAGGATGGGACACAAGAGGATTCAGAGATAGGGTAAGAATTCACTGCGGTATGTCGGGCTGTTTGAGGTGTTGGAGATAGTTGGGTCGGTTTCCTTTCAGTTGCAGTTAACTTAGAGGTGTCAGGCTATGCATGAAGTCTTCCACGTCTATCAACTCCGATGATACTTTTCAGACCTGTCTCAGGTCTTTCAACCCGAGGAGGTTGAGCATGAAGAGGATGTGTCATATGAGGGGAATCCTATCCGGATTTTAGATTGTAGATAAAAGGTTCTATGTGGCTAGTATGTTCCTTTGGTATGGGTTCTACGGCCGCACAGGCGGGTACAAGATGGGACCTGGGGGAGGTAGGCCAATGTACGATCGCAGTGGCCGGAGATGTTTGGGGTTTCATCTTCTACACCTCACTAGGGAAATTCAGGGATGAATTTCATTAAGGGGGGATGTTTTTAAGATCTCGTATCTTTGTTTCGGGTATGTATCTCCTATTTTGGTTGTTTTTAGAAAAAGAAGAAAATCAGGAAATCATCGAAGTACTCGCCGTGTACTTTATAAGTACACGCCCTGTACTTTTATACAGCGCCAGGCCATGTGCTGGCCTTTTCCGGGCCATACAAAGGGTGTGTAGGGGCGATGTGGAGGCCACTTAAAGGGAGTACGGAAAGGACAATTACATTCCACGTACCCCCGAAGTACACGCCGTGTAGTTTCTTTTTTTCATTAAACGGACCAAGGACACGCCTAATCGACAAAAACACGTTCTTCTCTAGGTTCCTCGATCGAGAGAGACCCGTATGGCCATGAACAACCACTGAGCCCACCGAGCCTCCATCTGTTTTCTGAATTTACCAACGTCGATTACATTTGAACAGCAGTTGTGAGCTCTTGCTTCTTCTTGAGATTCATTCCATGATTTTCCCTCTTTGTGAAGATATCAAGGGTTAAAAAAATTGTGTGTTTTTATAGATCTATGTCGTTATAAGGATAATAAAGCCACATGGTTCTAGTATTTTGATCTCCTAGCATCTAGTTATGTGGTTTGTGCCTTACCATTGGAATTAATTGAGTTTTATGTGCAAAATCCACCAGTACCTATGAACAGGGTGTTGCGTGTTTACCTTTTTGACCCTCTTGTTTTCCTGCCATGCTTGTATGGCTGTGTAGAGGTAATTGGATCATGTGTGAGGATATCTTCTCTGCTTGGATGTTTTTTCCATGCCTTTGTTCTTGTTTCAAATTTTGGGACTTGTTATCTTTTGGTCGTTATAACTATTTTCCATACCTTGTGGCTGTTGGATGGAATGATATTCCCGACCTGCTTGTTTTATTGTAGACTGGTTAGCCAAGTATCTCTCTATGTGTACGTTGGAATTATAGCAGTATTATGAACTAACTAGTAGGGTACCATGAGAACCTGGTGCTATAGACTGTAACGGGAAGACCAAGTGAGCTTCCTAGAGAGTCTTGGATTTTATAGACTATAGGAGGGTAGACTGAGTGAGCATCCTCAGAGAGTCTTGGACATTATAGACTACATTGGATAGACCGAGTGAGCTTCCCATAGAGTCTTCGGTATTATAGAGTACAGGAGGGTAGACCGAGTGAGCATCCTCAAAGAGTCATTACATTGTTTGAATTTCATTAAAACCTTCCCAGGATAGGGAAGGAATTGACTGAGCGAGCTTCCTTAGAGAGTCTGTGATAGACCTGAGACTATAGGAGGAATTGAATGAACGAGCTTCCAAAGAGAGTTTCTAGACCAAGGGGATATAAGAGGGTTAGTCCGTGTGATCTTCCTTAGAGAGTCCCTGACTACCATAGACTGTAAGTTTATTTGACCAAGTGAGATTCCCTAGAGAGTCTTATAATTTTTTATAACCAAACCATTGGGGTTAGGATGAGTGAAATTCATAGAGGGTTGTTGGTATTTATTGGATAGGACCATAGTGGTTGGCTACGAGTACTTCCTAGAGGGATTCCTATTGTGTTTAGCAGTTTTCTTCTCTGCTGCTTGTTGTTCTGTGGTTTGATTACTATTGTATATCATCCTGTCACTGCTTACTATTTACTGCATGTTGTCTACTATTACTATTTACTGCTTACTGTACTATTACCTTCCATATTCTCACTGATGGTAAGGCACAGATCTTCGGGTGGTTTCCAACTAGTACTATTATCATACCATATTTGGGTCATGATTTTAGACCCTAACAGATTATGTAGTTGTAGGTATAGAAAAGGGAAAATTCCCTTCGACTTCTGGTACTTGATTGCTTTGGAGTAGGAGAGCATGGGACCAACTAGAGGCTTGCGATGTTGAGGAGTTTCTTGTTTACATTTTTTTTGTACCTTGTATTAGTATTGTGTTCAATATTGGGACTTGTTTGGATACTTTTCTATACATATGTATCGTGCATCATTTCATATATACATGTGTTCTCTAGTTGTTTATTGTTTTAGTCTTCAGATGTTTATTATTTTTGGATATTTACTACTTCTTCTATTGTATGCTTGTTTACATCCACTGTGTACTCTTCCAATGAAGGCATAGTTTCCCCACTTCACACCCAAGACACTCACTGCTAGTCGGTAGCCTCTGGTGTTTGGGGAAATGCTCTTGAGGTCATGTGACCAACCGGGTACGAGGCGCCCCTAGGTTGCTTTCGGAACCAGGACATTACAGAACTTACCTGGGGTATTATCTCACATCATAGACACTATTAAAAATGCTGCTCACAATCTATATTATATATAGAAAAAATTGGAGAAAAATTTTATAGGTATATAGAATGAAAAATAACGTTACATCATTGAATCAATCCACTATATTAGGTGGACGAAAATTTGAGATCTATCCATCATCTTTTTTTCTATATATAAATGGTTTATGAATAACATTTTTATTCTCTCACAATTTATTATCTCATATTGATCAGCCTAAACAATTATTTCCCACTTATTCTTGCCCCAAAACTACAAATTGTGTGTCAGAAGCCTTTCCCTCCTCTATTTGGGTGTCTCTATATGATGAATGATGATTTTAATAGACATAGTCGATAATTACCCTACCTAGGGTATGCACTCATATTAAATATAAGAGGGGTTTTGTAACTAATACTCATTTTTTTCTCATCCATAATGGTAATTATTTTATTATACTCTTTATCTTTTGATAACTTGATCAATAAGAAACTATCATGAATATAATCATTCATCTGGTTTCCATGATATGTGTAATGACCCAACCATAGTTTCCCAGATCCAACGCATTATATTATTATATTTAAATATATACAATGAATATGAATTTTGAAGGACCGAATATTTTATTATCATTGGAAACAAGATACATTTAGATTTTCAACATTGAAACATGATATAAAAAACAACATAAATGTTCGGTTGGGAAGATCCACCACTATTTTATTATCAGGACAAGTCAATCACAATATACCGCTACATGTCCTCCGAAAATTGAAACCTATGATCTGTTGATCCAAGATGCTCAGCAAGGTTCAACATTATAGTGTATGATAATATAAATAGTAGTCATGGGGATTAATTGATAATATATTCTTTTAAAACAAATCTTGAATATAATATGGAATGAATTTGAGACGAGTGAATATTTCCATAATAAAACATAATATTGGGAATTACACTAATTGAATATCCTAATGAACTAAAAATTCTCGAATCATAATGAAGTTAAATCATATGCCGGACATTCTGAAACACACCGTCAACTCCGCGTCCAAGACATCAAAAAATTATTATGGCCTCAACCAAAACAATATCTATAAATTGACAATGCCTTTGCAAAGTCCATATCTATTTGTCTCATGAGACCTACTGATGAATTGAGGGGACATATTAGGCTTCACCCTTCACTAACCTAGTTTAATTCATTCTTCATAATAATGAGGATAAACATAAAAATCATATACACATGATATTTAAATAACATTCCGCAATCTATAACATAATCACTAACCATTCTGAGTAGTAAGATAAATTGTATCAAAATATCACATGCATAGTAAAATTGGTCATAATACATTTAATATAATAAATAATATGATATCATAATATATCAGTCCCAAAAATACATAATAATAAAAATGTTTTTTTAAATAGATGAGAATAATCATATAAAATCACTGAGTAATTCACGAGAGAAATACTCTTCTTATTTGAAAAGAAGAGTTCATTTAGAAAAATAAATGTATAAAACCAAATGTTAAGAAAGATTTTATTTTCTTAATTAAATATCTTATTTTATAAGAATAATTTTTTCTAAAAATAAAATATAAGGTTCCATTGAAAATATGTATGAATTTTTTAAATCCCCTTGAATCAGGATTTTATTTCAGAAAGACTTTTTATTATTGATTTTAAAACATTTAACTCCTAATAAATAAAAAAGGAATATGGATTGTACACATACATATATAAATAAAAAATATTTTATGATAATTAAATATGAATTATTATTAAATTAATTTGGATGAAGATAGACAATGAGTAACTCGAAATAAAGTAGTGGTTTGGGTAGGAATACCTTACATTGAATATGAAGGTGTTCCTCACATTATCTTAATGTCCTGAAAAATAAAATATATATTAACAAATTAATGAGTCAATAAAATCATCAAATGTAATTGATAACCATATTAGGTTCATTCATGGACTTTTCATCGTTTTATAGATTTAATTTCATTGTTTTGGAGCATTTTCATCCATGGTGTTCATGACCAGTTTACTTATATTCATTTACATATAACATGTAGAATTACAATGGATTTCATGAATTTATGTTTTATTTTATTAGTGAATAACCAATATATTACATTTTTATAAAAAAATTGGTTATTGGTAGTGATAATGTATAATAATATAAAACTTTAATGACATTTGTTTGGGTTAATTGGTGGTTTTTTATCACGACAAACTCATTTTAATGTATAAATTAATATAATGAGTAAAAAAGGATTACTAAACCATAAATAATTTATATTACATATATTATTGATAGGTACAAACATAAAAAAAAATATTACAGTAATTGAAGATGGGAATAGAAATTGAAAACTTTTCGTCCTCGAATGTGATAAATTAACACATCTTAGACGGTGTTTTCATTTCTAGTATAAATATAATAGAAACCAGTGATGATGAAGAATTATTCATATATCATAAAAAAATACCATACATTTAATTTATTTTATTAATCACAACCTTTTGAAAAATTGAGTTGAGGATGGAAAATGGAAAGAAAGTAAGTATAAAAAAATGAAAGGTGGAATTTACCACTTGAAGTAATCTTTATTGGGAGACTATTTAGTGGGGGGGAGTTTTGCTATTTTTATGACAAAAAGGGCTAATATACACGAGCAATGATATTGATAGGTTAATTTAGTGAATATTAAGCAAGGAACAAGGTATTATAGGTGAGAGGAGAAGAAGGTGTCAGTGGTGGTAATATTGTGAAGGAGAGGAGTGAATTTTGAATATTTAATTCATTATTTTATTATTTATACCAAGATAAGAATAATGATTAATTCATCTAACCCAAAATATAAATAAGTGCATGTGAGTTCTATCCTAGATGGATTACATAATCTTTACATCACATATGACATAATAAATCTTGTATTGAGCATTTATCATAAATTATCATGTTGTTCTGTTCACCATAAATTCAGGAATTTTAAAAAAAATACAAGAAATTAACACCAACCATTTATCAATGTGTAGAATTATAAAAAGAAATAATTTTTTAAAATAATATTGTACATATTTTAAATTTATTTTTTAAATTAAATCACAATTTATTCAAAAAAACAACATTAAAATTATAACATGTTTCACAACACAACGAAAAATTAAACAAGATCACACAAAATTATCTTCTAATAATAAAAAATTAAACAACAATTTATTATTATATTTCAATAAAGTTAATTTCCTTGTTAAAATATTAAATTAACCATAAATTTGTATTTAAAATACTTATGACATCCAAAATTACAAATACTTATACTATGATCGTTTTTTCACTTATAAGATGTATAAATTGTATTTATACAGTCATGGGAGACGTTTCGATCTATTGGTCTATTTATAATTTATGAATATTAATAAGAGTAACATTACTCTTCATAAGGGAATTTTACAATTCATAACCATATTTTACTATTCATCAAAAACTATGTTGATTATATATGACCCTAAATATCACCCCAAACGCAACCGTGTATTTTTGTTTTTGGAAATACAAGTCATTAATGTAGATAAATCAGGCATACTTGTTAGGTTATAATAAATTGGTGTCTTGTGGAGACTCTTTGTTTCATGAATTTATTTATAAATCCCTAGGGTGTTACATTATCCCCTTATTTCAAAAATTTCATCCTCGAAATTAACAGATTGTATCCTCAAAAAGATATTTGTGTAGTTCTTTATAATAAGATACTCAGGCTCCCAGGTTGCTCTTCGATTTTATGATTTCAAAATTATTATTATCAATGTGTCCTATGGTTCCTCAAAACCTATTCTTCAGTGTCTAGAATCTGGATAGGCTCATTATGGAATGATAGGTCATGTTATAATGCAGTACCTATAGAAGTGAGTACATGCATTGGGTTGGAATTTTACATTCTCGACAATAATACATGTAACACTTTGTGAACTTTAGACAAGCAAGATATCATAGCCAAATTATATGTAACAACTCCGATTATATACAAAATTTCAAAAGGTGTTATGGACATATGGTTCATTTTCCCTTTCATCCAAAATCATACAACTCCCTTCCATGAAGATACATTTATGAAAGCCTGATATCCCACATAAGATTCCAAATCCATCCTTATATTAACAGAATATCTTTTTTTTTTCTACTTCCAACTGCTTTCATATGGCCTATATTAGTCATTACCTTCACTATTGTTTCTTCTACATGCTATGGTCCCATTATCTTCCTTTAACCTACTACATCCAATCATGTTGGTGTACACCATCTGTTTTCATACAATTATTCATATAGTTCCATTGGATACTTGAATGGAAACTATTTTTTGGGGAAACTATACAAAAGGAAAACATTTATCCCATATACCATTAGTTTCATGTGAAAATTATCTCAACATGTCTTATATGGTATGGATCATCCATTCTGATTTCCCATCAGTTTTTGGGTGTTAAGCTGTACACAAATGATTCTTAGTATCCAAATATTTCTGTAGAATTTTCCTGAATTTATCTGTAAATTGTGGATCACAATTAGACAAAACTGAGATATGAGATCCATTGATTCTCACAATATAATTTATATAGAGTCATTTAAGGTGATATAGTGTCAAATACTCGCTTATAGCAAGGAAATGTGAAAATTTTGTAATTCAATCAACAATTAACCACATTGCATCATTCTTACATGGAGTTTTTCATAATCTTGTGACAAAATCCTTGATGATGTCATCCTATTTTCATGTAGGAATAGGCCGAGGTTTCATGACTCATCTAGGATGTCGTTGTTTATCCTTCAAATTTTGATTGACTAAACATATTGATACATAATCAACAATTTCCCACTTCCTGTTCTACCACAAAAAATGTTCCATCAAATATCTATACATTTTAGTACTACTAGGGTTAATATTGAGATTCTAGTTCAAATCATCATCCAATAATTCTCTTTTCTGATTGGGTATCACAGGAATGCAAAAAGCATCCCAAATTTCTATATTCCATCTTCTCACACAAATTCAGCTAACATGCAATCACACACACATTTATTTTTTATTGGGGATTCTCATATTTACATTGAAAAGATTTAATACTTTCCCATAGAGATGGTTGGGAAACCAAATTAAAACTACTGAGTTTTCACCTACATTTATAATTCCAAAATCCATCTTTAATAGATCCCTATGAATAGGATGCCTTTCCATCCTTATTCTTTTAGAACACAATGATCCTTCGGGATCAATTCATCAATCACCTTATTTTCCATTCCCGGGTGGTAGTGTATGAAAAAATTATATTCCTTGAGTTGTATAAGCCATCACACTTTCTTCACATTGAGTTCTTTTTGTGTGATTATTTATTTCAAGATCTTATTATTTGTATATATTGGACATATTTCCCCATATATATATTATTTCATTATCCTCATTATAAATATTACAGCTTCTAAGTATTGATCCTGAGTAGGATAGTATTGTTAATGAAATTTTAATTGCCTATATGTGTTGGAAATAACTCTGTCATCCTACGTTAGGACACAACCAAGTAAATTTGTTGATGCATCATTATAGATCAGAAATCAATTGTTGACTGATGGTAGATTTTGGATTGGAGAATACACTAATATCCTATTAATTTTCTCAAAACCTTATTGAAATTATTTTTTCCATATGAACATAACCCCATTTCATATATGTTTGTTCATTAGGTTTGGAAAAGTGGAGAACTTATGAATTAAATGCCGACAATACCCTTATAAAAAAATAAAACTATGTACCTCGGTTATGTTTGTCGGATTAGGAAATTTTTGAACAACCACTGTCTTGGAAGGATAAAATGATATTCCATCCATAAAGAAATTGTTCCCATGAATGGAAAATGGTTGATTCCAAAATTCTCACTTTCTAAACATACAATATAATTTACATCTTCTAAGGGTAATATTAATAGTGTGCATATGATTTTCATGATCTTCATAGATTTATCAGTATTCCATGATATGATCAATAAATACATCCACAAATTCATCAAGATATTCCAAGAAAACACAATTTATCTGACTATGTAAAACATATGGTTCATTAGTCAGTCTAAAAGGAATTACTATAATCATTTAATGCCTATCCCTAGTTTGAAATTTTGTCTTCATAATACCTTCATTACTCTGACAAATCTCATGAAATTCATATCAAAGATCTATATTCAATAAATACAGGGATTCATGAATTTGATCAAATAAATTATCACAATGAAGGAGAGGTTACTTATTCATTATTGTTATAACATTGATCTCGATATAGTAAATGTAGAACCTTATAGATCCACCTTTATTCTTTATGAAAAGAAGATGGGATCCCCTAGAGAAGAACAATTGTTAATAAATCCATTATCAGTAAATTTCCCTAGTTTATTATTCAGTTCCACTAATTCAACTGTGTCCATTCTATAAGGGGTCTTTTATAGAGGCCTTGAATCAATAATTATGTCGAAGGACAAATTAATTTCCCGCTCTTGAGGATGTCCTGGTAAATCCCCTTAAAAGAGATCTACATATTCATGAAAATTTTTAATGTCCTATATTTAAAAATTCATTTCCTAGACCGTTTATATTAAAAACCCTTACTCCAAAATAATTGAATTAATTAGTGTAACTAGGTGGAGATATAAGTTAGAATAAAATGGTGAAGTTTCTACTCTAATGGTAAGGGATTCGATATCGTCCTCAAAAATTGTATCCTCCATCTTTTTGTAATAAATTTTAGAATCATGGTTCAAATGAAAATCTGTACTAAGGATTATATCAAATTCAATCATTGGTATGATAATAAAAACATTAGATATATCACACTTATATGCCATAATGGGGACTGCCTAACACAACTTTATTGTAGTGATACATCGCATTAGAGTTTTGACTGATGACTCTATTTTTAAATCAAATTTGAAATTTATATTTTTAATGGAATACTATGAAGATATGAACGAATGTGATTATCTAGAATCAAATAAACATTGGCTATGTTTGTGGAAATGATTAAATTACCAACCAAGCCATCATTAGGAACTATAAGATAAGTAGTTGAGATCAGATTAGTTTGTCCCTTCTCCCTTGGCATTTTCAAAGGCACGTTTCCCTGAATCTTTGGAAAATCAATAGCACAGTATCTAATATAATTGAAATTATAACATTGAATATCAATATATTCTTTAATTTCTATACAATCACAAGTATGATTTCTTTTTTATCCACACATATTAAAGACACAATTTCCATTTTTGCAGGTATTAGGGTGTTTCTTTCCGCAATTATCAAAAGGTAGGATGTTAACTCTTCTATTATACCCCATTTATTTAATTCCATTTCTAGAGTCTTAATCATACCTATTCCTATTTTACTTTCCTTAAAATTCATAGGACATATATAAATCATTTTCTGTCTAAATATCACATGGGATTATGTCTTCGTATGAGGATAATATTGGGAAGACCAGTGCCCATTAGAGGAATGCCCTTATGACATCAAATAATCGACCAATCTTGCACCTTGAATTATATATATAGTCCACATTATTCCATTCAATTATTGTGTTGTTATCTTCATTCATCTCAACATTATAATTTTCATTTTTCTTCAATCTAAAAAACTACCTTTCCATATATTCTCATTTTTCAGGTGGAAAGTATTTATGTATGGAAATTTCATTTAATTACTCACATTCCATGTTTTATGTTTCTTTATCAACATTTTATTTTGGAATTAGTGACCACCATTGATTAGAATATCTCAAACTTCTATAATAACCTTTTCCCTTTTGATACTTCCGAAAATTATAAATGAAATTCCTTAGGAAATTATCCACTGCTCTACTATGAATGGGTTTGTAGTCGCATTAAATGATGGAGTCTATTGTCACATAAAGAGATCTAATATTGGACCACCACATTGTGGATCCATATTTTCTATTTGGTTATTTTTATTGTACATAAATGGAGCACAATATCCTAGAATAGTTATATGTTGCTTCTCATCTTTCCTAGCTCCGGAGAAAACGTCATTATATTGCGTAGGAGGGAAATCATTATGTGGGATAAGAGCGTTCATTTAGTTTCCATTCCTTAAACTAGGGGACATTTCTAAATAATATATTACACTAGATTAGGTTAATAATCATAGTGTACTATCTCAAAATAGAAAAATACATAACATAAATTGAAATCCTAAGGATTGATAATCCCATCATCATAACCATGGTTCCATTGAGGAAAAATTTATATTTAAATACATAATTTTGGATTTTCAAGAATATGTTAACATTCCCATGAATTGCTCTGGGGAGTGTCAAACTATGTGTACAGTATGGCTTGATGTTGTGTACCATGATACCTCGTGTCAATCCTGAATCTCATTGTCAGAGTTTTCACTCCTAGGTACATCTATGACCTAACCACATCCAATTGTAGTGTATAGACATGAATGTAATTTCTATAATGATCCACATAATCTATTATTTACCAAAATGTTAGTATATTCCTATATGTTTGTCCTAAAAACTATCATAGGGGTTTTTTCCCTAATATACGTGTTCTAAATCTATATTCCATGTTTTTGACAAAACATACATTCACACAAATTGTAATGAAATGACCCTCTTTTCCTAGAGAAGGTGCCAAATTTTTTTAAAATTGCATATAAATAAGGAATATTAATACTGAAGGATAGAGTAGTCTAATATCCTTGAAAACCAGATACATAAAAATGAACATCATTAGAACTTAAAATGAATAAATCCACAATTTTTTGTTGGGAACATTGAACCCTCTATGATTATCCATCAATTCAATCATAATGAAACTATTCATATCCTAGGAAAAATTAAACATTGGATGGGGTGAGATCAAATTCCGATTATGTGTAAGAATAATAGCATAAGGTAACATAAAAATTAGGCATGATGAATAATTGAAAACACGTGCCGTTAAAAGTAATCATGTAAAACATTTGGCTAGAATATGAGATGAGTATATATTTCCATAATAACACAAAATCATGGGAACTTTATATATAAAATAACATAAAAACTATGAATTTAATGATTCATAATAAGGGAAACTCATATTCTTAACATTCAAAAACATATCATCAAGGCCTTGACCAAGAGATCTAAAAACTATTAAGCCCTCAGCCAGAACCATATCTATAATTGGGAATTTCCTCATCCAAGACAATATCTATTTGTCTCATGAGAATAACCAATGAAACAAGGGGAGATTAGGATCCCCAAAAATTACTTACTATGTACAATAAATTACCCATACGAATGGGATAAACATAAACAACATATACACTTGATATTTTATAACCTTCCCCAATCTGTAACATAATCACTAAGAATTCCGAGTAGCAAAATAAATGGTATCAAAACCGATCATACACAATAAAATTGGTCATAAAACATAAATGTAATATGATATGTTATATCATAAAATATTAGTTCAAATAATACATATGAATCAATAAGAATGTTTAAATAAATGAATATACTCTTATAAAATCACTGAGTAATTCCTTAGATAAATACACGTTTACTATGAAAAAATGAGTTCATTTGGAAAATTTTATTTATAAAACAATATGGGAAGTAAGATAATATTTAAATAATATAATGATGGATTTTATAACAATGATTATTTCTAAAAGTAATTATAGATTTCCCATAAAAATATAAATGAATTTGAGAAAATCCCTTAAATCAGGCTTGTATTTCAGAAATAATATTGAATGTTCCTTTTAAAACATGTAACTCCCATTAAGTTAATAAGTATTATTGTTTGAAAACATATTTATAAAATTAACACATAATTTATGATTACTACATAATAATTATTATTAAATTAACATGGGTGAATAGTGACAAGGAGTTACCCAAAATAAAATGGAGGTCTGGGTTGGAATCCATTAACTTTAGTCCAAAGGTGTTACTCACATGATCTTGATGACCTGAATAATATAATTATGTTTCATAAATTAATCATTCAAAATCATCCTATAAATTATTTTGATAACCTTATTAGGTTCAGGTATAGGATTTTAGGGGTTAATAGATTGAATTTCATTGTTTGGAAGCGTTCTCTTCTTGGTTTTCATGGTTGGTTAACTTATATTTACTTACTGATTAACATGTTTAATGAGAATGTTTGTATTGAATAGATTTCTAATATTATTAGTTAATAAACCTAAATTTACATGGTTATAACATTGGTTTTTATATTTTTTGGGAAAATTAAATGTTATATAAAACCATAATGATAATTTTTGGGGTTAATTGGCTGTATTTGATAACAATGAACTAATTTTCATTTATAATTTAATATCATGTGTGTAAAATGATTCTATAACCATAAATAATCTATAATTATAATATTTTAATCTTTTTTAACCATTAAAATGGTTTCATGAATAGTTTCGAAGATGGAAATTGAAATTGAATTCCCATACTCCCAAAATGTGATTAATTAACACATCTCAGATGTTGTATTCATTTTTAGTTTAAAACAAAGGGAAATGAGAGATGACGAATAATTATTTATTTGTCCTAAAAAAATTTAAATACATGTAATTTACTGGAGTATTCACAACATTTTTATTAATGGTGTTTAAGAAATAAAAATAATTGAAAGGAACATGAAATAAAAGAAATGAAAAGAGGAATTTACCACCTGAAGAAATCCTCCATGAGATCCTCTTTAAGGGATAGGTTTTGGTCTTTTTATGAGACCAAGGAATTATTGAAATGTGGAATGATAATGTTAGGATATTTGAGTAGAAATTATAAATGGTATAAGTCTTGAGATGATTGAAAAGAATAGGGAGTGAGGTGGGTTTTATACTAGAGGATGGTAGTGAATTTTGTATATTTTAATCATTATTTAATTATTTTTTTCATAAAATGAAATTGTGTTTGATTGATGTGACCAAAAATAGTTATATGTTAATGTGATATCTATATAGTGGTATTACATTTTCTTTATGTAACTTATTAATCAATAAATCATTTCTTTACCGTTTATCCTATATTGTCATTTTTTACCATTCACCCAAAATTCAGGTATTTTATCAAAATACCAAAAATTCCGCAAACAATTTTTCAATGTGTAGAATTGAAAAAATAAATTCATTTTTTTAATATAATTTTCAAAATATTTTATAAATTGTTTTAAAATAAAACTTCAATTTATTCGAAAAAACAATATTTAAACATTAAGTTGTTTTATAACACCTTCAAAAATTAATCAAGGCCACATAATATTACCTTATAATCATAAGACAATAAAATTAAAATATATTATTACATTTTATAAAAATAAATTTAAATTTTAAATTATTAAATTAATCATAAATTTGAAATTAAAATATTTATGATATAGAGAATACCAATACATATACTATGATAGTTTATCACTATTAAGATGTCTGAGTTGTATTTATATATTCATGGTTGAAGATTATATTTTTTTACCAATTTACTATTAATGAATATTAATAATATTAACATTACTATTCATAATGGTAGGTTAGTATTCATATTATTATGATAATATTCATGAAAAACTATGTTGATTCCTTCAGACACTAAATATCACCCTGAACGCAACTGTGTATGTCGGTTCTCTGAAATTTAAATCACATAAGTATAAAAATTATGTTTACTAGATAGGTTATAAAAAAGTATTTTTTTTGGAGACTAAGTGTTTTATGCATTTATTAATAAAACTTTGTCGTGTTACAAGATCTATAAGTTTTCTAATCACCAACGTGAGGTGTGTGTTGGTCTCCACTATTAGGAAACATAGTTGGGTGATGATAGAGTAGATGTTTCATTATAATGGTAAATAATATCATTAGATCAATATATATATAATAAGAAAAAATATTAAATTAAATAATGACATGTCATACCCAATATATAGTTTAACCATAACATTTTATTATCATGTTTATTACCCAATAATAATATATCTATTCATTATTATTTATTGTATATTTTCGGGGTATTATATCTCCAGTAACATATAAAAATATATCATACATCATAAAATGTACATATAATTAATTATTAAGGTATTAATATTTTCACACAATATTGCCATGATGTATCTATACAAAACTCATTTTAGTATGGATGATAAGAAAATTATCATACAATAAAAACATTATAAAAAAAGTGAACCTCCCAATTTAAAAAAAAATCACAATAATAAAAGGTGAATATCTGGAAAATCAGTGCCATCCATGATGAATGTTTTTCCTCTGTGAATGGGTTAGCTTCTCACATATAAAAAATCATTAACAGTCTTAACTAAATCATATTACATTGTCTATATTACAAAAATATTATAATTAAAAACATCCCTATGAGAAAATTATGTAACATAGAAAAACTAGTTGCCTATTATGTGAACGATATTGGTCACCACATGACCACATTTAGTCTTCCTTTATAACTGAGTTAGTTAAATTATGGTGATGATCTATAATTTCTTATGGAGATACTATACCCTCTAATGATAATTTTTATTCATAGAAAAAAACTTGATAAACCTAACAATATAA
Organism: Viscum album; assembly: GCA_963277665.1. Taxonomy (NCBI): domain Eukaryota; kingdom Viridiplantae; phylum Streptophyta; class Magnoliopsida; order Santalales; family Viscaceae; genus Viscum; species Viscum album. The sequence goes on from OY728161.1 coordinate 397,331,929, forward strand.
ATAAACATCAAATTCTAAACATATAAGATCTAAATAATATCAATATAATAATCCATGTCACTCCATAGTGGTTGAAAAAATAATTTATATTTTTAGAGAATTATAATATGAAAAATAATAGAGAGTCTCAAATTTAAGGACCCTAGAAACTAATATTGATCCTAATCTATCATCAAATTATACATATTGAACCTCATGTTCTAAGATGACCTGTTGGTTTAGCAGAAACCTATCTTAGAATAATAACAATCATATTATCCTATTAACAATTTTTTATATAATAATAATGGAAAATAATTCACCTCTTACATTTTCTCCCTCATGTATCATATGCAACTACACATCATTCACTCATGAACTATAGAATAAATAATCTTTCCCACAGATATCTAGTACTCATGTACCTCATTATTAATTCTCAAAAAACCCATAAATTCTCCCATTGGCATCGTGAGACCATGAAGATTTATCTAAGATTCTATATATCCATCTATATCAATGCTAGATTTCAAGAAATCAAACATTGTTGACTCTAGCGTCAAGGAATTGTTCATTCCACATTCGGGAACTATGAAATAACCAAATCGTACAAAAATAACACAGATCCCCAACATGCTAAAAAATTCAAATAATATCATATCACAATAATTATCAATTAAAATATATTACTATTTTCAATTCATGTTTTCTATTTAGATAAAAATTATGATTATTCAAATAGTCAATCAACAAAATATTATTACAATTTCATAGTTCATTGTTTAATTTTTTCATCCATCCATTATAGACTTTATAAATTCCATTACAATATTACTTTAAAATAAATGTGATAAAAATTAATTTTCAATTTGAATGTTAAGATAATTCAAAATCAAATTCATATATTCTATAAAATATTCATGGATCATAATTTCTCAGTTTTAAGGCTTGTTAATGGTTAGAGACACATATCAAGTAACCACAATATTAATAATCAACTACTATTAGACCCATAGGGCACTCCAAAATGTAATGGAAGTAGTATTTCTGAAATCCAAATCCACAATCTTAGTGTTCATAGTATGTTAGTTCATTTTCACATGTTTCATATATTAGAGAAAAAATAGACCATAATGTGTTTTCATAGACCACCTACATTGAGAACTCATGATGAACTCAACGATTCATGATTCTAAATCAGGGAAACACACCATGATCCACTCTGGACAATGAATAACATATTCCATCATGTATTGATAAATTATATATGAGAGATAGACATTAATAAAGTAGTAAAACAATGAAAAAATTAACCAATTCAAGTTTTATAGATAAAATAACAAATCAATGACCCAATGACAAATTATACATTGGACAATGAAAAATTAGTTAAAATTTATCAATAAAAAATATAGAATTTGGGATGAATGATGGATTCATTATAAATTAGAAAGGGGTTTTCAGAGTATAAAATAAAATTCTTCTCATCCATATCATTGCCAATCCAAAATAATCTGGCTTGCTTTAGGCTGCCACCATCTAGTTGGTGGTGTCCATTAGAGCAACTTATCAACTTACAACCCATGTAACTGACCAATATGATTATAGTAGCATTCACATCTGACTTTGTAGAATCTATAATATCTGTGACATTATAGCATCTCTAATTCTTTCAACCACTATTTCCTACTAATGACCAACTTCCACTAAGCCCTGAAGAATCACATAAAAACTTTATTTATACAATATTAGTCTTGATTTAGGTATTTTATATTGTAAATTAAATAATATATAGGTAAATTTCCTAGGTAAATTGGTGGATCATTAATGTTTTTTTGGATTATTCCTGGTAGGGGATTATTTGTAGGTTTATTCAATCATATTAATGAACATTTAGTGTTTACATGACTTATTATAGAAATTTTTAGGATAAATACATTTTAATATTTAGTATTGACCATTGGAATATACGGATAGATTTAATAATTATAATTTTTATGAATAATACAATAATATTATGTGATATATTGTTTTATGTTAGAAGATCTAATTGTAGAATTATTTTTTGTCATTTCAAATTTAATTTTTTTAAAATGTATTATTGAATTGGGAATTGTTATTTTGCTATAAATAAAGAGAATTATTTTTAAAATATGATAGGTGTGTGTAAATTCTTATTATTGATCCATATAGTGAAGTATAATATTATAATTTTATTTTTAAATTAATTTTAAACATCGTAAAATTACTATAAACTTATTTTCGTTTCGGAATTGTAAAATTTCAATAGAATCATTAGTTATTTGTGGTATCTCCTGACATTTGGAAATATAGTTTTTGAGCATTTGATGAAATTATACAATTAAATTTTCATTTTAACACTCATTATTTATTTTGTAATGATCATGAAATAGTTATATGACCAGGTTATCACTCATGATTAATATGAATATCAATATAATCATCTTGTTGTTAGATAAATAGTAAAAAAAATATGTACAATAGAATAAAAAATGAGGACTCTGGTTTCCTCAAGGAATCCCCACAATAATTTATTTCCACCCCTTATAACCAATAGCTTCCCAATCATATCATGGTTAGAATAATGAAAAAGAAAAGTATGTGATAGAGATCTCCTCCCAAATTTCTTCTCATGATCCTCTACTCAATGTTCTACAGAACCTAACTCCACCACATAGGATGAATGATTCCTTATAGGTAAATTTTTTGGGTGATTTTATTGAGATATATTTTTTTAATATAAAATCAGATACATATAAATGAGATGAAATAATAAAACATCGAAACACTATAGATGAAATGGTGACTATGATTTATGCAATATAATGTGTTAGAATTGAAGGGTGGTGATTATTTGGCTAGAATAACTTACATATAAATTAATATATAATGTTACAATATTTATGAAACCCGGAGAGTTGGGGGGTCAATGTATCTTTTCATTAAAATAATTTCATCAAAAAAATGGAATAATATTGGTTTTCCTGATTTAGGAATGAAATATTACAATCAAAATTCATAAAAACATTTAATTTTATCAAAATGTTTATGATATTATATCAATTAGCATGGATTCTATTTGATAGTCTGTATTCAATTTTTTACCACATATAACTTGGGTTAACTAGAAATCAACCCGGTCAACCATAGGAATTATGGATTCTTTTTTAAGAAAGACAAAACATTAGGTCTATAGATTCCTTTTGGGACCCATGTGAATATATTTGACATTCAGGATCCATTATGGGATGTTGACATGCCATCAATTTTTTGGATTACATTCATCAAAACTAATAAGGAATTATGCCTCATAGATGAAGTTTGAAATTTTAAGGATACATTTGGAAGCAAGACAACATTCAGGGAACATCATCTTGTGTGGACCTATGTAGTATATTTGGTTTACACAAAAATAAAAATAGATTATGGATTTTTATTCTTATGAGTAAGATATTTACACTCAAATAGCCTACCAAATCCATAATTTAATAATATTAACCCTCCACTATTTTTATTTTAAAATGAATCTATTTCATGTATAAAAAACATATCCACATTTTACATCATTCAAAATATTGATTTCATTTTTCTTCTTAAAATACATATTTAAAATTATGAATTAAAATATTAATAATTATTATTGAATCAAATCTATAATATATCGAATAATAAAATATTAATAAACAATAATCAATAAAAAAGTAATATATTTATAAATATTAAACCAAAAAAAATTATGTATAAATTTATATTGATAATAGCCTAAAAATAGAAAACCAGAGACCCCTACACATGATTATTCATTTTCTACAATTATGATCTATCAAAAAACACCACACCAATTATTTATATTCCGACCTATTCAAGTCCTGATTTATTGAATTTTAATTTACAATTACTTATATTGACCAAGATTTGAGCATTAGTAACAAACTCATGCCTCTTCACTCATGTACATTATTAGGAATCAAAATTTAGAAAATTAGTTATTCAAAAAATATATGTCATAAATACCCTATTTTCATGACGTTTAACTACATTTTTCATAAACCTTCCTAATTTTTAGATCCAAAAAACATAGTATAATTTTTAAACATGTGATTTTTGTGTCATTATTCTTTGAATATGTCCAACCTTAAATAAAACCATTTATAACAATATGAATCACTAAGATTTATTTTTATAGTAATGAAATTTATTCTTTTTTAGGAACTTAACCCTAAAATAACACTTTACTTTCATTTCTCAACATTTAATTTTTGACTCACAAATCTATTCACCAATATATATCTAGAAATAGTAGTATGGTTATTTGATTCAAAAATTACACTAATTAACATATTTTATATGATTTCAATTAAGTGGGAACCCTGGAATTGATACACAAGTTCTAAAAATTCATTATATATGTGGTTCAAAATTACAAAGAAAAAACACCTATTTTTAAACAAAAAAGTACAATTTTGTTGACTCTAAATGTGCATGTTTTTTAGAGATTTGTGATATTTTATTTGTGTTTCCTCTTTGAGTTGTGATTTAAATATTTTCACAAATATTAATTCTCAAATCAACACATAGTAAAGCTTTTATACCCCTTTCCCAAAAAATTGTTTTTGATGAATAAAAAATGAATGAACATGTGAAGAGAATCATAAGAAATGAATATAATGTTATAAAACATGCTAGAAATAAAAGTGAGTTAATTTAGAATAAATATTAAATTATTCTGGATCATACATTACTATTGTTCATGTTATATATGATCCCAAATTTTCCAAAGATCACATTTATATATTCACATAAAATACTTAAAATAATAACTCCATAATTTTACTGTTTATTGAAATAAATAAAATAGTTATATAAAAAATATTAAATGACAAATTTTATGATTCTTTTATCCTTCTAAGAAGAAAATGTATTTCTCATATGAGGTTACTCACATCTTCTATAAAAATATTTCACATTTATTTTCATTGATTAAAAATTTCTTACACCCCTTAAACTCTCAGTCATTGGAGTGTATTAAGTATTCCATTGTTGTAGTATAAGTTTTAAATATATTTAAAAAATAATTAATTGTAAAATTATTAAATTATTGGATGAAAAGAAAATAGTAAATTTTAAAAGGGAGAATAATAAATTATATGGGTATTATATAGGATGTCAAAAAATATTTATGACCCCTAATCCCTCACCTAAAAAACTGCCCCATTGTGATTAGAACAATGAAAAACTATAGAGAAACAAAATTTCCCGTTATATACATGTCACTTAAAAGTTTATTCTCCTTGAGATCCAGCTATTAAAACATCAATTTTTCATAAACCTATATAGTGGTGGACAAGTTAAACATCACATTCTATAAATTGATTCCACCTATTACACACCAAATTGTTTTTTCTAATTATTAAAATCATATTAATAAAATATTCATACCCACTAAAATGTGCTCTTGTTTTATTGATAATAGATTTATTTGATTGATTCTAAGTGATAGTCTCTTTTGAAATATGCATGATAGTATATATATAAGGTTCATTAGAAACTAGGATAATAAAAAATATAGATTTTTAATCACATCGTTGACCTTAATATTAATGTTTTCTTAAAATATTATTTCATAACATTAATTATTCAATTTCACTTGACCGGATGTTGAGGGAGGTCAAAATTCCACCAGGTCTTCGGGTTTTGTTATGAAATATTATTATATAATTGGATGATGATATTTTGTTTTGAATTTATGGGGATATAATTTATGATGGGAAGAATTAAGCGAATATGATGTTGTTTATCCCAATAAGAGTGAACTGAGATAATTATAAATGGCCATATTGGGAACTTTTTATTGTTATTAATGAGGGGTATATTATTAGGAATCCAAAAATTACTCCAATTTATAACATACAACATTTACTGTTAAATTTTTAATATTATGTATATATGCCCACATTAATGATTACTCACATTAATCACCTAAAAAAGAAAGGAATTTTTTATTGTATAAAATAAATGTACAAAAAATAATATTAAAAAACTATTTTTTCAATTAATTTAATTTAAAAATTACTAAAAATTAAATCTATTGTATAAAGTATACAAAAACTCTATAATATAATATAATTGCACATGTTTATATTAATATGGTATAAAAAATTTAAAATTTATATTTAAAATAAATTATAATAGTAGAATATCTAGTAACCATCTCTATGTAGTTCTTGATACATGAGGTTGGGGAATATCAGTTATTTGTGTTTTCTCTTCAATTTCAATACATTAGAATGTAAAATGTATTGGTGAATTGATTGTTTGTTGGGTTCCAGGATATCCCAAGTGTTGTAGTGATTATTTATGATGGTAAATATTTCCTTACACTAAACCTCATTCGATAGTAATGAGATATGATTTGGTTTGTTTGTGATCACCATAGGGTTTGATCGGGGATGATATTCTTCTGTCATGAATCTATTACATGTAAAGGAACAATGTTTTTTAGGATATTTCAATCTGTTTTGAATTATGATGTTTCATTACAAAGGGAGTTAATTCATCTATAAAAAGTGGGTTTGTGAGTGTTGAAATAAATAAGTCTGTTTTGGTCAAAAATAGAATACCATTCCCAGTGTTATTATTGATGAGATGACTGAGCCCTGAATAGTTTGACATGTGATTGATTTTGGCACCAATCTATTCTGTGAAATGTGTATAATTTAATGTATCATCTATAGTGTGTAGTGAAATTTTATCTAGGGGATTTTTCAATCTATATTTCATTGATATATTATTGAATATTGTGGATGATAATTATCATGTCTGGAATGGGTAGAAATTAGTGTTTTTTTCCACGCCTTATTAAGTGTAGGTCAATAATTTCATGTCATTATATTCAGTGATAGAAAGGACAAAAGTTTTTTATTTTAATTTAATTTGGTATGCGTAATTAATAAATAAATACTTTTATATTTAGTAATATCTTATTAATTGAATTATGAACACTCCCCATGTAAATTGGATGATGGTGTGGAGAAAGATGCAGTATTATGTTTACATTGGATCTCAATTGAACAATGATTAATTTATGAAAATTAAATATTGTAAGATGATAAATTATATACTATAAATTTATATTTTTGTGTGGTGAATAATCAATTCATTTGGAGTCTACATTATGTAGTATTTTATTACATATTTTAGAGGTAATCATAATAAGGTAAAATTGGGGCTCACATTTAATTTATGGTGGTTTATTCATTTGTATTGAGTGTTTATTCATGGAATTAATAATATGTATCAAGATGTGTGTTAATTTTTCTATATGTGTATTATTATGGGGAATTTTTCAATTAATGTCTCCAGAAATTTTCTTTGTTATATTTGGATGTAATGTGAGGCCTACTATTTTTCTAAATTGACATCGATTGAAGGAATAAACTAGTGGTTCAAGGTGTAATTGAATAAAATAAATAGAAATATCATATTGTTCACTATATAAGGTATTGAGAATATAGTTCAACAATTGGAAAACTATTTTTTTAGAAAATAAAATTCATCGATTATTGGTTAATAGAATGTTAACGATCATCATTTAATAAACGAATTGGGAATAACAATGAGAATCCAATTTTTTTATATTTATTAGTGAATATGAGATATTTGTACATTTCTATTAATAATTATAATACATATGGTGGGGAGTTTATAGAAAAAAAATGAAATTATAGATTTATTATTACATTGGGAATGTCTAATTTTTCCAACATTATAGTAATATTGATAATTTGAATTTCGACCCAAAATTATTTTCATGGGAAAAATGTAGTTGAACATTTAATTAATTATTGTAGTTCATCATGAGTTGTGGGAGGTATCATAAATATTTATGATTTTATGGGAAGAGTTAAAAAAATTATAATATTTTTGGTTGACATAAATTTTATCTAATTAAAGCTTGGTGTACCTAGTGGGTGAGGCATTTGGGGTTATAACCCATGTATTTCCACAATGTGGCTGGTGCTATATTGAGTGCCTAGGATTACCATATACCTTTCAAACCCTGGTTGGTATTTATAATATAGTGTATGAAATTATTTTCATTTCCATACCCTCTCAGGATTTAGTTGAAATTGAGGAAATGGGGGTCTATATTTCATGGTTATCCCTACCTCTTCATCATTTGTGGATTTTTATTAATGCAAGCGGTATTATGAGATATTTTATATAAATTTTTTTATAAAAAAATCATGTAATTAATCCATTATTAAATTACATTTTTTCTCTTGTTGGTGGTATTTAAGAACTGGTATATCATTCTATTTCACAGATGTATGGAAGAATCTATCTATAAGTAGATGATTTTTTTTGTAAATGGTTAGAGGATGTAAATTAGTGATGAAAAAATGGGGCTAATAAATTTTTTGGTGGAGGATCAACACATAGATAATACTAATAGAATTATCATGGATTCACTATAAACTATGAACATATTTGGATTCAATTTGATGTGAATTTAACTTGGGATGGAATCATGAGTATTTCATGGACTTAGAACTTGTGTTTGGTTGTGGCTATAGTGATTTATTATTTCATAGTGGTTTATTAGTTATTATGATTCAAAGGTATAAATTAAAAATAAATATTAAATGATATAATTATATAATTAAATTTTTTCCTTGTTGTGGGGGTTGAGGATATTATCATATATTTGTTCAGTCATGGGTGAGGATTTGAGAGTTTTTTTAGGAATGGTAACACTATGAATATAGGAAGTAGTCTCTATGATATATAATAATATGATTATTTATTCTTGAGTTTTCATGATTTCATGATGTATTAGGCTTAGAAAAATTCAATTGGGCATGTGTTTACATCAAATTATTGAAATAGGTGTCTTGGTGCCTCATTTCCATTCAAATATTACATTATTATTATTTTTTGGGGAATTTGAAATTTTGTAGAGCTATATAGCGTCTTGGGAGAGAATATCAGTTGAATTTAAAATCATGAAACGATTGATCATGGGTATCAAAATCAGTATTTAATTACCTAGGATTATTCTTCATAGGGAATTTTTTTAAACAATTTATCGATTACTACAATATAATAAAATGAAATGGTAATATTTATCCTAATTGATTGATAATAACCCATCATGGGTGGATATAGGTATTTGTTAAAGAGATGAGTGTGATAAGTAATAAATTTTAAAATATTTTGTTATTATTTGGGTACCCTAGGGATAAATGAACAATAGTTTTCATATGGGTTATGAGAAAAGGGACACCGTCATTGATTTAATAATAAATGAGATTTTTTAAAAAATATTTTTCATTGGGAATTGAGTTCATTTTAATTAGAATGATCAATAGACATAAGGACTGAGGTTTGGATGTGATATATTAGAAATTATTTCGACCATCAAATTTTTTTGGTTTTATATATCCTTTAGGATGTGTTTTCAACATGGATGGCATATATTGGTTGTTACAAATAAAATTAGAATGAACTATATTTTTTGATCCTTATGTCATTCTTTAAAGAAATGTGGCACACATATTGGTTTGGTGTTCCATGCCTATGTTAAATCAATGGCTATAGAAATGTCATTGAATGGAGATAAAAGTATTTTAATAAGTTCCCTATGATATGTGTCTTCTTAATGAGATACAAGTAATCAAATAATGCGTTGTGTGGAAGATGTGTTTGGTATATATTATTTAAGGATATGAAAAATGTCATATACTGGTGAATTAATGTTTGATATCTCACCATGTAAATACTCTAGACAATTATAAAATTTATATCCATGGGTTTTACTTTGAATGGTGTGTTTTTTATACGGCATGTGATGGGATTTTGTTTAACCATTTGAGTAATTTGTATGATTATTCATGATATCATTGGATCGGAAAGCATGGGTTGTTTATTAAATCATGAAAAGCGATGGATGTTTTTCCCTTATCATGGTTGGCATCTTGTTTATGATATATAGAAAAGGAACATACCGAAAGGGTTGTCTACCAGATTTTATAATAGAATATATCCACTAATACCTATATAGGTTTATTTATATATTTTATACATATAAAAATTTCATTCCTCTTGATGAGTGTTCTACATTTGTAGGATTATATATCTACAATTCCACCATAAATATATACAATCAATAAATGTCACTTTTGTTGAATTAATCATTTAGAATAATGAATGGAATTTTTCATAGGAATTTGAATAAAAATATTACGATGACTATTTTTTTATCATTATAAGTATTGATATTTTTACAATGTAATGATATGATTCTTAAATTATCTATATTTAGAGGTCAAGTTTCATTGTTCAGTTACAATTATGGTCTCTAAATGGATTATGTTTATGTTGAACATGGTTCAGTTTATGTGACAATACTGTGTAGAGTTTAGTATCATAGTGAACAAGTTATCACTTGATGACATGTGTTCCAAAATTTAATATTATTGAATTGAATAGTTTATTTTCCTCATTAAATAGTCATATATGATGGAATAAATTATTGATATGTTTTAGGTACTGAAATTAATTTTCCTCGATACTAGACAAGAAAACTAATCTATCATCTCATATCATGTAAGTAATACGTATCTAAATATTGTTTTATAATGGATAAGGATATATTAGTTAGAATTATAGGACATTTTGGGGCCAATCGTTATAGTGGAGCCTCCTTATTTATTCAAATATTTTTCATCTGTACTAGTATTGAATTTCCTATTTGGGATTCTGTAGAATTTTATGTCTATATTATTATATATTTATTAATTATAACATGAGTGTGATAATGTAGGACCGTATATCTTGTTATTTATATGACGATGTTTGCACAGATATTTATAATTCATTATCTCAATAAATAATCATATACATTAAGAAAGGGTTGAAATCCTTGGGGATATGGTTAGTTGAACCAATGGTAATTTCTTTAAATTTGTTATAGTGTAATTTTGGTGATTCATTCTAGAGAGTTATTGGATGGAGATTCTTTCTAAAGAGAAAAACATGTCATTGATATAGGTGTTCTCATATTTAATAAAAGATATTATATAGTAAAATATATTATAAAATATAAAAAAATATTTATAAATTAATACACAAAAATGTAATTGATATTTTATTTGTCGATTATGAGAAATTTTTTATTTCCAAGTATGTATGTTCCTATGTTCCACCATTTGTATAAGTTTTGTTATTTTAAATAGATACAAAAGTTATAAAATATAATGTTGTTATTTTTAATAGGAAAACAATAAGGGGTTCCATCCATGATTTATGACTAAATATATATCGTAGGGTTCTATATTATGGTGGATGGTATTCCCCTAGAGTGATAGGTTTTGTATAATCCACATTAGTGGTATATTCAGAATCATAATTACATTTATGTTATAAAAACTAGCTATCTATCAAATAATTTTTTTAATTATTTTCGGCCTTGATACACTTACTTTGATTTTTAGAGAGTATATACCTAAGGTATATTTGTGAAAAATTACATAATGGGTAAATTATATTGGGATTTTTACTTTGTGAGGAGTGTCTAGTTAGATTTGATAAAATTTATCCATTCGATGGGTGAATTGATTGTAAAAATGAAAAAATAGTTATAAAAAAGTTATTATAATATTAATATGATAAGAGACCATTATAGGGGTACCATACAATATTGTTTACCAAGGAAAATTCTATTGTATAACCATTTAATAAAAATAATATCCTATATCCCGATGAACTACAACTATTAAAATATTATTTACATGATTTTTCGTATAATAATTGGGTTCTTAAAAATTCATTGATCATTTTTTATCATTGGCACATGTGTTGTAATTGGTAATAGAGTTATGGGAGGAGAATTTGGAACATTGCGATATGTTTCAAACAATTTGTGGTAATATTTAGGTTTGTGGGATAAGTTTCTGTTTTGAATTTACATTGATCATATAATGTATGACTATTATTGGTATTAGAACTATGTGGTTATTAGTATTAATGTTGAATATATGTGTAATTAAGGATTCCAATACATTATAATAAAATTCAATGTATGAATAAATATCTCCTCAGATGATGGACAAATATTTCTACTTGACATGTTTCAATACTCAAGTCTGATATCATACATCATATATTGTCTGTGTTTTAAGCAATATGTTTAAAACACTATTATCATTGACAAGTAATTATGGAATATTATAGTATGATATCATTATTAAAATGTTGGGATATGAATAAACATATCGTTTATAATTATCATCAATAAGAGAATGGAGAAAACCTGGCATTCAAATATATTTTGAAAGTGTATGGGATATTGAATCCATATTATTAACCTTATTAAAAATATGTATGAATTATAATGTAAAAAATATGACTTAATTTATTATCTTATTTTTTTTGGATGAGTAACTAACCCAACACAGATATGATGTTTTCAAACATTATGTAATTCCTTAAGATTGATTTTATTAACATAAGTAGGTATTTTTCAAATAATATAGAGATATATATAGAATTTACTGGCATTAGATATGGAATATATTTATTTTTTTAATCACTATGTCTATATGATAAATATATTTAAATATATATATATATATATATAATATTATATGAGGTGCACTATTGTCGGTGTAATACTATATTCTAATCTCAGTCACATGCAATACATGTTATTGGATGTGGAAACCCTATGTTATGTCATATAGGAAAGAGAAGGGGATCTAACATTAGATACACATTATCGAATGTGGAAACCCTATTGTGAGGTATACGTATTTTATACATAGTCATATTAATCAATAAAGGGATATTTATTGGAGTCCATTATATATCAATCACTATTAAAATGTTTTATTATTTTCCTATGATGGATATATAGTTTCATATGTTTTAGTTATTATTTTTTTATTTGGAAAAGTACTATTAATGCTATTTTATACCAATATAATGATCAATAATCTTGAATAATAGTATTTATTGTTTAACATATATTGAGGAACACAAAGGTTGTTGTATTTTTTTATCACAAAATTGTATATTATTACCTATTATGGGGGGTTATAGAAAAAAACAACCTATCAGATAATTAAATAATTATCTCCATTTTGAGAGGAAGAAAATTTTTATTGAATGTTAATGGAAAGAATGAATCGTTGTAAAATAATCATCTAATCAATTAATATATTATGATATAAAAAATAAAATATAATGTTTTTTAATTTAAAGGAATATAATGAAGTATATTTTTTAAAATTCTATCTTATATTGAGATCGGTCAATCATTTCTTCAATTTAGTGGAAATTATTCAATATGAGGTTTATTTCTAAACTATGATTATGTATAATAACCTATGGGTAATGTATGTGTGGTTAGTGTTCCCATGAATCCAATAAGTGAAAAAAGTTTTTCAATAAATTGTATTTTCTTTCTTTTTTTTAAAAATTTTATTTACCATAAATCATAAAAAAAAATATTAATATTTCAAAATATGATAATCATGTTTAGTACAAAATAATGTTTAAATGAATAATATATCATTAAAGGGAATAAATTTGCACATGATGATGATAAAATTTTAATATTTATTTTTTATATTTAATTTTATATTTGAGGATAAGTAATGAAACATATAATTCTATTTCATGTAATGAAAATAATACTATATTTTCAGTGGAAAAAGATATAATAATATAAATTTGTCAATATTAATCAATAATATCACACTAATTGGTATCATTATATGTTTCATGTTGAGGATAACATAAAATGAATTTTTATTAAATGTTTTTGAAATTTAACTTTTCATCCCTGGAAAATTTAAGGATATAAATCCATTTTGAAGAATTTTTATCAATGAAAACATATTAAAAATAGTTAAAATTCTATTTTTGATTACAATGTTTTTGAGGGACAGTACACCATTATAGGTTTACTATGATTTAATATACTAATTATATAATGGTTCATTATCATTTTTTTAAAATCTAAACATATTAAATATAATTATCATTTTTGGGAAAAATTTTCATATAAAAATATATATTGAAATAATAAAACATTCTTTGATTCCATTAATTTTTTTAAAAACATTTATTGATCTATATTGGATTTTGAACATATTTTTAGCTGAATAAAATCATGTAATTGTGTGGTATGAGAAATAGAATTTTTTTTATAAAATAATATTTAAAATAACATATCATTTTTTATAAAAACAATTATCACATTGAATGTTTATACATTCAATATATTTATATTTTAATTATACAATTAAATGATACCATACCCTTTAAAACGATGAACAATAATGAATATAAATTCATGAAATAAAAAATAAAATATATATCAGTATAAAGACTGTCATAATAGTTTTTTTATGATATAGAGGTAGTGAAAACAATTAAATAATAGTTGACTGAGTGGTAGATTGGGAGATTGAAGATATTATCTAATAATATTGAAGAAAATTATTTTGAATTTTCCCTTAATTTATAAATTTAATTACTTATTTATATAAAAGTTGTATCTATCAAACACAATGGAAAATTATAATAATATTATTATTTTACCATATTTATGATGATAGTGTGTTTATATTTTGTTAAGAGATACTTGTACAATAATTGTAATGATCAAATCAAATGTGGGAAGTGATGTTTTGGTATATGAGTGAATCCATGAGGTATAGTTTTTCTACACTAGGTTTTTAACAATTTTGGTCATTGTATATATATAGGGGAAATGTATTGGAGCTTTATTTTTCTATGGACATAATATCTACATTGAAATTGATCCAACTAAATTAATATGTCGATTATTTCTTTAAAAATAATTAACCATAATGTGTTGATAAAAAATTCGGTAAAACTATATATTTTATTTAACCATAAAAAACATAAAATCAAAAGAATTTAATTATGGAATTGACATGATTACCCGATTTTCATTTATGTTAGGTTATTATAACATAGGGATCATATATGTAAATTATAAAAATTGAGATATAATGTGATAACAATGAGGTTAGAGTATATGATTAGATACCCTTGTCCGACCAATAAGCCTAAAATTATATTTTAAATAAATATTTCATTATTTAAATTATAGATGATTGGCGATGTTCTGATTTATTAATTGAATATAGGATATAATGTTTTGGATCTATTGATAGAACAATTATATATATTGAAATATTATGGGGTTAGGATAAACATGGGGATCAATATTTTAGTATCTTTAATTAATGGATTTGGATTTTTTAATTCTAAATAATATTTTAATTTTTATAATATATTTTTTTAAATAATGATTTTACATAAAATAAAAATTTCACAATTTTTTGTTCATCAATGTGTAATAAAATTATCATATAAGATTAAAATGGTAAATAAATATTTATTCTTAAATTTCATCATTTCTCTAATCAAATTCCAACTTGTACTGTATATATTTCATCTGACATGATTGTATTAGGGTATGATGGGGCATTTATATTGATAAAAATCTCAATAATGAGATATTAGTTTCAATTATATCCAAAACTCATTTAAATTAATACTATAAGAAATTATTTAGAATACATTCATTAGTATACACAATGTTTATACCGAATGGTAATCCTCAATTCAAAAGATTAATAATGTCTTCCTTATCTAGACCATCAGACAATAATGCAAGTATTAAGACAATAAAAATGATTTCTAAAATTATGGTGATATAGGGTATCATTATAATAAAAAACTATGTTTCATATATTTATGATCAGATTTGTCATCTTGTATTATTGTTATTACATCGTGGACCTCGATTGATATAGATTATAAATATTACATTTTATTAATATTTTTTTGACATCTAACATAATTATCAATTAGAATGAATTATATATATGATTTATTCTTCTATATTGAGTATATAACATAAGAAAATAATTAGTACCCTTATCTTCTAATATGAAATTTATGTCTTCTCATGTAATGAATAGTAGGACCATATTTGTATACTTATTTTATATAAAGATACATCATTGGGATCTGTTTATAATATAGTCATGTCTGATTGTGATTATACATGATTTATTTATATAATTATAAACAATTATGTTTTATTAAAGGATTTTATTTTCTTATTATTATTATTTGGAATTAAAAAACATTATCATTGTAATAAAGGAATACATGGTAAAAATAACTTTTACCATAATGATGTTTATTTCATCGAAAAATAATAATTTAAGAAATAATTTGAGATAATTTTTTTACAAATAATAGGGTCTTTTTATGGTCATGAAATTTCTAATGGTGTTAATTATTGCTATTGAGTATTTCTGAATAATATGACAATGGTTTGTGACATAATGATAAATCATAGTGCATAAGAATTCATCACAATGTGGTGTTTTTATGTCATGCTTTGGTTATTTTTTTATATGAATTCATTTCCCATTACTCTAATATTAGAAGAGATAATTTAAATTTGTTACATCATATGTAATATAATTATAAGTTACATGTATTTATTATTTTTTAATTTCATTTTTGGGAATTTTAGATTTTAATTTCAAATAAATTTGAATGGAAATATGAAATTTATAATTTTTTATATTTTATTGATTTAATTTTTTTATGGAAATCATAAGATAAAAAAATATCAATTAATTAAATAACCTATATAATTTTATTACCATTCCATGTATCATATTATAGCGACATGGTCATGGATAAATATATTTAAATGAACTCTATATATGTAACCATTTTCATTTTCGATGGAGGAAATAAAATTTCATAGACGTGATAAAAGTATAATAACATATATACATATTTCCTATATATAGTATACATAATATTGAATTATGAAACCAAATATTAGTGAATACTGATATTTGTAAACATGTTTGGGAAAAAACATCAATAAATATTTTTCCAGGGTTTGGAAAATGTTTTTAATTTTTGATTCTCGTGCTTCCTCTCTTAGTGAATATTATGATTACATTTTCAAAATTCTTCTTGTAGTTAATGATATAGTATATGTATAAAAATATATATGCAATATCTGTAAAATGATATATATATATATATATATATTTATATATATATTATTGATTATTATCAACATGAATTTTCTAATAATATATGTAAACAGTAAATTTTGATTAGACATTATAATTATAGATTCAATAACCTATATAAATAACAAATATAATACATCACATTTAAACGCATTTAGTTGTAACATGATTTTTCCTGGAATAAATTTGATACTAGATTTATAAATATTATTAGTTTTCAAATAATGAAGAATTTTATAGTATATTGACCTGATAAATAATGAGTAATGGTTTTATGATTTAATTCATAAGGAGAATGTTCAAATTTATCATCATATTTAATTATTAATACTCAGGATACCTATAAACTAAAATTTTTTCTATTATGTTTTTTATGTGGGAGATTTAATATAAGGATTTCATTGATATTTTTTGAGAAAATCCAAAAAATGAAATTGATGCACATTAGGTATGTATTTTAGTATACATCTAAGTGTAATATTTTAAATGATTAATCAAATGGTATAAGGTAATATATAACATTAATATGATTAATAAATGTTAATTATGTTAAATAAAACATAAATTAATAGATTTTTTGGGTTCCATGTGTCTCTCAATAAGAGGAGACTATTTAATTTAAAATTTAATTGAATATAAAAACATATATTATAAATATTTATGAATTTAGAACATATTAAATACTTTTTCATAAAGTTAATGATGAATGTAAAAAATTAGACTCATTGAAGATTTTTAAATTTTTTAAACATTATATATACATTGTTTGATAACTTTTATTATGACAGAATATATTTTAAAGTAGTATTAAATGAGAATAGTTGTTTCACTAAGCATATACCACTAACCAAATCACACCCACTTATAATTTTATAAAAATAGAAATCATCATCATTTATATCATACTATTATTGTTTTTCCAAGCTATGTTTTTTATTACATTGTCTCCTGTTGAAAGTATTTTAGGAATAAATATTTCCCAATGATTATACTATCAACCATGGGCATGGTGGTATACTTATCCTCGGTGTAATTTATCCTTTTGACAACATGTTTGTCTTTTAAATCTCAATTTTTGTTAATAATTAGATTAAAAAATTATAAAAAATATACCTATGTAACCATTTTCAAGAAAATTACATGTTAATGATAAAAAAATATTTTCATAGTACAATTTTCCTAGTATAATTTTCATACATTACTGTTTTTTATTATTAAATTCATCAATAGATGATTTAGTGACATTAGCTCATATTTATATATTTGGATGTGAAATTTCAAATGATTCATCTTTATAATAAAAAAGTTTAATTTATATCTAAAAATATAATAGATTTATATATTCAATGAATCGATAAAAATATCATTATTTATTCATAAAATTTTTCAATGATTTCTATAAATTGACCATATATTATAATTTTTTTGAAGAAATGTTTCTAAGTCATTGATTTTCATTGATTTTACCTCTACCTGATTATCATTTTCATTGATGTGGTTTTTCATCATTCGATCATTTGAATGGATGTTTATTCAACATTATTTATGTACACTTCAATATATTTATCATTATTGTGAAATTTATTTTAATTTTTAAATGATATATTTAAATCACTTTATTTCATATTTAAAGGAATCCACCCTTCCTAGAGTGTGGAAAAAAATGCTAAAACATTTTCTTGTAAATCATTCAATATAATATCTGTTTTACATTCAGGATGGGTGACCTCTACTAGTATTCTCTTGAAAATATTCAATTAAACATGAATGTGATATTGAAATTAAATGCACAATATATATTTTATTCCAAATAAAATTTTTTCAAGCAATAACAAAGATAGATCATCATCATAACTTATAATTGGTTCTTTTTCTAAAGGGATTTTTGAGAATGAATTTTGGTCAACCTCATGAATATATAAACCCTTCATAGTTTAAATTTTATCCACCACCATGGAAGAATTATAATTCACATTTTTCAATATTTATTTAATATATATTATATGTCATATAATATTAGTTGGAAAATAATATATACACAAGGTAGAATCATTCATCATCTTCCTTTTACTATCACTTTCTCTGATTTGACTTTTCCTCATTTACTATTATATTTCATTCTAAAAAAATTGAATGTTCACCAAAATAAAACATCATTTTAAATATTTAAGGATTATAAAATCAAAAAAAATAAACAACTTTAAATAAAAAATACAATCATAGTTCATCATTCCTATTAAAATAATTTTTATAACCACATGGGTTATAACCAATACTGAGGGGTCATTGATAAGTTATATTTTATAAAATTATTTTGTCCCCTTTACTCATTGAATATTTATTATATATATTCTTTAATTGTATTTTTATTATTGTATGAATTAATATAATCCATATAGAGTATGTAACATAATATGTGCACATGGTTTTATAGTCAGATAGAGCTATTAATTCTAATTTTATATGGTGATGAAAAATAAATACATTTTCTATTATAATTAAGTATCAGTTATTAAGTTTTATATCACACTTAATAATAAATATATGTTTATTTCATTAAAAATTAAGAGTGTGAAACAATTAAATACTAATTATATATAATGATACCTTTTTTTTTCAAATTCTTCTTAGGTTGGACCATAATACTATCTCTATAGATAACCTTCAATTTCATCAATTCCATTCCACCACCATGAAATTACACCACCAAACAATGATTATCCATAATAATGAAATGCTTCGTTGGATTACTACACTTAAAATACAAAACTATTAGCATTATAAAAACTCATATTCATTACCATTAATATGAATAATTTTGAAAACAAACTTCTTCATCTTTACATTTATTGAGTGGAATACAATGATTTATAATTGATTGAAAGAATTATTTATTATCTACATTTATTTACATGACATGGATGTAAAACCTATATAAAATATAGGTATATCAATATTCATATCAAATGATTTTTCTCAAGAACCTCATTGTGAAATCATTCCATTATTAATATAATTCATATCTAAATAATAATATAGTAACACTTATTGTTTTTCATTACATAGAACCTTCACTAGTTATTTCATCTTCTATTTTGATAACACATATAAATATTTATTAAAACTATGAATTATGTTCCTCTATACCATAGAGCATTGAGAATAATCTCTATAGAATAAATATATCAAACATCCTTTGTAATCTACTTCAAATTAATCCTACAAAACATATAATAATTTTCATCAATGTTGTTTATTTCATCACATTCTTATATGTCTTCATTTTTGAAATATCATGTGAATTAATTAATCTAAAATACCAAGTCTATTATTAATAAAAATTCATTGATATATTCTCACTCCAAAAACTCCACATTCATCAGTTATTACAGTCATTAAAACCGTCAAAAAAATTCATGATGACTCAATTAAATACATGGTTCATCCTTATAATTATCAGTCAAGAATAAAAAAATTTATATTGCAGACATGACACTATAAATTCAATTAAACATATTTTTTTCATTTACCACTCATATATATACAAATATTGTGTATAATTAAATCCAAATAACCAAAATATTTAATATTTATTCAAATATTCATATTTATATATAAATTAGATATGTTTATGAATCCATTTCTACAAATCAGAAATCTCAAAGTTATTTAGTAATAAATAATTATTAACCATACCAAAATTAAATCTAATTATGTTTCATGGAGATTTACATGAAAATATCAATATTATAACACTCATAAAACATCTTGTATAATGATATATATTAACATGACATATATTTTCATTTATTTTATATATTTTTATATTTATCTTAACCATAGTTTCATCATTAATATGTATGGATCATGATAATCTATATCATCATGAAAATTTTACAATAGTTAATAGCATCCTGAAACAACTAAAAAATCATGACACTATGCCATACTATTAACATCTATCGGATTTCAACTTTTTACTATACGAAGAATCTACTCGCATATGTTATGAATATTATGAATGTGATATAGTTTTATATGACTCCCATTTCATACATATTCCAAGATATAATCAATCATAATATAAAATATTGTAATACCTTAAGCTTTCAAAAAAATTTAACCCCTAACATATATATCTAATACACCAAAGTGACCTATTTTCCAAAATGACCAACTTTTATTCATAGAATAACATTTTATTCTGTTGACTTTCCTTCAAGAAGTATCAAGTATCGATGTTTATATATGTGTATATATACATAATTTTATACTTAAATTTAAAATAATTCAGAAGGTTATACAAATTAACCTATGCTAGAAAAATAACTTGTTTATCCTCAAATATGTGGAGAACATATGAAAAACATTATACATTGATCTTATATTCCAAAACAATATCTAAATATCTATATTTTAGTTCTTCATTTTTTCTTTAATTTCCCATAAAACACTTTTTCTGTGTCATTATATCTATTATCATGATATTTCGTCTTTATAAACACTCAAAACATTTTTTTAATGAATTATTTCTCCTATGAATTATGTTAATTATCATTTATGGTCTTATACTACCATTAAACTTATATTCTATTTATAATTCATCAATATACTATTGTTAAGGAAAAATAATTCCATAAAAATAAATACCACTAGAAATATTTTGATTTTAAAATATTCACATTAGTATTAAATTTTATGATAATCAATTTGGATAATTATTTTAGGTATGTAGTGTATAGATTTCATATATATAAATATTTGATAGGTTTAGAGTTAATATTATGATAATTATTTTAGGCATATAGAGTATAGTTTTAGTATATATAAATATTTGATAGGTTTAGAGTTGATATTGGGGGTCTAATATGATTCTTTACAGTTTCACATGTGAGACATGTTATTCCATTTATTGAATTTATGTCCCACTAAAACACTTTTCCCTCATACCACTGTTTTATTATTGGATAAATCTATGGTATGTGCTCCCTAAATATCTCCACTTTTCATTGATATTATTTTCTTCATGATGAAACCCATGATATTTATGTTTTCTAAAAAATTGATATGATATGAATCATGTAATTTTTGTTATTATATTCAAGAGACATGAGGATGATAAGGGTTACAAGGATATTTATAATGATGTTACAACTCAAAGTCATCATAATTTTGAGGTATTCTTATTCTTATATCATAAAATTATATGAACCCTATTGATTTTTTTCGGTGTTTTAGGTAATATATTATATATAATAAAAATTATTCGTAGATAATGGTGTGTTTTATGTGAAATGGTGATTTTATGTACGTGATTTTTGTTAATGTATATTTTGTTATTTTTTTGAGTGTTCTTATATTCAAAAAAGATAGGATAAATGAAAATGATTATTACAAGGTTTATATTTAATTTTCAATTATTTATAATGGTGAATATTTATTAAATTATTTTATTGAGATTCTTAAGGGCACTTACATGGGTAATAATATTTTACAAGAGTGTAGGAATTGCATCATGATAATAAGGTTTCATGTTTCGTCAGTAGTATGGTTTATATTCATGGATGATGGGGGTGTTAGATAGTTAGTGTTGATAAGTCCACAATTAATTAAGACATACCATTTATTGATAGTATATATTTATTTCCCATAGTTTACATGCTTCCTTAGTTTTTTGTTCAATAGATGGATATGTGCTTCTATGACATATAAAATACATATTTTTCGAATATTTTCAATTTTTATGTAAATTATGATTATAAATAACTGTTAAATTTTTTATTTATAGAACAATAAAATTGTTTAGGTGGGTAATGTTTTATAAAAAAACACTTCTATACATATCCATTTTCAGAAAATGATGGGTGACTGGAAATGACATGGATAAATCCGATCAATTGTTCTAAAATCATCATAATTACAATCATTGTGGAAGATTGTAATTTTATACAGTGGAGAAAAAATAGGAGATTGAATTTTAAAATAACTATTAGGTTGTAATTTCCATGATGAATAAGTTATGGTATTGAAGGATTTCATGGATATTAGATATCATCTGAATGGTTATGGAGGCCATGAGGAGTCAGTATGGATTGATATTGGGGTGTCTCATTTAATGGGCATGATATCAAAAATTAAATATTATTAAAACATATTAAATTACTGGTATTTGATAATTGATATATATAATTCCATAACAAATTATAACTATTATTTATTCTCATAGATTGTTTTCCTCCACTTATATTAATTTTTTTGTCGAGGTTGTTAATAAAAAACATATAGATACTATATGCATGTTTTTTATGTTAACTCTATACAGTACGAGAATGATTTATATGATGGTATAACAACCCCCAAGGTAATTGTATAAATTCACATAGATTATTTCATGCTGTTGGTTTTTGGAAATGTACACATAATATAATGTTGATTTCAAAAATGACTCAATGGATGGTATGTGGGGATGAGTCAGGTTGAGATGTTTCTAATGGTATGGAATTTTTTAAATGAGGGAAAATAAATATCCGTTATGAGACATCCAAGGAAAATAAATAATATTACATTTTCATATTTATTAATATTTGTTAATTAAATATTAATTTTATGGTGAAGGGGATGACGGTTTTGATAGCATACTAAATATGTAACAACATGTTTCTTTGAAATCATATGTGGCACACAACATTGAGATATACTGAAAAATAATATAATAATAATAATATTTTAAATTTTAGTTATAAAAAAGCAGTTATATTGGAAGGAATTCATAGTACTAACTAAAATATTATTACATGTGTTTGATAAATGTTTTTACATTTGTCAAATAAATGTTAGAGGGATAAATTGTGAATGAATCCAATTGTAAGCATAAATACTCTAATATTCTTTGAAAGGATGACTTTCTGCCTTTTGATGGAGAACCATTACTAAATATTCTCTTTATCACTGTTATATGTTCTATTTAATAAAATATAGATATTCTAAAGAATAGGGACATCAAAATTTACTATGGATGAAATTTTTTGTATTTTTCTGATAAATTTCATTTTTTTAATGAACAATAAAAAATACTACATTTTAATTAAAAGATTCCTTTTAATAAAATTTATTTATGTGGTTATATTATCTTCTTTAGTGGTTTTCATGTGTAATTGGATTTTATTTTTACCATTTAATCCAATGTTGGACATTGGATGTAATATCAATTTGAAATAGGACATACACAAGTGTCAATCATTTGATAGTTATTATTTCCTAAAAACACACTTTTTAGTTTGGACAATGTAAATTATTTTTAAATTAATTATTGAAATATCTATGTTTTTATTTTTTTAAAATATAAATAATTTTTTTGGAATATCAAAATTATCTTTTGTTAATTTATTGGTTTTTTTAAATGTTAATTTTTTATGAATAGTGAAAACCTCTCCATAGTATTTAAAAACTAACTTTTTCATTTAGATGATATTTTACCTCTTTTTTGAATTTAATTTCCAAAGTCTGACATACATGGTTGTCATCAGCAAGTAAAATGTGGTTCAATAGGATGCAAATAATTTTTGGTGAATAATGTATTTTGATTTTTATTTACCACGGTTAATGATACATAGGGTAATTCCAGGTAAAAATATATTATAATAATATAAAATTACCATAACACTTGTCATAACCTTATAGGATGAGTAATAGCCAAACTAGAATATCCTTGGGTGAGTATTTTGGATTTTTAAATCCACTTGGGGTATGATAATGATATTAAGAACTTTTTTATTTAAATTAATAATAAAAATATCACAAACATGAATTTTTTTACTAAAAAAATTTAATATGGGGTTATATATGTTTTATCATCGACTATATATATTTATTGAAAATATAAAAATATTTCCATCATCATGGTATTTAATTAATAATTTTCATTCCTTATATAAATAAATTTAATTTTGATTCAATGGTGATGTAGTAATAGTTTCATTAATAAACGATTCAAATAAATGATATTACACATATTAAAATAAATTTATTTTGAACCTTCTTATTCCATACACTAATTTTATAGATTTATATGAGTCGTTATCATTAAATTAATGAAGTTTTTTCGAAAGAATAAAGATGGATAGGATTTATTAAAAATTCATGATATGAATCATATAAAAATTGACAAAAATGAGTTTATAAATCGTTTGATATTATAAAAAATGATAAAATAGTTCAAAAAAAACTAATATTCAGAATGATTACAAAAATTATGTTAAAATTTTCATCAATGATTTTATTTGGGTATCATGGAATTTGATTGTAAATTTTTTATCCACATAGTATGAATATACAATAAGACAAGGTAAAAGTTAAATATGAGTAAGAAAGGGTTAAATAAAAAACATAAGTATTAAAAATTAGAAAAACTTATCCAATTCATATTGGATTATTTTATATCGATTTATATGCACCGTATCAAAGAATAAAAAATGTTATGGACATTTTCAAATCAAAAATAATTTTATAATAAAATAATACTTTCACACATTCTTAATGATCACCTCATCCCTATTATTAAAGGGCACCACCTCTAACCCATTAAACACATCTCCCAAGCCCTCTGGAAGGTCCAAACCCTACCCAAATAACCTCTCAATATCCCACTCTTCCTCCTGGATGCCTTACCATAGGTAAAAGTAACTTCAAGGATGCCTTTTGGTTCAAACGAAATGGAATTACATGATTAAAAGGTAATGTGTTCCCTCAACTTATCTTATTTTATGTTACATATTCACTCCATATTGTATTTTTATTCTATGGTTACATAAAAACATCAGTATACCAAATATAATAGGTTTTTTATGGGATAAAATCAAACTAAACTTCCACACACATCCATCTAATGGATACAAACATACTGTTTCACTCCATATTATCTTGTAATAATGTTATTTTATTAGTAATGGATGACCATTACAGTCCTTTGGTGAGACTATTGGTATTTGAAAGCCACTTGGGCAAGATAATGACATTATTAACTTTTTATTTAATGTAAAAATAAAAATATCATTAAAATGAAACTTTTCACAAAAACAATTTTTATATGGGTGATATCTAGGACTATAAATATTTTTTGAAAATCTAAAAATATTTCTTAAATCATCATATTTTATTTATAATTTTTAAACAAGGAATAAATAAATTTAATTATGACACAATGGTGATGTAATAATTGCTTTATAAAAAAATATTCTAAAAAAGATATTATAATTATTAAAATAAATTTATTTTGAAACTTTTTATTCCATCCAATAATATTATTTATAATTATTAATTGTTATATTTTAATTAATGATGGTTTTTAGAATGAATCATGTTGGATGGTTTTTTTAAAATTTCATGATATGAATTGTATAAAAATTGGCTTAAATGAGTTTTGAAATAAATTAATATTTTATTAAATGATAAAATTATCCTAAAAATCTAACATTCGGCCAAAAAACAAACATGATGTTAAAATTTTCATTAATGGTCCATTTTGTAGATCTTGGCATCTTATATAAATATATTAACCATATAGTATGAATATACAAGAAGACATGGTAAAATAAAAATATGAGTAAAAAAGGGAAAAATAATAACTATAAATATTAATGACTATCCAAAATTGTTTATATTATTTTTATATGATATATTTTCAAATTATATGCCCCTTATATTATAAAAAAAGTTATGTATATTGGTAAAACGAAAATAATTTTATAATATAATAACACATTCAAGCTTTTCTAAAGATTCCCTCCTCCATCTTATAAAAGGCAACCACCTCTAACCCATTAAATACACCTCTAAATCCCCTTAGATATTCAAAACCCAGCATAAATAATATCCCAACATCCTTATCCTCTGCTTATAATCCTTAACATAATAATAAGGCACATCAAGAATGAATATTGTATCAAACCAAAGAGAGTTAACCAATTTAATGCCAATGTATACCTTCAAGTTCTCTTCTTTTATTTTACTACATCACAAACTATTATATTATTATTCATTATTTACATAAAAAAATAATATCCTAAATATAATAGGATGTTTTTATGAGATTTATTCGATCTTAACTTCAACACAAATCCATCTAGTGGATATGAACAAACTGTTTCTGTTGATGGTGAACTATTGTCTCACGAAACGACGATTGTTCAGTCTTTTCATACAACTTCTTATGGTGGCCATTATGATGGAAATGTGATTATATGTGATATATATTATATTTTGATTATCTATATGCTTATTTATTTTTCATTTATATCATACCTTTATGGTTTCCATAACGGGTAAATACAACAATTTCAATTGAAAAAGTGCAGACTACCACCCCCTCATAGTGATATGATTCACTAATATGAAAGATGGAAGATATAAAATATGGTGTTAATAAAATTATGAATCATATTTAAAATTTGATATTATACTGTAATAATAATATTCCTATCTTTCACTTTGTTTTTATTCCTTTAAAAATGATAAAAAAAATTAAATAAAAGTCGCATTAATGAGTGCATACGGCTTACCGTCCCCAGGAATGGTGCATTTCATTTCAAATATCGTAATTATATGGACAATTATAAATACATATATTTTAGATATATATGAAATATATGATATCAAAATCTTGAATATTATTATGGAGATAATGAAATTTTGACCACATGGACACTTTTTAATTTTAACGAGTTTATTTTTGACTCAAGAACTGAACATCAAAAAAATGATGATATGAACATGAATAATTACACGATTATTAGAGAATGGTAATGATGGATATAAATAGAATAATAAAATTTAAAAATGTTATGATTTAATTAAAATTAACATAGCATTATTATTAAGGGAGATAATGAATGAACAAGACAAGTCGGACACATGGTATTGGGGTTCCATCTAACTTTTTATTCCATTGAGATTCATACTATATTTGAAACTATTTACTCTTGTGTGATGTATGTACTTCTCATTACTGTATTCTTTATGTAATATAATTTTATTTATGGGTATTTAAATCTTCATTTTATGATCCTTATTTTATTTGGTGAATGTTTCATATGTTACCTAATCGGAAAGTGAACATTTAACTCTTCTATTTTTGTCAAAAAAATATCTAATGTTATGTATTTTTAAATGACCAATTTTTATTCCGGGATATGTTCTTATATATCCTCATTTCTTTAAATTTTATTTCCATGTGATGATATACCCTTTTCTCTATCATTAACTAAAATTTTCAATTTCACTCTGATGTGTTAGGCTGTCAAAATTATGTAAGAGAAATCTTTACCCAAATTCAATTCATTGGGTAAAACATATATTTCATGATTATGTAGTGGTATAAATATTTTTGAATGAACTATAATTGTTTTGAACATAATATCCACTTATATTGGCTGTATTAATATTTGTCACACATAAACATGTCATTTATTTTTCCTTAATCTAATGATAAAATCTTTGCAGGGGACATTGTCTCAATTTAAATTCCATTGAAAATTTTAAGTTGTTATACACAAATTCACTTTTATCTGGTACATATACTTCTATCTGAAATATTATTTTGGGAATATCATTATTCTCAAGATATTATAATCATATATTAATTTTATTTCTCGATAATTTGTATTCAAGGGTCTCTAATTTGGCTAAGAACTCATTAACTAAAATATCGTTTTAAATGTTTTAAAGATTTATTCTTATAAATTGTCTCATTAATTTCCATGTTTTTAAAATGGTTTTAATGATTTATATATATGTAAAATAATTATTTGAAATTAAAATTTCTTTCAAAATAATCAATGTGTTATGAGACACATTGATTTAAAAACATCATTATTAATTGTTTAAAATTGTTTTCAAAATGGTTTGATAAGGCATTTATTATGTCAATAACCTGAAATGATATATTGTGATTTCAATGTAGAAATGTAATATTTATATTATGTTTGTTTTATCTGTTATGAATATGTTATAGTTATTGGGAATTGTTTACATATACGGGTGGATACCTGATAAATCTAGGGCAGTTGAGCCTGCGATATCTCTCCAATGCATTGGGTAACATGACAGAGGTAAATTTCAATGTTTCAACTAATAGATTTTGGGAATATACTGTGAAGGATATTCCATGCCTAACTCCCTATGTAGCTGTGAAATCTACAATGTATGTATGCTATGGTTGCCACATGTTACTTTTATAATATATGATTTGTATGTTTTTTTCATAAATAATATTATTTTTTGAGGTATCTTAAAGAGAATATGTTTTATGATTGAAAAGTATGATTTCATAGATTTGGATGTGTTACTCGACTAATGTTTTATTCCCCTATTTTATATCCCTTATATATGTTTTTAATCTCATCCCATGTTTTTAAATGTTTTTTTGCAGGACATAAATACTAATAGGGTCAAGGATGGGATCATGGAAAAGTCATGATGTCTAGAAAATGGAACTAGACATGTTTCCTTTTTTAGTATATTTTATATCCTAAAAAAATGGATATTGAGTAGAAGTGTAACGCCCCGACCCTAGTTACCCAGAGTCGGTGCATTATTACATAACATTGGCATGATCACAAGAAAGATCAAATCTCGAAAGACCGATTGGTTTAGTAGCCTTGGAAACACTAGATATATTCATAAGTTTTACATTACATCATAAAATGAAAAACTACTACAACAACATAATGTATCCATAATTCACACTCATATCCCCACATAATATCCCTGCAGGTCATTCATAATTTACCTCTTCACTTCCTGGAAAAAATAAAACATAGAAAAGGGGTGAGCTCAAATGCCCAGTAAGGATAACAATATAGCGGAACATTCAAAAATAAGCATGATCATTTAAGGCAATGAATTACTAAAACAAAAGCCTTTTAAACTTGAACATCAACATAGTATGGCATAAGTAAAATGAAATAATTCCATTTACTTGTTCACATGGATATTCTACTAATCGAATAATCACATGCAATATCAATAACCACTTTCATAATGTTGGAATGCATAATGCCAGACTATCATAACCACATAGCCAAGGCCTCGTGCCAAGACTACAAATAAGATTTTTTCCAAGGCCTTGTGCCAAGACACTGGTTTGTCTCATGAGACCTACCGATGCATCGAGGAGCTATATCGGGCTCCACCCGTCACTTATTAAGTCCAATGCATTCCCATATGAAAAGGTTTAAACATAACATAAACATTCGTATTAAAACTAGCATACGAAATGTCAATAATTTCACCATAAACTATGAATGGTATAAAAATAGAACATCTATAGTCAAACATATCACAAAACCTTCAATACAATATAAAAGTTTTGTATCATAATAAATCAACTTCAAATAATCTTAAAATCCATCAAAGGATTTTGACATAGATGAAACCAAAATTCTTTTTAAAGAAATATCTCCTTTTATTTTGAAATCATTTAAGATCCATATAAAATAAAACATTTTCTTTGAAAATATTCTTATAATCTTGTAAGGAAAGCTTTGAAGATTTTATAACGGCGTAAAATAACCGCACCCGCCGTATAAGTTAAAAAAACATTCTTACCTCAATTCTGTCGAAAAGGTTAAAAAGGACCTTGTTTTGAAAATGATGGAAAGATTCCTTTATAAACCACTTATAAAAGTCAAAAAGGGTA
Organism: Viscum album; assembly: GCA_963277665.1. Taxonomy (NCBI): domain Eukaryota; kingdom Viridiplantae; phylum Streptophyta; class Magnoliopsida; order Santalales; family Viscaceae; genus Viscum; species Viscum album. Next base: position 397,362,730 of record OY728161.1, read on the forward strand.
TAAATGACTTTAACCCATATTTTAGTAAATAGTAAAAATGTTTTGAAATACATTTTTAAGAAACATGGATGTGGATGATAAAGAGATCTCAGTATATTATTACGTATAAACAACCTCGGATAATGAAGAGATTGTGAAATAACCCTTACCAATTTGGTAAATTATGAAACATACAACCCATAAAATAGGAATCATAAAATTAAAATGTAAATACACATAAATTAGAGTGTATTACACAAAGAATATAATTATGGGCAGTACATACACCACACAAAAGGTGATGGTGGCAATATGGCATGAATCTCACGGAAATAAGGAGTGAGATGAAAACCCCTTACCACGTTAATCAACTGAGTCGTATGGCCAAAAGTTAATAACCACCAAATTATTTACAGAATAACATGAATATGATAATATATATCAAATGCCAGTACACAATACACCACTTTCAATAATTTAGTGGCGAATAATGGAAATCTCACGGAATTGAATGTGAGATAAGAAAAATCCCTTACCTTGTACTTTTCCTTGGTTGGGGTAGGTTAACCTCCTGTATAATGGTGAAATAATTGTTATTAAATTATACAAGAATCATATATATTAATATGATATCATATATGATCTTTTAACATTGATTTGTTAATAATATCTTAGAATTATCGTCGTTTCAGGTGTTAACTTACTTGTTTTCTTTTATATGTTTTGTTACGTAAGACATGTTTGTAAAGGATAGGTTGTATATTATTCATATCCAGAATGATATCAAGTCCTTAAACATCATTTTTAAATCATCAAATGATAATTATACTTGAATGGATACGATGGAGAATGAATCTCATCGCGTTCGTGGAGACGGTAGTCCGTACGTACGCACGAGCGACAATATCATTCTTTTGATATTAAAATAATATATAAATGGATGGTATATCATATATACAGAATCATTAACATGTTATATTTATTATTTACATGAGTTACACATCATTATTATACCCATCCAAATAATAATATATTGAATAACAATTACACCACGACGTGGAGACGGTAAGCCGTACGTACGCACGTATGGTGACATGTTATTCAAAGGGTGGATAGAATACTGAATATGGTTGTAACATATTTATAATAACATCACAGTATATTTGAGATACTGGAGTTATTATTTTAGAATGGTAAGAACAAAGAAAGTGGAAGTGGAAGAAGAAATGAACTTGGAGAAGGGTGGTGAAATCATTACCTCTTCTTCGGGTTCTTCCTTTTGATTTGATCAAAAGGGCTCCTTAGTTTGGCTTTCTGATCAAACTAAGGCCTCTAGGTTGTAGTGAGGGATGTTGGGAGAGTATTTGGGCAGAGTTTGGCCGAACCAAAAGGCTTTGAAGGTGTGAAGAAATGAGAAGGAGGAGTGCTCTTTTATAAGAGGAGTGAGGGGCACCTTTGGAAAAGCTAGAAATATTAATTTATAATAAATTCATATTCGGTTTATAATGGCTCCAAAGTTGATTATTCAAAGTTTAAGGTGGGGATAGGTCGAAAACCACTCAACCAATAGAATTTAGACAGGTTTGGGTACTTATATTAACCTTATCTTTAAGTATTAACTCTAAGTTAATTAGTTTCACTTTTACAATGTCTCTTTGTATTTTTATATAATATGGTTAATAAACTTACTATATACATCCAAGTGACCCCCAATTTGTACATTAATGATGAACCTATCATGATATAAGTCTCTTGGACGAACCTTAGATTTTTAGGAATTTAATATCAATTAATAATATAATATTTGTTTAAGAACTCTTTTATGTCAATTTTGACACTATTCAATAGTTGATTTTTGTGAAACTCATAAAAGATTGATTACTTCGAACAAAGTCAATTAAATCAATAATAATATATCATATTATCCTAGAAAATTAGTTTAATTCATTAAAAGTTTCATATTATATTTATTTGGGTATTTATAATATCAATTATTTTAATTTTTCACTATTATAGTAATTACTGCATAATCATTGTGTCATATATAAAATAAATTATTTAATGTCTAAAAATTATGAATAAAGTAGCATTATGTAGAAAATCTTTTTAGCTTTCTAATGAATATTTATAATCTAAAATCCAACATATATAACCCTATGTAACAATTGTTGTTCTAAAAGATATATGCTTGTGTCATTTTTGTATTCATTTTAACTAAATTAAAATAAATTGTCATTATCACTTACAAGTGGATCCATGGGGTCCCAAAATAGACCCAAAGATTCCCATGGTCGACCATGTATCAACCAATAGGGTTAAGACACGTTTTAGGGTAATTTAGTATTATTATAATATTATTTTTTAACCCTTATTTACCGGATTTACCCTTAACCATGGTAAATAAAATATTTACCGCAGTAATTATTCAAAATGTCTAAAAATACAAGTTACCTATTTACACAATTTGAACATCCTGATTCCAAATATGGAATCCATTTTCCTAAATTCAAAACACAGAAGTGGCATAAATTAATTTAAAATTAATTCCCGCTGTCAAAACAAAAAGCGTGTTTTTAAGAGATAATAACTATCAAAAGATTGACACTTGTTTATGTTCGGTTTAATTGTAAAATTATGTCCAATGACCAACATTATATTAAATGGTAAAAATATATTCTAAATATACTTTAAAACCTCTCAAATTCATAATTTATCACTATTAATTATTTTGATTAAAAAAGTTGTTTTTAATTAAAATTTAGTAATTTTCACTATTCATCAAAATATGAAAGTTATCTGAAATGTACCAAAATTTCACCTTAGGCTAAATTCGATAATCCGAATCCAAAAATGAAGTCCATTTTAAAATATAAAATATATATAATTTCAAAAAGTAGGTATTACTATTCATAACTGCTAGTTTGATCGGTTGTGGTGTGTGTTAAAACTCGACGTTGCGTACAACACACGCTACTGTTTTATTCAAAGGAAAGCGTACCGTGGAAGCTTGGGATGTTTCATTTTAAATTTTTGATGTCCCCATTTAGTCAAAAAGTTTAAAATATAGTATCTAAAAAGGTTTCACTATTAAAATTTGGTAAAAGTGCAATACTGAAAATGAATTTGTTCTTACATTATGTCTAAGAAACTCATAATATGGATTCTAAAATTATAAGGATTATATAAAGTTTAAAATTTAGTTAACACTATTCATAACCTCTTTTTAACAGCTTGTTTGGTAAGTCATGGTGCGATTGAACTTGCTGTTGCGTGTAGTGAAAGTTATTGAATTATTTTGAAGAAATAACACACTATAAAATCTTGGGGTGTTACATTCTCCCCTCATTCAATAAATTGCGTCCTCGCAATTTGAAATTGTTCTTCGAAAATAAAAGGTTGAAAATAGAAAATATATTTGTGGGAAAACCCACATCGGGAATTGGGTTACTAAAATTTAGTCTTAATATGAGGAAAAGAGAAATTAAAGGGTCACCACCAAATTATGATCTCGATTAGGAGAACATTGGTGGCATTTAGAGACATATAATTGGAGGAAAAACGTAAATATTTATCGGTAGTGATTGAGGTCATCAATCACAAACAAGTATAAAATTGAGGTCCTTAAATTCATCAATCTATGATGATTTGAAATACCATCGGTTCAACAAAACATAGGGTATTAGGATAACACATTTTTGACGTTTCAAAATATCCTAGTTAAAATCCCACATCGAAAAATGAATTAATGAGGCCTCTATTTAAAATAAAGAGTCGAAAGTATGAATATTACCGAAAATAACACATACTAGGGTTCCATGTAGGAAAATATGGATATGGAAGAAAAATCTAACCATCAATTATCTGATGGAGTGGTAGAGAACATGGCTATGAAAAGGCCAACAGTCCCAAAGCCATAAATTAGTGATGATTTAAGGTACCATATAGGAAAACATTTTTGTTCTAAGTTGATTTTCTTAATATTGAGAAATTTATTTATGACATTGGCTAAGATCATAAGGAGATATACTTACTTTATAATTAGAGTTTTATCCATTAATAAATTTCTAGCACAAACTCATCTTTCACTCTAAAAGATAATAGAATGTAAAAAAAATTCTATTTACACTATTCGTATAGGGTTCCAAAATTAATGAATTTATAATTCATCTACAAGATCTTTTAATAAAAACTACATTATTTAATCCAGGACATCTCATGGGCCAGTGGTAGGTGATACACCCTTGTCGCCCTTCGGTTGCGGGTTCAAGTCTCGCAGCCTTGCCGGACGCGACGGGTTGCCGCCCGACCTCCGGGTTGTCCTTTTATGGAAATCCAAAATAATCCAAACTAGAACTATCCAAAATACTTATTTCCAAACTCACAGTATAAAATTTATAAGGAAGGTAAAGATAATATAGATCCTTTTTACCCTGTAATATCATATGAATACCTTCATCATGTATTACCATATTCCTTATTGATTACATTCATGCTCCCTTATTCCATATAGAATGCTGGATATACTTCATTAATCCAAAAATGTTTTAAACCCCAACAATGATGGAATATACAAATCATTAATCAGTTCCAAGGTAGTCAAGAATATCCAATATAATTTATCCAAAACAATCACATATTATTCCAAAATCACTACCTCAGTATCAAAACTATATTATGATTTATCATTCTCTCAACCATATATTTTCCAAAAATTTATACTGCTATTGAGTCACTTTTCTTTGTTCCACACAATCTCAAGTCCTTAATGAAATAGTACTACAGTACAATCCTTATATACTCCATAATTATTATAACAAGTACATTGTTGATACAACTCTCAATTGACATAATCAACATAAGAACTCTAATCATTCCTCTTCATCTGTGGTAGTATCATAACTTGATTATTATCCAATAACATCATTTGCGGCATAGTCTGATGACTGGGACATAGGTTCGCATAGTGTCCAAACTCCTTGCAAATGAAGCATTGTACATTTGAAACCATTTTCTTACCCTTGCAGTCACATACTTTGTGCCCTTTTCCTCCACACTTATAACAAACTCCCATTCCTTTCAGGCAAGTTCCAGGGTGTTTCATTCCACAGTTACCACATATGGGAAAATTCTTCTTTTCCCTCTTCCCTTTATCCATATTTCTCTCTTCCATCCTTTTCTTCTCTTGCTTCCGTTCAAAGCCATAGGACTCAGTAAACTCTTTACTTATCTTATCAACACATGATATCATTTCTTCATATGATGATAATACATGGGAGACTATTTCTCTTATAAATTCTAGCTTAAGACCATGAAAGATATGATCCTTCCTTCTCTTTGGATCATGTGCATTTCTGGAGTTCTCATTCCTTCTACTGGGCGCCATTTCTAAACAATGGAATACACTAGATCAGTTTATGAATCAAAATACATAATCCCATACTTATAAAACACTTAACATAAATTGAACTATTTATGGATATAATCCATAATCATAAAAATGTTTTCTTTGGGGAAGTATATGCTCATAAACCCCTCATAATGATTTGTAAAGAAAATGAGAGTTATCCTAAGCGTATCCCCCGGGAGTGTCGTAACCAAGAGTGCAGCAAGGCCCGTTGTCATGCACCAGTTCCCGTTCGAGTCTAGCTCAAAGCGGTGTTTTCGGGTTTTACCCCTAGGAACATATGTGCCAGAGCCGCCTTTACCTGCTCGTATCCAGACAGGGATGTATTTCTCGGAAAACTCACAAAATCTCTACAATACCAAAATTCTAGGAAGTTCTTCTATACTAATCGTCAAATTTCATCTTAGGTCTACGTGCCCTAATCAGAGTTTATCTAAATCTAGCTTCCAAGGTTTGTACTAAACTTCCTCTGATACCAACTGTAACGCCCCGACCCTAGTTACCCAGAGTCGGTGCATTATTACATAACATTGGCATGATCACAAGAAAGATCAAATCTAGAAAGACCGATTGGTTTAGTAGCCTTGGAAACACTAGATATATTCATAAGTTTTACATTACATCATAAAATGAAAAACTACAACAACAACATAATGTATCCATAATTCACACTCATATCCCCACATAATATCCCTGCAGGTCATTCATAATTTACCTCTTCACTTCCTGGAAAAAATAAAACATAGAAAAGGGGTGAGCTCAAATGCCCAGAAAGGATAACAATATAGCGGAACATTCAAAAATAAGCATGATCATTTAAGGCAATGAATTACTAAAACAAAAGCCATTTAAACTTGAACTTCAACCTAGTATGGCATAAGTAAAATGAAATAATTCCATTTACTTGTTCACATGGATATTCTACTAATCGAATAATCACATGCAATATCAATAACCACTTTCATAATGTTGGAATGCATAATGCCAGACTATCATAACCACATAGCCAAGGCCTCGTGCCAAGACTACAAATAAGATTTTTGCCAAGGCCTTGTGCCAAGACACTAATTTGTCTCATGAGACCTACCGATGCATCGAGGAGCTATAGCGGGCTCCACCCGTCACTTATTAAGTCCAATGCATTCCCATATGAAAAGGTTTAAACATAACATAAACATTCGTATTAAAACTAGCATACGAAATGTCAATAATTTCACCATAAACTATGAATGGTAAAAAAATAGCACATCCATAGTCAAACATATCACAAAACCTTCAATACAATATAGAAGTTTTGTATCATAATAAATCAACTTCAAATAATCTTAAAATCCATCAAAGGATGTTGACATAGATGAAATCAAAATTCTTTTTAAAGAAATATCTCCTTTTATTTTGAAATCATTTAAGATCCATATAAAATAAAACATTTTCATTGAAAATATTCTTATAAGCATGTAAGGAAAGCTTTGAAGATTTTATAACGGCGTAAAATAACTGCACCCGCCGTATAAGTTAAAAAAAACATTCTTACCTCAATTCTGTAGAAAAGGTTAAAAAGGACCTTGTTTTGAAAATGATGGAAAGATTCCTTTATAAACCACTTATAAAAGTCAAAAAGGGTATAAATGACTTTAACTCATATTTTATTAAATAGTAAAAATGTTTTGAAATACATTTTTAAGAAACATGGATTTGGATGATAAAGAGATCCCAGTAGATTATTACGTATAAACAACCTCGGATAATGAAGAGATTGTGAAATAACCCTTACCAATTTGGTAAATTATGAAACATACAACCCATAAAAGAGGTATCATACAATTAATATGTAAATACACATAAATTAGAGTGTATTACACAAAGAATATAATTATGGGCAGTACATACACCACACAAAAGGTGATGGTGGCAATATGGCATGAATCTCATGGAAATAAGGAGTGAGATGAAAAACCCTTACCACGTTAATCAACTGAGTCGTATGGCCAAAAGTTAATAACCACAAAATTATTTACAGAATAACATGAATATGATAATATATATCAAATGCCAATACACAATACACCACTTTCAATAATTTAGTGGCGAATAATGGAAATCTCACGGAATTGAATGTGAGATAAGAAAAATCCCTTACCTTGTACTTTTCCTTGGTTGGGGTAGGTTAACCTCCTGTATAATGGTGAAATAATTGTTATTAAATTATACAAGAATCATATATATTAATATGATATCATATATGATCTTTTAACATTGATTTGTTAATAATATCTTAGAATTATCGTCGTTTCAGGTGTTAACTTACATGTTTTCTTTTATATGTTTTGTTACGTAAGACATGTTTGTAATGGATAGGTTGTATATTATTCATATCCGGAATGATATCAAGTCCTTAAACATCATTTTTAAATCATCAAATGACAATTATACTTGAATGGATACGATGGAGAATGAATCTCATCGCGTTCGTGGAGACGGTAGTCCGTACGTACGCACGAGCGACAATATCATTCTTTTGATATTAAAATAATATATAAATGTATGGTATATCATATATACAGAATCATTAACATGTTGTATTTATTATTTACATGAGTTACACATCATTATTATACCCATCCAAATAATAATATATTGAATAACAATTACACCACGACGTGGAGACGGTAAGCCGTACGTACGCACGTATAGTGACATGTTATTCAAAGGGTGGATAGAATACTGAATATGGTTGTACCATATTTATAATAACATCACAGTATATGTGAGATACTGGAGTTATTATTTTAGAATGGTAAGAACAAAGAAAGTGGAAGTGGAAGAAGAAATGAACTTGGAGAAGGGTGGTGAAATCATTACCTCTTCTTCGGGTTCTTCCTTTTGATTTGATCAAAAGGGCTCCTTAGTTTGGCTTTCTGATCAAACTAAGGCCTCTAGGTTGTAGTGAGGGATGTTTGAAGAGTATTTGGGCATAGTTTGGCCGAACCAAAAGGCTTTGAAGGTGTGAAGAAATGAGAAGGAGGAGTGCCCTTTTATAAGAGGGGTGAGGGGCACCTTTGGAAAAGCTAGAAATATTAATTTATAATAAATTCATATTCGGTTTCTAATGGCTCCAAAGTTGATTCTTCAAAGTTTAAGGTGGGGATAGGTCGAAAACAACTCAACCAATAGAATTTAGACAGGTTTGGGTACTTATATTAACCTTATCTTTAAGTATTAACTCTAAGTTAATTAGTTTCACTTTTACAATGTCTCTTTGTATTTTTATATAATATGGTTAATAAACATACTATATACATCCAAGTGACCCCCAAGTGGTACATTAATGATGAAACTATCATGATATAAGTCTCTTGGCCGAACCTTAGATTTTTTGGAATTTAATATCAATTAATAATATAATATTTGTTTAAGAACTCTTTTCTGTCAATTTTGACACTATTCAATAGTTTATTTTTGTGAAACTCATAACAGATTGATTACTTCGAACAAAGTCAATTAAATCAATCCTAATATATCATATTATCCTATAAAATTAGTTTAATTCATTAAAAGTTTCATATTATATTTATTTGGGTATTTATAATATCAATTATTTTAATTTTTCACTATTATAGTAATTACTGCATCATCATTGTGTCATATATAAAATAAATTATTTAATGTCTAAAAATTATAAATAAAATATCATTATGTAGGAACTCCTTTTAGATTTCTAATGAATATTTATAATCTAAAATACAACATATATAACCCTATGTAACAATTGTTGTTCTAAAAGATATATTCTTGTGTCATTTTTGTATTCATTTTAACTAAATTAAAATAAAGTGTCATTATCACTTACATGTGGATCCATGGGGTCCCAAAATAGACCCAAATATTCCCATGGTCGACCATTTATCAACCAATAGGGTTAAGACACGTTTTAGGGTAATTTAGTATTATTATAATATTATTTTTTAACCCTTATTTACCGGATTTACCCTTAACCATGGTAAATAAAATATTTACCGCAGTAATTATTCAAAATGTCTAAAAATAAAAGTTACCTATTTACACAATTTGAACATCCTGATTCCAAATATGGAATCCATTTTCCTAAATTCAAAACACATAAGTGGCATAAATTAATTTAAAATTAATTCCCGCTGTCAAAACAAAAAGCGTGTTTTTAAGAGATAATAACTATCAAAAGATTGACACTTGTTTATGTTCGGTTTAATTGTAAAATTATGTCCAATGACCAACATTATATTAAATGGTAAAAATATATTCTAAATATACTTTAAAACCTCTCAAATTCATAATTTATCACTATTAATTATTTTGATTAAAAAAGTTTTTTTAAATTAAAATTTAGTAATTTTCACTATTCATCAAAATATGAAAGTTATCCGAAATGTACCAAAATTTCACCTTAGGCTAAATTCGATATTCCGAATCCAAAAATGAAGTCCATTTTAAAATATAAAATATATATAATTTCAAAAAGTAGGAATTACTATTCATAACGGCTAGTTTGATCGGTTGTGGTGTGTGTTAAAACTCGACGTTGCGTACAACACACGCTACTGTTTTATTCAAAGGAAAGCGTACCGTGGAAGCTTGGGATGTTTCATTTTAAATTTTTGATGTCCCCATTTAGTCAAAAAGTTTAAAATATAGTATCTAAAAAGGTTTCACTATTAAAATTTGGTAAAAGTGCAATACTGAAAATGAATTTGTTCTTACATTATGTCTAAGAAACTCATAATATGGATTCTAAAATTATAAGGATTATATAAAGTTTAAAATTTAGTTAACACTATTCATAACCTCTTTTTAACAGCTTGTTTGGTAAGTCATGGTGCGATTGAACTTGGTGTTGCGTGTAGTGAATGTTATTGAATTATTTTGAAGAAATAACACACTATAAAATCTTGGGGTGTTACAAGAAGTGTATACATGAAATATTCATGTTGTTATATAAATGTTATTTCATAATTCTTTAAATCTATAAATCTGAAAAGATCCTCAATATAAATTATTAACATAAATATAGATTGTTCAATGTTCAATGTTATGTATTTATAGTTGGTATCAGAGGACTGTTTAGATAACATTAGTGGTTAGTGTGTTATTTTACGAAAAATTTAGGTAACCATAATGGTTATCATATTATAAAGAGTCATAGTTATTTTAGAGAAATCAAATGACTTTAAGATAAAATGAATAGGTATATCATAGTTTTTACCCTCCTTGTATGATAGTATAGGACGATTTTACTGAAATACTCACACTAACCTTTTTGGATTTAGTAAATGGATGGATCTAACTAGAACCAACATAACAATAAATGTGAAGGAAACTATGGTGGTTTTCTTAATGAGAAACCGAATGAAATGGGAGCTTCAATGAGAAATATTGATGTTAAAATATGTTATGGTTATTTTTGAGTAATTTATCTCTTTATTTGGAATGTTATTAAATTTTTTGGTTTCACTTGTGGAAAGGTAGTGGGAATCGAACCCATAACTGAAGGGAAACATGGGCACATCGCCTAATTTTGTCCTATGTGAAGACCCTGGTTAGTATGAATTATTATTTTTAGTTATAAAATTGTATGGATCAAGAATAAGTTGATTTTGGGAACTTATGTTTTACTAAATGGATATATTTAGTATAGGAAACTGATTTGGTTATTAAGTGTTAAAGGTTATTTTGGAATACATTCTCTCTTTTTGGAACACAATATTTTTATGAATAATAGAATACTATGGGATATTATTTGTGGAGTAATGGTTGATTTTTTTTTTAGAATTTATATTTTTATTGTTGATATATGGTGATTTGGGTTATTTATGGAAATGATTAACCTATCAGATAAAATATTTGATAAGGTTAAATACTCTTCAGTATGAGACATTAACTATTGTCGATGTTATTTGGAGATAAATGTTATGATATACTATTGAAGACTATGTAATTAAATTTTTTTGTGTTTTGGGTTTCAATATTAGTTTGGATTATATTGAAGGATTTTAATGGAAATTTTATATTTAATGGTTTTTTTATCATTGGGTACTGTTTGTTGAATTTTGGAGATTATGAGTAGTATTTATTTTTAAAATCGATTGTTATTTTTTGGGATTATCAGATCTTGTACTAGAAATTTTTGTTTTGGATAATTTATAATTGCATGGGAAATATATAGTTCATCTTTTGTGGATTTTTTGATTCCCTAGATATTGATTCTAAAACATCAGGTGTGACCACATCATCGTGAATACTCTTCATTTTTAGAAAAGATGAGTTTTTGGTAGAAATTTATTGAAGTAATACCCTCTACATGACATGTAATATGTTTCAATGTGATATTTTTCTATGTAGTAATAAAATTTTTCAACATTATAGAAATTATCATCATGAAAAATAGCTATACCCTTTCTTTTATCAATTTTCTTCTTCCCAACCACAAATTTATGGTATTTTGGTGGTTAACATTCGGTGATCATGTTCTTTATCACTTTAATTTAGTATTCGAGAGTTTGTTTTTAAACCATATCCATGTTTTCTAACATGTAATCCTAGTATGGGTTATATCGGGAGTCCTTAGTACTTCTCATTCTTTCTTTTAATGTAATAGTTTTGTTGACTCTTTTCCTGATGTGGGACATTCCATGAAGTTTCCAATACCAATTTTAAAATTTCTTCGACATAGTTCCCAAAAGGGGGGAAGGATGTAACATCCCAAGTAAATAAAGAATATAACATTTAAATATATATTAAAATTTTTGATTTGATTTTAATTTTATTTTAAAAGAGATTCTATGTCTAAAAGAGTACTCCATACACGCCAATAGGTTTCTTTGAAATCTTAGGTTGCAAACATTGTTGAGATATACCCAAAAATAATATAATAATATTATTATTTAATATAGTAGTTAACACATATAAATTTTATTGGTGGGAGTGAACAGAACTTACTACAATATTATTAACATTGTTTTTGATATGTTTTTACGTTTGTCCAATAATATTTAGAGGCCTAAAATGTTAATGAATCCAATTTGAAGTATAAATTCTCTAATATTCATTAAATGGGAGATTTTCTGCCTTTTGATGGAGAAACCATTTGAAATATAGTTTTTGTAAATTCTATGTGTTATTTTTGACAAAATAAAATTCTTCGTTCAAATTGGGACCTTAAAATTTAATTTGGATGCAATTTTGGTAGTTTTATGATAAAGTTCATTTTTTAAGACTACTGAAAATTACTGCATTTAAATAAAAAACATCCTTTTAATAAAATTTATATATATGGTTAGATAATCTTTTATGTTGGTTTTAAAGTGTAATTGGATTATATTTTTACCATTTAATCCAATTTTGGTCATTGGAAGTAATATCAATTTGAAATTGGGCATAAACAAGTGTCAATATGTTTATAGTTATAATTTCATAAAAAAATTCTTTTTTGGTTTTGATAATGGAAATTAATTTTAAATTAATTAATAAAATTAATATTTTATGAATTTTGTAATATAGAGATCATTTTTGAATTCATAATATCAAAAATATCTTTAGGTACTTTTTGGTATTTTTCTGAAAACATTAATTTTTTTTAATAGTTAAAAAACAGGGCATTTTAGTTAATAACAGACATTCCTTGTAAATGAAATTTTGCCACTTATATGAATTGAATTTAAAAAATATGACACACATGGTTGTGATCAGAAAGAAAAATTTGGTTCAATTGGATGAAAATATTTTTTCTGAATAATGAATTTTTATTTTTATTTATTACGGTTAAAGATAAATATGCTAATTCTAGGTAAAAAGAATATTATAATAATATCAAATTACATTGAAACATTTAATAACATTATTGGATGATTAATGGCCGATTCAGACAGCCCTTGGTTGAAATTTTTGACCTTTGAATACCACATGGTTAAGATATTGACCTTAATAAATTTTTATTTAAATTAAAAATAAAAATATCATAAACATGAATCTTTTTAATAAAAAAATTTTATATGGGGCTATATAAATGATATCTTAGAATAAAAATATTATTTCAAAAGCTAGAAATATTTTCAACTTCATTATATTTTATTTTTAATATGTTGACATTATAAAAATAAATTTAATTATGACACAATAGTGATGTATAAATTGCCTTATTAGTAAAGGATTCGAATAAATGACATTATAAATATTAAAATAAATTTATTTTGAACCGTTTTATTCCATAAACGAATTTATTAGATTAATATGACTTTTTTTATTTCTAGTAATGAATGTTTGTCGAAATAATCATGATGTTTGGGATTTTTTAAAATCTTATGATATGAATAGTGTAAAAAAATTCATTAATGAGTTTTTAGATAAATTAATATTTTATTAAATGATAAAATAGTCTTAAAAATATATGATTTGGCCAAATGACATTCATGATTTTAAAAATTACATTGATAATCCATTAATGGTGGCTTGAAATTTATTGTAAATAAATATACATTATTGTAAGAATATATAAGAAGACATGGTAAAAGTTAAATAAGAGTAAAAAAGGGTTAAATAAAATAGATAAGTATTAGAAATTTTCCAAAACCTATCCAACTCTTATTGGTTGATTTTATTTCGACTTATATACAACTTATAGTTGAATAAAATATGTTTTGGACCTTTTGAAATCGAAGATAATTTAATAATTAAATAATACGTTCAACCATTCCTAAAGAGCCCCTCATCTTTCTTATAAAATCCCTTCAACTCTACCCCATTTAACACACCTCTAATTCCCCTTGGATCATCCAAACTCTACCGATATAAGCTCTCAACAATTCTATATTCCTCATTGAAGAAATACCTTAGGCAGAGGGCACTTCAAGAAAGCTTTTTGGTACAATCCAAAGGGAGTTACCCGACATAAAGGTAACGCCTTCCCTCAAGTTCTCATCATTTATTTTACTTCTTCAATCACTATTCTCTTCTTATTCGTTTTTTACATTACAAAACCAGAATATTTAATATACTAGGTTGTTTTTATGAGAATTATTCAAAATAAACTTCCACACACCTCCATCTAATTGATATGATCATAATGTTTCTTTGGACAGTGAACTATTGCCTCACAAAACGATGATTGTTATATCTTTTCCTACAACCTCTTATGGTGTCCATTAAGATAGAAATATATTTATATATAATATATATTATTTTTATATTTCCTTTATTCTTATGTATTTTTCATTTATCACATACCATTATGGTTTCCATAATATTTAAATATGATAATTTCATTGAGGAAATGCGGACTTCCTCCCACTAAATGTTATATGAATCATTAATACCGTACATGGAATGTATAATGGATGGTGTAAATTAACATATATAAAGTATAAAAAATATTATATAATACAAGAATAATAATATACCTATGTATAATTTATATACCATTAAAAATGAAAAAAATTGAAATGAAAGTAACCTTAATGTGTACGTACGGTTTGTCATCTCCATGAATAGTGAATTTCATTTCTTATATTCAAATGATATAAAATATTATAAATACATATATACTTGATATCTATACTATATATTAAATCTAAATTATTAATATCATTGTGGATATAATGGACTTTGGACCACAAGGACAATTTTTAATTATAACTAATTAATTTTTAACTCATGTACCGAACATCGACAAAAAGAACGATATGAACTTGAATATTTATAATATTATTTGAGAAAAGTAATAAGTGAAATAAAATGAATAATAAAATTTATAAATGTTTTGAAGTATGTATAATTAACATTATTTTATGATTATGGGAGATAAATAATGAATAAGACAAGTCAGAAAGATGGAAAGGTGTTTTCATCTCACTTTTTATTCTTATCAGATTCAAGCTATATTTGCATCTATTTCCTACTATGTGGGGTATGTACTACACATTATTGAATTATGTGTGTTATATATTTAGTTTATGCTAATTTACATCTTCATTTTAGGATCCTTCTTTCATGTGGTGTATATTTCGTAATTTACCATATCGATACGGGAACCTTTCACCGTCATCTTTTTGTCAAAGACTTCTCTTATGTTATGTCTTTTTAAATTTCCATTTTCTTATGTTTGGATATGTTATTATATATCAATATTTTTTTAAATTATATGTCCATGTTATGAGATACCATATTCTCTCTCATCAACTCATTTTCTTAATTATAATGTGACATAATTAGGCTGTCAAATTTCTGCAAGAAAACATCATAACCAAATTTCAATTATTTGGGTTAAAAATCTACTTCTTAATTATGTCATGATATGAATATGTGTGAATGAACTAGGATTTTTTTACACTTCATATTATATTATATTATGTGTATTCTTATTTCCCCAAAAAATTTATCATTTAATTGTCATTGATCTAAGGATATGATCTTTTCAAGGGACTTTGTCACGATTTAAATTCCGTTGAGAATTTTTTGTGGTTATACACCAATTTATTTTTATATAGTGTACATACAACCCTTTGATATATTATATCATTAATCTATTTATTCTCATGATATTATAAGCATTGATTAATGTAATTCCCCATTATTTTTTTATTCCAGCATCTCCCATTTGGTTAAAAACTCGTTAAAAGAATATCATTTAAAATGTTTTACTGATTCATTCTTATAAATATTTCTCATAAATTTCAATTCATGAAAAATTATTTAAATTAATTATTTATATGGACATTAATGTTTTGAAATTAACATTTCATTCAATATATTCAATGTCATATGGGATAATTTTATTTTGAAAATCTCTTTATTAAATGTTTTTACATGGTTATTAAAATGGTTTGATAAAGCATTGATTATGTCAATATGTTGAAATGATACATTGTATTTGAAATATAGAAATGTTATCTATATATTTTGCGTTTTTTGTTATGAATATGTTATGGTTTTTTGTGAATTTATTACGTATATGGGTGATTCTGTAATAAATCATTGGACGGTGAGCCTGATATAGCTCTCCAATGCATTGGGTAATGTGGAAAATGTAAATGTTAATGTTTCTCATAAGAGATTTAGGCTTTATAATGTGATAGGTATTCCGAGTGTAACTCCCTATATAGGTGTGAAATATATAATGTAATTATTTTATGGATTCCACACGTTACCTTTATGTTTTATGATTTCTATGTGTTATTCATAAATCTTCTAATTTTGTGAGGTATGTTAAAAAGATTATGTTTTATGATCGAATATTATGATTTAATATATTTATAATTATTCATTGCCTAATGTTTTATTCTATTATTTTATATCACATAAAAAACTTTTTATGTTTATCCAATGTTTTTAAATGTTTTCCACATGACTTATAGATGAATAGAGTCAAGGATTGGATAAAAAAAGTCATGTTGTCTAAAATGATGAAATAGAATTGTATTTAAGGACTTTATATTTTATAAAAAATGGATAATGAGTAGAAGTGTCATTATGTAATATTCATGTTGTTATTTATAAGTTATTCCCTAATTCTATAAAGCTCTAAACCTGAAAATATCCTCAATGTGAATTGTTATCTTAATTAAATATTATGTAATGTTCAGGGTCGAGTCCTTATAGGTTATTTTAGGACATATTATATAGATTAAAAATGTTATCTTTAACATATTTATAGATAACCAAGTGTATTTGGGATGTATGAGTAAATAATGTAGATAGTGAACCACTTGTTTGGTATTATTGAATTCATTGTGGTATGTAGACCCTCATTAATGAATAGTTTAGTCTCCTAATTTTTTAAATATGTAGGGTATTTATTAAATGTTTATTTGATAATAAATATTTTCATAGAATCATTATATATGATATTTAGATGAAAATATTTATTTCGTTATTTCTAATTATACATGATGATGAATGAAAATGTTAGAATAAATTCATGTTATGTCCAGTTCACATGTAAATTTTTTATCATTGATGTAATATATTATTGTATTTGGTTTCTACTAATATTTTTCCGTTTTGGTTAATTGGATTACAATTTGGAATTATATGAATATGCTAACAAGATAACATCCATGGATTTGGGGATAGGAAGCCCTAGTTTAGATGGACCGAAATGATTTAAAATTAGGTCAATCATTATTATTGAATTATTATTGAACATATCAATGATTTGGGGGCATATATCACATTAGAATGTTTGGATGGATTTATCTTTGTATCATTAAATTTAATATCCATTCACACCTCGAGTGAATTCCAAACATAACACATCAACAGATATGTTAATTTCAATTATTTAAAACCCTACATTATTAGTCATTATAATTAAATTCAAATATGTGGGTTCAAATATTACTTATAGTGACTTAATTTAATTGGTTGTATGAGATATGAAAAAAAATTATGATTTGTTGACTTCGAAAAATATTAAAAAATATGGTAATATAATAATTATACCCTTATATATTCCATGTATCAAAGATAAATAAAATTATTTATATAAAAATAGGGGTATATAAATAATAAATTACACCCATATTTTTATGAAAAAGGATATATTTTAATTGATAATAGTAACCATTAATTCATTGATGTATTTTTCATTTTACTATTATTTTGATTATTATTAAAATCTTAGTTTATAATATTTTTCATTAAAACCTATATTCGTTAAATTGAATTCATATGTTTTCACACCTCTATAAGGCTTTTAGGTACATATATACATTTATTGGACATATTTTTATAAACCAATATCATTCCTTATTATAATATCTTGTTAAATTTTGGATTTTTTGGGGAATGTTCATTGCGTAGACTCGGTTAGGCTAAAGAATGAAAAATATCAAGAAACTATGAATCTTGTAGTGGTTTGGGATAGAGTAGTTTTACACTATTGGAACATGGCTAGCCAATACATTTGATAAAACGGTGTGGATAATCCAATATTAAACAAATATGAACACAATTGGAATACCGTTCTCATTTCCATCTGAAAAAACAATGTGGATTATCTAGACTAAATAAATGAGAGAAATGGTGATGCACGACTGACTACTGGTTCCATAAAAAACATGTGATGATAATTAATTAATAAAAAAAAAAATTTACTTTAAAATTCAATTTTTAATCCCCATTATTTCAGCTACATCATTGGTTCACACAATTATTTCTCCTACATCATTGGTTCGAACATATTAGGATTGAGACTTGATATTTTGGAGATATCAACAAATTTAGAGAGTGTTTCTAATCAATCCTTTGGAATTTGATATAGGGAACTCTAGGTATACCCCTTCATCATTTTCTCACATTTTTTATAGAACATCTATCTTATTATAGAATAGAAAAATATATCTAGGATTTTATTGTAAGATCAATAGGTTTGTGAAATGAAGTAATGGTTTTATTATAGATCCATTGTTGTAAAGGAGTGTAATGATTATATATACATATAATATTTTTTGTTTCATCTAGAATTTTCATTTTATTTGGTTTTCCTTCATTTATATGATCTGTTGCTTTTCAAATCTTGGATCATGATATAGGGTTCATGGATTATATTTATTCCCTACTTAATTGAATACTACATTACTCATGTATTGATGATTCAGTTGGGTTATTGGGTATTTTGACTGTTTCATGTATATGGTTTCATTAAATATCATTATTTAATAAAACATGTTTCTATTATTAATTTAAATTCATTTTCCAAATTTTGTATTATATTAATATATGATTCATGAAATATGAATTTTTGGGGCTCTTTTTTTATAAAAAATATCCTATTTGTAGTATAAAGTAAAATGTAATTGATATTCTTTTTAAAATATTTTATGTGATTCTTGGTTATTCATGTTTTAAATTACATTTAATTAATTAATCATTGAATTTAATTTATCATATAAAATCTCTATTTTATGTATTTAATTGTCTTGTTTCCAATAAATAATAATGAATTATACATGATCCAAGATATTGTTCTTTCAAAAAAAATTCAACATCATTTGAATTTCTAACATATAGATTCCTCATTATTTATTTGTAATATATTACCATTACTGTTGTGATTTATAATAGGCAAGAAAATCTACTTATAATAATTTATTATGTATAAACATTTATTAAAATCCTCCAATGATCCGGGGATTCACTTATTGTTAATTACCATTTTGATATGCATCATGTTATGAGGATGTGTAAAGTGTAATATAATGGTGTTTTAACAAGGAAATAATTCATTCATTATTCTTATGAAATTATTATCACTAAATTAAAAATTAACAAGATTTGACAAAATTAATATAATATTGAAAAAATATATTCATGAACCTCATAGAATTATTAAATTTCTTCATATCCTATGTTAAATGTCATGAGTCTTTTTCTGACATTATTCTAGAAAATACAGACATATTTCAAGAGAAAAATAATCATTACCACTATTATTTGGTGTCATTTCATCATGGTAACTATGTCTTATCCTTCAATTTGATTTATCAATTGAATAAATTATTCATAAAATTGTTTTTAATTTTTTTATATCATAATTAATTTCATCACCAGCCCCACTATGATCATCACACTCAATAACATCTAGTGAATAAGAATTAAAATTTTTATCAAGATAGTATTAATATTTATATAGGCTAGTAAAAAATATATATTAAAATTATTTAATAAAACCCATGCAACTATGGGAAAATACATGTCTCTATATACCATAAATCACGATGAATTTTTTTAATATTATTAGGAAACTATTCATTTTGTTTTTATACCATATTTTTAAATAACACTATGTCCCATTAAAATTCATTATTGTAATTTTTATTCTCATTTACAACATTAAAATATCCATAGGGTGAAACACAACAAAATAATATGAAAATAATAATTTTTTACTATCAAAATAAAATTACTATAATCATAATGACAAAAAAAAAGTAAAAAAAGTCATTTTAATGTGTAAAAATACATTATTATTCATAAAAAATTATACTTCCATTTATGTCAAAAATACATCATGCCAACTATAAAATCCTTATTTTTAAAAATAATGTATGTAACAACCCATTAATTTTATGAGATATGTTTTCTCATTTAGTTAATGTGTTGTGATTAATGCTTCACTATGATAATAATATGCTTTATGAAACACTTTTTTAGCTAATGGTATACTCAATACTATGATTTTCTTGTGTTATAAAAAATTTCTAGTTATTTTGATAAAATTCACATTATGTGAGGATCAGTTTAAGCAATTTTATAATACGATAAAATCTCTATTGATGGATTTTATTAATGAGATATATATGTCATTTATTTAATCTAACGATTAAAATTCATCAATATTCTTAGACATAATATAAGAAAAAATTAAATTTTTTGCGTAAAATAAACATTATTAAAAAAAATATTTTCCACCTATTATTGGAGAACCAATATTGAATACAAATTTAAAAAAATTTATATATTCTATTTTAAAAAAATTATTTTTAAATGAGATAATGAAATTTAATTGGGATTAATTTTTGATATTTTTCTAATAACATTCATGTTTTTATGAATAGTTCAAATACCAAAATATTTTAATTGAAAACAAATGTTTCCACAAATATAATTTATATGGTTAAAAAAATTACTTATTGGTTATAAAGTATAAATGGAATATATTTTTATCATTCAATATAATAAATGTAATTAATATTAATTTTATATTGAATTTTGATCTAAAAACATTTCAATCTTTTGCAATGTTTTATCTTTTAAAATGGATATTTAATTCTAATAATAGGAATAATTATAATTTAATTAATGAAAATTATGTGTTGAAAATTTTTATAAACGGATTCAATATATAGAATCAGTGGGTCCATTTTATATAAACCAGATCCTTTTTGGGATTTTATGTATATAAAATTTTTTAATTTGTTCTTATCATGGTTAAAGTTAAATCAGATAAGATTAGGTAACAAATAATATTGAAAGTGAAATAAAATTCCCCAAAAATAATCCATAATACTATTCGATGAATAAATTTATTCCCATACTAGTTAAGGATCCAAATTGACTCCCTTAATAAAATCTTGTTCTTGAAAATGTTATATATATTATTAAAATAAATAAAAATGACAACGTGTCACCCACTTATCATTTATAATTATAATAATTTTGATGTAGTGATTAATATGAGATATTTTCAATAATTAATAAAATATAGAATTATTTTGAAATTATATACATCATTATAATATATTAACAATTTTTATTGATTAAATAATTATCTTAAATTATTATACAATGACAATGTTGAAATTATTTCATTGTTTCAAAACCAATAAAACAATGTCCGATAAAATGATAATAACCATTAAAAAACAAAAACAAAATTACCAAAATTTATTAGTGTATTATAAATAGACAATAAAAATCCAAGGTTATAGTAATTATCTTTTTGAGCTATATTGAAAATATTATAATATTCATAATATTTTATTAAAAGTGATATCAAAGTTATCTCATTCATGTTTTAAAAAAAAATATATCATTTTTAAAGAAAGTTTCTAAAAATGTTTTTTTACTCTATGTATTCCTTGTAAATATATATTGTTTTTATTTTTGGTAGTATTATATTTTTATTTATTGTTCAACAATTAATAATATTAAATAAATACACAAATTGGATGTAATAATTATCTTCTTAATGGAAATATCAAATTAATGTGAATAAAAATATTGAAATAAATATTATAATTGATAAATAATATATCTAATAAATTTTATTTACTACCATGACCCCATATAAATATATTTAAATATTTTATTCATGTAAAACATATTATCTTTCTATTTTTAAAAACCCATGAAATGAATTGTTTCAAAATTGACATAACTGAAATTTTGTTAATATAATAATTTATTAAACTATTAAAATGTCATAACAAATTTTTAAAAATATAAAATATTTTGGAAATGTCCTAACATGTTATAAATTGATCATTTAGTGTCTAATTAAAATCAAATAATAAAAAATTTATTTATTTTAATGTTGAATCATATGTAACCATTTTTAATATAAATATAGTATTACAAATGGATTATTTAAATGATACAGTTTATATTGATAAGAAAATTTCTATAAAATATATTTTATTGAAGATATAAAAACCAAATCTCATTTTAGATTCGATAATATGATATTTTGGATGTTTTTTGATGTGTTTTTATTTTATTATAATGTAATATTTTTGGTGTTTGCAAAAGTGTCCCTCAACTCAATTATAAAAGGGAGCATCATCTCTTACCTCTTCACTTACCTTTGAGCCTTAAGGAATAGACCTCATCTACCCAATTCCTTTATTAAAATCCCTTGATAGATTGTGTGGGTTATTTTATCTCTAAAAACAAACTCTAATTCCATTAATAGGTGATTAATAGGGAGTAGGTCAAAGAAGAAATAATCTCATCTATAGATTATTTAAAATTATTTTTTCTTTAACATCCAATTTTGTGTTTCCATTATTATATAATAAATAAAATATAACCTATATACTAATATTTTATTATGGTTATGGAAAATCCTTATTCCAACTTTTTTCTATCATACTATAAATGAAATCACCACAACTATATATGTACGTCTTAATGTCTCAGATTTATGGTGTAATATGATTTAAATGACAATATAATATTTATGGATAGTGTGACAGAAATAAAAAGTATATGGGATTTTAATAAGATGATATATATTATAGAAAACACTATATTCATTTCAATCCCACACTATTTCACAATTATTGGAATGATATCGCTGCTCGTGGGTACGTACAACCTGCCATCTCTATGACACGATGTGATTCCTTTATTTGTCCACCATTCTTGTACAATTTTATAAATGTATATAATTTATAAATATGACATATATTTCATTAATATAATTCATAAAGTGATTGAACTATATCCTTTTTGAAATAATTGGGAATTATATGACAAAGCGTGCGAGAGAAAATAAATCACGTAACAACAAAAGAAGAGTAATAATGAAATACTATTAAGAATGTGTAAATATTATTAAAAATGATACCATAAATATAAATATTGTTCAGGAATAATTTGGTG
Organism: Viscum album; assembly: GCA_963277665.1. Lineage (NCBI taxonomy): Eukaryota > Viridiplantae > Streptophyta > Magnoliopsida > Santalales > Viscaceae > Viscum > Viscum album. The sequence goes on from OY728161.1 coordinate 397,386,245, forward strand.
AAATTTTATAATCCATTATACATGTGTTTTGGATATGTTCAATCATTAACATACATAATTTGATGGATTATTTTGTCTGACTTTTATTTCTGTGGACATAATCCTTATAACCCATCTATTTATTTGATGTGGTGTATATGATGACAATTAATTTTTTTCATGATAAATGTTATTAAGAATATTATATTTAAATATTTATATAATATTCTAAATTGGATAGGGCGTATGATATTATTGATTATAATTTGGAAGATATTATTTATACCTTTGTATTTACATGGGTATATTTATCTTCCACACCCATGATTCCAAAAAATGATTTCATAATATGTTTTACTATTATTATATGGATGTTTAATGTCATTTTTCCAATTTTTTATTTTTTACTACTTGGTTTGAAATGAATATCAGTTTCTTTTTCAAAATGAGGTACTTTTATTCTTTTCCAGGAATAGTAAGAGAATATTTTTTTTTACTTATACCAAATAAAAATATTTTTAGGTCTTAATTATTCCTTACATCCATGAAGCATAAATTACATGATTTCATGACTTTTTTAAAATAAATTATTTTTATTAAAAAATATGTTGAATTTTTAGAAGAGAAAACATTTTTTAGAGAAGAATTGATATTTTAATCAATTTCTATTTACTGGTGTTCTATCGAATTTATATTCCGTCTATTATTGATTTATTTAATAGGGTTATGTTTTATTTATAATATCCCTATTATTCATATAGAATTACTATGTTTTTAATTAAATGATATTTATTTAATCTTTTTAATTTACAGAAATTATGTTATGATGGAATGAAGTTTAATAAATGCATTTTTTTAGGATTTTCTATGATGAATGATTTACATTTTTGTCACACACAAAAGATTTATTGCATTATGATTTCTCTTGGATATATATCTCCCTCCATTGAATTTCTTAAAAAAAATTCATTAGATATCCATGGATAGAATGAAAAGTAATTATGGTTAATTAATACAGGTCTGAAATTACATGTAATTCTGGTTCAGTAATACAAGTTAAAAACGACAATTAAACCAAATTTTGGAATGGTCTTTTACACTATATTAATTTCGTAACCGATCCATTGGCTAATATGAAAATGGTTTTATACGATTATGTGTTTTCTTGAATTTCCATGTTATATATCAATAATATTTTATTATGGATCAAGTTCATTTATGAATCGTGCCTTATGAACTGCCAAATTTTATTTCAGGAATCTTGATTTTGATATATGTTAAATGAGGTATTGTAATGAAAATTTCTATTCACGTTTTTATATTATAATTTTTACATTTTATATGAAATCATACAAAAATAACCTTATTAATCATTTTATCTCACCCTTTTCATATGTTTTCATTTCCCCATTATATAAATAATTGTATTAGGTAGTAAATATAAAGAGGAATATCATTATGGAAGGATTTACAGATCAGTCATCATGTTAGCATAATGTGATCATAGTTTCCAAATAAATTAAACTAATATGGTCCTTGAGCATATATTTGCCTCATGTATTAAATATTCCACAAAAGTAAGTCAATTTCCATGAATATAAAAAATGGGTCATTATAGAATTCCATTAACATGCATTCATTAAAAGTGAAAATATATACATCCATCCATCATTGTAACCTAAATCATCATTATACTTATATCTCAAAAAAATATTAAAATAAATTATTTGAAACATTTTTACATACCATATAGATATAATAAATATTAATAATTCACTATTATGAATTTAATTAATATAATATTTTTATGGATTTATTACTCTGTCATTTTTGAAGAGTTCAAAGGAAAATCATATTAAAAAATATTTTCTAAATATCCCATCAAACCATTTCATAAATTTCACCCTTCTGATTGGTGTTATTAATAAAGAATCAATAATGATCATTCCTTATTTTTAAAAGATAAAAAACTAAATTAACCTTCTCTATCTTAAACAATGACATAGAAAAAAGATCATTTCTGTTGAGTTGAATCACTATCCTTTAAGAACTAGATTACAAGATCCATTAAAAATTGGTGTTAGTTGCCTCATAAAATACTTCATAGCTTGTTTCTCCATCTCAAGGTAATATTTACATTACATATTATTTGTGTCATTATCCATTACCTCATCTGGGTGGGTAAAAATCATCACGAACGTTTGAACTCCACCTTTCAAAAGATTGGGGATGTCATTTGGGAAACCACTTCCTCAAACTGAACATGGGTTGTTAGAATGATATATCGTAGTCCATTCCATTTTCTAAAATATAAAATAATTTAACAAAAACATAGTGAACAAGTCATGAATAAATAATTTATTCCATTTTGAAATTAACTATAATGTTATATCATTTTGGATCCCTGTGAATATCATTTCTTATACAAATGATTATATGGTGCTTAAAAAAACATAAAATCATAAAATCGGGGTTCAATAATGTACTAAAATAAAAATTCCAAATTTAAATAACAATTATCAGTAACTAACCATATCAAATTATACTATTCTTTTATTTATATTATAAAATATTAAATAAACACATCATAATATAATTATAATAATTACATCGAATTGTTATGTGTAATGGGAATACTAGGACCATAATAAACTAGTACATTATAAAACAATATATTAATTCCATCTTATATTTCATTTTAATGGCCCTCGTTTTATCTTTATTATATATAGTAACCTTATGGTATATAACAAATAAAGGTGTGATCTAAAACCCTATGAAGATTTCTGATAATAATATGAATCAATATTATATGGTGTGAGCATTATTATCATCAACAAAATATACATGTAGCATCATCACCATTGTCATGATAAAAATAAATAGATATTGTAATGGAATGTGGTAATGTATAAAATTGAATCATCGTGTCATAGTGGAAAAATACCATGCATAATTGTAAACAAATCTATCATAATGTTCATAAACATGATTTGTGAAGAATTAATACATAATCTTGTTGAAGAGATTTAGCATCATTTTCACACATATTGAAAATTATATCATGAGATACACCACATTACCCAACGAACTGGAGCTCAATATAGTTTTGGGAACTCCCTTAAAGTCATAAAATTCATGTAATAATGCTTATCAAATAGAACACATATCAATCATGGTAAAAGAAAACCCATAGAAAGGAAATGGCGTTAATTATAATTTCATAAATATTACATTAGTAAAAAACAATCGATCTCAAATGAAAAGTATAATAACAAACATGGTACAAGAATAATCACACATTACTGAAGAATAGTCAATCCCAATATACATAATAAAATGTTTTTAGAAAGAAGGGTTCATTTTGAAAAATAATTTCATTTTCTATAAATGCATATTGAAAACATGTATATCCCATTAAATATAATTCAATCAAAATGAAATTATATATTATTAATGTTAAAATAACATTAACAGTAAAATTCAGAATGAAAGTAGAATAACACAATGAATCAAAATTGGGTTTGAGAATACTCGTATCATATTTTTGAATAATTTTGTCAATTTATTATCGAGGATAATAAAATTACATTAATTAATAATTAAATCAACAACATATTATACATTTATTTGATTTTATTATTATTTTATTTTTTTTATTCTATATCCATTATTAGGAGTTATAAATTTAAATGCCACCATTCCAAGAGACCCCACATATTGTTTTTAATTGTATGTTTTATTTGATGCGATAATAAATGTTAATTTCTGTTGAGAAAGATTATCTGTAAAATAAATGATATGTTATTTTTGAACTTAAAAAAGTTTAGCTCAACTTATATGTTATTTTATTCAATATGTAACAATTATTCATTATAGAATGATAGTTATAACCATTTAGAAGGAATTTTGTGGGTATTGATCACAAAAAACTGGATTTGTTTTATTATTTAATATTATCCATATATGGGTTTTCAAGAACATAAAAAATGTTATAAAATAAATTTTATAATATTTACCAACTATTTTAATTGATTTATGGAAAATAATGTAGGTGATAATTGTAAATTACAACTTATCATACCTCAAGGAAATAAATCATCACCTACGAGAAGACATTTTCATTTCAAGAATAAAATGGATAGGATAACAGCTTTGATTATTGATTATTCCATTTACATTACAACATTATATAATATATTAGATATTAGAGTTGTAATTCCTCTTCATTGAGTGGATGTGAGGAGTGATTCAGAATATAAAAGAACATGAATGTTAATTAAATGAAAATTAAAGATAATTTTACCTCCAAATCGTCTAATCCGTTATAACCTTTATTGGGAAATTGGATTTGGAATTTTCTAATGACTAAATGAACTAGGCCATGGCAATAATATATGGAAAATTATTGGGAATAATTTTGAGTATTTTATGTTCAGGAATGTTTTTTTGGAGATGAGGTGGTGAGGTGTTTAATTTATATGGGTATAGAAAAGTGAATTTTGATTATTTTATTCATTATTTTATTATTTTGAATCCAAAATGTCAATAGATTGGATATTATGAAAAAATATGTCATATAATGGTTTATAATATAAGATTATGTTCTTACATCATCTATAAATAATCTTTGACTCTATAATTCATGTTTTTGTTAAATACCATAGATTAATGTATTACACTATTCACAAATAATTCAGCTATTGAAAAAAAATCAAAAAAATAACCGTAACTATTGTTTGATGTGTAAATTTTTAAAATGATATTTGTTTGAAGAAAATATTATTCTATCTACGATAAATTTAATATTTATTTAAAAATTTTAATTATATTGAAAAATATTAGTTTAAAATTACAACTCATATTATAACACTTTTAAAAAATAATTAATGTGTCATAAAATAATCTTATAATCCGAATAAAATAAATTTTAATTTATGAATATTTTTTTGGAAATATGTTTTATTTTAGATAATTATATTAATTAAAAATATTATATAAACATTTATGTTTTCCAAAAATACCACCACATTATTTATCAATTTTAAAACATTTATTTATTTATTCAATGATATAATTAAATAATATTATAATATATAATATGGAATAAAATTATTTATACTTTCAAAGGTGAAGTAACTATTCTATTTCCTATATAACTTATCCTAGTGTTTGAGATATTATTTCAAGGGACAAATTACTATTCAATCCCGATATGTTCATTAATTTGATTAAACATTTATTATTTCATTCTTATTTTATGAGGATGATTTTATTAATAGGGTTTAAATGATATGTATTCATTAATTATAATGGGCGAAACAATTAAATTTATAAATATGTGGGTCCTTACATTTCACAATATGATTTAATGTTATAGGTAGAAACTGGTATAAAGTTTACTTTTTTATTCCACTAATGAGACTAAAGATTCATCATGTTGTAATATAAAATCGAGCCCAAAATGTCAATTTATGTTCAAATAAATAATAATATTTCGATTAATTGATATAATTAATGAAAAATATTCCATGTAATCAAATATACTTATTAACCCATGTATACATACTTATCAATATATCCCCATATAAAAAAACAACTTTCCTAGAAGAAACTTTTTTATACAAATAACATATTGATTAATAAATATTCATATCCCTGATATATAGTATGTCTATATATAGGAAAAATTTATTATCTAATGATCATTCATATTAGAATTTTTCAAGGCAATATTATGGACTACAAAAATCAATAAGGAAATTTAATGTCAATACACCCCTTTTACAAAAAGATCATATAAAATCTATTTAAATAATAATGATATTATAAATAAAACATATCCACAATGGATAAAATATATATAATGGTATTTTTTCATTGATGAATAAAATACCATAAGAATATATTTATATTCATTATTAAGGGAAATATCCTTTTAATATTTATTTTAAAAAAATAAATGTCACAATAAATTAAAAATAGTATTCCCTAAAAAAATTGAATAGTTTAAAGTATGCCTTATGTCATTGATTGGTCTTGGTGTATAAAAACATCATACATTCATTACAATTTAAAATAATGATTCCTTTCACATTTTTAGTAAAACCCAAACTGCCCTTATTTAGAAACAAATAATATTCTGTTCTATAAATTTATTTAAAATTAAATATTTTCAGTAAATTTATTACTAAATAACTATTTAAATTTTACAAAAATATGAAAATATTTTTAGAAAACATTGTTTTCAATGGTATATTTTTTCACCCATCAAAGAACCGATGTAATATTTTATTAAAAATATTTTCTCTGTCATTTATCTATGAAAGAGTTGAAATATTGTACTATTATAGAAAAATTTAATGGATAAAATATTAGAAAAAATCATATTTTTTGTGAATCTCCAAATAATTTTTCTCAATGTATGTTAAATTATAAACAATCTTGATTAAATTTAGATGATGGAATGAACCAATACAAAGATAAAAATTTTGAATTGAGATTTAATAAATGAAATAGTTATGTTTAAATTATTTGAAACCAAATAAAACTGGTCTATATACAAAATAATTTATTAAAAATAAATTACAAATAATATATTTTAAAATAAAATTAATATGAAATATAACCCATTGTATATAAATTGTTTTATGATATTCATTATCCCTTTGTAATCATAATGTAAAATCCCCATGGATGAATTAATTAAAATAAAAAATAAAAATTCAAAGATTCATTAATTAATCATGATATTAAATTTAAAATTCGATTAATATAAATAATATAGAATAAATTTGGTTTATAACATTTCAATATTACTCAATGATTGGAAATTGATACAGATTACCTTTCAACTTGGAAAAATTCTTGTAAAATAATCACGGGTATAATAATTCTAATTTACCCATAAAATATAAAGAATAATTATTTAATAATGATATTTTGGGTCAAACTATAATTATATTCCCTATATTTAAGAAATAAAGTGCATAATATTTCAATATGCCTCATAAAGGTAAATTGAGGCGAAGCCCCTAAAATCATGCTTCATTTTAATGAAAAGTTATTTTCATTCTATATAATGATTTCATTAATTTATTATTTTATTATCGAACTATATTACAATTTAAAATATCCTATATGATCCCTTTATATCAAATTTCCGTGCATTTATGAGTAATATTTAATTATTTTCAATATTTATGGTGTTAATTTCCTTGTTTTCTCTTGCATGTTTTATCATGAATGTTTGTATCAAAACTATATTAATATTTAAATAATCACCAAATATATAATATATTTATAAAAATAATTTTTCATTCATTATATAAATTTTTAATCATTATTGATATTTTAACATAGAGAATTGATAACATTATGTCGTGGATATGGTAGGTCATACACACGCAGGCGAGACATTATCAGGTTTGTAATAGGTTAATGTTTAATGAATTAGATATAATGTAAATTCTAAAGCATAAATATAAGGTAATAAATATTACATTTAGTCAATAAATATGTCCCTATTACAATCAATGTAATGCTGATGTAAATAAAAATTCACATCACTTTGTGAGGTGGTACTCATCCGTAAACCCTAGGAATGTAATCATGATTTTATAAAATATAAATTAAGAATATATATATATATAAACATAAAAAACATAAAAATAAAAATTAAAAAATGAACTATAAGTTCGTTAAATTCATTAATATATTCATTCCTTAATGATGGTGATGGAAAAAAATTACATCAGTTCCCATGGTTGGAGTCGGTCATACACCTGATCAATGGTTATGATTCTAATTTTATTAAAGAGGATTTAGAGATATATAATTTACCAAAAATAATATAATCTAAAAAAATCACATTTAATAAGTTAATTATATAATCATTTCATAATAATATTTTATTGATTTAGAAGAAGCCACAAAAAATATGCATTTAAGAAGAATCATTATTCTTGAAACATCTTCTTTAGGATTGCACAACAATACATTCTATGATGGATATGTGATTTATAAATGTGATATAGGATCTTTCAAGGGGATGATTGGTTATATATTGTCCCAGTTTTTTGAGATAAATGGATTTGGATGTGTGAATATGAGTGTAGATGTGTGTTATTTTATAAGATTAGGAGATGAAATACATGGAATTTAAGTAAAGAATCAATATCACCATTATTTAAATCATTCACAAATCCAAAACGAATCGGTCATTAAAAAAATTTAGTTGTCATATGGTAAATATAATAATATAATATTTATTTTGTAAAAGTTTAAGCTCATTTTTTCCCTTTATAATTCTATTTTACCCCAGGTAATCCCATTTATATCTAAACTGTAGTAATTAATAGTTTCTTTATTCACGATTAATTTTGTTTAAAGATCAGATAAAATTTTAATATATTATTTATTATTCCCAATCCAAATATGGATTTATTTTTTCTATATAAAATTCAGTGAAGAAGGAAAATGTATATTAATATTACACGCATAAACATTATGAAATATATGGTAAAAAAGACTTTTCCCATATTCATATAATGTTTTAATATCCAAATTCAATTTATAAATGATTCAAATGTCCTAAATTAGTGAAATTATAATTTTATTTAACTATATATAAAAAATATGAAATAGTATTTAAACATATAATTTTTTTAAATAATATTTTTGTTTTAAAAAAAATAAGTAATTTTCATTATTCGTAAAAAATGATTATTTTCGAAGAAATCCCTAAAATTCAACTTAACATAATTTTGTTATGATTATTAAGAAAAGGAATATATTTTTTTAAAAAAATAAACTCATTTATTTAAAATCAATTTCCATTATTTGTGGATATAACAACTAAAACATTCTTCAAAAAATGAGGTTTTTAGAAGGCATTTATTTTTTTCCCTTAAATGATTAATCTTTTATTTTTAATTTATAGATAACCATAATATTTCTAATTCAATTATTATTATTCATACCATATAATTACATATATAGGTTATACTAGTATATTATAATATGGTTCATCGGGTTTTACGGTTGCATGTTCTATAAGCTATAAAAAGTAAATATACATCCTATGATTCATAAGATCAGTGTTTTTTGTTGAGTACTATGTCAAATACTACAACATTATTTTAATGTATTATGGTTCAAGAATTATTTCATATTTTATAATATGTAATATAGTTTTTTCCATGGAATGATTACTTGGGTGATTATTTTCTATTTTTTTGTAGTTTCCTAGTAGTAGTGGAATGTATCTTTTAATAGTGGCCTAGGAATATTAATGGTAAAAATTTATTCTATCATGGATATAATCTAAATTATTATTAATTAATAAATTATTAGTAATTTGAGTATAAATTGTTCAAATTTATGTTATTTATATTCATGTGATAAGGGATGGCCCTATATTTTTACTAAGTGATAATGAAAATTGGTGTGTGATGGTGATTTATAGTGAAATTTAGTGAATTTTAGTGATGTTTGAAGGGTATTCAGTACTTTCAGTAAACTATGGTGCCTAGTTTTATTTGATTAGCAGGTTACAATAGGCATTTCATCCAATATTTTGCCTGATTGGCTAAACCATTAACCATGAAAACCTGTAAAGCGGTTAAATTTGTTTGTTAAAAATATTGTGAGGAATCTTTTGAAGAATTGAAGAGAAGATTAATCAATTGTTTTATTTGAACTCTACCTACGGGAAATGTTGGGTTCTGTTATTTATTGTTATATTTCAATGATACATATTCATAGTTTCCTTATAAAAAATGTAATAATTATTTCCTATGCATCAGGTAAGTAAAAAGTTCATGAAAAAATGTATCATACACAAGACCATTAGTTACCATCTGTTATCTGTTACCAGTAGTTATGGAGACACTATATCTATGGTGAAAAACATGAGATATATACTGAACACAAGAGTTAGATGTATATTTATCAGAGAAATAACTCAACATGAGGTAATAGTGATAGCTGGAACTACTCAAGGATTATGATTGGACAATGCACTACCACTATGGATAGAAAATAACATGGTTGATGCTTCGAAAAGAAAGGAATACATAGTTATGAATAAGATGAGAGTTTAAAGGGATCCAATGTTCATGGATCTAGTAAATACGGATATGGGAATAATCATGGAAGGTAAAACATCAATACCTTTTCAAATGGTTGCCAAATCATATATACTAGAAAAGATAAAAAGTTATCAGTCTGATGATGAGGAGTTTCAAAAGAATATTAAAGATATGAATGATGTGGGATTGATTGAATATTTATATGAAGATGGAATTTTGATATTTGGGAAGAGGCTTTGTGTTCCCAAAATATCAGATCTAAAAGGAAAATGTGAGATGATGCTCATAGCTCCAATTTGACTATACACCATAGTAGCACGTAGATGTATAGATATTTTAAGGATCATTTTTGGTGGCACTGCATGATGAGTGATATTGCTGATTATGTTTCAATTGGTATGGATGGTCAATAGAAGAAGGATAGAATTCAATATCCTATAGTAATCTTGTAACCCCTTCCCATACTTGAGTGAAAATGGGATGATATTATGATGGACATTGTCATGGGGAAACCAAAGGCTCCTAGAAGAAATGATTCAATAGTGGTCAATGAGGATCATCTTACCAACTCAAAAAAAATTATTTCTCTAAGATAATAATTAACACTTAATTTTTAACAATAATATATATTAATGATATTGTAAGACCTCATCGTGTACCACAATCGATTGTTTCTTATCGTGATCCCCATTTTAAATCAAGATTGTAGAAACGTTTTTAGAATGCCATAGATAATGAACTTCATTTTAGAACTTCCTACCACCCTCTAATGGATTTACAATTATAATGGATTATTCAAACCATGTAAGACATGTTACGATATTTCTCCCTTTACATTCAAGTTACGTGGGATCAGTATTTACCTTTGATAGAATTTTCGTATAAAACTAACTTCCATTAAATTATTGAAATGAAAATATATGAAGAGTTTTATAGAAAGATAAGACACTCTCCATCATGTTTTGATGATGATGTTGGAAGAAAACTCAGAGGCCCAGAATATGTAGAGGATAAAATGGAAAATGTTAAGATTCTCTAAACCAACATCAAAGTATCTAAACGTAGTCAAAAATATCTATGTCGACAAACGAAGGAAAGATTTATAATTTTATATAGATGATCATGATTCCATGAAGGTGTATCAACGGAAGGTTGTTATTTGATTCAGTGAGAAGGATAAATTATATCCCAGTTACATCTGACCATTCGAACTTCCAGAACGAATTAGAGTTTTATCTAACCATTTGGAAATTCTGCCACGTATCTCGACGATTCATGATGTGTTCCACATATCACTGTTGAAGAAATACATGACTGCCCAATGCATGTACCTACCTATAATGAAATTCATCTGGAACCTGATATATCTTAATTCAAAGATCCTTTCAAGATTCGTGATATCATGGAACATGTGTGGAGAAACCAGATTACTCGTCTTGTAAGAATTACTTGGAGAAACCATAAAATGGAAGAGTCAATGTGGGAGCCTCACGAACAGATGTTAAAGAACCACTTAAATATTTTTACTAAGTAATATTCTATAAATAATTAGGAAAAAATTATTTGAAGGAGGGAATAAGGTTATACCGAAAGAATCCCTAGTACGGTTCTATTTGAATAATATAATAGCATACATTGTACACATCTCCGAGTTCTAGCACACTACGAACAATCAAACTAGCCATTGAAAAAGTAGTTAGGAATACTAATACCAAAATTTTAAAATTTTATAATTTTTTTTTTCAAAATGGACATCATTTTTGGATTATGTATATTAAAATTAGCTTAGTTTAAATTTATGGTACTTTTTTTAAAACATTCAATACTTCATTAATAGTAAAAAACACTGCATTATTGACTAAAACCGCCTTTTTATTTAAATAATAATTTCTAAATTAAATTTATATTAACGTAAAAATAGACATTCAATAACAATATTAGTTCAATTTAATTCATTTGAGTCATATTATAATATAATTAGATATTTATAATTTTATTGAACATTTTCGCGTCATATACACTACTTAAAGGCATATTTTCCAATTTTCATAAATTGTAATTTTACCACTTTTGAGAATTGAATTTAAAAAATCAGATAGACCCAGTTTTCAACAGTATTAAAAAAGTGACTCAATATAATGACAATAGTTTTTGGTGAATTGAAACTTTTGAATTTTATTTAACCCTATTAAAAGTAAATATGGTAATTAAAGGTGGTAATAATATTAAAATTACCCCTACACATGCCCTAATTCTATTGGATAAGTTTTTTAGACCAAAATAATCCTAAGGACAAAAATATGATCTTTTTTTATCTATATTTTTTAGATTAGTACATTTAGTATATTTTATTTAAAGATGAGATAAAGGTGTTAAATTCAAAATTTAATAAATAATCCATTTGAAATATAGGGTAATAAACAAGAAAAATTTGACTATAAATACTCATTAGGAAGGTAAAATGATTTCTTTCATCATAGAAAATTATTAATAATATTTTGACATTAAATATTTATATTTCATTATAACTCAATGATGATGTATTAATTACCTTATTAATGAAAGATTCAAATAATTGATATTATAAATATTAAAATCAATTTAAATTGAAACTTTTGATGTCAATTTTCTATGTGAATATGAAATTATAGAGTTGATTCAATTTATTTTTTATAATTAATGATGTTTTTATGACTTTCACAATAACCAAATACTAAATAGTTTCAAAATTCGCATAAATGAGTTTTTAAAACAAAAACTATTTTATTTCATGATATAATAGTCCTAAAATTCAATAATCATGACATATGACATAGATAATGTTATATATGTCATTAATAAACATCATGAGGGTCTATTGTCATTTTAAATAATATATATTATCCATTTAGTATAAAAATACAAGAAGACATGGAAAAAGTTAAACTATATGTCTAAGAGTAGAATCTAAAGGAAAAGGTTAAAATGGTTACCTAAACTTTTTTAAAACATATTGGTTGAGATTATTTCGTCCCATACCCTCATTATCCTATAAATAACTCCATTTGGATCTATCATAAACTAAAAATAATTTTATAATAAATAAACATTTCAAACTTTTCCGAAAGTGCCCCTCACTTCTCTCATAAAAGGGAACTTTCACATGGATTAAAATATCATCTCCAAATGAATTTGTCTTAGCCAAAAACTGCTTAAATATCCTGCCAAATGCCCTAACATAATTATTGTGTCCTTACTTTTATCATAAATCTAATCTAATGATCCTTTTTTTCAAATCGAAATGAAGCATCTAAAGAAGAGGTAATTATTTCAACACCTATTTCAATGTTTTCTATTATTATAATTCCTCAATCATTGTAATTTTTACACTAAAATAATTACTCCAGTACCTTCTACTTACATGTATGTTATTATAAATATGGTAGAACCATATTAATTATTCTATCCATCCTATGAATAAACCATTCACTATATGTGCATACGTACGAATTATCCTCTCAACTAAATGGTGTAGCTTGTTATTCAACACTTCATTATTTGTATTGGTATAATAATGAGTATAATAGATGTAAATTAAAAACACAAAAAGTTAATGAATTTTTATATAAATTATACTATCCAATTACATATGATTTCACCATTAGTAGAATGATATTGTCGCTCGTGTATACGTACGGATTTCTGTCTATACGATGCGAGGTGATTCCATTCCCCATCAAAACCATTGTACAATAATATTCATTTTATGATTTAAAAAATTATCTTTATGAACATAATATCATTAAGGATATTAATTGAATACATCTTATCCATAAATAACATGATTTACATAACAAAACATAAAAATGGAAATGAATCAGTTAACACCCGATACAAGGATAGTACTAAAATATTATTAACAAAGTGATATTAGATGATCAAATATAATATCATATTTATGAATTTGGTTCTTTTATTATTTAATTAAAATTATGTAATCATTATAAAATTGTTTATCATACCATCGTCTATGGAAAATTACCATGTAAAGGTAAATTTTACAATCTCTTTATTATCTGAGGTTGTTTATACGTAAGAATCTACATGGACTCTTTATCATCCACAACCATTTTTCATAAAAATGTATTTCAAAGCATTAATATTATTTCCATGTCAATGGTTTAATGTTATTTATACCCTTGTTTTTTTTTATAAAAAAATTTCAATGGAATCCTTCCGCCGTTTTCAAAAAATGTACATTATGATATTTTAGAAAAATTAAAGAAAGAATATTTTTTTACCATATATGGAGGGTCCCGCTATTTTCTGCTGTTAATACACCTTAGATGTTTTCATTACATTCATATAAGAAAAGTTTCAAAATAAAATATTCTTTTATAATTATGCAACATTTAAATTATATCAATGTAGAAAGAGATATATCGTTCAAATATTTTTTCAATTTATGAAATCAGTGTCATCATCTATTGTTGGATTTTATGTTTAGTTGAATATTATTTATTATGATAAAATATTTCATATTGTATTGATAGTTTTATGATATGTTTGCTATTCATGTGTTATTTTTATTCCATTCATGGTTTATGGTTAAAGTACTAACATTTCATATGATAGTTTAATATGAATGCTTATGTTATGTTTTACCCATTTCATATGATGAATGAATTGGACATAGTAAGTGACGGGTAGGGCCCACTAGATCCCCTCAATACATCAGTAGATCTCATGAGACCAATTACTGTCTTAGAACAAGGCCTTTATAATATTTTTAATTGTAGCCTCAAAACGAGGCCATGACTGTGTCGTTATGATGTAATGCATTATGAATTCCATCATTATGAGTTTTTCTACTCATATTACGTGTGATTATTCAACTAGTATAATATCCATTTGAATAAGTAACTGACATTATTTGTATTATTATTCCCATACTATACTGATTTTTTTGTTTAAAAGTCGTGTGTTTTAGTTTTATACATTTCCTTAAAAGTGTATTCTTACATATGATAGTTTATGTAATATTATTATCCGTACTCTGCATCTGAACTCACCCATTTCTTATGTTAAATTTATCCCAACTTGCAAATGAGAATATTATGATTACAAAACAAAAATTGGCTAAGGGATATGAGTATGGTCAAAGGAGACACAATGTTTATTTTTCAATTCGTAATGTAATGTTAAACATATCTATATATCTACTAATTCTAATCCTACTAAACTGGTGAGTATTTCAGTACATGATCTATTGTGATCATGCCGATGTAATGTAATAATGCATGAAATATTGGTCACTAGGGTCTGGGTGTTACAACAAACACTAGAAGTTACAGTTATGGTGTGATCTAAAAATCCTAGTACGGTATCACAATGGATTCCATAACCGAGGAAAATATTAAATTATCCAAAAGATGTTATTTTAATTTTTAATAACCATGTTTCTCATTTCAAGATAAAATTTCATATATTTTATTATTTACACTTCAAATTATTGAAATATTCATTTTAATGGTTTTACTTATATGGAATATTTCTAAGAAATTGTTAATTTAATAAAATGAATTAAATAAACACTTTTTACATAAATATAAAAATTAGAAGGAAAGTTAAATCAATTTAAAATAGTGGTATATATTTATTTCAAATACAAATAAAGAAATATGGACACATTTCTTTAAAGTACAATAGATCCATACTATGGTGAATCCACACTCATGGTGATAATAAAATATCTACACTTATCCTTCTAAACTCATGGAAAATAGAAATCATCACCATCACCTCAGGGAACTGAGGTGCTGCATTTATGTTTTGGAATTCTGTAAATCATAATGTCACATCCAAATAACACATGAACTAACTATGGCTTCCATGATATCTATGAAAAAACAATGATGGACACTTTAATTCAGGAATCCATAAAATAAATTTTTTATCTTTCACCATAACAAAATTCATACTTCTATTTAAAAAAATGGTCTTATAACAAAACTAATTTTTAAAATATTTATCATTATGGTTAATATAAAATCCATTTCATAGCACAATATAATATATTAATAATTAATCAATTCACAATTAAATTTCACAATTCAATTTCATAATTAAATTAAAATTTTTAATTTTCCCAAAATTCAATCAATTTCACAATAAAATCCCAATTAAATGGAAATTGGTATTTTTCACGCTATTCAACTAAATATAATTCCACAATTAAATAAAAAAATTTAATTTATTTAATTTCCATAAGAACATAAAAATTCAATGGAAATGGGAGTTTTCTAATATAATGGAAAACCCCACATTAAAATCCCAATTCAATGGAATTGGGGTTTTCGATCAAACAAAGAAAAAAAGTTAAATTAAATTTATCATATTACATTTAATTAAAAAAATTATTTAATGATATTTGTGGTTTACATAAATATTAGCATCATAATATAAAATCATACATTTCTTACAGAAACACAAAGTCCACAACGAAACCTACCAATAAGAAAAATGTAATCGAAGATCATTGAACTGAACATAGAGACAAGATTCAACAACAGAAGGCTTAGATTCATCAGTCCCAAGATGATATATCAAATCCCAATGAGATAATGATAAAGAGGTGAAGTGATAGGGATAATGCTTCCTCGGAAAGTCTCACAGCATCTCCAACCATGACCGATTCAAGAATGAATTGACCTCTAAGGGTCCTATCTCAATTTAAAAAAATTTGGGAAAGGCTCAAAGGTCGTGAGAAAAGAAATATAAATAGTAGAATCAAAAATTTGAGTTGAGAAATCAAGTTCGAAACAACTGTCATTACTTTACATGTTGTGTAACCAAATTACACATCATGTAATTAAAAATTCCTAAAATCACAAAAAAATGACCCCATTTGTTTAAAATATTATTATTATTATTTTATAACATACACATTTCATTACCACGTTAGAAGATGTGAAAATCCCTAAAATTATGTATAACTAACAAATACTTTTCATCACAATTATAAGTTTTCCCATAATTCCTTCTCAACCCTGCCTAGATATTGAACAAGGAAACTGACCATACATATTAAAAAATAACTTGGAAATGAATAATGAGATCTTGTTATCTCATTACTAAGAGTACACTATGGATTCATGAATTTAATCAAACAAAAAGTAATCTATATGACGAATGAGGATTCTGTAAGTCATGTCCAACAATGCCAATGGTAAATCTTTCCGAGAAAACGTCATTACTAAAAAATTATATAACAATATATATTTTTAAAAGTAGTCTGACATATATCAGATGGTCTCATCCTCAATAGATGGATGTCTGGCCTTAGTCAATTATAAATAATATTTTTGAAACTCTTAGGTGTTCATAAAGATCATCAGTTTTCTATATGGGACAGTTCTTCATGTATATATTAGAATATATGATTTGATAATTTACATATAAGGTTCATTATCTTCCATCCTTCATGAAAATATCATATGTAATCCTATAGTAATGTCATATGCCTTACAATTACCTTTTATTCTATATAATTAAAATGAAAAAAACCCTTTAATCTCCACCGATTCCATTTTATATGGTGGTATATAAATAGGTTTCTCTCATGGAAGGAATTAGATAGTGAAATAAATCTCACATAGTCACAGTAGGAATATGATATATAAAGGAAAGACATCTATAATGTATCCTAATAATTGATGAATTTTACCATGATATAACTCAACATCACATGCCATATGAAATGATACAAGGTATGTAATAAAATAAAATCTAAAAAGAATTAGACATACAAGAATAAACTAATGATCCCATTCATCATAATGGTTATAAAAATGCACTTATAATTATATGAATGTCACTCTCTATCAATAAAAATGTACAGGATACTAGTACAGATCTAACTAATCAATACATCAAAAAATTGAATCCATTCATTTAAAATATAAATAAATCATACTGATTATTTGATCTACCAATTTCAGGAGAAAATTATTACCACATATGATACCCTCTAGTAACACTCATTGTAGTACTAACATAACTCTAAACTGAAACTCTATGTTCAAATAAATCCATATAAATGATGTATAGATTGAAAAAGTATAATACTGTAATATTTAATGGATCATAATAATTAACTAATAATTCTAAATTTATATATCAAAATATGAATTTCTGGCATCTAGACTTGTATGTGTAGTGTGGATTCCGTGCATTGGACTCACCCCTCTTCCTCAAGCTCTTGTTTAAATATATTTTATTCATCCATCTTGATGAAAATCTCATCCAATCATCTAGTCTAAAACATACCATAAAATAAACCTTAGTACAAGTGTAACTCGAACCACATATCTACTATGGTGATGTTGGGTCCTTCCTAGATTTTGATGTACAGAATGATCATCTTCCATAACTAGGCTCATATGTTCAAAAATAAATATAGGTGCCTAATAATTATTGAATAATGATACTCCATAGGTTTTCAAATGAACTAATACCCCTTTTTGATTTTAATTACAATCCTTTAAAAGTGAACCCAATAATATCAATGAGAACACTATTACTACCCCTATTTATCTTCCCACATCTCTTCATAAGTTTTCTCCTGAAAAAACACTTATCTGTACTCGGGGAAGTGCTGCCAAAATTCACCTATAAAAAAACTACCTACCCTTAGGTCTCTTATCTTGTTCCCCTAAAAAATGAGTCTTTGATTAATGACATATAAGCGTATGGTTAGGTATATGGGACTCACATGAAGGATTATCTCACATCAAAAATACTATTTAAAATTCTTCTCACCATTTAACTTATATGTGCAAATAATTGGAGAAAATTTTTATAGGTCTTTATAATTCAAAGAATAGTACATCACGGAAAAAATCCACTATATTAGGTAGATAACACTTAGAGATATATATATATCATAATTTTTTCTAAGTATAAATGATCTTGGAAGTTCATTTTTAATCTCTGACATGATATTCTCTCATACTAATTATGCTAAACAATTATTTCCCACTTATTCTTGTCCAGAAACTACAAATTGTTTGTCAGAATCAATTCCCTCATCTTATTGGGTGTCTCGATATGATTAACAATGATTTAATATACTTAATAGAGAATTACACTACCTAGGGGATGCACTCATAATGAATATATAAGGATTTTGTAAATAAAACTCATTTTTATCTTATATTTAAGGGTAATTAATTTATTATACTCTTTATCCATGGAAAAAAGATCAATATGAAACTATCATGAATATAATCATCCATCTATTTTCCATGATATGTGTAATGACCGGACCCTAGTTTCCAAGAGACAAAGCATTATTTTATTATATTGGAATATAGACAAGGAATATTTATCCTGGGGGATCAAATATTTTAGTATCTTTTGAAATAAGATACATATAGATGTTCAACATTACAACAGGATATAAAAAATAACATTAATTTTCTATTGGAAAAATCCACAACTCTATGATTATCCATGATAGTCAATAACAGTATACCTCTTCATGTCCTGGGAAAAATGAAACATAATAACTTTTAATCTCATATTCCCAATAAGTTTCAACATTATAGTGAATGATAATATATACAATAATCATGATGGTTAGTAGAAACCAAATTATTTTAAAATTAATCTTGAATATAATATGGAAGGAATTTGAGATGAGTAAAGACTTCCATAATAAAACACAATAATGGGTATTCATCTAGTTGAATAACTTAATGAATTAAATTATTCTAGATTCATAATGATGTAAATCCCTAGGCTAGACATTATTAAACACACCATCAAGGCATCAGCTAAGAAATCTCAAAATTATTAAGGCCTCATCCAAAACCATATATATAAATGGGAAACGCCTTAGCCAAGTCCATATCTATTTGTCTCATGAGACTCATCGATGAACTCAGGGTCCATATTAGGCTCCACCCATCACTAACTAAGTGAAATTCAATCTTTATATGAATGAGTATAATCCTAAAAAACTTATACACATTATATGTAAATAACATTCCCCATTCAATAACATAATCACTAACCATTCTGAGTAGTAAGATAAATTGTATTAAAATTGAACATCCACTGTCAAATTGTTCAAAATCCACTCAATATAATATTGAATATGATATCAGAATATTTTTTCCTAGTTATACATAATAATAAACAAGTGATTTTAAATAGATGAGAATAATTATATAAAATCACCGAGTAATTATTGAGTTAAATACACTTCTACTTTGAAAAGAAGTTTTCATTTAGAAAAATCATTGTATAAAACTAGATGTTAAGTAAGATTGTATTTTCATAATAAAATAACATATATTATAATAATATTGTTTTAAAAAAATAAAATATAAGGTTACATTGAATATATTTAATAATTTTGGAAATCCCCCTGAATTGGTCTTGTATTTCAGAAAGAATTTTTTTTGTTCATTTTAATACATGTAACTACTATTAATGGAAAAAAGGAATATGTATTGTACACATTAATATAGAATTAACATAGATTTTATGGGTATTAAATAAGAATAAATATTAACTAAATTTGGATGAAGATAGACAATGAGTAACTTGAAAGAAAATAGTGGTTTTGCTGGGAATCCCATACATTTAGACTAAAGGATTTCCTCACATTATCATAATGACATGAATAATCAAATTTAGTATCATAAATTAATGAGTCAATAACCTCATATAAATGTAATTGATAATGTTATGAGGTTCATTAATGGCCTTTTCATTGGTTGATAGATTAAATTTCATTGTTTTGGAGCATTTTCATCAATTGTGTTCATGATCATTTCACTTATATTCATTTAAAGATACACATGTAGAATTAGAATGATTTTCCTGAATATAAGATTTATTTTATTAGTGAATAACCAGTAGATTACATTTTTATAATTTTTTTGGTTATTTGTAGTGATAATGTGTCCTTATATAATACTTTAATGATATTTGTTTCGGTTAACTAACTGTTTTTTATCACAACAAACTCAATTTAATTTATAAATTAATATCACGTGTACAAAAGGATTACCGAACCACACATTATTTATGTTACATATATTATAGACTGGTTCAACCGTAAAAATTTCTTTATTTCCATAATTAATTATGTTAATAGAAATTGAAAACTCATCGTCCTTGAATGTGACAAATGAAAACATCTCAGACGGTGTTTTAATTTCTAGTATAAATGAAATGGAAACGAGAGTTAATGAAGAATTATTCCTATATCATAAAAAATTACCATACATTTAATTTAGTTGATTCATCACAAAATTTTGAAAAATGGAGCTGAGGATGGAAAAATGAACGAAAGGAACATGAAAAATAATGAAAAGTAGAATTTACCACATGAAGTAATCTTCATTGAGAGACTATTTAGGGGAGGGTTTTTTCTATTTTTATGAGACCAAGGTCTAATGGAAATGGGGAATGATATTTAAAGGATATTTTATCGAATATTAGGCAAGGAATATGGCTTCAGAGGTTTGAAGATAAGTGGCTGTGAGTGGGGGTTTTATAGAGGAGGAGAGGAGTGAATTTTGAATATTTAATTCATTATTTAAATATTTTTAACAAGACAATAAAATCTGTTTATTTCAAATGACCAAAAATAGATATAAGTGCATGTCAGTTCTATCCTAGTGGTATTACATAATTTTTAAATCAGTTATGTCACAATAAATCTTGTATTTAGCATTTATCTTAATTAATAATGTTGTCCAATTCACCAAATATTAATGTGTTTTAAAAAAATATCAAAAATTCACACCATCAATTTATCTATGTGTAGAATTATAAAATGAAATATTTTTTTAAATATTTTCAATGAATTTTTAATTTAATTTAAAATAAAATCATTATTTATTCCAAAAAAACATTAAAAATTTGTCATGTTTTATAACACATTGAAAAATTAATCAAGATCACACAAAATTATCTTAAAACCAAAAAATATGAAATAATTTTTATTTATATTTCAATAAAATAAATTACCTTTTTATATTATTAAATTAATCATAATATTTTATTTAAAATATTAATGAGAATGAAAATTACCAATACTTGTACAATGATCATTTTTTCTCTTATAAGATGTATAAATAGAATTTATATAGTCTTGGGAGAATATTCTATATATTGTTCAATTTATAATTTATGAATGTTAGTAAGAGAAACATTACTATTCATAAGGGTATGTTTGTCACATACATAGATTATTTTAAATTTTAATATATTTTAATTTCCATTAATGCTTTGTTTTGGGGGTTTCCAATGGTTTTATGGAGAATAGGTGAGTTTTCGTGAATTGGGCCAAACCGTGAGCCCAATTTCAGATTTAAAAATAAATTTTGATTCTTTTATAAATTATTCATTTTTTAATATTTTTCACTCATTCCAAATCCTAAATGTCCTCCCCTGATATATTAACCCTAAAATTAAAATATGGAGCCTTTGAAAATCCATAACCATGGTTTAGTTGGATTTTATTTAAGGGATTGGGCCTTCCCGAAAGCCCATATCCAGTTTTAAAAATTAATTTTATTTATTTAATAACATATTAAATTTTAAGTATTTTTCGGTTATTCTAAGCCTCATATGCGGCCCTTGCACCCAGCCGCTCCCCCGGCCTCTTTACCCCCCTCTTTGGAGCTCTTAGAATCGCTATTTAGGGATGATTATCTTAGGGTTTCTAAAATCGGGCAGATTTGATGAGGTATGTTCATTCAATCATAACTCTCTCAATTCATACTCTATTCCCTCCATTACAATTCTTAAATGACCTAATAATTCTTGTGAGAACATCCCCTGAGTTTTGTCCGTTTTGAATATCAGATACTGGTGTTTTGGGGAGATTCATTCTAGATTTCTCAAGTAAGTTTGTCCATTTCTTTTCCCCTTTCAAATTGATTAGGGTTTCATTCTATTTTTTTAGGGTTTCCTCCCTTTTTATTGAAGTGAACAATGACCAGTGGGTAGGGGTTCGAACCTAAGGTTTAACCTTGAGTTTTCTTTGTCCAATTTTCTATTTTTAGGTTTGATCTACCCTTCTTGAGGTGTGGCGGTGGTGCGTTTGTGTTTTCGCACAAATGATTCAATGGTTTCATTTGATTTGGTAGGTGATTCCAATGTTGATGCAATCTTTTTGTATTAGAATGATGTATTTATCATATTTTCAAATTTATATAATTTTATTATTGCTGCAAAAATTGGTTCTATTGATGTTTCTATTGCAATTGAATTTAAAATGCCAATTTGGTGTGAAATTGGGGGTTTTCCAAAGAAGTGTTTTGTTTGTTTATTTGGGGATGCCCTATAAATGCTTAGTTGTTTTTACTGATCTGTAATAAGGCATAAAATACTGTTTATAATGTTTATCCCCTTTGGTAATTTCTGAAAAAAATGGGTTTTAATTGTTTTTTTAAAGAAAGTGAAGTTTTGGTTCCACTTTTGTGTGAAAATGAAAGTTTTACAAAGATAACACATCTTGTTTAACATGGGGATCCCGAAAATTGATTTGTTGTTTTAATTGATATTTATTGGGATGAACTTACTTTTTTGGTAACTTAGTATTGTGAACATCGTGTACAAGTGGGGTTCTTAAGGGGTTTTGTGTGCAAAACTACACTCGATTTTGAGAAATTGATTTATTCAAATTCAAAGAGTTTGTTGTGTGTTTTAAGTGGTATAAAATGAGATAGCTACTGTATTTGGTGTATGTGACAAGTAGTGGTGTTACACATTAAAATGGTTATGTGTTAAATCCTAAAATTGTTTGAGCACAAAGGGGGAAGCCCGAGTACCTAGGTGGGGTAGATTTGTACTAGTACGGCTAGTGGACCAGATGGGTTTTGTCCCTGTTTCACTTAGCATTTTGATAACGACAACTCTAACTAAACTATGTGGATGATGGTTGGGGACCACTAGGTTATGGGTATGTTCCATACTAGTGGCTCGTGCATGAGAACAGATTTTACTATGGTTACATTACACTGAGGTACGATGTACATGGGGCCTGAGACTATCTAGTGCCTAGGGGTGTTCCCGGTTTTGTTGCTCAGTGGATTTGTGGTATTTTCCCTTGTATTTGGGTGTATTTTGAATTATAATGAAGTATCTAATATTCCTAATTAAATTTTTTAACTTTCTGAAAGTTTTATCTTGAAAAATGTTTCAATTTAATGTTTCATTTCGTGGAATTTGTCACCGCTTTTAATTACATATTAAAACTGCTTGCTTTTTCACCTTGTATTGCATGCACCTAGGAATCATAGGGTGGTATCCTATTGGGCTTAGGCTCACACCCTACTTACACCCATTGGGTGTATGTAGACCTTTTTTTGACCCAGGTAAAGGAAAGGCTAAGGGTGATGGCAGTTCAGGGTGTTAGTCCTCATCCTTGGGGCGGAGTAGTGGAGATGACTTGTGGGTGATGACCCCTTGTCATGTGGAGTCCATGGGGCTGTTTCGTTTCTGTTCCATTGTGTCTTTGGACCTTTTGTATTGACTCTAAACCTATGTATTCATTTCTGGTTTTTGTTTATACATCATTTGGTATAAATTTTTCAGATTCAGTTTATTGATTTTTTTAATGGTTTATGCCTTCATATTCGGGTAAATCGTTCCCAAACCTAAATAAATGATACTCGGGCACTTGTGCCAGCCCGTGGGGATAGGGAACGCCCTTTGGGTCATGTCACGGGCTGGGTTTGGTGCTGGTTTTGGCAGCGACCAGATTCAGTTCGTGACAATGTTAATATTCATAAGGGTATTTTATTATTCATAAAAAACTATGTTGAGTATATATGACCCTAAATATCACCTGAAGTGCAACCGTGTATGTTAGTTTTTGGAAATACAAGTAAGTAATATAGAAAAATTAGTCATACTAGCGAGGTTATAATAAATTGGAGTTTTGTGGAGACTCAATGTTTCAATCATTTATTTGTAAATCCATGGGGTTTTACATTCTCCCCTTATTAAAAAAATTTCGTCCTAGAAATTAACAAAATTTTACCTCACTAATATATTTAGGTAGTTCATGATAATATGCTCCTCAGGCTCCCATGTTACTCTTTAATTTTATGATTTTCAAAATTATCATTACCAATGAGTCCTACGATTCCTCAACACTTGTTCTATAGTTTCTAGATTCTGGATATTCTCTTTATGGAAATATAGGTCAGGTTATAATTCTATACCAAAAGATGTTAGGACATGCGTTGTGTATGACTTGTGCATTCTCGACAATAATACATGGAACACACTGTGTACATCAGACAAGAAAAAAAGTATAGCGAAATTATATGTATCAACTCCAATTCTCTCCATAATTTAAAAATTCCTACAGAAATGTTTCTCATTTTCTCTATCTTCCAAAATTAAACAACTCCCTTCTATGAAGATACATTTATGAAAAATTGATATCCCACTTGAGATTCCAAATCCTTCATTCGATTATCCGAATATATTTTTTTCTACATCGATCTGCTTTTAGATTGCCTATAATATTCATTACCTTCACTATTGATCCTCTACATGAAATGGATCCATTATATACCCTTCACTGACGTCATCCAATCATGTTGTTGTACAACATCTATTTTTGTACAATGATTCATATGGTGCCATTGAATACTTGAATGAAAACTATTTTTGTAGGTAACCCCCACTAAAGGTAATTATTTATCTCACGTACATTTAATTTCATGTGATAAAGTTCTCAACATGCCCTATAAGGTTTGGATCATTCATTTTGATGGACCATTAGTTTTTGGGTGGTAATCTGTACTCAAACAATGCTCAATGTCCAAATTTTTCTATAGACTTTTCCAGAATTTTGATGTAAATCGTGGATCACAATTAAACACAACAGAGAGAGGAGATCCATTAATTCTCACAACATATTTGATATAGAGTCATGTTAGGTGATCTAGTGTCAAATTCTCCCTTATAGTGGGGAAATGTGCACATTTCGTAAGTCAACCAACAATTACCAACATCTCATCCTTATGACATGGAGTTTTCTGTAATCCAGTGACAAAATCCATGATGATGTAAACTTATTTCCATGTTGGAAAACGTAACGGTTTCATGTCTCATCTAGCATCTTATCGTTCTTCCTTCAAATGTTGATAGACTAAACATCTTGATAGATAATCATCAATTTCCCTTTTCATTTTGTACTACAAAAAATGCTCTATCAAATCTCTATACATGTTAGTAATACTAGGTTTTAGATTTAAATTAAAGTTCTAATCATCATATAATAATTCCCTTTTCTGATTGGGTATAACTATAATGCAAACAACTTCTTAAATATCTATATTCCATCTTCTCACAATAATTTAGCTAATATACAATCATTCACACATTTAATTTTAATTAATGATTCTCATCATCAGAATGAATGATTTGATCCTTCCCAACAGAGATGGTTGCGATACCAAATGAATAGTGGTGATGTTTCACCTTCATTGATAATTTCCATATCATTCATTACTAGATCCATAAGACCATGATTCCATTCAATAATCATTCATTTAGAACACAATGATATTTTGGGCTCAATGCATCTATCACCTTATTTTACTTTTCTTGGGTGGTAGTGTATAAAAATATAATAATACTTGACTAGTTCAAGACATCACACTTTCCTAAAATTGAGTTATTTTTGTGTGATTATATATTTCAGGATCATATTATCTGTATATATCTTACATATTTCCCCAGATATATAAATTGTCCATATCCTCATAAAAAATATTACTACTGGTAACTATTAATCATGAGTAGGATTGTATTGTTCATGAATTTTTAATTTCCGAGATTCGTATGAAATAACTTTTTCCTCCTACATTAGGACATATCCAATTACATATGATGATTCATCACAATAGATGGCAAATAAATTGTTCCTTGGTGGTAGAGTTAGGATTTGAGCATACACTATTCTCCTCTTATATTTCTCAAAACATTCCTCATATTTTTTTCATATGAACATAACCCCTTTACATGTATCATTGTTCATTAGATTGGATAATGTGGAGAACTTATGAAAGAATTTTCGATAATATCCTTCTAAACCAATAAAACTACGTACCTCAGTTATGTTTGATGGAGTAGAAAAATTTGGCGCAACCATTTTCTTGGAAGGATATAATGATATTCCATCAATAAACATAATTTTCGCCTGAATGGAAAACTTCTGATTCCAAAATTCACACTTTCTAAACATCCAATATCATTCACTTCAACTATGGGTAATCAGAATAGTGTGAAATTTATTTTCATGATATTTGTAGATTTTAGAGTATACCATGCTATCATCAATAAATACCTCCACAAATTCATTAATATATTCCTTGAGAACACAATTCATTAGATTCTGGAAAACATATTATAACACCATAGACTTTTATGTTATATAAATCATCCAAGGAATCTTTTTCTACACAACACTTTTTTGGCTTGCTTTACACGAAATCGCGACCTTCCTCGATTGCTTGCGTCGTACGCAATACCGAGTTTCACTAAACAATGATATGCTATTAAAATATTATTAAAACTAGCTGTTATGAATAGTAATAACCACTTTTTGAAATTTTATAAATTTTATTTTTCAAAATAGACTTCATTTTTGGATTCGGAATATCGAAATTAGCCTGGGGTGAAATTTTGGTATTTTTGTGAAAACATTCAATTTTTGATGAATAGTGAAACCACTAAGTGGTAGTTAAAAAACTGAATTTTTCATAAAACTTAATTTTACCAATTCTGTGAGTGGAATTTCAAAAATCCGAGAGACACGGTTGATGTCAGTAAGTAAAATGTGGTTCAATGAGATGAAAATAATTTTTTGGTGAATAGAAACTTTTTACCTTTTTTTACCACGGTTAAAAGTAAATAGGGTAATTAAGGGTAAAAATGATATTATTATTACCCTAACTCATGTACTAATTATATTGGACAAGTGTAATTCGACCAAAAACAACCATAGGAATAAAATATGACCAGTTAGGCCCACTTGGATTAGATTAGGACATTTATTATTAATTTATTTAAAGAAGGGTTAAAATAATTAAAATCAATGTTTAATAAGTAAATAATTTTTAATATGGGGTTATACATAAGATAAATTCGACTATAAATATTAATTAGAATGATAAAAAAATTTCTTACATAATGGTATTTTATTTGTAATTTTTAGACATTAAATAATTTAATTTATTTATGACAAAAAGATGATGTAGTAATTATCTTATTAATGAAATATTGACATAATTGATGTTATAAATATAAATATAAATGTAATTTGAGACTTTTTATGAATTCCACTAATTTTCTAGGTTAATATGACATGTTATTATTGATTTAATTGTCTTTTTTGGAACTAATCATTCTTTTAGGATTTTCACAAAAATCAATTACTAAATAGTGTCAAAATTGACATAAAATAGTTTTTAAATCAAATATTATATTAGTAATTGTTATTTTATTCCTAAAAATCTAAGGTTCGGCCAAATGACTTAGATAAGTATATATATATTAATATAAAACAACTTGTGGTTTGTTTGGCTTGATATAGTATGTTTATTAACCTTATAGTGTAAGAAAACAATAAGACATGGTAAAAGTTAAATTATCTAACATAAAGTTAAATCTAAATGATAAGGTTAAAATTGATACCTAAAAATGTCTAAATTCTATTGGATGGGAGGATTTCGACCCCTACCCACCTTATCTTCGAAATATATCAATTTGGAGCTATTAAAAACCGAATTTGACTTTATAATAAAATAGTATTTTTAGTTATTCCAAAGGTGCCCCTCTCCTCCCTTATAAAGGGCACCTCCTCCCCCTCTTCCTCACACCACATTGAGATTTCAAGCTCGACCAACACCTGCCAATTCCTCCCCTCCACTTCCCTAGAGACATTCAAGAGGTCCTGGTCTTGTTCAAAGACCAATTTTAGTGCCCTAAAAGAAGGTCTCAAAGAAGCACTTCAAAGAAGAGGTAATGTATGTTACCGATTCTTCCATCTTTATTTCTTCTTCCACTTCTTCTTCATTATCTGTTTCATTATGAAGTAATAACATCAGTATCACTCATATATAGATATGTTATTATATGTATTAAACAACCCTATTTCACTATCTATCCATCCTATGGAAAAAGAAATCACCGTGCGTGCGTACGTACGGAATACCGTCTCTACGCCGTGGTGTAATCTATTTTCCACCACCACCTTACTAGTAGGGGTATAATGGTGTGAATAATGACTATATTTGACTATTATAAAGTAATACTTATTCTGAAATAGTATACATACACTCCAATACAATTCCACTATCATAGGAACGATATCATCACTCGTGCGTACATACAGAATACAGTCTCCACGATGTGAAGCGACTCGTTCTACATGATCTTCATTTCATAATGATTATATAAATGAATTGAATGAATGAATATGATATATATTACACTAATACCATTCTGTAAATGAGGTATCTATAACCTACAGAGAAGAATAAGAATTTATTCAACAAGACACGCATAAGAACAAAAAGTTATAAACACCCGAATAACAAGTAGCAATGAAATATTACTACTCAGAAGCTAAGAATATGACCATATATGATATCATAAAAATATGTATGATTTTGGAATAAGTCAATAACATTATTTAAATCATTATACAGGAGGTTCAGACACTTACAAAGAAAATCGGACCTAAGGTAAGGGAAATAACACAATCTCATTTTTATCCGAGATTGTTTATACTTTAGTATTTACTAGGCTGTATTTTATCATCCACATCCATGTTTCCTCAATATGTAATTTTATTTCCATCCACCTACAATTTTTTAAATCCAAATTTACCCTTCGGTGAGATTTTAGTAAAGGATATGAAAGGAATCTTTTGTCATTTTTCGTACGAGGTACTTTTTGACTTTTCCGACAAAAGTACGAGAAGAATGTTTTTTTAACTTATACAACATGAATGGATTTTTAAAACATTATTTCCAAGAAGCTTCCTTTAAAAGTTTTAAAGTTATTTTTAATCAACTTCTTTTAGTTTAAAATTTTATGACATGTTAATGAAAGGAATGTGTTTTTGGAGTAGAAAGGATATTTTCCTCAAGAATGGAGTTCAAGTGTTTTATGAAAATTATTTTCGATCTAAGATAATAATGGGTTCTGTTTATATCCCTATTATTACATTGATTTGATTATGTTGTGATGGAATTATTTTTATGAATTCCTTTATCTTATATGAGTTGTTTCATGATGTCACGATGTTTAAGATTCCCATTTTTACTACATGGGTTATGCAATGATGAATGATTTATGATTTTGTGGAACACATAATAATGGTATAATTATGAGATGGGTGGGACCTATATCTCCCTCCAATGCATTGGGTAAAGATTTTATATCTCATGAGATAGACATGGATGGAACGGTAGGTTATATCGGTTTAGTGAAACAGGACTGAAACGAGGAGTGAACTCAGTTCAGAAATAGTCTTTGTCCACTAAGATAGTCTTGGAAATGAGTCTTGGCTAATAAGAAATGATTCTCTATGAATATGTGTGTATGCCAAAAATTTTCATGTTTAGTGATATGATTATTGTGATTACATTTCACTACCATGATTTATCCCATGTTATGAAATTATGATCTCTTTTGTAGGTTAATATTTCCAAAAGTTATGTGCTTATGTATATGATATGATTGATATTTATTTTGTTTACACTTACTGAGAATTTGAGCTCACCCTTTTGTATGTTTTCATTCCCCAGGTCAGGAAGAAGGTTATTAAGTAATATATTCCAAAAGGGACAATAGATATGATGAAATAAATGGGAGACATTGTAGACGTTTTATGAACCAGTTGTTTATGTTTCCCAGTTTCTAAAGACACTATACCTATATGGTCCTTTCGTGGATTTGTTATATGTTGTAATAAGTATGCTTCAATTTTGAATTATTAGCAATGTATGTAATGTATTGGTCGTTATAGTTGGTATCAGAGGAATGGTATAGTCAATCATTAGAAACTAGGATGTGAAAGCCTTAGTAAGAAGCCTAAGGATAAGTCTAAGCATAGAACACAATCTTAGTGTTTTAGAAATGACCATGAATAACCTAGGATAAGACCTTAAGTGTGAAATCTTATTCTTTATTATGTGGTTTTCCTATTATAATTAGTGTTTTTCACACTATTCTTCTTGGTTTTAGACAATGGATGGAACCTGAAGGAATCGTGTTAATGCGGAATGAGACGGGCAATGCAATGATTGTCCCCCTGAGAAACCAAACATTATGGGAGATTGAATTCAAAATCATGTATCCATGATCACACAACTTTCTCAAGCTATGAATCATGCAGGACTTCCAAACGAGCAAAGGAAGGAGCAACATTCTGTTGAATCCTTCATGAGGCAGCGTCCACCTTGTTTCAGCGGGTCTACTGATCCATTAGATGTTGAACAATGGATTAGTACTACTGAAAAGATATTTTCAGTTCTTCAATGTTCTGAACATGATAAAGTCATCTTAGCAGTGTATCGTTTGGAAGGTGATGTTGATCAATGGTGGAATCTTATTAAGAATACGAGGCAAAGGGATGAAATTGAGTCCATGGAATAGGACGAGTTCAAGAACTTATTTTTCAATAAGTACATAACTCGTATTCTCTGAAAAAAGATGGAGAAAGAGTTTCTAGAAATGAAGCAAAAGGATGATGAATCTGTTGGTACCTATGAATCAAATTTTACAAGACTTGCAAGGTATGCTTGTGGTATTATCATTCAACCTGAGAGTAAAATCGATCGATTCTTTAGTGGCTTAAAACCAAGTCTTCGAAGGGAGTTATCCATAAGGGACTTCAATAGCTACGAGG
Source organism: Viscum album (assembly GCA_963277665.1). Classification (NCBI taxonomy): domain Eukaryota; kingdom Viridiplantae; phylum Streptophyta; class Magnoliopsida; order Santalales; family Viscaceae; genus Viscum; species Viscum album. The sequence continues at coordinate 397,418,255 of OY728161.1, forward strand.
AAATCGTTCGATGTGCCATAAAAGTCGAGATGGAGATTGGAGTAACCCATTAGTCATATGGGTTTGATAAGAAGAGGAAAATGGAATTCAAAGGAAAATCTAAAGAGCACACTGAAAAGAAGATGAGATTTCCCTTATGATCAATGTGTGGAAAGAAACATGCAGGGAGTTGTATTAAAGGGACAAGTAAATGTTTGAAATGTGGAAAGGAAGGTCATCGGGCATTTGAATGCCGCGATGATGGGAAGAAGATGTCTAATGATGCAAACAAAGGAAGGGGTACACAGAATGAACCTACTACACTTTAATGTTTAAAGTGCAAGGAGATGGGACATTATGCTAATAAATGCCCTAATCCAAGGGTTGAGTATGATGGTCGACGTCAACATACTCTTAAGGCTAATGACAAAGGAAAGTCAGATGCAATTTCTATCAGCGATGTGGAGTACGATAAGGATGCGGTGAAAGGTACACTTACCATCCACTCTAAAGTAGAAAATGTTTTATTTGATTCTGGATCCACCCACTCTTTTATTTCTGAAAATTTTTTTAAGGGTATCACTGTATTACCTCAACAATTAGATGTTGAGTTAGCTGTGACAACACCTAATTGTACAACAGTCGCATCAAAAGTTTATAATTCCTCTCTGATCGATGTTTGTGGGAAAGTGCTTCCTGCAAATCTTGTGATCATTCCTATAGTGGAATATGATGTGATTCTTGGCATGGATTGGATTTTTTTATATGGAGCTCATATCAATTCCCAAAGAAGGGAAGTCACATTTCATATTCCAGATCAATCTATGATTGTCTATCGATGCAAGGAAGAACATAACCTTACAGTTGAAATTTCTTCCATCTTATGGGTCTTGATTCCACTAAATGAGGTTATTTATCTCAAATGGTTGGTGAGAAACTCACGATTAATAATATGCCCTTTGTACGGGAGTTTGATGATGTCTTTGCAGAGGAATTACTGGGTCTTCCACCAAATCGTGAAGTTGAGTTCTCAATAGAACTCGTACAGGGTACTTTGCCTATTTCAAAGACACCTTATAGATTGGCCCCAATTGAGTTGAAGGAATTGAAGAAGAAACTCCAAGAGAATTTTGATATGGGATTCATACACCCTAGTGTGTTACCTTAGGGAGCACCTGTTCTATTTTTTATGAAGAAAGATGGATCAATGAGACTCTGCATTGATTATCGAGAACTTAACAAGATCACTATCAAGAACAAATATCCTCTCCCACGCATTGATGACTTATTTGACCAACTACGCAGAGCTCAATACTTTCCCAAGATTGATATTCGTTCAGGGTATCATCAATTAAGGGTCAAAAGGGAGGATATACCAAAGACGGATTTCCGTACAAGTTATGGACACTTTGAATTTATAGTGATGCCATTTGGTCTTACTAATGCCACTGTTATCTTCATGGATCTGATGAATAGAGTATTTAGAGACTATCTTGATGAATTTGTGGTAGTCTTTATAGACAATATTCTTGTCTATACAAATAGAAAGGAAGAACATGAAGATCACTTGAGAATTATATTGAAGACCCTGCGAAAGGAAAAGCTTTATGCCAAATTTACCAAGTGTGAATTTTGGATTCAAAAAGTTTCATTTTTGAGTCAAATAATCTAAAAAGAGGGGATATCTGTGGATCTAGCAAAAACCGAGGTTATTGAAAGATGGTCGAGACCAACAACAGTGACTGAGATTCAATGTTTTCTTGGTTTGTCTGGATATTATCGACGTTTTGTGAATGATTTTTCACGATTATCTAATCCACTCACCAAGTTGACTCGGAAAGGAGTTAAGTTTGTTTGGACAGAGGATTGTGAAGAAAATTTCAAGGAGTTGAAAAGAAGGTTATCCAGTGCACCTGTGCTCACACTGCCTTGTAGTGGAGAAAGGTTTGTGATCTATAGTGATGCATCCTAGAAGGGATTGGGGTGTGTTCTTATGAAAAATGATATGGTGATAGCTTCTGCCTCGCGACAGTTGAAAATCCATTAGCAAAATTACCCAACACATGATTTGGAGTAAGCTGTGGTAATCATTTCATTAATGATTTGGAGGAATTATCTTTATGGAGAAAGGTGTGACATTTATACTGATCATAAAAGTTTAAAGTATATTTTCACAGAAAAGGAGCTGAATATGCGTCAAAGAAGATGGTTGGAGCTGATTAAGGATTATAACTGCTCAATCCATTACCACCCTGGGAAAGAAAACAAGGTGGAAGATGCATTAAGTCGATAAGATCATGCTAGTTTATCCATGATGAGGATCACAAAAAATCCAATATTTATGGATTTAAAAAGGATGGATCTTGGAATTATAATGAAAGGGGAAAATCGTATCTTTATCAAATGAATGTTCAACCATCTATACATGTGAAGATTAAAGAGGCATAGAAAGAAGATGTCGAGTTACAGAAGAAGGTGAGAAATGTTCCTGAATTCAACCTTGATTGTGATGGGATAATAAAGTTCAGGAATCGGGTTTGTGTTCCTCCCATCCCCGAATTAAAGAAGGAGCTACTGGATGAGGCTCATAGTTCTTCATTCTCTATTCATCCTAGAAGCACGAAGATGTATAGGGACCTGAAAGAGTACTTCTGGTGGGATGGCATGAAAAGAGATGTTGCTGAATATGTCTCTCGATGCTTGGTTTGTCAGCAAGTTAAAGCTGAGAGACAGAAGTCTAAGGGGATGTTACAACCATTACCCATACCCGAATGGAAATGGGAAAACATCACTATGGACTTTGTCACAGGACTTCCTAAAATATCCAAAGGCAATAATGCAATATGGGTCATAGTTGACCGTCTTACAAAGTCTGCACACATCCTTGCTATTAGAGAGGATTTCTCTCTGGATCAGCTTGCCGGGATATATGTAAAGAAAGTGGTAAGATTGCATGGTGTACCACTTTCTATTATATCTGATCAGGATCTGAGATTTACCTCGATGTTATGGCGAAGACTTCAGCATACTCTGGATACAGAGTTGAGTTTCAGCACTGCTTATCATCCTCAGACAGACAGTCAGTCTGAGAGAACAATTCAAACCCTAGAAGATATGTTGAGTTCTTGCTCTATGGATTTCGAAGGTGGTTGGGATCAAAACCTACCTTTGGTAGAATTTTCTTGTAATAATAGCTTTCACTCCAGTATTCAGATGTCTCCTTATGAAGCTCTCTATGGAATGAAATGCAGGACTCCAACTTGCTGGGATGAAGTAGGGGAAAGAAAGCTATTAGGACCTAATCTCGTTGATGAAATGGCAGAAAAGGTCAGATCTATTCAACAACACATAGGAGCAGCTCAGATTAGACAGAAAAGTTATGCTGAAAACCAATGAAAAGACCTAGAGTTTGAAGTGGGTGATAAAGTTTTCTTACGAATATCTCCCTGGAAGAGGGTTATGAGATTTGGAAAGAAGGGGAAGTTGAGCCCTAGATATATCGGTCCTTTCGAAATACTGGATCGTGTTGGGAAGGTAGCTTACCGATTGGCGCTTCCACCGAATCTCTCTCAAGTTCATGATGTGTTCCATGTATCTCTCCTGAGAAAGTACATACCTGATCCTTCACATGTACTTAGCTCAGAAGTTGTACCGCTGGAGCAAGATCTTTCTGATGAAGAACAACCGATAGAGATTCTGGATCGTAGTGAAAAAGTCCTACAAAACAAGGCCACTGGATTGGTGAATGTTTTATGGTGGAACCACCAATTATAAGAAGCTACACGGGAGCTTTAGGATATGATGAGGGAGAGGTATCCTCATCTTTATGTTACGAAGTGACGAATTTCGAGGGCGAAATTCATTTTAAGGGGGGTAGAATGTAACACCCAAGAATTTTACGTTATATAAATCATCCAAGGAATCTTTTTCTACACAACACTTTCGTGGCTTGCTTTACACAAAATCACGACCTTCCCCGATAGCTTGCATCGTACGCAATACCGAGTTTCACTAAACAACGATATGCTAATAAAATATTATTAAAACTAGCCGCTATGAATAGTAATAACAACTTTTTGAAATTTTATAAATTTTATTTTTCAAAATGGACTTCATTTTTGGATTCGGAATATCGAAATTAGTCTAGGGTGAAATTTTGGTATTTTTCTAAAAACATTCAATTTTTGATGAATAGTGAAACCACTATGTCGTAGTTAAAAAACTGAATTTTTCATAAAACATAATTTTACCACTTCTATGAGTGGAATTTCAAAAAACCGAGAGGCATGGTTGATGTCAGTAAGTAAAATGTGGTTCAATGAGATGAAAATAATTTTTTGGTGAATAGTAACTTTTTACCTTTTTTTCCACGGTTAAAAGTAAATAGGGTAATTAGGGGTAAAAATGATATTATTATTACCCTAACACATGTCCTAATTCTATTGGAAAAGTTTAATAAGACCAAAAACAACCTTAGGAAAAAAATATGACCAGGTAGGCCCACATGGATTAGATTAGGACATTTATTTTTGATTTATTTAAAGAAGGGTTAAAATAATTAAAATCAAAGTTTAATAAGTAAATAATTTTTAATATGGGTTTATACATAAGATATATTCGACTATAAATATTCATTAGAAAGATAAAAAGATTTCCTACATGATTGTATTTTATTTGAAATTTTTAGACATTAAATAATTTAATTTATTTATGACTCAAATATGATGCAGTAATTATTTTATTAATGAAATATTGACATAATTGATGTCATAAACACAAAAATAAATGTAATTTGAGACTTTTTATGAATTAAACTAATTTTATAGGATAATATGACATGTTATTATTGATTTAATTTACTTTGTTTGAAATAATAATTCTGTTATGATTTTCACAAAAATCAATTACTAAATAGTGTCAAAATTGACATAAAATAGTTTTTAAAACAAATATTATATTAGTAATTGTTATTTTATTCCTAAAAATCTATGTTTCGGCCAAATGACTTATATAAAGTTATATATAATAATATAAAACAACTTGGGGTTCTTTTGGCTTGATATATTAAGTTTATTATCCTTATAGTGTAAGAAAACAAGAAGACACGGTAGAAGTTAAATTATCTAACTTAAAGTTAAATCTAAATGATAAGGTTAAAATTGAAACCTAAACTTGTCTAAATTCCATTGGATGAGAGTATTTAGACCCTTACCCACCTTATATTCGAAATATATCAATATGGAGCTATTAAAAACCGAATTTGACTTTATAATAAAATAATATTTTTTGTTATTCCAAAGGTGCCCCTCTCCTCCCTTATAAAAGGGCACCTCCTACCCCTCTTGCTCACACCACTTTGAGCCTTCATGCTCGGCCAAACCCTGCCAATTACTCCTCTCCACTTCCCTAGAGACATCCTAGAGGTCTTTTTATTCTTCAAAAACCAATTTTAGTGCCCTAAAAAGGGTCTCAAATAAGAACTTCAAAGAAGAGATAATGTCTGTTACCGATTCTTTCATCTTTATTTCTTCTTCCACTTCTTCTTCTTTAGTTGATTCATTATGAAGTAATAACATTAGTATCACTCATATACTTATATGTTATTATAAGTATGAAACAACCCTATTTCACCATTTATCAATCCTACGGAAAAAGAAATCACCGGGCGTGCGTACGTACGGAATACCGTCTCCACGCCGTGGTGCAATCTATTTTCCACCACCACCTTACTTGGATGGGTATAATGGTGTACGTAATGACTATATATGACTATTATAAAGTAATACTGATCTGAAAAATTATACATACACTCCAATACAATTCCACGATCATAGGAACGATATCATCACTCGTGCGTACGTACGGAATATCGTCTCTACGATGTGATGTGACTCGTTCTACATGATCTTCATTTCATAATGATTATATAAATGAATTGAATGAATGAATATGATATATATTACACTAATACCATTCTGGAAATGAGGTATCTATATCCTAAAGAGAAGAATAAGAATTTATTCGACAAGACACGCATAAGAACAAAAAGTTATAAACACCATAATGACAAGTAGCAATGAAATATTACTACTAAGAAGCTACAAATATGACCATATATGATATCATAAAAATAAGTATGATTCTAGAATAAGTCAATAACATTATTTAAATAATTATACTGGAAGTTCAGACACTTACAAAGAAAATCGGACCTAAGGTAAGGGAAATATCACAATCTCATTTTTATCTGAGATTGTTTATACTTTAGTATTTACTGGGGTGTATTTTATCATCCACATCCATGTTTCCTCAATATGTAATTTTATTTCCGTCGACATACAATTGTTTAAATCCAAATTTACCCTTCGTTGAGTTATTAGTAAAGGATATGAAAGGAATATTTTGTCATTTTTCATACGAGGTACTTTTTGACTTTAACGACAAAAGTACAAGAAGAATTTTTTTTAACTTATACGGCATGAATGGATTTCCAAAACATTATTTCCAAGAAGCTTCCTTTAAATGTTTTCAAGTTAGTTTTAATCAACTTCTGTTAGTTTAAAATTTTATGACATGTTAAAGAAAGGAATAGGTTTTTTAAGTAGAAAGTATATTATCCTCAAGAATGGAGTTCAAGTGTTTTATCAAAATTATTTTCCATCTAAGATAATAAAGGGTTCTGTTTCGATCCCTATTATTACATTGATTTGATTATGTTGTGATGGAATTATTTTTATTAATTCCTTTATCTTATCTGAGTTGTTTTATGATGTCACGATGTTTAAGATTACCATTTTTACGACATGGGTTATGCAATGATGTATGATTTATGATTTTGTGGCACACATAAGAATGGTATCATTATGAGATGGGTGGGACCTATATCTCCCTCCAATGAATTGGGTAAAGATTTTATATCTCATGAGATAGACATGGCTGGAATGGTAGGTTATATCGGTTCAGTGAAAGAGGACTGAAACGAGGAGTGAACTCAGTTCAGAAATGGACTTTGTCCACTATGATAGTCTTGCCAATGAGTCTTGACTAATAAAAAATGATTCTCTATGATTATATGTGTATGCCACAAAGTTTCATGTTTTAAGTTATGATTATTGTGATTACATTTCACTACCATGATTTATCCCATGTTATGAAATTATGATCTCTTTTGCAGGTTAAGATTTCCAAAAGTTATGTGCTTATGTATATGATGTGATTGATATTTATTTTGTTTACCCTTACTGAGCATTTGAGCTCACCCTTTTGTATGTTTTCTTTCCCCACGTCAGGAAGAAGGTTATTAAGTAAGATATTCCAAAAGGGACTATAGATATGATGAAATAAATGGGTGATAGTGTAGACGTTTTATGAACCAGTTGTTTATGTTTCCCAGTTTCTAAAGAAACTATACCTATACGGTCCTTTCGTGGTTTTGTTATATGTTGTAATAAGTATGATTCAATTTGAAGTATTAACAATGTATGTAATGTATGGGTCATTATACATAAGGTTCATAAGTCCATCCAAAAAGGAATTACTATAAACTTGTTATCCCCATACCTAGTTCGAAATTTTGCCTTAGGAATATTTCATTCCTCAAACACAACTGAAGAAATCCATATCAAATAACTGTATTATATAAATATAAATATCCATGAATTTGATCAAATAAATTATCAATGTGATGTAGGGGATACTTTTTCATTATTCTTATAACATTGATCTCCCTAGAGTAAATGCATAACCTCATAGATCCACCTTTCTTCTTAATGATAAAAACATGGGATCCCTAGAGAAGAACTAGAGAGAATAAATCCCTTATCAGTCAATTTATCATTTTTACTATTCAGTTCCATGAATTCCACAGTGTACGTTCTTTAAGGAGTCTTTTATAGAGTCCTGGAATCAGGAATTATGTTGAAGGAAAAACTAAATTCTCACTCTGTAGGATGTCCAGGTAAATCCTCTTAAAATAAATCAATATATTCGTGAAAAATAGTTACATACACTATTTGAAAATTCATTTCCTAGGCCATTGTTATTACATACCCTTCCTCCCCAATAATTTAATTATGTATTTCTACTGGGGGTAGAAATATATGAGAAATAAATGGTGATGTTTCGACTCTAAAGGTACAGCATTCGACATCGTCCTCAGAAATTGTTACTTCCTTCTTCTGGTAATAAATTTTAACTTCATGGTTAGAAAGAAAATATATATTTAGGATTATTTCAAAGTCAATAATTGGTATGATAATAAAATAATTAGTTAAATCACACTTATATTCCATAATGGGGACTTCCTAACAGAACAATATTTCAGTGACACTATGCTTAAGAGTTTTTACTGATAACTCTATTATTAAAACAAATTTTAAATTTATATTTTTTCATTTTATAAAATAATGATATGAACGAATGTGATTATCTAGAATCAAATAAACATTGGCTATGTTTGTGTAAATGATTAATGTACCTACTAACACATCATTAGGAACTATAATATTAGCAGTTGAGATCACATTAGTTTGTCCCTTCTCCCTCGGCATTTTCGAAGGAACGTTTCCCCGACAATTTGTAAAATCAATAGAAAAGTGTCACATATCCAAAAAATTATATCATTGAACATTAATATCATATTCAATTTCCATACAATCACGAGCATGATTTCCTTTTTATCCACACTTCTAAAGGATCCATTTTCCTTTTATGCAGGTCGTATGTTGTTTTCTTCTGCTATTATCATTAGGTAGGATGTTAACTCTTCAATTATTACCCATATCAATATTTCTATTTCCAAAGATTTCATCAGCCTTATTCTTCTCTTACTTTCCTTTAAATTCATTAGACTTAGAGAAATTATTTTCTTTCTTAATATCACATGAGATAATGTCTTCGTTTGATGAGAATGCTTGGAAGACTAGTGCCCGTCGGAGGAATGCCTTTAGGACATCAATGAATCATTCAATATTGCACCTGGTATTATATATATTTTCCATAATATTCCTTTCTATTATTGTGACGTAATATTCAGACCTCGCAACATTATCATTTTCTTTTTTCCTCAGATTAAGAAAATACCTTTAAAAATCATCTCACCGTTCATGTGGAAAGTATTTATCTATGAAAATTTCAATAAATCAACTCCATTCCATGTTTTATATTTCTTTATCCTTATTTTTTTCTTGAATTAGTGACCACTTTTGATTAGCATATCCAAATATATGATAAAAATTAATAACAACCTTATCCCATTTGATACTTCCCAAAATGATAAATAATATTTTAATTGAAATTATCCACTGCTCACCTTAGAATGGATTAGTAGTAACATTAAATTATGGAGTCTATTGTTAGATAAAAAAGTCTAATATTGGACCTCTGCATTGTAGATCTATATTCCCTATTTTCTCATAGTTATTGTACATAAATGGAGTATGTTTTCCAAGTATAGTTATATGTCACTTCCCAACAATCCCAGCTCCCGAGACAACATCATTATCTTGCATTGGAGGGAAATCCCTATATGGGATATGCTCGCTCATGTGTTTCCATTCCTTCCACAATGGGGCATTTCTAAATAATTTAATACACTAGATTAGGTTATGAATCATAATTTACTATCCAATTTTAGATAAATACAAAACATAAATTGAAATCCTAAGAATAGATAATCCCAGCATCATAAACATGGTTTCATTGAGAAAAAATTTATATTTAAATACTTCATACTGGATTTCCAAGAATATGTGAACATTCCCAATAATATCTATGGCGAGTGTCAAACTATGTATACAGTAAATCCTGAAGTTGTGTACCATGATACCCCGGGTCAAGACCAAAACTCTTTGTCGGATTTTTCACTCCATGTTATATCTATTCCAGATGCAAAACCACTTGTAGTATCAAGACATTAATGTATTTTATAGATTGATCCACATAATCTATTACTTTCCAAAATTTTAGGATGTTCATGTATGTTTATCCTCAAGACTATATTAGGGGTTTGTTCCCTAATATATTTGTTCTAAATCTAGTTTCCAGGTTATCAACTAAACATATAGTCATACTAATTATAATTAAATTACCCTATTTCCCCAGAGATGGTGCCATATTTTATTACATTTTCATATATATAAGGAATATTAATACTTATTAAAAGAGTATTATAATATATTTTAAAATAAGATACATACAAAATTTCATCATTACATCTTGAAATGAATAAAAAAATAAATTTTATGTTGGGAGCATCGACCACTCTAAGAGTATCCCTTAAAGTAAGTCATAATATATCTATCCATGTCCTAGGAAAAATGACGCATTAGAATGTGTGAGCTCTGATTCTTAGTATGTGTAAAAATTATAGCAGAAGATTACATAGAATTTAGGCATGATGAATAATTGGAAACGCATGCCTTTAAAAGTAAACATGAAAAAAATATGGCAAGAATATGAGCTGAGTAAATATTTCCAAAATAAAACAAAATCATGGGTACTTTACATATAAAAAAATTCAGAAACTATATATTTAATGATCAATAATATGGGAAACTCATAGTCTTAACATTAAAAAACATATCATCGTGGCCTCGACCAAGACATCTAATAATGGTTAAGGCCTCGGCCAAAACAATATCTATAAATAGGAATTTCCTCATCCATGTCCATATCTATTTGTCTCATGACGCATACCAATGAAAAAAGGGGATATTTAGGTCCCCAACAATCACTTACTTTGTACAATAAATTACCCATATGAATGTAAGAAACATAAAAATCATAGACACATGATATTAAAATTACATTCCCCAATATGTATCATAATCACAAACCATTTTGAGTAGCAAGATGAATGGAATCAAAACAAAACATACAAAATAAACTTTTTCATAAACCATTAAATGTAATATTAAATATTATATCATAAAATATAAGTTCAAATAATACATAAGAATTAATAAGAGTGTTGAAATAAAGGAATATACTCATATAAAATCACAGAGTAATTCTGGAGATAAATACTTGTTTACTTTTTAAAAAAGTGTTCATTTGGATTTTTTTTATAAAACTAGAAGTTAAGAAAGAGAATATTTTAATAAAATATTACTTATTTTATAAGAATTATTTCTACTAAAATTAATTATTGATTTCCCTTGAATATAGTAATGAATATGATAAAATCCCTTAAATCGGTCTTTTATTTCAGAAAGAATATTGAATGTTCCTTTTAAAACATGTTAATCCCATGAAGTATATAAGGATTATTGTTTGAAAAAATACCTATAAAATTAAAGCATAATATTTTATTAGTACATAAGAATAATTATAAAATTAATTGGGGTGATAAAAGATAAGGAGTTACCCAAAAGAAAATGGAGGTTCAGGTTGGAAACCCTTACATTCAATCCAAAGGTGTTACTCACTTGATCCTAAGGACCTGAATAATATAATTTAGTTTCATAAATAAAATATTAAAATTCAGCCTCTAAATGTATGTGGTAATAATAGAAGGTTCAGTCATGGCATTTTTAGGGGCTAATAGATTCAATTTCATTGTTTGCAAGCTTTTTCTTTTTGGTTTTCATAGTGTGTTTACATATATTAATTTACTGATTAACATGTATAATGAGAATGGTTGTATAGAATAGTTGATTTATATTATTAGTGAATAACTTAAAAATTACATGTTCATTACAATGGTTTTTATATTGGGTGTGAATATGAAACGTTATATAAAACATTAAGGATAATTGTTTGGGTTTATTAGCTGTATTTGACCACAATGAACTTATTTTGATTTATAAATTAATATCATGTGTATAAAAGGATTCTATAACCCTAAATAATCTATAATTATTATATTAAAATCCTTTTTAACCATAAAAATGGTTTCATGAAAAATATTAAATATGGAAATAGAAATTGAAAACCCATCCTCCTTGAATGTGATAAACTAACACATCTAAGATGTTGATTTTATTTTTATTAAAAAAACATATGGAAATGAGAGATGATGAAGAATTATTTATTTATAATAGAAACATTTCAGTATATGAAAGGTACCGAAGACTTCAAAACATTTTTATTAAAGGATTTGAGGAAACAAAAATAAGATAATGGAACATGAAATAGAAGAAATGAAATGACGAATTTACTGCTTGAAGTAATCCTCCTTGAGACCCTCTTTAGGGGAGAAGTTTTTGTGTTTTTATGACACCATGGTATTATGGAAATGTGTAGTTGTATTTATTGGAAATTTGATTAGAAATTAAAAAGTTAACACGACTTGAGATGATTGAAAATAAGATGGATTGAGTGGGTGGTTTATAGGGGAGGATAGTTGTGAATTTTGTATATATTTTAATCATTATTTAATTATTTTTCTCATGAAAAGAAATTGTGTTTGATTCATGTGAAAAAATATTAATAATATCATGTTAGTTTTATAATAGTGGGATTACATTATCCTTTTGTAACATAAGACCCAATAAATCATTTATTTAACATATATCAAACACTATCGTATTTTACTATTCACCCAAAATCCAAGTATTTAGAAAAAATACCAAAAATTCCCCCAACCGTTTTTCAAAATGTAGAATAGAAAAATGGAATCCTTTTTTTGAATATAATTTTCAAAATATTATTTATTTATTTTTTATATAAAACTGCAATTTATTCGAAAAAAACAAGATTAAAACATTATGTTGTTTTGTAACGCCTTGTAAAATTAATCAAGGCCCCATAAAATTACCTTATAACCATAAGACAATAATATTAAAATATATTATTATATTTTATAAAAATAAATTTCCATTTTTTATTATTAAATTAATCATAAATTTGAAATTTTAATATTAATGACATAGAGAATACCAATACATGTATTATGATCGTTTATCACATATAATATTTCTAAGTTGTATTTATATATTAATGGGTGATGATTATATTTTTTAACCAATTTAATAGCCATGAATATTAAAAACATTAACAATACTATTAATAAGGGTATGTTTGTATTCATTTGGTTAGGTTACTATTTATCAAAAACTATGTTGATTATTTCAGACTCTAAATATCACCCTGAACACAACCATTTGTCTTGTTTTTTTAGAAATTTCAATCAATTAAGTAGAAAAATTTTGTTTACAAGATGGGTTATAAAAAAGTTGCCTTTTTGGAGACATAGTGTTTCATGAATTTATTATTAAAACTTTTGGGTGTTACAAGATTCATTAGTTTTATAATCACCAACGTGAGCTGTGTGTTGGTCACCGCTGTTAGGAAACATAGTTGGGAGATGATATAGTTGATGATTCATTATAATGGAAAATATTATCATTGGATCAAGACATATATAATAAGAACAAATATTAAATTAAATAATGATAAGTGAGACCCAATATATATTTTAACCATAACATTTTATTATCATGTTTATTAGCCAAATCTAATATATTGATTCATTCATATTTATTGTATATTTTGAGGGTATTATTTCTCCATTAACATATGAAAATATAACATACATCTTAACATGTAGCTAAAATTAATAAATAATGTATAAATATTTATACACAATCCAACCATGATGTATCCATTCAAAACTCATTTCATTTTGGTTGTTAAGAAAATTCTCATTCTATAAGAACATTATAAATAAAGGGAACCACCCAATTTAAAAAAATCATCACCAAAATAAAAAGTGAATATCCGGAAAAACATCACCATCATATTCAATTGTTTATTTTACCAATATAGTATAATAAAAATTCATCCCTCTGATACAATTATGTAACATAAAAACCCTAGTTGTCCATCATGTGAATGATATTGGTACCTCATGACCTCATGTGGTTTTACTCATACACTAGAGTTTTTTAAATAATAGTGATGTTCTATAAATTCTTTTGGGGATACTATACCCTCTACGAAAAAATTTTAATCATAGAAAAAAAATTATAAAACAAACAATACAAATAAACATCAAAATATAAACATAAAAGCACTCAATAATATAAATACATTAATCCATGTAACTACTTAGTGGTTGAAAAAATACTTTTATATTTTTTGAGTATTTTAATATCAAAAATTATAGAATGTCTCAAATTAAGGACCCTAAAAACCAATATTGATCCTAATACACACTCCCATATTCTGGCTATAGTACCAATTAGAAATAAATCAATCAAGAATAGACCTCCTTTACTTTCTGTAAATGTAAATACATGAGGGATTCTGCTTACCATGGGGGTTACTTGAATAGGTTTTGAGTAAAAAATATACGACAACCATGATGGTTCCTAGAAATGTTTATTAATAGTAACAAATTTCATACAATTGTATGATAAATAGGGACATAAATTCATAGACTGATAGATAACATCAAAGTTTACCTATTAAACCTCATGCTCCAAGATGTCCTATAGGTTTAGCCAAAACCTACCTTAGAATAATACCCAACATATATTCATACTAACACTAGTTCAAATAATATTAATGAAACTTAATTCCCTCCTACATTTTCTTCCTCATGTATCATATACAACTATAAATCATTAAATCATGAACTACATAATCAATAATCATTTCCTCATATATCAAGTAATCATGAAAAACACTATTAGTTCTAAAAAAATCTGATACATTCCCTCACTAGCATCATAAAACCATGAGTCTCTATCTATGATTCTATATATCCATCCATATCAATGCTATATTTCACGAAATCATACATTTTTTCCTCTAGCCTCATGTAATTGTGCATGCCACCTTATGGAACCAAGAAACAACCAAATCAAGAAAAAATAACACATATCCCCAACATGCAAAAAATCATATAATATTTATTTCATAAGAATTATCAATTAAAATCTATTATTATCTTTAATCAATGTTTTATTTTAACATTAAAAGTACGATGATTGAAATTCTTATTCAAAAAAATTAAAATTAAAATATCATAGTTCATTATTTAATTTATTGATCCATCTATTATAGCCTTTAAAAATTCCATACCAATTTTCCATTAAAAATAAATGTGATCAAAATTAATTTTCAATTCCAATGTTATGATAATACTCAATATAATTCATATATTCTTTATTAAATTCAAGGATCCCAATTTCTTAGTCTAAATCATTTTTCATGTATATAGACACATATCAAGTAGCCACAAGTGTAATTCTCAACAACTATTAGACCCATAGGATACACCAAAATATAATGGAAATTGGATATATGAAATCCACATCCACAATATCAGTGTTTATAGTATGTTTGTTCGATTTCACATGTTCTATATAGTATAAAACAATTAGACCATAATTTGTTTTCTTAGACCACCTACCTTGAGTACTAATGATGAACTCAATGATTCATGTATCAGGATCAGGGAACCACACCATGATCCACTATGCACAGTGAATAACATATTCCATCATGTCTTGATGAAGAATATATGAGAGGAAGGGAATAAAAAAGCAGTCAAACAATGAAAAAATTAAACAATTAAAGTTTTATAGAAATATATCAAATAAATGAGCCAAGGAAAAAATATTCATAGGACAAATAATATATAGATAACAATCCTCAATAAAAAATATAAAAGATAGGATGAATGACGATCTAATTAAAAATTATAAAGGGTTTTTCAGAGTATAATATAAAATTATACTCATCCTTATCATAGCCCATCCAAAATAAACTGGCTTTCTTTAGGGTGCCACCATCATGTTGGTGGTGTCCGCTAGAGCCACATATCACCTTACTACCCAAGTAGCTGACCAATAAGAATCTAGTAGATTTCCCATCTTATATTGTAGCATCTATAATATCAGTGTCATTATAGCACCACAAATTCTACCAACCACTATTTCCTACTACTCACCAACTTCCACTAAGCCCTCAATAATCCCATAAAAACATATTTTATAAAATTACAGTCTTCATTCGGATAATTAATATTGTTAATTAATGAATAAATACTTAAACTACGGAGGTAAATGGGTGGATCATTAATGGTTTTGTTGGTTATTCTTGGTAGGAGATTAATTATAACTCTACTCAATCATATTAATGAACATATAGTGTTTACCTGACTTCTTCTAGAAATTTTTAGGGTAAATACATTTTAATATTAAGACATGACCATTGGTATAAGTGGATAGATTTAATAATTAGATTTTTTATGAATAATTCAATACTCTTAAGTGATAGATTATTTAATGTGAGACGATTTAATTGTTGAATTATTTTTTTAATTTCAAATTTAATTTAATTAATATATAATATTGAATGGGGAATTGTTATATTTCTATAAAAATATATAATTAGTTATAAAATACGACAAGTGTGCATGGATTTTTCATATTGATCCCTATAGTGATGTATAATATGATAATTTTTTAAATTGATTTTAAACATCATTAAATCACTAAAAACCTATTTTCGTGTTAGATTAGTAACATTTCAGTCGAATTGTGAGTCTCTTTGTGGTATCTCATGACTTTTGGAAATATAGTTTTTGTCCATTTGATGAAATTATACCACCAATATTCCATTTTAGCAATCCTTCAATAATTTGTAATGATCATGAAATTGATATATGACCAGGTTATTATTCATGATTAATAAGAATATCAATATAATCATATACATATTAGATAAATAGTAAAGGAAATATGTGAAAAAGAATAAAAAAGGAAGACTCCAGTTTCCTCAAGGAAACACCACAATAATTTAGCCCCAACCCTCATAACCACTAGCTGTATTATCATATAATTTTTAGAATAATGATATTGAAATGTAAGTCAAAGAGATATCCTAGCTAATTTTCTTCTCATGATCCACTACTCGATGATCTACAAAACAAAAATCCACCAACTAGGATGAATGACTCCTTATAGGTATATTTTTTTGGTGATTTCATTGTGATATAATTTTTGAATATAATAACATATACCAATAAATACGATGGAATAATAAAACATCAGAACACTATGTATGAAATGGTGACTATGATTTATTGAATATGATGTGTTATAATTGAAGGGTGTTGATTATTAGGCTATACTATCTTATACATAATTGAATATATAATGTTACCAAATTTATGAAACCTAGAGATTTGGGGGGTCAATGTATCATTTAATAAAAATAATTTCATCAAAAAATAGAATAATTCTTGTTTTCATGGTTTAGGAATGAAATATTAAAATCTAAATTCATTATAATGTTTAATTTTATCTACAAGATTACGAGATTATATCAAATAAATTGGATTCTATTTGATAGTCCATGTTCAATTTTTTTTACCATGTGTAACTTGGGTTCACTAAAAATCAACCTGGTCAACCCCATCAATTAGGGATTTTTTGTTAGAGCATGACAATACATTAGGTCGATGGATTACATTTGTGACCCATGTGAATATATTAGAATTTCAGGATCCCGTAAGGGATGATATCATGCCATCAATTTTTTGGATTTTTTTCAACATACCTAATAAGGAATTAGGGATTAGGATTGATGTTATAAATTTTAAGGATACATTTCGAAATGATACAACATACAGAGAACATGATTTTATGATTGCCCATGTATGATCTTTTGGTTACTCATAAATAAAAAATATAATGTTTATTTATTATTATGATTTAGAGATTTAAACTAAAATAGCCTACCAAATCCATAATTTAATAATATTGAACCTCTGTTTTTTTATTTTAAAATAAAACTATTTTTTCTATAAAAAACTGGTCCACATCTTAGTTTCTAAAAAATATTAATTTTCATTTTAGTGATTGATATACATGTTACAAATTATGATTTCAAATATTATTAATTATTATTAAATTTAATCTATAAAAATAATATAATAATATATTATTAAAATGTTATAAAAAGACATATATATTTATAAAAAATAAATCTAAATAATTATGTATAAATTAATATTGAAAACAGTCTAAAAAATATAAAACCGTAGTCTCGTACAAATTATCCCTCATTTTCCTCAATTACGATCTATCAAAAGACACCTCCCATATAATTTATATTCCAAACTATTCGAATCCCGATTTATTAAATTTTAATTTTCAATGACTTATATGGATCAATATGTGAGCATGAAGAACAAACCCATGCCCCTTCACTCATGTAAATTATCAGGCATTAAAATTTATAAAATTAGTTATTCATAACTATATATCAAAAATAACTCTATTTTTTCACATTAATCTACATTTTTCATCCACCTTGCCATTTTTACATCACAAAAACATATCAAGTTTTCATCACATGTGGTTTTAATGTCATCGTTATTTTAATATGTCCAAAATAAAATATAACCATTTATAACAATATGAATCACTAAGACTAATTTTTATATTTATGGAATTAATGCTTGTTAAGGGAGGATAACTCTCAAAAAACACTTTACATTCATTTCACATCTTTTTATTTTTGTCACAAAAGACTATTCACTAATATATATATATATAAAGCGTAGTATGGTTTGTTAATTCTAAAAGTACTAAAATTAAAATATTTTATATGATTTTTATTTTTACGGAACCGTTGAATTGTTAAAAATGTTTTAAAAATTCATTATATATTTGGTTCAATATTACATTGAAAAAAATTAATTTTTTTACAACAAAAGTACAATTTTTTTGACCCTAAATGTGCACGTTTTACTAGAGGTTCAATATATTTTATTTTTGTTTCCTCTTTACGTTTTGATTTATATATTTTTCACTAATATTACTTAACAAATCACCACATAGTAATGCATATATATCCCTTTACCAGAAAAATGTTTTTGATGAAAAAAAATGATTAAACAAGTGAAGAGATTCATAAAAAATATATAGAATGTTATAAAACATGCTAGAAAAAATGTGAGTGAATTTTTAATACACGTTCAATTATTATGTATTTTACATTATTATTGTTCATGTTATATATGACCCAAACTTTTCCATACATCACTTTTATATATTTTCCTTACATATTTCAAATAATAACTCAATATGATTATATTTTATTGAAATAAATAAATTATATATATATTTATATAACTAAATAATAAATATTATTGCTCCTTTATCATGCTATAGTGAAAATGTATTGCTCGTACGAGGTTACTAAAATCTTATTTCAAAATATATCACATTTACTTCCTTTGATTAAATTTTCCCTACACCCCATGAACTCTCATTACATTGGGTTTATTAATTATTCCATTGTTGTAGATTAATTTTTTAAATTTATTTTAAAAATATTTAATGCAAAATCATTAACTTATTAGATGAAAATAAAAATAATGAATTTAAAAGGGGTGAATAATAAATTATATGGGTATTATATAGGGCGTATCAAATTATTTATTCCCCCTAAACCCCCACCTATAGAACTACCCCATTAATATTAGAACAATAAAAAACTACCAAGCAAAAAAATTTCCCGTTATATACATGTCACCTATTCTTTTATTCTCCTTAAGATTCATCTCTTGAATCATCAATTTTTCATAAACATATAGAGTGGGGGACCAGGGAAACATCACTGTCTATCAATTTTTTCCACCTATTTCCCAAAAAAAAAATTCCAATTATTTGAAATCATATTAAAAAAAATTTCATACCCAGTGAAATGTGATCCTTGTTTAATTGAGAATAGAGTTATTACATGGATTCTAGTTGATAGTCTCTTCTAAAATAAGCAATATAGGCTATATATAAGTTTCATTAGAATTCAGGATCATAAAAGATAGTTATTTTTAATCAATTTTTTGACATTAATATTTATTATTTTCATTCCAATATTATTTCATACAATTAAGAATTATTTTTCACTTGTTTAGATGTTGAGGGAGGTTAAAAATCACCCAGGGCTTGGGGGATCATCATTTAATATTAGGATATTATGGGATTGTGGTATTTGTTTTTGAATTAATCAGGATATCTTGTATAATGGAAAGAATTATTAGAATATTAGGTTGTTTATCTCAATATGAGAGTACTGGGATAATTATAAATGACCATATTCAGAACCTTTTATTGTTATTAATGAGTGTTATATTATTAGGAATCTACAAAATACTCCAATTTATAACATACTATATTCACTATTAAAATGTAAATATGATTTACCTATCCCCACATTAATGATTTATAAAATTAATCACTTAAATAAATTCATACAAATTTTATTTTCCAAAATAAAAGTACAAAAGTAATATTAAAAAACATAATTTTTTCATTTAATTTAAATTAAAAAATACTGACAATGAAATCCTTTTAATTAAATATACCAAAACTAGATAATATAATATAATTCCTAATGTTTAAATTTATATTTTATCAAAATTATTAAATTAATTATTTAAAATATATTATAAAAATAAACTATCTAGTTACCATATCTAGGTAGTTCTTGATACAAGAGGTTGGAGAATACTAGTTATTAGTGTTTCCTATTATATTTCAATACATTTTAATATACAATGTATGGGTGCATGGATTATTTTTAGGGTTCCAGGATGTCTTAAGGGATGTAGTGATTATTAATGATGGTATATATTTCCTTGCTCTTAACATCATTATATAGTAATGGGAAATGAGTTGTTTTTTTTATCACCATAGGGTGTGATCGGGGATGATATTTTTCTTTCATGAATCAATTAAATGTAAAGGATAAATAATTTTTATGATATTTCAATGGGTATGGAATTATGATGTTGCATTAAAAAGGGAGTTAATTCAGCTATAAGAAGACTTTTCGTGAGTGTGGAAATAAATAATTCTGTTTTGGTCAAAATGAGTATAACCATTCCTAGTGTTGTTATTGATGAGATGAGTGAGCCCAAAATAGTTTGACACATGGTAGATTTTGGGAACCATCTATGCTGAGAAATGAGTATAATTTTAATTCATCATATTAATTTGTTGGGAAAAATTTTCTAGGGGATGTTTAGATCTATGTTTCATTGATATATTATTGAATATTTTGGATGATAACTGTCACATCTGGAATGTTTAGAAATCAGTATTTTTGGACATCACCTTATTATGAGTAGGTCGACCATTTCAAGTGATTATATTCAGTGATGAAGAGGGACCTAATTTTTGGATTTTAATTTATTTTTGTATTATTAATTAAAAAATAAATACTTTTATCATTTGTATTATCTTATTAATTGAATTATGTACACTCCCCATGTAAATTGGATGATGGTGTGGAGAAACATGCAGTATGACGTTTACATTGGATCTCAATTAAACAATGTTTAGTTTGGGAAAATGAAATATTCATCAATGATAAATTATAATATTTTCATTTATATGTGTTTATAGTGAATAATCAATTTGTTTGGAGTCTAATTTATGTAGTATTTTATTACATATTTTAGTGGGAATAATAACTTTGTAAATTTAGATATCAAATTTATATTGGGGTGGTTGATTAATTTGGATTGAGTGTTTTTCAATGGAATTAATAATATCAATCAAAATTTGTGTTAATGATTCTTTATGAGTATTATTATGAGGACTTTTGCAGTTACTGCCTCATGAAATGTTTTATGTTATATTTTGATGTAATGTGAGGCCTACAGTTTTTCAAAATTGTCATCTTGTGAAGGAAAAAATTGGTGGTTCCATGTGTAATTGAATAACATAAATTTAAAATTCATATTGTTCACTATATAAGGTAATGAGAAAATATTTCAACAATTGAAAAAATATTTTTTTAATGAATATAAAATGTATCTATTATTATTTAATGGAATGTTAATTATCTTCATTTAATAATGGAATTGAAAATGAGGCCCCGAATAAGATTTTTGTAAATTTATTAGTGAGTAGGCGAAATTAATAATTTTCTATTTATAATTAGAATATATATATTGGATACTTCATAGAAAATAAATGAAATTATAGGTTTATAATTATGTAGGGAATTTCTAATTTTTCATAGATTATAGGAATTTTTATAATTTGAATTTTGATCCAAAATTATTTAGATGGAACACAAGTAGATAGTCATTTTATGAATGATTGTAGGTCATCATGAGTTTTGGGAGGTATCTTAAATATTTATTATTTTTTGGGAAGTGTGAACAACACTATAATATTTTTCAGTGCCATAAAATGTATTATAATAAGAATTGGGGTACCTTGTGGGTGATGTCGACGGGTTATAATTGAAGTATTTCAACAATGTGGATGGTTCTATATTGAGTGCATAGGATTACCATATACCTTGAAAAACCTATTATGTATTTATAATATAGTTTAGGAATTTATTTTCATTTCTATACCCACTCAAGATTTAGTAGAATTTGAGGAATTGTGGGTCTATATTTCAGGGTTATCTCTACCACATCATCATTTGTGGATTGTTATTAATGTAAGAGGAATTATGATATTTTTTATATAAATTTTTTTATAAACGTATATTATAATTAATCCATTATTAAATTACATTTTCCTACTTATTGGTTGTCTTTAATTAGTGGTATATCATCGTATTTCATAGATGTGTGGAAGAATCTATCAATTAGAAGATTATTTTTTTATAAATAGATAGAGTATGTCAAATGGTGATGAAAATATGGTGTTAGTGAATTTTTCGGTGGAGTATCATCACATATATAATATTATTAAAATTCACTTAGATTTACATTAAACAAAGAACATATTTTCATTCCATTTGATGTGGATTTAACTTTGGATGGAATAATGTGTATTTTATATACTTCAAACACGTGGATGGTTATGGCTATGGTGATTCGTCATTTCTCGGGGATTTATAAGTTATTATGATTTAATGTTATTAATTATAATAAAAGTTTAAATGATATAATGATTTAATTAAACTGTTTCTAGGTTGTCGGGGTTGAGGATATTATAATATATTGGTTCCTTCATGGGTGAGGATTTGAGAATATTTTTTTTGGATGGTAACTCTATGAATATGTGAAGTAGTATCGATGATATATAATAATATGATTATTTATTTATGATTGTTCATGATTCCATGATGTATTTGTATTAGGTGAATATTATTGGGCATTTGTTTACAACTAATAGTTGAAGCAGGTGGCTTGGTTACTCCTAGCCTTTCATATATTACTTTATTATGTGTTTTTTGGACATTTGAATTTACTTAAAGCTATATAGAATCATGGGAGGGAATATGAATTGAATTTAAAATCATGAAATGATTATTATTAGGGATCAACAAGTGTTTTTAATTACCTATAATTATTCTTTTTTGGTAATTTTTTTATAATTTATCGATTACCACATTATAATAAAAGTGAAATGTTAATATTTATCATCATTGATTGAGAAAAACCCATCATGGGAGGATAAGGGTATTTTTTAATGAGATGATTGGGATAAGTACTAAATTTCACAATATGGTGTTATTAGTGGGGTACCCTAGGGATAATGGAATGTGAGTTCTCGTATAGGTTATTAAAAATGGGATGCAATCATTGATCTAATAATAACTGTCATTTTGTTAAGAACTCTTTTTCATGGGGTATTGAGTACATTTTAATTCGAATGATAAGTATACATTGGGACTGATGTTTGGATGTGATAAAATAGAAATTATTTCGACCATCCATTTTTTTGGATATATATAGTCTTTAGGATGTGTTCTCAACATTGATGACATATATTGGTTGTTACATATGAATATTGAATGAATGAGATTATTATAGCCTTTATCATTTCCTAGAGAAATGTGGCATACATTTTGGTTTGGTGTTCCATGCCTATATTAAATCAATGTTCACAGAATATTCTTTAAATGAAGATTAAAGTATTTTAATTTTTTCCCTTTGATATGTGTCTTCTTAATGAGATACTAGAAATCAAATAACTTGTTGGGTGGAAGATGTGTTTGGTAATTATTCTTTAACGTATGAAAAAGTGTCTTATCATGGTGACTTAATGTTTGATATCTCACCTTGGAAGTCCACTAGACACTCATAGTTTTTTTATCCATTGGTCCTACCTCGAAGGGTGTGGTTTCTATATGGCATGAGATTGGATATGTTTTTGACCATTACAGTAATCTGTATGATTATGGATGATATCATTGGGTCAGAACCCCTGGGTAGTTGTTTAAATCATGAAAATCAATTGATATTTATCTCTTATCAAGTTTTACATCTTGTTTATAATTTTTAAGAAAGGAACAAACCTAAAGGCGTGTTTACCTGATTTTTTGGGATATTATATCCACTAATACCAATATAGGGTTTTTCAATTATTTTTTACTTATAAAAATTTCATTCCTCTTGTTGAGTGTTCAACACTTGTAGGATTCTATATCTATTATTCCCCCTTAAAGATATATAATATATAAATTTCACTAGATGTGAAGTAATAATTTAGAATAATGATTGGCATGTTTCCTATGAGTCTTCATTAAATAATTACTATGAATATGTGTTTATCATTATATGTATTGATATATTAACAATTGAATTATATGATTCCTAAATTCTCTATATTTATATGTCAAGTTTCATTGTTCAATAACCACACTTGTCTCTAAATGGATTATGGTTATATTGAACGTGGTTCCATTTATGTTATAATACTAGGTAGAATTTATTGTCCTAGTGAACCAGTTTTCACTTGATGACTTGTGTTTCAAAATTTAATATTATAGTATTGCATAATTTATATTCCTTATTAAATAGTTATATATGATGGAATATATTAGTGATGTTTTTTTGGTACTCAAATTATTTTTCCACAGTACTAGATGAGAAAACTATTCTATCTACACATCTCATGTAATTAATATGTATCTAAATATTAATTTATAGTGGATATGGATATATTAATTAAATTTACAGTTTATGTTGTGGAACATCGTTATAGTCGATCCCCCTTATTTATTCTAATACATTTCATCTATATCATTATTGAATTTCCTTGTAGGGATTATATAGAAGTTTATGACTATATTATTATATATTTATTATTTATAACATGAGTGTGATTATATAGAATCTTATATCTTTTTATTAATTTGAGTAAGTTAGTATAGATATTGAGAATTCATTCTCTTAATAACTAATCATAAACATTAGGTAAGGTTTGAAATACTTAGCATTATGTGTATATGAACCAAAGGTAATTTCATGACATTAGTTATAGAGTAATTTTTGCGATTTTTTCTTTAGATTTTTTGGATGAAGAATCTTTCTAAATAGGAAAAAATTTCATTGATATAGGTGGTCTCAAATTTTATAAAATATTTTATCGAATATCATATCTTATAAAATATAAAAAATATTACGAAGTAAGACAAAAAAAGTGTGAGAGAAATTTTATTTATTTATATCAAAATTTTCATATTTAAAAATATGTAATTTTCTATGCTCCATAATTTGTGTAAGGGATGTTATTTAAAATATAAATACTGGTTATAGAATATAATGTTGTCAATTGTATTGGGAAACCACTAAGGGGTTACAACCATGTGTTATTACTCAATAGGCAAGTGGTATGACAACCCTGCTTTTTAATACAACTTAATCATACTTTATTACATAATAAATCACTTGATACAAAAAAGAAGACAGATAGGTTTAGTGTCTTTGGGGCTTAGTATCATTACATAAAAACATAAAACATGAAGTATAACATCTTTAATGAAAACTTCCTTTACATGACCACTACATTCCCTCGTACTTAGCATTGCATGGGATAACCTGAGGACATGCATAAGAAAAGGCTGAGCTATAAAGCCCAGTAAGGGATTGCACATGGAATAACATGAGGAGTACAATACATGTTAGACAATAGGAATATCAATAGATCATAAAAGAAACATGAACATAAAGTCTTGATAAAGAATGATAATCATAACATGGAAATGTGGCAACAACACTTAACATTGAAATAGCATGAGTTGTGGCTCATTGCACATGGATCATGAGTAAACCCTCATTGCTCATGAAGCATGGGTAAAGCCTTGTTGCACTTGAATTAGCATGAGTCAAAACTCATTGCACTTGAAGTATCATGATACTATACTTTACCCAATGCATTGGAGAGCTATAAGGGTGAACCCTTCTTAAACATTTCATTTCATGCATAAGTGTGCCACATGGATCATAAAACATGGATTCATAAAACATAATAATTTATTACAAGATAAAGGAATGTGGAATTCATACATGAAACTATACAATCAATAAGTAAATGTGCATAATGTTGAATACCCTTGATGGAGAAATGGGAAGGGAATTCACTACACAAAGACATTGGCTTAGAAAATCTGTGCGATTTCAGCAGCGTAACGACGTGACCTAAGAATTCATAAAAATGGTTGATGAGAGAGAAATGGGTTACTCATCATATTTACATGTAATGTATAGTAAGGAAGTCATATAGATACATGTCCCAACAATTGAAATTGGATTTAGATTCATGATACAAAAGTATTGCTTGAATGTAAAAGAAGAGAGAGAAGTTCCTTTCGGAATTTCGGCATAGTAACGGGTTTACATGGGATGAATTTAATGAGAGATAAAGGGGTCTCCCATCATTAAAACAATAAGAGGGATGTATGGGGGAGGTGTGAAACCATACCCCATCATTCATAATTGAAATTAAAAGGTCAATACAACTTAATGAAAATTGACAAAAATGAGAAAGGAAGAAAAAACCCTTACTTGGAAGGGTGCTTTCAAAGGTTACAGAGAGGCTTTTGAGAGGCTTATTGGGAGCTTCGGGCACCTTGGTAGGAATATGGAGAGACTAGTGTTGAGGTTGGAAGAAATACCATGGATTTTAGTTAGGAGGAAGTGGGAGCTTTAATGGGTTTATATAGGAAAGGTGAGAGAATTCTTTATTATTTAGGTTTGGGACCCCTTATATTAAACTAATCCAAACCACAAACCATACCATGGTTTTTGCCCATGGTTTTTGGAAAAGGAAAGAGAAAAACAATATTTTACAAGGCCAAGGTCCGAAATTATTAAAATATTGGGGTTTCTTATGTGGAGGTGAGTCACACTCCCATGGAAATTAATTTAAAAAGGCAAAGTGTTGAATATGTCTTGAGGGGTTCATTAATGCTTTTTAAATTAAGTCAAACAAACCCAAAATCACATTATTTTAATGATAAAACATATATTGGCCGAACATAAGGATTATGGTATTTTATTACATCACCATTGGGTCACTATGATGTCATAAAAATACATTATATAATTAAATGGTAGTTAATTTTTTACCCAAAAATTTGACTGTCTCAGAAAATTATGAAAAATTCACCGTTGGATAATTTCGACGTCATGATTCAAAAAATAACAATTATTCTATCTAAATAATTTTCTAAAAATTTGAATTTTCACTTTTAAAATAAAAACCGACATTTATAAAAAATTCACGGGTTTTGACAGAAATGGGTTTCAAACCTTAATAAACATTTTAATTGCATTCATAAAATTTTAAGATCATTTATATTTAATAATAATTAATTTAATATTAATATTATTATTTTATTAAAAAATTATTTATTTCAAAAATACCTTAATTTAATAAAATATATTTCTTAATTAAATAATAACTAAACCATTTGTACTTTAAAAACAATTTACAATGTATAAAAAATGACTAGAAATTATATTCAATATTATATACAAAAACAATAATGTATATGAAAATATTACTACTTATTTGTTACATAACCCCTTAAAACTACCGCATAAGACCTAAGGGTAATGTGTGTGATGGTGACCGACTCTTGGGGTGTCTCGGATAACATCGATCGAGTGGTAATCTTTATCAACTTCCACTTTTCATGTAGATGGTCCCATTCGAGCTTGACATAATGAATCTCAGCTTGGGCTTGGTCAAGGGCGAAGCCCAAAGACGCCACCTCTTTTCCGAGCTCTGACAAATGGGCTTTGTATGGGGAAATTCTACTGGATGAGGCCATCAATTCCTCAGTCTGAGTAAAATTGGGTTCGTTAAAGCCTTATATTTATACTAATCATGTGATCACTTTTCAACAGCTATATTAACAACGGTCACAATTCATAACATAAAACCATAGAATTTTACATCTTATAAAAACATTTTTCATAAAGAGACATTTAACTGGATCAAGAGAGATTTTCCATTAATGAAACTTTGGGTCGTTACAATATTCCCCCCTTAAGAAATTTTTCGCTCGAAAGTTTTCCTTTTCCCACACTAAAACAAATGTGGGCAACTCTGCATCATCATATCCTCTGACACCCAAGTTGCTTCTTCAAACTTGTGGTTTCTCCACAACACCTTGATGAGGGGCATTGTCTTATTTCGTAGAACTTTTTCTCTATGATCTATGATCTTCACTGGTTGCTTCTCATAAGAAAGATCATCTTCCAATTGTACCTCCTCGAAAGAGAGTACATGTGAAGGGTCTGGTATGTACTTCCTTAAGAGGGATTCATGAAAGATATAATGTATTTTGGCCATAGTAGGTGGAAGTTCTAGTCGATAGGCCACATCCCCAACATGATCAAGAATCTCAAAAGGGCTGATGTACCTTGGACTTAACTTCCCATTCTTTCCTAACCTCATGACCTTCCTCCACGAAGATATGCGTAGAAACACCATGTCTCCAACTTTAAATTCAAGGTCTCGTCGATGATTATCTACATAACTTTTCTGTCGAATCTGGGCTGCCTTGATATGCTGCTGAATGATTTTCACCTTCTCTACCATTTCCTGTACCGTTTCTGGTCCAAGCAGCTTAAGTTCAACAACCTCATCCCAACAAGTCGGTGTTCGACACCTTTTCCCATAAAGGGCTTCATATGGTGCCATTTTGATGCTCGAGTGGAAACTATTGTAATAAGAGAACTCAACAAGAGAAAGATGTTGATCCCATCCTCCTTTAATGTCCATTGAGAACGCTCTCAACACATCATCAAGTGTTTGGATAGTCCACTCAGATTGGCCATCAGTTTGAGTATGATAGGCCATACTGATGTTCGGTTCAGTATTCAGAGCATGTTGAAGTCTCTTCCAAAACATAGAGGTGAATCTTGGATCTCAGTCAGACACAATAGATAGTGGTACTCCATGCAACCTTACCACTTCCCTGATATATATATGTTCCAGTTGATCCAATGATAAATCCTCCTGAATAGCAATGAAGTGTTCGGTCCTTGTAAGACGATCCACAACAACCCAGATTGCATTGTTGCCTTTGGATGTCATTGGAAGTCCGGTAACAAATTCCATGGTGATGTTCTCCCATTTCCATTCTGGTATGGGCAATGGTTGCATCATAGCCTTAGACTTCTACCTCTTTGCCTTCACTTGATGACACACCAGACACTTTGATATATATTAGGTGATCTCCTTCTTCATATTATCCCACGAAAAGTTTTATTGGAGATCTTAATACATATTTGTGCTCCCTGGGTGAACAGAGAAATTTGAACTATGTGCATCATCCAAAAGTTCCTTCTTCAGCTCCAGACATGATGGAAGACATAGTCTTTTCCCAAACTACACAATTCCTTCTTCATTAACATTAAACTTCGAGGATTTACCCTTTTTGATAGCTTCCACTTTTTCTTGAATTCCCACATCATCCTTTTGAGCATCCTTTAACCTTTCCAAAAGAGATGGTTGAGAAATAATTTGTGAAATGATTGATGATGTTCCCTTCTTTATGATTCCCACATCCATCTTCATCAAGTCCAATAAGATTGGATCCTTCTCAATTCTTATCATTGATAGAATCGGTGGATCCTTTATACTTAGGGCATCTGCCACCTTGTTTGCTTTTCCAGGGTGGTAATGTATTGAACAATCATAATCCTTAATGAGCTCCATCCATCTTCTCTGGCGCATATTAATCTATTTCTGTGTGAATATATATTTACGACTCTTGTTGTAAGTATATATCTCACATTTCTCTCCATAAAGATAATGCTGCCAGATTTTCAAGGAAAAGATCACCGCTGCCAACTCCAGATCATGTGTTGGATAGTTTCGCTCATGGATTTTCAACTGCCTTGAGGTATAGTATATCACTTTATCATTATTCATCAGTACACAGCCTAAGACCTTCTTTGAGGCATCACTGAATACCACAAAAAGTTCCCCACTTCTAGGTAATGTGATCACGTGCACAGTGATAAGCCTCCTTTTCAACTCCTTGAAGATTTCTTCGCATTCATCACTCCATGAAAATATTACTCCCTTTAGAGTTAACTTGTTAAGAGGGTTGGACAATCATGACAAATTTTGCACAAATCGTCGATAATATCCAGCTAACCCCAAGAAGCTACGGATATCGGTTACTGATGTTGGCCTCGGTCATCCCTCAATTGCATCTGTTTTAGATGGGTCCACAGATATCCCATTTCTTGTGATGATATAGCCCATGAATGAGACTTCCGTCAACCATAACTCACACTTGTTGTACTTTGCATAGAGCTTCTCCTTACGCAAAGTCTCTACTACAGTTCTTAAATGCTCCCCATGATCCTCCTTGGTTTTGAAGTATATTAGAATATCATCTATAAAGACTACCACAAATTTGTCAAGGTAATCTCTAAAGACTCTATTCATCATGTCGATGAATATTTCTGGAGCATTGGTGAGTCCGAAAGGCATTAATATGAATTCATTGTACCCATATCTTGTATGAAAAGCAGTCTTGGGGAAATCATCCTTCTTCACCGTTACTTGATAATATCCTGACCGCAAGTCCACCTTGTAGTAGTATTGTGCTCCATGCAGCTGATCAAACTATTCATCGATTCTTGGGAGAGGATACTTGGTCCTTATCGTGATTTTGTTAAGTTCAAGATAATCAATTCAAAGCCTCATTGACCCATATTTCTTCTTGACGAAGAGGACTGGTGCACCCCATGGTGAAGCACTTGGGCGTATAAACCCTTTATCCATATTCTCATATAGTTGTTTCTTCAGCTCTTCAAGCTCAACAACAGCCATTCTATATGGTGTCTTGGATATTGGTAACGCCCCAGGTATAAGTTCAATTGAGAACTCAACATCTCTTCTAGGAGGAAGGCCACACAGTTCCTCAGGAATGACTTCTGTGAATTCCCTCACAATAGGCATTTCTTCAATGTTGGTTTCTTCCTTGGACTCAATCATCTGAGCTAGATATGTGTGCACATAAGGCATTAATATCCATGCTTGAGATGATGGAGATAAAGGAGATTCATCTTCCTCCTGACACTTGTAAATAATCGGGGGGTCGATTCTCCATATGGAGTGTGATTTCCCTCTCCCAAAAATTTATGTTGACTCTATATAAGGAAAGCCAATCCATACTAAGAATTGCATCAAATTCCACCAAAGGGAGGATGAAGGGTTCTCTGGGAAATTCAATCCCCAGATTATAACAGAGGAGCACTTATACTCATGGGATGCAATGATTGCCCCATTTTCTGTACTCACCGACATCATTACTTCCATGATTTGTGGTGGTGCTGGGATTGTTCTACTAAACATTCGATATATAAAAGAATGCATAGAACCTGAATCAAAAAATACATTCTCTATTCTTCAATGAATAACTAGCGTACCTGTCACCACTTCGTTGTCGGGGTTCACTTCAGCAGAAGTGATGGAAACAGCTCTTCCTTGCTGTCTTGGAGGTTGCTGGTTGCCTCCGATAACCCTTAGATTAGGTCACTTATTTGAAAAATGACCCGGTTCTTTGCATTTATAGCATTGAACAATGCGTTGAGGTTCGAACAGAGCGTTCCTCTCCACTGTCGCAGCGGCGGGTCCTTCTTGCCGACAGTTAACAGCTAGGTTCCCTTCTCTTCCGCACCTGAAGCATTTTCTTGTCCCCTTAAAGAAATTTACAGGGTACTTATTTCCTATCTTTTGGCAAGTGGGGTGCTGGATCTTCTTAGCACCGTTGGATTTATCCATCGGACCACCAGCATTGAATTCCACATTACGCTTCTTGAACCCATGATACACCTGTGATTCTCCGATCTCCATTTCGACCTTGAGGGCACATCGGACAATTTCCTCATAGCTGTCGAAGTCACGGATCACAAATACTTTCCGCAAGCTAGGCTTCAGCCCACCAAAGAAGCGTTCAACCTTGAATTCGGGGGTAATGACAAAGCCAAAAGCGTATCATGCAATCCTTGTGACGTTTTCCTCTTACGCTCGCACATATTATTCATCTTTTTTCTTGAGGGAAAGGAAGTCCCTTTCCATATTAAGACAGAGGGTGCGCGGAAAATATTTATCAAAAAACATCTTCTAGAATTCCTTCCATTCCAAAGCCTCGATCTCCTCCTCAGGATTCGTATTTTTGATCAATGTCCACAATTTTTCAGCTTCACTCTCCATACGATAAGCAGCCAGGAGAACCTTATCTTGTTCAGAACATTGAAGGATGGAGAATATCTTTTTAATGGAGTTGATCCATTATTCAGCAATCGTGGGATCAGATGATCTACTAAAAGTAGGAGGTCTTTGTCTCATGAAGCACTCGATAGCAACTTGTTCTTTTTTATGGGGGGTTGAACGTTCCTCTTGATCCGTGTTTCTATTCAAAACTTGAGTTAGCTAAGAGAGAAGCGTGACAAAGTTCACGATTCCCACTCCCATTGGATTGGGTATCTCATTAGTACAGTCATCACAATGATCTTCACAGTGGTTGTTATCCCGAGTCCTCATATTACAGGCCATTGGCTGGAATAAAAGGAAATTTAGGGGTAACACATAAAGGGTAATCCAAAGACAAAAGTTGATGACTAATAAATAAAATTTCATTCCTTAACTCATGAGTCTATAGGCTTCAATCATGGATTTTCATGATCTACATTCTAAAAAATATTCGTAGGGGCATTTTTTTAATTCCCTTAAGAAGGATTCATACTAAGAATGTAAATTTATCAAAAAAAATATCCCCCGGGAGTGTCATAACCAAGAGTGCAGCAAGGACCGTTGTTTTTCACCAGTTCCTATTCGAGTCTAGCTCAAATCGGTGTTTTCGGGTTTTACCCCTAGGATACATATGTGCCAGAGCCGCCTCTACCTGCTCGTATCCAGACAGGGATGTATTTGTTTGATAAAAAACATACTTAGTATTTAACAAAACTTAGGGATATTTTTATTATACTTAGTCTTGTATCTAATGCTTTACTAGGGTTTCCTAATCCCAAAAATTACTAAAACTATCCTCTGATACAAACTATGACAACCCTACTTTTTATTACAACTTAAACATACTTTATTACATAAAACTTCACTTGATACAACAAAGAAGATCAAGAGGTTTAGTTTCTTTGGGTCTTAGGATCATTACATAAAAACTTAAAACATTATGTACAACATCATTATTGAAAACTTCCTTTACATGACCACTACATTCCCTCGTACTTAGCATTGCATGGGATAACCTGAGATCATGCATAAGAAAAGGGTGAGCTATAAAGACCAGTAAGGGAGAACACATGGAATAACATGAGGATTACAATACATGTTATAAAATAGGAATATCAATATAGCATAAAAGAAACATTAACATAAAGGCATGATAATGCATGATAATCATAACATGGAAATGTGGCAACAACACTTAACATTGAATTAGCATGAGTCATGGCTCTTTGCACATGGAGCATGAGTAAACCCTAATTGCACATGAAGCACGAGTAAACCATCATTGCACTTGAATTAGAATGAGTCATCACTAATTTCACTTGACGTATCATGATACTATACTTTACCCAATGCATTGGAGCGCTATAAGGGTGCACCCTTCTTAAACATTTCATTTCATGCATAAGTGTGCCACATGGATCATAAAACACGGATTCATAAAACATAATAATTTATTACATGATAAAGGAATGTGGAATTCATACATGAAACTATACAGTCAATAAGTAAATGTTCATAAAGTTGAATACCCTTGATGGAGAAATGGGCATGGTATTCACTACACAATGACATTGGCTTAGAAAATCGGTGCGATTTTAGCAGCGTAACGGCGTGACATAAGAATTCATAAAAATGGTTGATGGGAGAGAAAGAGGTTCCTAATCAAATTTAAATGTAATGGATTGTAAGGAGGTCATATAGATACATTTCCCAACAATTTAAATGGAATTTAGATTCATGATACAAAAGTATTGCTTGAATGTTAAAGAAGAGAGAGAAGTTCCTTTCGGAATTTCGGCATAGTAACGGGTGTACATGGGAGGCATTTAATGAGAGATAAAGGGGTATCCCATCATTCAAGAAACAAGAGGGCAGTATGGGGAGGTGTGAAACCATACCACAACATTCATAATTGAAATTAAAAGGGCAATACAACTTAAATAAAATTAAAAAAATGAGAAAGGACGAAAAAAACCTTTCTTGGAAGTGTGCTTCCAAAGGCTAGAGAGAGGCTTGTGAGAGGCTTCTTGGGAGCTTGGGGAACCTTAGGAGGATTTTAGAGAGAGTAGGTCAGAGTTTGGATGAACTCTAAGGGATTTTACTTAGGAGGAAGTGGGATCTTGCATGTGTTTATATAAGAAAGGTGAGAGAATTCTTTATTATTTAGGTTTGGGACCCCTTATATTAAACTAATCCAAACCACAAACAATCCCATGGTTTTTGCCCATAGTTTCTGGAAAATGAAAGTGGAAAACAATATTTTACAAGGCCAAGGTCCGAACTTATTAAAATATTAGGGTTGATTATGTGGAGGTAAGTCACACTCCCATGTAAATTAATTTAAAAAGGCAAAGTGTTGAATATGTCTTGAGGGGTTCATTAATGCTTTGCAAATTAAGTCAAACAAACCCAATATCACATTATTTTGATGATAGAACATATATTGGCCGAACATAAGGATTATGGTATTTTATTACATCACCATTGGGTCACTATGATGTCATAAAACACATTATATAATTAAATGGTATTTAATTTTTAACCAAAAATTTGACTGTCTTAGAAAATTATGAAAAATTCACCGTTGGATAATTTCGACATCTTGATTCCAAAAATAATATTTATTTTAGCAAAATAATTTTTTAAAAATTTGAATTTTTTCTTTTAAAATAAAAACCGACATTTATCAAAAATTCACGGGTTTTAACAGAAATGGCTTTCAAACCTTTATAAAAATTTTAATTGCATTCATAAAATTATAAGATCATTTATATTTAATAATAATTAATTTAATAATATTATTATTATTTTATTAAAAATTTATTTAATTCAAAAATCCCTTATTTTAATAAAATATATTTCTTAATTAAATAATAACTAAAAACACCATTTGAACTTTAAAAACTATTTACAATGTATCAAAAATGACTAGAAATTATATTCATTATTATATACAAAAAAAATAATGTACATAAACATATTACTACTTATTTGTTAAATAACCCCTTAAAACAGCCGCATATGACATAAGGGTAAGGTGTACGATGGTGACAGACTCTTGGGGTGGCTCGGATAACATCGCTCGAGTGGTAATATCTATCTACTTCCACTTTTCCTGTAGACGGTCCCGTTTGAGCATGACATAATGAATCTCAGCTTGGGCTTGGTCAAGGGTGAAGCCCAAAGACGCCACCTCTTTTCCGAGATCCGACAAATGGGCTTCGTATGGGGAAATTCTACTGGATGAGGCCATTGCTTCCTTTGTCTGAGTAAAATTGGGTTCGTTAAAGCCTTATATTTATACTAATCATGTGATCACTGTTCAACGGCTATATTAACAACGATCACAATTCTTAACATAAAACCAAAGAATTTTACATATTATAAAAACCTTTTTTCATAAAGGGACATTTAACTGGATCAAGGGGGATTTTCAATTAATGAATCTATGGGTCATTACAACTGGGGTTCTATATTATAGTGGATGGTATTCTATTAGAGTGATAGGTCTAGTATAATCCACATTAGAGGTATATTCAGAATCATTATTAGATTAATGTTATGAAAACTAGTTATCCATCAAATAAAATTATTTTAATTGATTGAGACCTTGATACACCTACATAGATTATTATAGAGTATCTACCTAAGGTATATTAGTGAAAAATTCCATAATGATTCCATTATATTGGGAGTTTTAGTTTATGATGAGTTATTCATTGGATTTGTTAAAATTTTCCATTCGATGGGTGAATTTTTTGTAAAAATAATCTAATAATGTATACAATGGTTGTTCTAATATGAATATAATTGGATATAAACAGAGGGGTACATAAATTGTTTTTGACCATGAAAATTATAGTGTATAACCATTGAAAAAAATGATGTCCTATAGTCTAATGAACTACCTCATTTAAAACATTATATACATGAGTTCTCAGCTTATCATGGGGTTCCTAATAATTAATTGATCATAAGTTTATGTTCATCACATGTTTTGTAATTGTTAATAGTGTTCAGGGATGGAAATTTTGAACATTGGGATATGTTTCAAACAAGTTGTGGAAATATTTAGGTTGTTGCATAAGATTTTGTTTTGAATTTACATTGATTATATTATGTTTAAAAAATTTTGATATTAGAAATATGTGGTAATTAGTATTATTATTGAATTTATGAGTAATTTAGGATTCCAATACTTGATATTAAAATTCAATGTATGAAAAAATATCTCCTCAGACGATGGAATTTTTTTTACTTGACATATTTCTATACTCAAGTCTAATAACACAGACCATATATTGAGTGTTTTTCAATCAATTAGATTAATAAACTATTATCTTTGACAAATAATTATGTAATATAATTGTATGAAATCATTATTAATATGTTGTGATATGAAAAAACACAATGTTTATAATTATTAGCAAGAGAAGAATTGAGAAAACCTGGATTTAAAATATATATTGAAAGAATATGAGATTTTGACTCTATATTATTGAAAATAATAAAAATTATATTAACTAAAATGTCAAAAATATGAATTAATTTTTTAAATTAATTTATTTGGATGGGTAACTAACCCAACATTGATATGATGTTTTCAAACATTTTTTAATTCCTTTTTTTATATTCACATATGTAGGTATTTTTCAAATAATATAAAGATATATTTAGTATGTACTTTCATTAGATAAGATATATATTTAATTATTTAAATCACTACGTCTATAGGATTAGTATATTTAAATATATATATATATATATATATAAGTTTAAGTTAGGTTCATTATTTTTGGTGTAAGAATATGTTCTAATATTAATCATTAGAAATAAACATTATTGGATGTGGAAATTCTATGTTTTGACATATAGGAAGGATAAGGGGCTATAAAATTAGATACACATTATCAGATGTGGAAACCCTTTTGTGAGTATAATTATTTTATACATAGTAGTATTTATCTTTTAAGGGATTTTTCTTGGTGTTCATTATATATAAATCACTATTAAAATGGTTTATTATTCTCTTATGATGGATATATAGTTTCATATGTTTTAGTTAATATTTTTTTATTTGTAAAAATACAATTTATTCTATTGTCTACCAATATAATAATAAATAATCCTAAATAATAGTATTTATTTTTTTACATATATCTAGGAACAAAAATGTTGTTTTATTTATTATCACAACATTATAGATTATTAACTATTATGTTTGGTTTTAGAAAAAACAACATATGATATAATTAAATAATTTTCTCCAGTTTGAGAAGAAGAAAATTTTTATGGAGTGTGAATGGAATGAATGAATTACTGTAAAATACAATTTTAATATCTGAATATATAATGATATAATAAGAAAATAAAAAATAATGCAGTGTAATTTAAAGGAATATAATAAAATACACATTTTAATATTTTATCTTATATTTATATCAAACAATTATTTGTTCAATTTAGTTGAAATTATTCAATATGATATTTATTTCTAAAATATGATTATATATAATAACCTATGGGGTAAATAATTAATTAACATTACAAAATATGATAATTATGTTTTGTTCAAAATAATGTTCATCTGAATAATATTTCTTTCATGAGAATAAATTAACACATGATGGTGATAAAATTAAAATATTTATTTAGTATATTTAATTATATATTTGATGATAATTTATAAAACAAAAAATTCTATTTCATGTAATGAAAATAATATTATTTTTTCTTTATAAAATTTTATAATAATACATGGTTGTCAATATTAAAAATTAATGTCACAGTAATTTGTGTCATTATATGTTTCATCTTTATGATAAAATAAAATGAATTTTAATTAAATGATTTTCAAATTTATCTTTTCTTCCATGGAAAATTTAAGGATATAAATCCATTTTGTTGAATTTTTATCAATGAAAACTTATTTAAAATTGTTAGAATTATATTCTTGATTACAATTTTTTGAGGGACAATAAACCATTATCAGTTTACTAGGATTTAATATAGTAATTATATAATGATTCATTATTTATATTATTTAAATGAAAACATATTAAATATAATTATTATTTTAGGGAAAATTTTCATATAAAAATATATATTGAAATAATAAAACATTCTTTGATTCCGTTATTTTTTATAAAAAACAATTATGGATCTATATTTCATATTGGAGATATTGTTAGATGAATAAATTCATGTAATTGTGTGGTATGAGATATAGTATTTTTTGTAACATAATATTTAAAATAACATATCCTTTTTTATAAAAATATAATCACTTTTAATGTTAAATCGTTCAAAATATTTGGATTTTTATTATACAATTAAATGTTACCATAACCATTAAAACGATGAAAGATAATGAATATAAATTCATCAAATAACAATGAAATATATATCAGTATATAGAGGGTCATAATATTTTTTTAGATTTAGAGGTAGTGAAAAAAATAAATAATAGTGGACCGAGTGGTAGATAGAGAGATTGATGATGTTATCTATCAATATAAAAGAAAATTATTTTGAATTTTCCCTTAATTTAGATATTTTATTCCTTATTTATATAAAAGTTGTATCCTTCAAACCCAATAGAAAAATAATAATAAAATTATTATATTAACATATTTATGATGATATTGTGTTTATATTTTGTTATGAGAGAATTTTACAATAATGGTAGCGATGCAATAAAATAATAGAAGTGATGTTTTTTTGTATGACTGAATCCTTGAGGCATAGTTTTTCATCACTAGGATTTAATTTTTGTAATTTTCAATATATAGGGGAACTGTATTTGTTATTTATTTATCTATGGTCTTAATATATACATTGACATTGATCTATCTAAATTCACATGTTGCTTAACTGTTTTAAAAGAATTCATGATAATGTGTTGATAATAAATTAGATAAAACTATATATTCTCATTAACCATAAAAAACATAAAATTAGAATAATTTATGTAATTAATTTACATGATTACCCAATTTTCATCTATGGTAGTTTATTATAATATAGGGATCACATATTTAAATTGTGAAAAATTGAGATATAATGTGATAACAATGAGGTTAGAGTATATGAGAAGAAATTCTTCTCCCACCAATAAACTGAATTTTTTTTAAACTAATATTTTATTATACAAATTATTGATGAATGGAGGTGAATACCAGATATAATGATATAGATCAATTTATAAATCCATTATATATATATAAAAATATTATGGGGTTTTGATAAACACGGGGATCAATATTTTTGTATCTTTAATTAATGGATTTGGAATTTTATAATTCTCAATAATATTTAAATTATTGTAACTTCTAGATTTATAAATAATGATTTTACTTAAAATATAAATTTCAAAAAAATATGTTCATCAACGTGTGATAATCAAATCTTATAAGTGTAAAATGATAAATAATTATTCAGTCTTAAATTTTGTGGTTTCATTAATCAATTTACAACTTGTACTATATATATTTGGTATAACATTATTATATTATGGCAGGATGAAGCATGTATATTGATACAAATCTCACACATGAGATATTAGTTTCAATTATATACATGAAAAAATTAAATTAATACTTTAAGAAATTATTTACAATAGATTCAATAGTGTACATAATTTTTATATTGAATAGTAATCCTTAATTCCAAAGGATAATAATGTGTCATCTATCTAGCCCATTAGACATTAATACAGATATTAGAACAATAAATTGTTTTCTAAAATTAGGGGGTTATTGGGTATCTTTATAACAAAAAATAATGTTTCAAATATTTAGTATTAGATTTATCATCATTATGATTGTTATAACAACATGTACCTCGATTGATGTAGATTATAAAATTCACATTTTATTCACATTTTAAGGACATCTAACATGATCATCCAGTATAATGAATTATATATGATTTATTGTTCTAGATTGAGTATATAACATAAGAAAATAATTAATACACGTCTCTTCTAATATGAAATTTATTTCTTCTCATGTCATGCATTGTAGGATCGTATAAGTATACTTATTATATAAGAAGATACGTCTTGTGGTTTTGTTTATATTATAGTCATGCCTAATTGTGATTACACATGATTTATTTATATCATTTTAAACAAATAAATTTTACTATTGGATTATTTTTTCATATTATTATAATTTGGAATTAAAAAATATTATCATTGTAATAAAGGAATACATGGTAAAAATTAAGTATAAAGGAATGAGGTTTAAATAATAAAAAAAATGCCTTTAAGAAATATTTTGAGATAATTTTTTTTATATAATAGAGATGTGATTTGGTATCAAAATTTCTAAGGGTCTTAATTATAGCCGATGAGTATTTTATAATAATATGACAATTGTTCGTGACATAATGATAAATCATAGTTTCGTAAGATTTATCATATTGTGGTTTTTGATATTGTATGCTTTGTTATTTTATTTTTTTGTACATGAAATAATTTCCAATTAATTTAATATCAGAAGATATAATTTCTATTTGTTATGTCAAATGTTATGTAATTATGTGTTTCATGTATTTCTAATTTTGGGATTTCATTTTCTCGAATTTTAGATTTTAATATCAATAAATTTTGAATTCAAGTATGAAATTTATTATTTTTTAAGTTTTATTATTTTTTTTAAAAAAATTTGAAATTAGAAGTTAATAAAAAATCAAATAATTAAATAAACTATATAATTATATTACCTCTCCATGTAACATATTATGGTGGTATGGTCAAATAAATATATTTATAAATTAACTCTATATATGTTTTAATTTTCAATTTCAATGGATGTAATAACATTACTTAGAAGTGATAAAATTATAATAACATATATACCTATTTCATAGATATTGTGTACATAATATTGAATTATGAATCCAAATATTAGTGCATAATGATATTTATAATCAATTTTGAAAAAGAATATCTCTAAATATTTTTCCTTGGTTTGGAAAATGTTTTTAAATTTTTATTATCTTCCTACGTCCCTAAATGAATATTAGGATTTCATTTTCATAATTTTTCTTGTAGTTAATGATATATTATATATATAAAAAATAATTTTTAATATTAGTAAAATAATATAAATATATATATATATTATCGATTATTATGAACATGAATTTCTAATAATATATATAAAAATTAAATTTTGATAAGAAATTATAATTATAGATTCAATAACCTATATAAATATCATCTTTAATTCATAACAATTTATCTCATTTAGTTTTAACATGATTTTATAATGGATAAATTTGATAGTATATTTATAAAATTTATTATGTTTAAAATAAGGATTAATTTTCTAGTATTTTGACATGACAAATAATGAGGTGTGGTTTTATGCTTTGATGCATAAGATGAATGTTCAAATTTTTCATCATATTTAATTATGAATACATAGGATGCCTATTAACTAATACATTTTCTATTTTGATTTTATGTTGGTGAGATAACATAAATTTTACATTGTTTTTTTAGAAAATCCGAAAAATTGAATTGATTCACCTAAGGTATGTATTTTAGTATACAACTAAGTGTAATATTTTAAAAGATTAAACTAATGGTAGAAGGTCATATAGAAAATTAATATTATTAATACATGTAAATAATGTTCTATAAAACATAAATAAATAAATTGTTTGGGTACCATGTGTCTCTCAATAAGTAGAGACTATTTAATTTAAAATGTAATTTCATGTTAAAACATATATTATAATTTTTTATGAATTTAAAACATGTTATTTAATTTTTCATAATGATAATGATGAAAGTAAAAATAATATTCACAGAACATCTTAAATTTTTTTTAAACATTATATATACATTGTTTGATAATATTTATTATGACAAAATATATTTTAAAGCAGTACTATAGAATAATTTTTGAGATACAAAATTAAATCACATGTGAATGAAAATATTCCATATATTTCATGTTAAAGATAACAAATATTTAGTTGAGAGTATTAATTGTTGAAAATATAATAACATTACATATGAGTCATGAAATATATTCATTAATTAACACATTTTTGTATAAAATTATGTATTACATAAAATATAATGACCTCAAATGAGAATAATTGTTTCACAAAACATAAACCACCATCAAAAACTCACCCACTAAGAATTTCATAAAAATATAAATCATCTTCAGTTATTTATTACGTTAAATGGTTTTAAAAGCTAGGTTTGTAATCTAATTACTCTTATTGAAATAATTTTTGGAATAAATATTTCTTAATGATTATATAAACAACCATGGGCAAGATGGTATACATATCCTCGGTTTAATATATCCATTTGATAAAAAGTTTGGTTTTTATATCTCAATTTTCAATAAAAAATATATTAAAAGTTTATTACAAAAATATATTGATGGAACCATTTTCACAACAATTTTCATGCGAATGATCAAAAAATATTTTCATAGTACAGTATTCCTAGTACAATTTTCATTCATTACTGTTATTTTATTATTAAATTAATCAATAGATGATTCAGTGACATTATCTCATGTTTT
This sequence comes from Viscum album, assembly GCA_963277665.1. NCBI lineage: Eukaryota > Viridiplantae > Streptophyta > Magnoliopsida > Santalales > Viscaceae > Viscum > Viscum album. The sequence continues at coordinate 397,461,231 of OY728161.1, forward strand.
TATATTTGGTTGTGAAATATCATATGATTCATCTCTATAATAAAAATTTTAATTTATAACTAAAAATATCATAATTTGAAATATTCAAAGAATCTATAACAAATATTTTTATTTTTTCATAAAAGTTTTCCATAATTTCTATATCTTCCTCTTATATTATAATATTTCTGAGGGAAATATTTCAAACTCAATGATTTTCATTAATTTTACGTCTACATAATTATTGTTGTCGTCGATGTTGGTTTTCATAATTCCTTCATGTGAATAGATGTTTTAACATGATTATACATGTACCCTTCAATATCTTTATCATCGTTGTGAAATTTATTATGAAATTTTATGTAATATATTTAAATCTATTTACTACATATTACAATGACTCCACCATTCCAAGAGTGCTAAAAAAATTCTAAAACATTGTCTTATAAATCATTCTATATATTATTTATTTCACATTCAATATGGGTAACCTCTACCAGTATTCTATTGAAAAATCTTCAATTAAAAGTGAATTGGTTTTTGAAATTAAATGTAGAATATATATTTGAGTTCAAATAAATTCATTTCATGAAATAAAATAGATAGATCATCATCATAACTTATAACTGGTTCTTTTTCTAAAGGTATTTTTGAGAATGAAATTATATCAACCTCATGATTATAAAAATCCTTTATTGTTTAGTTTTTATCCACCACCATGGAAGAATTATAAACCACATTTTTCTATATTTATGTAATATATATTATATATAGTATAATATTAGTTGGAAAAAAATTATACACAAGGTAGAATAATTCACCATCTCCCTTTTACTATCTCTTTATTCGATTCGACTTTTCCTCATTTACTATTATATTTCATTCTGACGAAATGGAATGTTCACCAAAATATGACATCACTTTAAATTTTGAAGGATTATAAAATTAATAAAAATAAACAACACTAAATAAAAAATACAACCATAGTTCATCGATCTGCTTATACCTATTTTTAGGACCACATGGGATATAATAAACACTAAGAGGGGTCATTGATAAGATATTTTTTATAAAATTATTTTGTCCCCTTTACTCATTGACTCTTTATGATATATAGTATTTCATTAAATATTTCTTGTTGTAAAAATTAATATAATCCATATAGAGTATGTAACATAATATGTTCACATGGTTCACTACTCAGATAGAGCTATTAATACTTATTTAATATGGTGATGAAAATTAAATAGATTTTCTATAATAATTATGTATCAGTAATTATGTTTTCTCTCACACATAATAATAAATACGTATTTATTTCTTAAAAAATTAGGAGTTTGAAAGATTAAAATACTAATTATAAATAATGGTAACTTCTTTCCAAATTCATATCAAGTTGGGACTTTCTTCTACCTCTATAGATAGCCTTCAATTACATCAATATCATTCCATCACCCTGAAATTACACCACCAAACGAAGATTATCCTTAATAATGAAGTGCTCCATTTGATTACTACACTTCACATACAAAACTATTAGTATTAACAAAACTCATATTCATTACTATTTATATGAATAATTGTGAAAACAAACTTCTACCTTGTTATATTTATTGAGTGGAATACAAATGTTTATACTTGATTGGAAGACTTACTTATTATCTACTTTTATTTACATGGTATAGTTGTAAAACCTATATAAAACATAGGAATATCAACATTCACATCACATTATTTTTTTCAAGAAACTCATTTCCATGTCAATCAATTATTTGTATTATTCATGTCAAATTAAAAAAATAGTACCACTTATTATTTTTTAGTACATAGGACCTTCACTAGTTATTCCATATTCTCTTTAATTAACACATATAATTTTTTTAATATACTGATTTATGTTCCTATATCCCATAGAGCACAGAGAATAATCTATATAAAATTATTTCAAACATCATTTGTACAATTATTTAAATTAATCCTATAAAAAAATATAATAATTTTCATCGATGATTGTTATTTCATCACATTCTTATATATATTCCTATTAAAAATATCATTTTAATTAATTACTCTTAATTATCAAGTACATTATTTATAAATATTCATTGACATATTTTCACATCAAAAACTCCACATTCATCAGTCATTGCATTCATTCAAACCTTGAAAAAAAAATTCATGAAGACTCAGTTAAATACATGGTTCCTCTTTCTTGTTATCCTTCAATAATATATAAAATTATTATGGACACTTCACAGTATAAATTCAATTGAACGTATTTTTATTCATTCTCCTCTTAGATATATAGAAATATTATGAATCCTTAAATCAAAATAATAAAAATAGTTTATATTTATTCAAATATTCATATTTATATATAAATTACTTATTTTCACAGGTCAATTTCAATATATCACATATCCCAATGACATATAGTAATCATAAATTATTAACCATATAAAAATAAAAAATAATTAATTCTTATGGATATTTACATGAAAATTACAATAAAAGTACACTCCTAAAACATCTTGTATAATGATATAATTTATCATGACATATATTTTCATTTACTCCATATTTTATATTATCTCAATCATAAAATCAACATTAATAATAATGGATCATGATAATCAATATAATCATGTAAATTTTACAAGAGTTAATATCATTATGAACCAACTACGAACTTATGCCACAAATCCGTATTGTTAACATCTATTGGATTTCATCTTTATACTATACAGAGAATCTTGTTGCATATGTTATTCTAATTATTATTTTGATATAGTTTTATATGTATCACATTTAAGACACATTCCATGATATATTCAATCCTAATATAAAATTTTGTAATACCTAATCCATTCAAAAAAATTTACCCACAAAACATATGTATCTAATTCACCAATGTGAACTATTTTCCAAAATGATCAACTTTCATTCATAGAATAACCTTTGATTCTATAGTTTCACCTTCAAGAATAATCATGAATCAATGTTTATATATATTTTTATAAACATATTTTGATATTTATTTAAGAATAATTCATGTGGATATAAAAATTAACCTATCCTAGAAAAATAACTTCTTTATCCTCAAATATGTGGAGCACTTATTAAAAAAATTATACATGGATCTTCTATTCAAAAAAATATATATAAATTTCAAAATTCAAGTTCTTCATTTTTTTCATTCACTAACCATAAAACACTTTTTATGAGTCATTATACCTGTTATCATGATATTTTATCTTCATAAAAACTGAATACATTTTATTTACTGAATTAATTCTCATATAACTTATGTTAATATTCATATATGATCTAAACCTATCATTAAACTTATAGACTAATTATTATTCAATAATATACTAACGTGAAGGGACAATAATTATATAAAATTAAATAAAACTATAAATAATTTGGTTTTACAATATACACATTAGTATTAAATTTTAGGATAATCAATTTGGATCATTATTTTAGGTATGTAGTGTACATATTTTATATATATATATAAATATTTTAGCAGATTATAGTAGATATTTGGATCATTATTTTAGGTATATATAGTATAGATTTAATATATATATATATATATATATTTGAAAGGATTATAGTTGATATTCGGTGTCATATCATATTCTTGATGGTTTCACATGTGTGACATGTTATTACATTTATAGAATTTATGTCCAACTAAGAAACCTATCCTTTAGATCAATAGTTTATTAATGGCTAAATCAATGGTAGGTGCTCCCTAAATATCTCCACATTTCATAGATATTATTTTGATCATGGTTAAACCCTATATATTTATGTTTTTTTATAAATATATATGTTATGAATCGTGTAATTTTTGTAATCATTATCAAGAAACATGAGGAAGATAAGGGTTACAATGATATTTAAAATGATGTTATAACTCAATGTCATCATAATTTTGAGGTATGAAAATAATTATATCATAAAATTATGTGAAACCTAATGAAATTTTTTGGGAGTTTTAAATAATATACTATTTATAATAGAAATTATTTGTAGATAATGGTGTGTTTTATGTGAAATGAAAAATTAATGAACGAGTTCTTTTGTTAGTGTATATTGTGTTATATTTTCCTATGTGTTCCTATATAAAATAATGATAGGCTAAATTAAAATTAATATTCCAAGGTTTATATTTAATTTTTCATCATTTATAATTGTTATTTATTATTCGATAATTTTATTCAGATCCTTAAGGGCATAGAAATAGGTAGTAATGTTTTACCAGAGTGTAGGATTTGTATCGTGATAGTAAGGTTTTGTATTTCATCATTAGTATTGTTTTCATTCATGGTCAATGGGGGTGTAGAAAATTGGTGTTGATAAGTCCACTGTAAATTAAGAGATACCCTTTATTGATAATATTTATTTATTTCCCATATTTTACATGTTTTCTTCGGTTTTTGTTTAATAGTGTTATATGTGCTTCTATGACATATAAAATTTTTATTTTTTTTTATATTTAATATTTTTATGTATATTTTGTATATAATTAAATGTTACTATCGTTATTTATAGCATTATTAAAATTTTATTGGTGGGGATGGTTTTATGAAAAACACTTCTACACCTGTCCATTTTCAGAAAATTATGGGTGAATAGAAAAGACATGGATAAATACGATTATTTGTTCTACAATCATCATGATAACAATCCTTCTGGAAGATTATGTATTATATAATGTATCACAAATAATAGATAGAAATTATAAATCATTATTATGTGGTTATTGAAATGACGAAGGAGTTATGGTATTGAAGGATTTCAAGGATATTGTATATCATGTAAATGGTTATGGAGGATTAGAGGAGTCAGTATGGATTGATATTGGGTAGTCTCATTTCATAGACACGATATCAATAATTTTACATTATAAAAACTAATTAAATTATTGGGATTTTATAATTTTTATAAATAATTCCATAATAAATTATATGTATTATTTATTCCCATATATAGTTTTCCTACACCTATATTAATTTTTATTTTATGATGTGAATATCAGTCATATATATAAGGCCCCAGCCTTACACCTTACTTAATCTTGAGTTATTACAAAATTACACATTGAGGATCTTTTCAGGTTTAGAGTTTTAGACAATTAGATCATGAAACTTGCATTACATTCCATATTTAAACAAAGTGGTTACATAAAAGACATTATTATTTCTTCTCATCAATGGAAACATATTAAAAATATAACACAGATTCTTTCTTGACACATCCTTGACACTATCATCACAACATGTACCTTTCCCTTGACCTGTGAAAAACATTTCAAAAACTTGGGATGAGCATAAAAACCTCATTAAGAGTTATAAATATATGGAAAGGAAACATGAGTTCATATATACATTAGAATGAAATCACACGTTACCCATAAAACATAGGCATATCAAATCAGGAATAAATCATAGAAAACATAAGACATAAAGGTAACTTGAGGAATTCATAACATTCTTACATAGGGAGTAAACCTCTTGGTTATGTTTGGAATACCCATCACAGTATATTCCCTAAATCTCTTCAGATAAACCTTAACGTTTCACTCCTTCGCGTTACCCAATGCATTGGAGAGCTGTATCGGGCTCACCCGCCCTTAGTTTATCACGGAACCACCCATTTTCATAACAATGCCCAAGAACCATAACATAAAGGTAACACATAAAACATGCATAAAGGAAACATAAAATTTCCACATTTCAATCATAATATAACATTTTACTATATTGAAATAATGAATCCATTAAAAAAGAAACCATTTCCAAAACCATTTAAAACATTTAATAAAGAGATTTTTGAATCAATGTGTCCCATACCACCTTGAAGCTTAAAATTTTAAACCATTAATAACCATATAAATAAATCTTTAAAACCATTTTTAAAACATGGATATTAATAAGAACAAATAATTAAAACATTTAAAACGATATTTTGGTCAAAGGGGTTTTACCAAAATTAGAGACACTTGAATACAATAATTGAGGAATAACATTTAGTCAGAACTTTATAATATCATGAGAATAAATGGATTCATGATATAATACTCCAAAGGATAGTATATACACCGTATAAGAGTTAATTGGTGCATAACAACAATGAACCCTCTATAGAAATGTCAAATGTGATGAAATCCCTTATAAAGAAGGTATCCTTAAATTAAGGACAATTCAATCTCAAAAATATGTGTGACAAATATAAATACACCCAATATAAGTGGATATTAAGTTTAAAACAATAAAGGGTCATTCACACATATTCAATGGATGATATATTCAATGACTACATGTTGAATCCAAAGAAATCGAAATCAGGTTAAAAAGTTCCCTTGACAGCCTAACGACATCACATCAAAATGGGTTGATGAGAGATAAAAAGTGTATCTCATCACTTGGACATAAAATTTACATAAATAAAGATATATTAGAACATACCCCAACATAACAATATGTAAATTAAAAGACCCAACAAAATAAGTCTTTTAAAAAAGAGGAGGGTGAAAGGTTCCCTTACGACTTGGGTATCTTTCAAAACATACACCCCATGAAAGAAGGACAATAGATTATTGATGTAAATACTCATAAATGAAAGTATATTACACAAAGAGTAGAATAATGGTCAGTACATACACCACTCAATGGAATATGTGGCAAATTTAGCATAAATCTCACGGGAATAAAAGTGAGATGAAAAATCCCTTACGAAAACTCGGCAGCCTAACGGCGCCACATAAAACTTCCGAATATGGATTGATGAGATAAAATTGGGTATCTCATCACATTAAAATAAATTGTACAGCAAGAGGAATATAAAAGAACATCCCCCAACATTAAAAATAGGAGCATAAAAGAAGTGACATAAAGGAGAGTACTTAAAAAGAAAGAGAGAGGTTAGATCTCTTACGAAAGTTCGGCAGCCTAACAGAGCCACTCATAACATCCAAAATGGATTGATGAGAGAGAATAGGGTCTCTCATCACATGAAAATAAAAATTACAGTATGTGTAATATAAAAGATCATCCCAATAACAAATAATATGAGCTTTAAAAGGAATGGCATAAAAGTGTGTACTTAAAAAGAAAGAGAGGAGTAGGATCCATTACCTCGGGTCCGACTTGACTCGATCGTTCTTTAATCTCCTGAATAATAAACTTGAGTTAAATTATACTTACTTAAGAACCTTTTTCAAGTTCATTATTCCTTTTATATCACTTATCACAATGTCATAAACATTATGTAATCATTTAAGTTAATAATATTTGTTTTGTCGATATTTGGTTCTTAAGTCGAAAGTGGACTTCTTACAATTACATGTTGTTCGTGTGGCCAAAAGTTTATTATATACAAAATTGTATTCATGATGTATATATCATATATGTCATATATATCCAGAACATTAATGCATTTATAAAATTACATAATCATTTAGAGGTAATAAATATAATGCACCGTTCATGGAGACGGTAAGCCGTACGTACGCATGAACGCTACTTTCATTTCTATTTCGAATTTCATAGAATGGAATAATAATTATATAAAGGTATATTATAATTCCAGTATAATATCATATATAATATCATAGTTCCATCCTTTATATGTCCCGCATATGGTATTTAACGAATCAAATCACTTTGAGGGGGCGGTAGTCCGCACTTCCTTTAATGAAGATATCGCATTTACCCATAATGGAAACCATAAAGGTATGCCCAAAATGAAAAAACATAAGCTTAAGGAAAACATAAACTTATTATATATCATATATAAAAATAGTGACATCATAATGTCCACCTTTGAAGGTGTTAAATGAGTATTGAACAATCATCGTTTCGGGAGGCAGAATTTCGCCATCCACGGAAACCGTATGTTCTTTAACCATTTGATGTATTTGTCTGAGAGTGTAGCTCGAATAAATCTTACAAAAAAATCCTAGTATATTTATGATACTGGTGTTGTCACAAAAGAAGTAAATAAAAAGAGTTTAGGGGGTTGGAGAAGAAAAATAAAACAAATGAACATGAGAGAATGATTTACCTTTAAAAGTGTAACTCCTTTTGATTTGAGCCTAAAGGATTTCTTTGAAAGGATTATTCCCAAAGTAAATCCTATAGTATTAGGATAGGGATGTGGAGAGAGTAAATGGGCAGAGGTTGGCCGAACCAAAGGCTTGAGGAGTGTGTTAAATGTGGTAGAGGTGGGGGCCTTTTATAAGAGGAGAGGAGGGGCACTTTTGGAAAGTAAGAAATATTACTTTATTTGAAAATGTGTTTCGGTTTCAAAAGGTCCCACATTGATATAATTCGTTGATAAGGTGTTAAGGGTTCGAAATCCACACATCCAATAAGTTTTGGACATGTGTAGTTCATAGATTTTATATTATCTTTCCATTTTATTTAAATCGTTAAATAATGAGGTCATCGCTGCATCATCATGATGTCATAAATAATTTAATTTATTTAGTGTCTAAAAATTATAAAAAAAATACAATGATGTCGGAAATCTTTTTACCTTTCCAATGACTATTTATAATCAAAAATCTTATCTTTATAATCCCATGTAAAAATTGTTTTCGTAAAACATATGATGTTTGTGTCATTTTTACTTTTACATTAAATAAAAAGTTATTTATGTCATTTCCCAAACAAGTAGCTCCATGGGGTCCTCAAGTTCACCCATGGCTTTTCGTGGTCGGCCATGACACAACCAATGAGGGTAGGACATGTTTCAAGCTCATCTTATTTTATTATAGCATTATGTTTACCTTAAACTACACTAATTACCACTAATCGCGATTAAAAACTTAATAAGTTACTATTCACCAAAAAAATTATTTTTATCCGATTGAACCAAATTTTACTTCTTAATGACAACCATGTATGTAGGATTTTTGAAATTCAAAACACAAAGATGGAAAAATTTCATTTAAACGGAAAAATCAGTTTTTATAAGTATCACTTAGAGGTTTTACTATTCATCAAAAATTGAAGTTTTTTAGAAAAATCCCAAAAATTCACCATAAGCTATATTTGATATTCCGAATTCAAAAATGAAGTCTATTTTACAAAATTAAAACCATATAAGTCAGATTAATTAATTTAATAATTAATTCCCGCTGTCAGAGCAAATAGCGTGTTTTTATGAAACAATAAGTATCAAAAGATTGACACTGGTTTAAGTCTCATTTCAAAGTGAAATTAATTCCAATGTCCACAATTGGATTTAATGGTAAAAATATATTCTAATTTAACTTTAAAACCAATTCTAAATATAATATAATCATATAAATAAATTAGATTAAAAAGAGTTTTTGAATTAAAATACAACATTTTACACTATTCATTAAAAAATGAACTTTATCGGAAAGATACCAAAAATTTACAAAAAGTAAATTTTGATGCCCCGATTCTTAATAAGAGTTTTATTTGGTCGAAAATAATGTTTAAGAGTGAAAAAAACTATATTTAATGATGATTCAACATCAAAAGGTGATAAGTGAACCTTTAGTGAAAACTAGGGCATATGCACCTAAAATTGAATTCTTTCTGTATTTTAAGCCTCTATCCTTTATTGGATAAATATAAAAACATTTGAAAACGTATATAATCATATTTTAGTTATTTCTATCCATTCCCGCAATTACAACGGCTACATGTTAACTACCATTTAAAATAATATTATTTTATTATTAGAGTGCAACGTAAGATTCCCAAGAAACTCGTTATTGCGTGTTGGGTACGTCATCGAGCATAGAGTCCCCCTTAAATTCATATCAATATTTTATTCAAAAATATGGATAAATATGAAAATGTCATATTCTTTATTTACCTGGGGTGTTACATCCTTCCCCCCTTTTGGGAATTGCGTCCATGCAATTTTTTAAAATTGAGCTTGGAAACATCCTTGAAAGTCCCACATCGGAACAAGAGTCGGTAAAACAATCACTTTAAAATAAAGAAAGATAAGTACAAAGGTCACCTGAGTTAACCCATAATAGGATTCCGTGTAGGAAAACATGGAAATGGAAGGAAAAGAAAAGGGTCATGTTCTGATAGAGAGTGATAGAAAACATGTTTAGGAGAAAGTTAACCATGAGAAAATCACAAACTTGTGATGGGTTAAACGGTATTCGATTCCCCAGTAGGAAAAGTTAATAGACAACGTTTTTGTTTTAAGCTACGTTTTATTGAGGAATTTATTCATAAGGAAACATAATCACTTATCATGTTGACTTTCAACTTTTACTATATTCCTTAATCAAACTCATATTTTTTTCCAAAAGACGAGTATTTAGGGAGACTTGTTCACATTAAGAGTACTAAAATTAACTTCTAGAGAATCACCTAATCCACAAAAGAGAACTATATTCATCTCAGGTCTTTAGGATTTAACCAAAACCAAAACTAGAAACGTTAGTACAAGTTCAGATAATCTAAAAAGGATAACCCTTTATAAAAAGAAAATCTATTCTTAATCTCAAAAATTTGTCCAACAAAACCCAAATTTCGACGAGGAGCATCCGATAAACAATTTTTCCATAAAATTATTCAAAGTAAACCAATCTAAGAATGAAACCCAAATATATGAAGGATTTAGTCACATAGTCTTCCAAGTTAAATCGTAATATTTATCTCCAAACAACATCAGTTGCTCCTAAAGTCTCGTATTGAAAAGTAATTAACCTAATCACATATCCTCCATGATAGGTTAATCATTTTCATAAATAACCCAAAATCAACTTACTCTTAATTCATAAAATCATATAACTAAAAGTAATTGGTCAAACTAACCAGGGACTTCACGTAGTCCGTGGTAGGCGATAAATACCAGTCGCACTTTGGTTGTGGGTTCGATTCCCGCAGCTTTGTCCGACGCGGCGGGTTGTCACACGGTCTGCGTGTTGTCCTTTTTCAAAAACTATATAATTCTTAAATCATTCCCCAAAAAGAGATAAAATCATCAAAAATGATCATAACATATTTTAACCTCAAGTTTATCTCATGCCTTTCATTTTCCAGCATATCATATAATAACCCATAATTACCTCAAAAGTAAGGATCATATAAACAATAATGGTTACCTTTATAATTTTTACCTGAACTTCCACATGGATTGGTCATCTCGTACATGATGCATTAAAGATCATACCAAGTTTAAAGTGGTTGATCATGACTCCTTGATAGTTGGTTTAGAACAACCACGAGTTTCCTCATTGAATCCCCCATTTTATCTAGTATCTTAATCATAGAACCACCACAGTTTCCTTCAAACCTATTGTCTCTTTGGTGCCTGCTAGATCAATCCATTCACTAAAAACAGAAATGTCAGTGTGAGTATATCAACAAAACCATCATGTACTAATGAGGAAGGTAAACACTAAGATACACTTACTCATTTACTTTATCTAAAACTAGGACTCTTTCTGAAATACTAACCATTATGGTAATGTCACTTATGCTTAAAAAATACCCTAACCTCTAAAGTTATCTAAACCAACCTTTGATACCAACTATAAGGCCCCATCCTTAAACCTTACTTAATCTTGAGTTATTACAAGATTACACATTGATGATCTTTTCAGGTTTAGAGTTTTAGAGAATTAGATCATGAAACTTGCATTACATTCCACAATTAAACAAAGTGGTTACATAAAAGACAGTATTCATTCTTCCCATCAACAAAACCATATTTAAAATATAACACGGATTCTTTCATGACACATCCTTGACACTATCATCACATCTTGTACCATTCCCTTGACCTGTGAAAAACATTTCAAAAACTTGGGATGAGCATTAAAAGCTCAGTAAGAGTTATAAAAATATGGAAAGGAAACATGAGTTCATATATACATTATAATTAAATCACACGTTACCCATAAAACATAGGCATATCAAATCATGATTAAATCATAGAAAACATAATAAATAAAGGTAACTTGAGGCATTCATGACATTATTACATAGGGAGTAACCCTCTTGGTTACGTTTGGAATACCCATCACAGTATATTCCCTAAATCTCTTCGCAAAAACCTTAACGTTTCACTCATTCGCGTTACCCAATGCATTGGAGAGCTATATCTGGCTCACCCTCCCTTAGTTTATCACCAAACCACCCGTTTTCATAACAATGCCCAAGAACCATAACATAAATGTATCGCATAAAACATGCATAAATGAAACATAACATTTCCACATTTCAATCACAATATAAAATTTTAGTATATTGAAATAATGAATCCATTCAAAAAGAAACCATTTCCAAAACCATTTAAAACATTTAATAAAGATATTTTTGAATCAAAGTGTCCCATACCACCTTGAAGCTTAAAATTTTAAACCATTAATATCCATATAAATAAATCCTTAAATCCATTTTGAAAACATGGATATTAATAAGAACAAATAATTAAAACATTTAAAACGATATTTTGGTTAAAGGGGTTTTACCAAAATTAGAGACACTTGAATACAATAATTGAGGAATAACATTTAGTCAGAACTTTATAATATCATTAGAATAAATGGATTCATTATATAATACTCCAAAGGACAGTATATACACCATATAAGAGTGAATTGGTGCATAACAACAATGAACCCTCAATAGAAATGTCAAATGTGATGAAATCCCTTATAAAGAAGGTATCCTTAATTTAAAGACAAATCAATCTCAAAAATATGTGTGACAAATATAAATACACCCAATATAAGTGGATATTAAGTGTAAAAATAAAAGTTCATTCAAATATATTCAATGGATGATATATTCAATGACTACATGTTGAATCAAAAGAAATCGAAATTGGGTTAAAAAGTTCCCTTGACAGCATAACGGCATCACATAAAAATGAGTTGATGAGAGATAAAAAGTGTATCTCATCACTTGGACATAAAATTTACATCAATAAGGATATATGAGAACATATCCCAACATAACAATATGTAAATTAAAAGACCCAACAAAAGAAGTCTTTTAAAAAATAGGAGGGTGAAAGGTTCCCTTACCGACTTGGGTATCTTTCAAAACAAACACCCCATGAAAGAAGGACAATAGATCATTGATGTAAATACTCATAAACGAAATTATATTACACAAGGAGTAGAATAATGGGCATTACATACACCACTAAATGGAATTTCTGGAAAATGTAGCATAAATCTCACTGGAATAAAAGTGAGATGAAAAATCTCTTACGAAAACTCGGCAGCCTAACGGCGCCACATAAAACTTCCGAATATTGATTGATGAGATCAAATAGAATATCTCATCACATTAAAATAAAATTTACATCAAGAGTAATATAAAATAACATACCCCAACATTACAAAGAGGAGCTTAAAAGAAGTGACATAAAGGAGAGTACTTAAAAAGAAAGAGAGAGGTTAGATCTCTTACGAAAGTTCGGCAGCCTAACGGCGCCACTCAAAACTTCCAAGATGGATTGATGGGAGAGAATAGGGTCTCTAATCACATGAACATAAAAATTTCATTAAGTGTAATATAAAAGATCATCCCAATAACAAGAAAGATGAGCTTTAAAAGGAATGACATAAAAGTGTGTACTTAAAAAGAAAGAGAGGAGTAGGATCCCTTACCTCGGGTCCGACTTGACTCGATCGTTCTTTAATCTCATGAATAATAAACTTGAGTTAATTTATACTTCCTTAAGAACGTTTTTAATGTTAATTATTCCTTTTATATAACTTATTACCATGTCATAATCATTATGTAATCATTTAAGTTAATAATATTTGTTTTGCCGATATTTGGTTCTTACGTCGATAGTGGACTTCTTACAATTACATGTTATTCGTGTGTCCAAATGTTTATTATATCCAGAATTGTATTCATGATTTAGATATCATATATTTCATATATATCCAGTACATGAATCCATTTATAACATTACATAATCATTTAGAGGTAAGAAATGCAATGCACCGTTCATGGAGACGGTAAGTCGTACGTACGCATGAACGCTACTTTCATTTCTATTTCGTATTTTATAGAATGGAATTATAATGATATAAAGGTATATTATAATTCCAGTATAATATCATATATAATATTATAGTTCCATCCTTTATATGTCCCACATATGGTATTTAACGAATCAAATCACTTTGAGGGGGCGGTAGTCCACACTTCCTTAAATTAAGATATCGCGTTTACCCATAATGGAAACCATAAAGGAATGACCAAAATGAAAAAAACAGAAGCTTAAGGAAAATATAAACATATTATATATCATATATAAAAATAGTGACATCATAATGGACACCTTTGAAGGTGTTAAATGAGTATTGAACAATCATCGTTTCGGGAGGAAGAATTTCTCAATCCACGGAAACCGTATGTTCTTTAACCATTTGATGTAGTTGTGTGAGAGTGTAGCTCGAATAAATCTTATAACAAAATCCTAGTATATTTATGATACTGGTGTTGTTACAAAATAAGTAAATAAAAAGAGTTTATGGGGTTGGAGAAGCAAAATGAAACAAATGAACATGAGAGAATGAATTACCTTTAAAAGTGTAACTCCTATTGATTTGAGCCTAAAGGATTCCTATGAAAGGATTATGCCCAAAGGAAATCCTCTAGGATTAGGAGAGGGATGTGGAGAGAGTAAATGGGCAGGGGTTGGCCGATCCAATGGCTTGAGGAGTGTGTTAAATGAGGTAGAGGTGGGGGGCTTTTATAAGAGGAGAGGAGGGGCACTTTTGGATAGTAAGAAATATTACTTTATTTGAAAATGTGTATCGGTTTCAAAAGGTCCCAAATTGATATAATTCGTGGATAAGGTGTTACGGGTTCGAAATACACCAATCCAATAAGTTTTGGACATGTGTAGTTCATAGATTTTACATTATCTTTTCATTTTATTTAAATAGTTAAATAAAGAGGTCATCGCTGCATCATCATGATGTCATAAATAATTTAATTTATATAGTGTCTAAAAATTTTAAAAAAAATACTATGATGTACGAAATCTTTTTAGATTTCTAATTAATACTTATAATAAAAAATCTGATCTTTATAACCCCATGTAAAAATTGTTTTCGTAAAACATATGATGTTTGTGTCATTTTTACTTTTACATTAAATAAAAAGTTATTTATGTCATTTCACAACCAAAGTAGCTCCATGGGGTCCTCAAGTTGACTCATGGCTTGTCTTGGTCGGCCATGACACAAAAAATGAGGGTAGGACATGTTTCAAGCTCATCTTATTTTATTAAAGCATTATTTTTACCTTAAACTACACTAATTATCAGTAATCGCGATTAAAAACATAATAAGTTACTAATCACCAAAAAATTATTTTTATCCCATTGAACCACATTTTATTTCTTAATGACAACCATGTATGTCGGATTTTTGAAATTCAAAACACAAAGATGGAAAAATTTTATTTAAACGGAAAAATCAGTTTTTATAAGTACCACTTAGTGGTTTCACTATTCATCAAAAATTGAAGTTTTTCAGAAAAATCCAAAAAATTCACCATAAGCTATATTTCATATTCCGAATTCAAAAATGAATTCTATTTTACAACATTCAAAACATATAAGTAATATTAATTAATTTAATAATTAATTCCCGATGTCAGAGTAAATAGCGTGTTTTTGTGAAACAACAAGTATCAAAAGATTGACACTGGTTTAAGTCTCATTTCAAAGTGAAATTAATTCCAACGACCACTATTGGATTTAATGGTAAAAATATATTCTAATTTCACTTTAAAACCAATTAAAAAGATAATAGAATCATATAAATAAATTATATTAAAAATAAGTTTTGAATTAAAATACAACATTTTACACTATTCATTAAAAAAATGAACTTTATCGGAAAGAAATCAAAAATTTACACAAAGTAAATTTTGATGTCCCGATTCTTAATAAGAGTTTTATTTGGTCCAAAAGAATGTTTAAGAGTGAACAAAACTATATTTAATGATGGTTCAACATCAAATGGTGATAAGTGAACCTTTAGTGAAAACTAGGGCATATGCGCCTAAAATTGAATTCTTTCCGTATTTTAAGCCTCTATCCATTATTGGATAAATGTATAAACATTTAAAAACATATATAATCATATTTTAGTTATTTCTATCCATTCCCTACATTACAACGGCTACATGTTAACTACCATTTAAAATAATATTATTTTATTATTAGAGTGCAACATAAGATTCCCAAGAAACTCGTTGTTGCGTGTTGGGTACGCCATCAAGCATAGCGTCCCCCTTAAATTCATATCAATATTTTATTCACAAATATGGATAAATATGAAAATTTAATATTCTTTATTTTCCTCGGGTGTTACAATATAGATACTATAGGCCAGTTTTTTTTGTAAATTCAATATAGTATGAGCTTTATTCATATGATGGTATAATATCCCCCAATTTAATTTTATAAATTCACAAATATGATTTCATGAATTTGGTTTTTAGCCGAGTACACATAATACAATTTAGGATTCCAAAATGACTCAAATGTGGATATGTGGGGGTGAGTCATGATGAGATGTAACAAATGGTATAAATTTTTTTAAATGAAGGAAAAAAATATCATTTATGAAACATCTTAGGTAAATAAATAATATGAAATTTTTATATTTATTAATATTGTGAATTGAAGATTAATTTTACATTGAAGGTTATGATATGTCTAATTTCGTACTCAATATGTAACAATGGGTTTCTTTGAAGTCTTACGTTTCACACAACGTTAAGATATACCAAAAAATAATATAATGATATTATTATTTTAAATGTTAGCTAACATGTAGATGTTATATTGGAGGGAATGAATAGAACTAACTACAATTTGATTACACATGATTGATAAATGTTTTTAAATTTATCAAATAATATTAAAAGGCATAAATTCTGAATGATTCCAATTATAATCATAAATACTCTAAAATTATTTTAAATGATGATTTATAGCCTTTTGACGGAGAACCATTTTTTAATATAGTTTTTTTTCAATTTTATATGTTCAATTTGATAAAATAAATATCTTCCTTAGAATTGGAACATCATAATTTACATTGGATGAATTTTTTTGTATTTTTCTGATAAAGTACATTTTTTAAATAATAGTGAAAAATACTACATTTTAATTCAAGACTACTTTTTAATATATTTTATTTATGTCCTTTTATTATCTTCTTTGTTGGTTTTATAGTGTAATAGTATTCTATTTTCACCATGTAATCCAATGTTGGACCTTGGAAGTAATATCACATTGAAATTGTACATGAACAAGTGTCAATATTTTTATTGTTATTATTTCTTAAAAACACGCCTTTTGGATATGATAACAGAAATTATTTTTAAATTAATTATTGAAATATATATGATTTTAATATGTTAAAATATACATTATTTTTTAATTCAGAATTTCAAAATTAGCTATTGATGATTTTTCGGTATTTTTCTGAAATCCTTAATTTTTTAGGAATAGTGAAAAACAATCAATAGTAGTTAAAAACCATTTTTTTCATTTAAATGATATTTCATCACTTTTTTGAATTGAATTTCAAAATTATGACTTACATTTTTGTCATCTGTGTGTAAAATGTGATTCAATAGGATACAGATAATTGTTGATGAATAATATCTTTTGATTTTTATTTATCATGGATAAAGGTAAATAGGGTGATTCTAGGTAAAAATAATATTATAATAATATAAAATTACCCTAACACTTGTCAAAACATTATTGGATGAGTAATGTCAACCAATAAAATATTTCTGTGATACTTTTGGCCTTTTAATGCAACTTGGGATAAGATAATGACATTAATACCTTTTTTAGTTAATGTAAAAATAAAAATATCTTGAACATGAGTCTTTTTACTAAAAATATTTTATATTGGGTTATTTATGTTATATCTTCGACTATAAATATACATTGAAATTATAAAAAAAGTTCAAAAAATATGGTATTTTATTAATAATTTTTATTCAAAATATAAATTAATTTAATTATGATATAATGTTGATGTAGTAATATTTTTATTAAAAGAGGATTCAATTTAGTGATATTACAAAGATTAATATAAATTTATTTTGATACTTTTTATTGAATACATTAAATTTATAAATTTGGATTAATTTATATCCTTGATTTAATGATGTTTTTCTGAATGAATGAAGTTGGATTGGATTTTTAAAAAATTCTTGATATGAATCATATAAAAATTGACAAAAATGTGTTTTTAAAACAATTAATATTTTATAAAATGATAAAATAGTTCAAAAAAATTTAATATTGAACAGAATTAAATAAATTATGTTAAAAATGACATTTTTGATTCATTTTTTGTATATTGGAATTTGATAGTAAATATATTAGACACATAGTATGAATATACAAGAAGACATGGTAAAAGTTAAAAATGAGTGAAAAAGGGTAAAACAAAAAAGATAATTATTAAAAATTACCAAAACCATTCCAATTAGTATTGTATGAATTTATTTCAAGTTATATGCACTCCATTAAAAAATAGATAATGTTTTGGACCTTTTTAAATAGAAAATAATTTTATAATAAAATAATACTTTCACACTAACTTAAAGAGCCACTCTTCCCTGTTTTAAAAGGACACGACCTCTAACCCATTAAACACATATTTCAATCCCTTTGTAACATAAAAAACCTTGAAAAATAAGCTCCAAACGTCCCAATATTCCTCCCATAAGACTTATCTTAGGCTCAAGGCACTTCAAGGATGCCTTTTTGTTCAAGCCAAAGGGAGTTAACCAATTTAAAGGTAACACCTTTCCTCAAGTTATCTTCTTTTATTTTATACATTCACTCCCTATTATCTTTTTATTCGTTGTTTACATAAATAAACCAGTATACCTAATATAGTAGGTTTTTTATGGGAGGAAATCTAATTACACTTCCACACACCTACATCTACTGGAAACGAAAATATTATTTCTGTGGACTATGAACTACTGCCTCACGAAACGATGATTATTCAATCTTCTCCTACGAACTCTTATGGTGGCCATTAATATGGAACTTTATTAATATGTGATATATATTATATTTATATTGCCTATATTTTTATGTATTTTTAATTTATATAATACCTTTAGGGTTTTAATAATTGATAAATACGATAATATCATTTCAGTAAGTGCGGACTACCACCCCCTCAAAGTGATATGACTCATTAATACCATACATGAAATGTATAAAGGATGGTGGTAATGAAATTATGTAAAGTAAAAAAAATATGATATAATTCTTGAATAATAATATTCCTATTTATCGTTTGGTTTTCGTTCCTTTAAAAATAACAAATAATAAAATGAATGTAGCTATCATGCGTACGTATGGCTTACCGACTTCATGAACGATGTAATTGATTTGTAATATCCAAATGATATGGAATATTATTAACACATATATAAACTATATATATATATATATAATATGTGATATCTAAATCATGAATATCATTCACGAGATACTGCTCATTTCACCACATGGATAATTTGAAATTATAACGAGGTAATTTTTAACTATAGTACCGAACATCAACAAAAATACTGATATGGACAAGAATAATAATATGAATTTTAGAGAAATGTAACAGTTGATATAAAAAAGACTAATAAACTCAAAAAAATTCTGAATTAATTGTAATTTACGTATGTTTATTATTAATGGAGACAAAGAACGAACCTGACAAGTCAGTCATAAGGTATGGTGTTTTAATCTCACTTTTTATTTCTGTGAGATTCATGATATTTTTGCAACTATTTTCATTATTGTGGTATATTTAATTCCCATGATTGTATTACATGTGCAATATAATCTAATTTTTTGTAATTTATATCATCATTGTATGATCCTTCTTTCAATTGTTGTATGCTTCGTAAGTTTCCAAATTGGTAAGGGAACCTTTCACCGTCATGTTTTTGTCAAATGCTTCTCTTATGGTATGTCTTTTTTAATTAAAATTTTCTAATACCAGGATATGTTCATCTATATCCTTATTTCTGTATATTTTTTGTCTATTTGATGAGAGGCCACTTTCTCTCTCATCTAATCATTTTCTGAATTTTAAAGCGGTGCCATCAGGCTGTCAAATCTATGTAAGAGAACTTCTTAACCCAATTTCAATTCATTGGATTAATCTTCAACTTCCTGATACTGTCGTTCTATGAATATGTGTGAATGACCTATGATTTATATAGACTTAATGTCCAATTATATTAGGTGTATTATTATTTTTCACACATAATTATGTCATATATTTGTTCTTAATCTTAGGATATTATCTTTTCTAGGGACATTGTCTCAATATACATTCCATTGAGAAATTTTTTTGTTATACACCAATTACCTTTTACGTGGTGGATATACTAAAATTTGAAATATTATATCATGAATCTCTTTATTATAATTATATTATAAGGATTGATTAATGTGATTCCTCAATTATTTGTATTCAAGCGTCTCTCATACGGTTATGAACTATTTAACTAAAATTTCCTTTTAAAGGTTTTAATGAATTATTATCCTAAATCATTCTCATTAATGTCCATATTATATAAATGGTAGTAAGGATTTATTAATATAGACGTTAATGTATTGAAATTAAAATTTCGTTCAAAATATTCAATGTGGAATGTGAATATTTGATTTAAAAATATAATTATTAAATGTTTCAAATGGATTTAAAAAAATTAGATAGAATATTGATTGTTTTAATATAATGAAATGATATATTGTTATTGAAATGTTGAAATTTTATCATTAATTTATGCTTGTTTAATGCGTTTTGAATATATTATGGTTATTGGGAATTGTTTACATATACGGGTGGTCCTATGATAAACCTTGGGCGGGTGAACTGGAGATAGGTCTCCAATGCTTTGGGTAACATGACAGAGATAAATGTGTAGGTTTCGCCAAAGAAATTTAAGGAATATGGTGTGATGCGTATTCCATGGGTAACTCCCTATGTGGATATTAAAGCTACAATGTATGTATGTTATGGATGCCCCGGGTTACCTTTATGATTTATGATTTCTATGTATTAATCATAAATCTTATTATTTTTTGAGGTAAGTTAAAGAGATTATGATAAAAGATTGAAATCAATTATTCATTTGATATTTATGTATTCATGGACTAATATTTTCTTCCCCTATTTTATATCCATTACTGAGATGTTTGAGCACATCCCATGTTTTTAAAGGTTATCCAAATGACATTAAGATGAATAGGGTCCATGATTGGATCAAGGAAAAGTCCGACTGTCTAAAACATAAAAATAAACATGTTTATTTTGTTAATAGTTTTTATTTTATTAAAAAATGGATAATGAGTAGAAGTTTCTACATATAATATTAAAGTTGTTTGGTGTAAGTTATATCATAATTATTTAAAAATTTAAACATGAAAAGATCCTCAATGTGGATTATTTTTGTAATTCAAGATTATTTAATGTTCAAGGTTGAGTCATTATAGTTGGTAGCATTTGATGGTTTAAATAACATTAGAGGATAATGTGTTATTTAAGAAAAATTGACATAACCATAATGGTTAGCATATTAGTAAGGGTCAAAATTATTTTAGATAAATTGAATGCATTTATGAAAGCCTGAATAATTATATCTTAGTGTTTACCCTCATCAAAAGATAATATATGATGATTTTACTGATATAGTCACACCTGAATTTTTGGTTTTAGTAAATTGATGGATCTACTAGGAACATACGTAACAATAGATGTGAAGGAAAATATGGTGGATTTCATATAGAGAAACTGAATGAAATGGGAGTTGTAATCATAACTGTTGTGGATAAAATATATTATGGTTATTTTTGAGGAATTTTTCGCATTTTTTGAAAGGTTATAAAATAATATGGTTTTAGAAAATAGATAACCAACAGGAAGGGTGACAACCCATCACGTCCGGCAAGACTGTGGGAATCGAACCCACAACCAAAGGGAGACAAGGGCACATCGCCTACCATTGGACTACGTGAAGTCCTTGGTTAGCATGACATATTCGTTTTAGTTTAATAATTTTATGGATCAAGAATAAGTTGATTTTTGGTAATTATGTTTTATAAAATGGATACATATAGTATTGTCAAATGATTTTGTTATAAAGTGATAAAATGTATTTAGGAATACATTATCTCTTTTAGTAACACTATATGTTTAATGAAAATATAATACAATGGGATCTCATTTGTGGAGAAATTGATGAAATCTTATTTTGCATGAATCTATGATATTATTGTGAAAATATGGTGATTTGGGTTATTTATGGATATGATTATGCTATCATAGAGAATATATGATTATCTTAATTAGACTTCAGTACGAGACATCAAGAGTAGTCGATTTTATTTGGAGATAATTGTTAATTTTTACAATTGAAGACTATTTGATAAAATTCTTCTAAGTTTTGGGTCTCAATAATAGTTTTGGTTATACTAAAATATTTTAAAGAAAATTACATATTGAATGGTCATTGGTGATCTTTTGGTACTCTTTGTTGAATTTTGGCGACTAACAGTACTATTTATTTTTATAATGGATTGTTCTTTTTAGGGATTATCTAATCCTTCAATATCTATTTTGGATTTGGATAACGTCTAAAGACATGGAAAATATGTAGTTCATCTTTTGTGGATGATTTTATTTTCTTGATGTTGATTCTAGCACATCAGGTGTGACCACGTCATCAAGAATACATGTAGTTTGGAGAAAATATGTCTATGTGGTAGAATTTTTTTGAGGATGACACTATACATGACAAGTAAGTGATATTCCTTATGATATTAGTATAGTTAGTAATGATATTTTTCAACATTAAAAAATAATCATTGTGAATATAAGTTATAGGATTTCTTTTATCGACATACATTTACCAGAGAACAAATTTATTTTATTTTGGCGGTTAACATTCTATGATC
The DNA here is from genome assembly GCA_963277665.1 of Viscum album. Lineage (NCBI taxonomy): Eukaryota > Viridiplantae > Streptophyta > Magnoliopsida > Santalales > Viscaceae > Viscum > Viscum album. The sequence continues at coordinate 397,484,226 of OY728161.1, forward strand.
AAGTTCTATATCACTATATTTTAGTCTATAAGTGTTATAATTTCATCCATAATCATGTTTTCTGAAATTGAATCCTATAATGGGTTATCTCATGTGACCTTTTAAATTCCTCTTTCTTTCATTGAAATTGATTGTTGTATTTACTATTTTTCCGATCTGGGACTTTCAATGAAGTTTCAAGCCCAATTTTAAAATTGTAGAGACACAATTACCAAAAGGGGAAAGTATGTATATCCCAGGTAAATAAAAAATGTGAGATTTTTATATTTATTAATATTTGTGAATTTAATATTAATTTTATTTTAATGGGGATATTATGTTCGATAGTGTAATCAATATTAAACAACAGGTTTCTTCGAAATCATATGTAGCATACAACATTGAGATATGCTGAAAAATCATATAATAATAATATTATTTTAAATTGTAGTAAACTCATAGCCATTGTATTATTTGGATTGAATAGAACTAACTAAAAAATAATTACACATGTTTTTAAATGTTTTTACATTTATACAAAAAAATTTATAGGCTGAAAATGTGAATGAATCAAATTTTAAGCATAAATACTCTAATATTTTTTCAGAGGTCGATTTACCACCTTTTAGTGGTGAACCCTTTTTAAATATTTTTTTTTCACTTTTATATGTTATATATGAAAATGTAGAATTAGTCTTGGTAATTGGAACATAAAAATTTGTTTTGGATGAAATTTTGTAATTTTTCTGATAAAGATCATTTTTATTAAATAGTGAAAATACAACATTTTAATTCATAACATCCTTTTAATCAAATTTACTTATGTGGTTAGATTATCCTTAATATTGGATTTAAAGTGTATTTGGATTATATTTTTACCATTTAATCCAATTTTGGTCATTGGAAGTAATATCACTTTTGAAATTTGGCATAAACAAGTGTCAATCATTTGATAGTTATTATTTCTTAAAAACAAGCTTTTGAGTTTTGAAAATATAAATAAATTTGAAATTAATTAATGAATCAACTATGTTTTGAATTTGGTATAATTTACATCATTTTTTAATTCATAATATCAAAATTATCTTTGGGTGAATTTTTGATAGTTTTCTGAAAATGTTACATTTTTTATGAATACTGATAAATATAACAAAGTATTGAAAAGCCAACATTTTCATTTGAATAAAATTTTACTACTTCTATTAATTGAATATATAAATTCCAACATACATGAGTGTAATCATTAAAAAAATGTTATTCAATAGGATGAAAAAAAATTGGTGAATAGTAACGTTTGATTTTTATTTACTATTATTATAGGTATATAGGATAATTCCAAGTAAAAATTACATTATAATAATATAAAATTAACATAAGACTTGTCATAAAGATATTGGATTAGTAATGGACGGCCATTAAAATCATTTTGTGGGACTTTTTTACTTTTAATTCCACTTGGGTAAGGTAATGACATTAATAACATTACATTTAATGTAAAAATAAAAATATCATTTACACAAATATTTTTACTAAATTATTTTTATATATGGTTGTATAAGTGATCACTTATACTATAAATATTATTTGAAAATCTAACAAGAATTATTACATCATGGTATTTTATTTATAATTTTTTAGAATGATATAAATAAATTTTTTATGACACATTGGTGATGCAGTAATTGCTTCATTAATAAAGGATTCAATTAAAAGATAATATAAATATTAAAATAAATTTATTTTGAGACTTTTTATTCCATCGACAAATTTTATTGATTTTTATGACTTTATATATTTGAATTAATTATTTTTTTAGAATGAATCTAGTTGGTTTGTATTTTTATAAAAAGTCATTATATGAATAGTAAAACAATTGACATAAATGAGTGCCTCGATCCAAGGATCGTATCGCAACTGACGGTGTGTCGGTCGGGGGTCTGTATCCCACATTAAAGACGATTGAATGAATCTATCTATTTTTAGGGGGTTTTGGGCCCGGACAGACCCGACCCGTGACCCCCTGGGTCGGCCCGAACTGGACCAACCCAACCCGAGTCTTGGTCCGGCCCATTAGGACACGGCCCAGTCCGGATGGTGTGGCCCGGACCATCTAGCGTGGCTAGGCACGACGCGGGTGGCCCGGCCGGTCCGGCCCGGCGAGAGCTACGCGCGCCGTGTGAGCACGGAAGGGGGGGGGGACGACCACCCCCTTCGAACCGGACGGCGGACCCGTAGGGGGTCCGCCCTGCTACATTGAATGGGGGTTCAAACCCCCAGTTTTCTGAATCTAGCCTGTCGTAACGGCCGTCCAGTGTGCCACGCGGGAGCATCCAGTCCCGCCTCCTGAGCACCGGCGGTCGGCGGCTCCGGCCGCCCTCCCCCGCTCTGCCGCAACCAAATGACACGACCTTGGTCTGACTGGCGCCGTGCGCCAGCGCCGCGCCCCTCTTCTACGACCCCACTCCGGCCACGGCCTCTTCTTGGTTCTCCGGCGTGACGGTGTCGCGCCCCTCCGCTGTGGCCCGACTCCGGCCGCGGCTTCTTTCGGCCTCAACGGCATGGCGCAGTGGCACCGTGCGTCTTCACCGTGTTCCCCCTTGTTTCTGTGCGGTGTCATTGCACCGTGCCACCATAGTTCGAGCCTCAACGAATACAACAACAAAGGGGAAGGAGGATCATCCGTGTTCGGGCGGTCCGACCTCCTCCCGTAAAATTGATAATAGGCGGCCCAAATATTTAACGAAGAACGCAAGGAATAGTCACATTGTAAAAACACACCCCAACCTCATAAGGTCATCGCACGACATCGAGCCGCCGAAAGAGGCAAGCTTCGCAATGATCGGACGTCACGGTAGATCGGTGTCGATTTCATTGTCGTCGGAGGAAGAGTCGTCGACACTGGCGACATTTCCCGCAGTGGTATCTCCTCCCATGACGCGGAGGAAGTAGAAGAGAAGGCACATCGTCGATGACTTCATGTTTTTTTCCAGAGGCGTTCTTCATCGAAGAGGCATTGTACTTCTTCAAGAACATTCTTCGTTGGAAGGAGGAAGCTCTCCTCCTATTTCTCTAGTGGGTTTCCCCCACCCAAAATATTTCCTCCACAAATATTTTACAAGCCCCTTTAATAAAAACATTTCCATGTAAAGAGAAACAATTAAATGAATTGTTGACACTCCAAAATAATTAATAAAAGTATTAATTATATGGGTTGGAATATTTAATAGAGAGAGGAGGGTAAAAGGTTTAAAATTCAAAAAACATTATAATCACCCAAAATTAATTCAAGCCATTAACTAAATGGGTTGGAACACATTAAAAGAGGATAGAGGAAGTCCCAACATTAAATACAAGGGAGTTTTTAAAAGGAGTTTAAAAGGAGGTTATGGAATGTGAAAAGGTTGGGGCTCATGTGGGCCCCACCTCATTAATATCCTAATAAGAAGTTAGGATCTTATAGTGGAGAGAAATAAAGTCGTGACACAACTTAATTTCACTTAACACTTAAACCACTTAGTAAAGAAATAAAAAAAATTTAAAATAATTATATTTTTATTCCTCACATTTTTTAAATCTCCTCCCGAGAAAACGCACCTTCATAAAAGGTGTTCCTAAGTAATACCGGAGTTTCGGTTTCAACGGTGCCCTCTGATTTTGATTCCGAGCACTAGTTCAAAAGTTATAAAAACCTGCTTGCTCGTTCACTGAACGTACCCAAGCTAAACATCAAAAATTTATTTCGGGCACACCGGGCCTCGGAATCAGGTGCCGTCAGAAACTACGCACTCATAAAATCCCAAAGAATATAAGAAAAAAAATTTCCTTAAAATTTTCAGGTCTTTAAATTTATGGTCGGTTAACTTCGAAATATATTAGAAAGTATTGTAAAATAATAATTATACCCTTTTACATTCCATGTATAATAGATAAATAAAATTATTTATAAAAAAATAGGGGTATATAAAAAAATAAATTAAAGCCATATGTTTATGAAAATTGATCTATTTTAATTGAAAATAGTAACCATTAATTCCTTGATGGATATGTAATTTTTACTATTATTTTGATTATTATTAGAATCTTGGTTAGTAATGTTTTTCAACAAAACATATATTGTCAAATTGAGTGTATATGTTTTCACAGCACTATGAGTCTTTTAAGTACATATGTACATTTATTGGAAATATTTTTATGAACCAATATCATTCCTTTTATTGATATTTTGTTAAATTTATGATTTTTGGGGTATTTTCATAGCTTAGAAGCAATTAGTCTAAAGAATGAAATATACCCAAAAACGACGAATCTTGTAGTGGTTTGGAATAGAGGTGTTTTACAGTATTGGAACATGTCTAGACAAAACATTTGAGAAAATTGTTTGGATAATACAATATAAAAAAATATAAACACAATTGGAATACAGTAATCATAGCCATCTCAAAAACCATATGGATCATCCAGGATACATAAATGGGAGAAATGGTGATGCAAGACTAACTGTAGAATCCATACAAAACATGTGATCAGAATTAATTAATATAAAAATTATTTTTTAACATCGAAATTCCACTTTGTAGCCCCATTATTTTGGCTACATCATTGGTTCACCCCATTATTTCTCCTAAATCATTGGTTCTCACCCATTTGGATTCACAATTGATATTTTAGATATTACGACACATTTAGAGATTTATTCTAATGAATCCTTAACAGTACGATATAGGGATCTCTAGGTATGATTACATTCATCATATGTTTATATTTATTATAGAACATGTATTTTATTATACAATGGAAAAATATATCTGGGACTTCATAGTAGGATCAATGGGTTTGTGTAATGATGTAAGAGTTTTCTTATAGAACCATTGTGGTAATGGAATATGAAGACTACATATACATATAATGTTTTTTTTCTTCTTTAATTTCCATTTTATGTGGTTTCCCATGATTTATATAATCTTTTTTTTTCAAATCAAGGATCATGATATGAGGTTCATGGATTATGTCTCTTCCATACTAAATTGGATAATCCATTCCTAATGTATTGCAGATTCAGTTTGGTAATTTAGAATACTATCTTTTTTATGTATATGGTTTTATGAAATATCATTATTTAGTCAACCATGTTTGTATTCTTAATTTAAAATCATTTTCAAAATTTTATAGTATATTAATATATGATTCATAAAATTTAAATTTTTGTGGATATGTTTTTTTAAAAGAAATCCACTATTATTAGTAAAAAATAAAAGGTAATTGATATTTGTTTCAAAATTATTTTTAGTGATTCTTGATTATTAATGTTTTAAATTTTATTTAATGAATTAATCATTGAAAATAATTTACTCAAAGTGAGGGTTTGTATAAATTTACAACCTAGATGTGTGTAATATGAATCATGGTTTCCTCAATAACTTAGGAGGGGCCTAAATTGTTACAAGTACACAAGGATGGATTGTGCAAACCTAGAGTTGATTAATTCTAAATCTCTAAATAAACCCTATTATTACATTGTTTATACATATTATGGTGTTTTACCTTCCTAAGGTACCTATTTTGGTAATTCTATTCACATAGTCATTTTATCATTGAAGTTTCATGATCCTAGCTACCCCATATCTAAACTAGACATTTACGAGTTTCCATTGTGCTTTTTTTGGCGTTGTTATTTTTAAAATTGTTTTATAAATTGTTTTTTATTCATTAATATTTAATTTATTATGGTTTTATTATAATATATTCATAATTTTTGTATTTAAATGATCTATTATAATCAATGTAATGATATATTTCATTAAATTCCATTATTTATGTGAGAATAATTGGTTATATATATAATATATTATTTCAAATCACATGGTGGGATCTTCTATGGGGTTTTCCACAAATATAGCACATAAAATTGGGGTTTTAAAGGTCATTATAAATCTTATATAATTAATTCTATGTCTGCGCAAGGTAGTGGATAGTATCGGCAGTTTTGGGGTGTGGGAGTTTAGAGGTGACATGGAGAGATAATGTCCCACATATAACTTAATCATTGACATGTATCCATGTTTATTTTTTATGTAAAATGGTCTACCTAATTGGGATTGGGAAATTATATTCATTATAATCATAATCTATTATTACATTAATAATTACTATCATATTTTATTTCTTCTATATATTAAATTTTATTAAAAAATTTCTTTTGACATATAAAGAATCATCTTCAATGGTAATTCATGGTGGCTAATAACATTATTTTATATAATGGGGATTGAGAAAACATTTCGATCAAATCCATGTACTAGAATGTTAATTTTTTTGGATAATAATTTTTTGTTCGTGACATTAGATTGCCTAAAAATTATATATTTAGAAATGTCATTTGTGGAAGTATCCTCGTTCATCAGAGATGATGTTTTTTTCCTAGTGATATTAAAAATAAAATTTTGGATTCAACTTCTCTTTGTATGGGCGAATCAGGTTGAAAAGGAATAGTGATGAAATCATCTACAATATAGAGGTATGTGTAGTTATGTTACCTTCATTATGGATGAACTAGACACTAAAAAATGGGTGTTCCCAAAGAATCCATGAACTATTATTAATGTGAAATCTTAGAAACCTAAAAACATGTTATAAAAAACTACCCTTTTAATATTGTGTGGTAAATTTGAATAAAAATTGCATCATAAAAAAAGAGTATGTAATACTATATAAGGGTTCATTATATTAACCAGACATCTTGTATATTGATTCTGTCACTACTCAACAATCCTAGGACGTACTATTAGGTAATTTTGTATTATTAGAACATGAAATGACTCCGGGATGTTCAATTATAATGGTGATAGATCTAGAAAAAGTAATATGAATATCCTTATATACTTATAAGTACATTATTTCTTTATTCTACTATTATTTAATCATAATTTACATTGGATGTAAATATTTATTTATTTAACATGATAGATTGAACTATTATTATTGGGGGAAAATAATATTTTAAATCTTTGGTATCCAAAAAATAATAAGAAAATAATGTTTACAGGGATTCTAGTGTCCATCACGAATATTTTTATAGTCATTGTGAAAATATATTAGGACATAATCATTATTCAGAAGCATAAGATTCATATAATTATAAGCATGTATTAGTTTAGTAAAATATATTATCATGATTATAGATATTGTTAAAATGTCATGTTCTCACCTCCAGAAAAAGATACAAATATTTTCAATAGAGACATGGATTTCAAAATGGGAAGAGTTAGTCCGGTGATGAAAGGTTTTGATAGAATCACATCCATGTTAAGTGAAATTACATTAAGTGAAATTACTAATTCTTGTTAGATTTCTTTTCGGGGGATATTTAGAATATATATATATATATATATATTTCTAAAATAACGTTTTGGGATGAATTTTGATTTATAGTTAGAGCATTCCATTTATTTATTTATAATAAACAGTACTATGTCACCTAAATTATCTAGAATTAAACTAGTGGAACTGATGGAGATAAATGAATTATTATAGGACATGGAAGACCTATGATTTATTACTCTAATAACTTCTAATTAGATTATATCTGTACTCAATGTAAATAATGTGGATGAAACCATGATATTTCTGTTATTTAAAAAATTCAATCAATAAACTATAAAAATATGTATATCTAAGATTATATAATCAATTGCATTAAATGAAATGTATTTTGTAATTTAAAAAATATATATAGTCATGATGATATTATTTAATGGAAATTAATGAGGACATGGTAAATAAAAAAAATATCAGTGTCTTTAACCCAGTTAAAAATATTTAATTTTGTTATTTATACTTACTAATGCGCTAATTATTTTTATGAAGTTAATATAGAAAATATTTCTTCTATTTTTAATCTATTTTATATATTGAAATATTGATGATAATTAATATTTGATAAATGATCGTATGATCAACATTGTAGTATATTAGATTATTTATTTTCTTCATAGTAGAATCATAATCCCTTTGCAAAATCGTCAATGTTAACATTGTACAATCAAAAGGAAAAATTCATTAAAAGGTTATTTTATTGATTGGTGTATCATTATATCAAATAATTTTTAATGGAGTGGTATCATAGAAGGTATTATTGATAATATAATATGTGAAAAAATTTCCATGAAAATCATGTGTCATTATTTTATAATTTTTTTCTGGTGATTATTCAGGTAAATGGAAGAATTCATCAATAAATTTCTGTTTATCACATGGATTCTAGAATATCGATGATTATATTTAGAGTTAATGGGAAGGTTGACACCCACACTAGTATTGTAACAAATAGATCATTATGTAGGGATTGTTATTTATTGTAATGAATTCAATTTCAATGTTAGTTATATTCATATATTTTGAAATAATATCAGTAATAAAGTTTTAATTTTTCATTATTTGAAAATATTGAATCAGATTTTCATAAGGGAAAAAATCATATACCAGAAGCATTATAGTTGAGATTTTAAATTATTTTTCTATTATATAAATCTCTAGAAACATAGATAGAAAAATTATTTTAAAAATAATTTCACAAGTATAACATATAGATACTAAAAATGGAATATGGTAGCTGTTACATTGTGTTAGAAATAAAATAGATATTTTCTTTCTAGAATTAAAGAAAATATGGAAAATGTTGTTCAAAATTACAAAAATGTGACATTATTCAAGAAATCAATGCCATTTAAAGATATATTAATGAAACTTGGTCATTATAAATTTATGAGAAATCATATAGTAATAACAATTTGATTATGCTAAATTTATGTATATATAGGAGTCATTAAATGGTTGGGTGATCCTAGTAGTATATTTTTTTGATTTAACAAGATATTATATTTTAAAAATAATTAGGGTTTTCATTGCATTATCCAACTATATTTTCTAGTGGATTCCATTATTGTGATTTGAAATCTCAACATAGTACAGATAAAATAAATATGGATGTGAAATTGAAATTTCACTTGTTGGGTAAGAGATGAATATTTCCACTTACATTGACAAATGTATTACTTTTCTATATGTCAAAATGTTATATAAATAAAATAATTGTATATCACAAAATTTTTTATTCTATTTTTCATTGTGGGAAACATTTCAATTGATTTTATGGTGGACCTTCAGAAAATAATAATGATTAATGAAACCATTTGGGTATTTTTTGACTATAAAAGAATTTTTCACCATTTAATGAAAATTAATGTAATTATTGTAGTTGAATATTCTCTAAACATATATATCAAGAAGTATATTTATTTTCATGTAGCCATCATATAAATTCATTTTAATGGATATCTTATATTATATTCGATGTTTTGGAGTTCACAAAAACAAAAAAAGGATTAAAAATTATATTTTTTGTATGAAATCATCCTCCTATTAAAGATTAAAAAATTGTACCATTTAGATATTAGAATACATTTTTATATCCCATGATCTATAAAGTTGAATATTATTAGAGTTTTATCATCCATTATAGAAATAATGAAATAATAATGGATTTATATTCACTATTAGAAGGATTTCCAATGAGGTATTTTATATATTATCTAGAAATTATCCCATGGTATGGGTGAAAGTAGATGATGCATACATGGTTTGTACAACAATAAAATATTTCGAAATGAATATGTTTGAAAATATTAAAATGAAAATTATATAAATATTATTATGAATGTAATATGATTTTTTATAAATTTAAATGCATATTGTCATTAGTTTTCATGTATTGTAAATTATTTCCCTCATATTGTTGATAAAGATTCTCAAGATGTGGGGAAGATGTACACAATGTATTATGATACCATTTCTATTTATTGAGACTATGATAAATGTCACAAAATGAATGGAACTACCACCATGGTAATGTGATATATAATATATTTTTTACAACTCCAAATAATTAAAATAAATATTATAAACCTTATGAATTATTAGATACATTAATTTGGAGTTAGAAATAGATATTCCATTTTGAAAATTTTCTATTCATGTAATAGATAACTATTTGATGGGTTTATTTGTATTGTTATTCCTCTTGTATGAGATCATTAGGAAAAAGATATTGTGTTGGATGAGATATGTTAATGGGAGGCATTATTACACCAATACTTCCAACACATTTAACCTACAACAATTCAAATTGATCTCATGGGGATGTGAAGTGAAATGATGTGGTGTAATATAAAACCTTATTTGATATATCTTAACTCTAGTTTTAGAATATACTGATGAATATGATGTTGTGGTGAAAAATAAGATGTACTCATGGGGTTTTGAAGGGGAATGGTGGTTAATATTCTTATAGACTATAAGTAATCCAACGTTAACCAATATTTTTGTTCTTTGGGATAAATAATGGGACACATGGAAGATTAATTTTCATTTTGTTCCAAAAACATTAAGAGAGAGAGAGAGTTATGTAGTCATAACACCATCTCAAAGAATGTCTATTCAGACCTTGAAAAAAAATGTAACCCTTATTGAACATCCTCATGTACACAATTTTATGTACATTAATATAATTATCAATAGAAACTGAGATCAATTTACCAAGGGTTTTGATGGTTGTTAATATTAATGATTTCATCCATTTAAGACATGATTCTCATGTATCTCTCTATGATGGGAGACAAGATATATGGTAATTAAACTCAATATATCTCCACATGTCTTTAATTTTATATTTTATATTGTGGAACTCTGGTTGGGATGGTTTTGTAAAAATCATAATTTATTGCTGAATAAATTTCATAATTTTAGTAGAATATTTTTAATGATGTTAGGGCATTCTATGATCTTATGTTTGACTATATAATTTCACATTAATAGAAATATTTGTTAGGTATATTCTTTATCTAAATATTCTATTTTAATCACATTTATCATGTATTTTATGATATTAAAAAATATTTTATATATTATAGAATTATATGATGATGATGTTGGGTGGTTTATAAATTTTCCATTCAAGGTTATAAGTTTACAAAAAAATAGAATATCTTTTTTATGGATGTGTATATATTTTTATATTTTTACTAAATATTTGTTGGATTATAATATTTAAATAGATATATGTATTTAGGATCTTCATTTTATATATTTAAATTATAAATTTTTTTGGGTTGTTTGGTGAGATATTTAGCTTGATTTTAAAATTCATAATTTTTGTATAGTCCATGATAGTGATGATGTGGTTTTAATCCCCACATAAATTTAAATTAATAATATATATAAATAGGAAAATAATATAAATGATGGGTAGTGGTAGGCTAATGATTATGAAAAAACATAGTTTATTAATAATGGTTTCATACGATTTATAGGTTCTATCATATTATTATTCAATAGTGGTATATATCAGTATGTGACATGTAAAATTAATAATTGTGAAATTATTCATATTATTTATGTATTGATTAATTTTTATTAAATTCATAAAATATTTTTATAGTTAATTCAATTATATTATTTTTTAAAATGCAATAATATATTACTTTACTGTCGAAATTTAGTGTGTGAAGGATATTGTCTATCGTAAATCATATTGTTTCATGTACAATCATAATTTTATCCTACTATATAGATTTTTGGATAGCATATTAGGTTCTATATGTAATTACATGACATCCTGCTTATCTACTGGCATTAATTTTTCATATAGGGGGATCTACGAAGGATGAGGAAATAATGATAATTGGATGAAAGTTGAATTCTTTTTAGCATTAGAGGACATTCTTAAGAATCAATTTTTTATTATATTTTTTGGTTATTTCAAAATTATTTTAATTTTATATGATCTTATAAAGTCATTAATTTATGTTTTTAATTATCTTGTTTCCCCAATGAAAATGAATTATACATGATCCATGATTGTGTTCATTAAAATAATTTTCTACATCATTTGAATGTCTAACATATTGATTCTTCATGATTGTTTTTTTGTAAAATATTACCCTGAAAGTCTTGATTTATAATAGGCTGAAAAATCTCTTGATAATAATTTATTATGTGTAATAATTTATTCATATCCTCCAATGATCGGAGGATTCACTTATTATTAATTAACATTTTGTTATGATTCATGTTATGTGGATGTGTAAAGAGTAATATAATGTAGTTTAAATAATTAAATAATTCATTTATTATTCTTATGAAATTATTATCCCAAAATTAAAAATTAACATGATTTGAAAAAATTAATATCATATTGAAAAAAAATATTCACAAATCTCAAATAATTATTTAATTTCCTCATATCCTATGTTCAACGACAAGTTTCTCTTTCAGACATTATTATAGAAAATAGAGATATATATCAAAAGAGAAAAATAATCATTACCATTATTCTACGGTGTCATTTCATCATGGTAATTATGTGTTATCCTTCAATTTCATTCATAAATTGAAAAAATTATTCAAAATATTGTTTTTAATTTTTTAATACCATAAATAATTTCACCACTAACCTCCCTATGATCATCACACTCCATAAGATCTAGTGAATAAGAAAAACTATTTTTATAAAGATCATGTTAATATTTATTTAGAGAAGTAAAGACTATATATTAACAATATTTACTATAAACCATACGAATATGGGAAAATATATGTCTCCACATACAATAAATCAACCCGAATTTATTTCATATTTTCCTGAAACTATTCTTTATGATGTTAAACCATATTTTAAAATAACTCCTTGACCCTATAACATGCATTATTGTGATTTTTTATCTCATTTAAAACATAAGAATCTCTTTAGGATAAAAACAACAAAAAATATGAAATCAATATATATTACTATCAAAATAATATAAATATAATCATAATGATAAAAAAATAAATAAAAATGAAAAATAATTTTATTATGATACAATTAATTATTATTCAAAAAAATAATACATCTATTTCTCTCAAAAATGCATCCCCCCACCTATAAAATCTTTATTTTCACAAATAATGTATGTAACAACCCATTATATTTATTATATTGATTGTTCAATTTATTTTATGTATTTTGTTTAATGATTCACCTAGATGATATTAGGCTATAAGAAACTCCTTGTTAGTTTACTAAATACTAAATACTATGATTGTATTTTGTTACAAACAATTTCTAGTGATTTTGATAAAATTCACAGCATGTGCGGATCAGTTTAAACAATTTTATAATACTATAAAATCTCAATTTATGGATTTTATTAATGAAACTTATATGTAATATATTCAATCTAATGTATAAATTCAATCAAATTATTTTCAGACATGATATAAGAACAAATTGAATTTCTTCTATAAAATAAGTATTCTTCAAAAAATAATGTTTCCACCTATTATTGTAGAACCCATTTTGAATACAATTTTATAAAATTTTATATATTATATTTAATAAAAATAATTATTTGGAAATGTGATAAAGAAATTTACATGGGATTAATTTTTGATATTTTTCTAATAACATTCTGGTTTTGATGAGTAGTACTATTACACAATATTTTAATTGACAATAACTTTTCCCTAATATAATTTATATGGTTAACAAAAATTATTTAATGTATATATAGTATAAATAGAAAATATTTTTATTATTAAATATAATTTACTTCATTTATATTGAATGTATATTAAATTTATAATTAAAAAAATTTCAATCTTTTCCAATGTTTTAACTTTTAAAATGAATATTTAATATTAATAATAGGATGAAATCTAATTTATTTGTTGAAAAATATGTTTTAAATATTTTTATAAATGGATTCTATATTTTGTATCATTGGTTACATATTATGTAAACCAGATCCTTTTATTTTGTTTTTGATTATATATATATTAAATATTTTAATTTTTTTTCACCATGGTTAAAGTTAAATCAGATAAAATAGGGTAACAATTAATATTGTTTGGGAAAGAAAATTACATTAAACTCATTCATAATACTATTGTATGAATAAATTTATGCACATACTAGTTAAGGATCCAAATTGAATCATTTAATGGAATCTTGTTCATGAAAATTATATAAATATTATTTAAATAACTGAATGCGACAACACGTCACCCTCTTATCATTTATAATTATATTATTTTATATATAGTGATTAATATGAGATAATTTCGATAATAAAATGTATATAGAATTTTTATGAAATTACATACATCATGATAATATATTAAACAATTTTATATATTAAATAATTACCTTAAATTCTTATACAATGAGGATGAAAAAATTATGTAATTGATTAAAAACCAATAAAACAATTTTAGATAAAATTATAATAACCATTCAAAAACAAAAAAATAAATAATCTTTCTTGGTATATTATATATAGACCCAAAAACTCCCAAGGTTATAGTTATTATCATTTGGAGCTAAATGGAAAATATTATAATATATATAATATTTTATTAAAAGTTATGCCATAGTTATCGCATTCATGTTTTAATAAATAATCATTTTTTAAGTAGGTTTCTAAAAGTTATGTTTTTAACTCTATGTATTCCTTGTAAATATATATTATTTATATTTTTTATAGTATTTTATTTTTATTTAATGTTAAAAACTTAAATATATTAAATGAATACACAAATATGATGTAATAACTATTTTCTTAATTGAAATATCAAATTAATGTGAATAAAAATATTGAAATAAATATTATTATGTATAATTGAAATATCTAATGAATTTTATTTATTACCTTAACCCCTTATAAATTTATAAAAATATTTTATTAAATTATAAAATATTATCATGATATTTTTAAAAACCCATGAAATGAATAATTTCAAAATTGACACTACTGATATTTGGTTAAAATAATGATTTAATAAACTATTAAAGTATCTTAATAAATTTGAAATAATATAAAATATTTAGGAAATGGTTTATCATGTTCTAAATTGATAGTTTATCGTCTAATTAAACTCATATAATAAAAAATAAATCTATTTTAATGATGAATCATATGATACCATTGTTAAAATAAATATATATTAACTAATGTTTTATTTAAATGACAAGTTTTAAATTGATAGAAAAAGGTAAATAATATTTTTTTTGATATAAAAACAATATCTCGTATTATATTTGATAAAATGATATTTTGGAGATTTTTTAATGTGTTTTTATTTATTATAATGTAATATTTTTGGTGTTTTCAAAAGTGGCCCTCAACTCAACAATAAAAGGGAGCATCATCTCTTACCCCTAAACATACCATTAAGCCTTTAATATCAGACATCCTCTACCCAATTCCTTTATCAAAATCCCTAGTTACATTGTGTGGGTTCTTTTCTTCTCAAAATACCTACTCTAATTCCATTAAGAGGTGATTTAGATAGTGTACGTCGAAAAAGAAATAATATCATCTACAAATTATTTCATATTATTTTTTCTTCTACATCCTATTCTTTTTTTGTTTCTATTATTATATAATAAATAATATATCACATATATACTAATATATTATCATGGTTTTGGAACAAACGTATTCCACCTTATTTCTATCATACGATAAAAGAAATCACAACAACTACATAAGTACGTCTTAGTTTATAAATTTTGTGGTGTAATATATTTTAAATACCAATTCTACATTGATGGATACCGTGATGGAAATAATAAATACTTGTAATTTTTATAAGATGATGTATATTATAGAAAAAATTATATAATATTCAATCCCACACTATTTCACACTTATTTGAATGATATCGTCGCTCGTGTGTATGTACGACCTGCCATCTCCACGACACGACGTGATTCATATATGTTTCCAACATTCATGTCTGATTATAAAAATTTATATAATGTATAAATATGATATATGTATCCCTAATATAATTCATAAAATGATTGAACTATATTCTTTTGAAAATAATTGGGAATTATATGAAAAAACGTGCAAGAGAAAATAAAGCAGTTAACACCAAAAGATGAGTAACAATGAAATAATATTAAGTAGGTGTAAATATGGTTACATATGATATCATAAATATAAATATGGTTCTAGAATAATTTTATGAAATTTTATAATCCATTATACATGTGTTTTGGATATGTTCAAACTTAAACAGACATAAGGTGATGGATTATTTTGTCTCACTTTTATTTGTGTGGACATAGGATTTATACCCCAACAATTTATATTGTGTGGTGTATATAAGGAAAATAATTTTTTTTATTATTTTTCTTATTGTAGATATTATATTTAAATATTCATATAATACTCAAAATTTTATGAGGCATATGATATGATTAATTATAAATTTTCAAGATATTGTTTATACCTATGTATTTAATGGGGTATATTTATCATCCACACCCATGTTCCCTAAAAATTATTTCATAATATGTTTTACTATTATTATATGGATGTTTAACAAAATTTTTACTCATTTTTTAAAACATTTATTACAATGAATATTTGTTTCCTTTTCAAAAAGATGAAATTTTTTACTTTTCTAGAAAAATTAGTAGAATATTGTGTTTTTACTAATAAAAAATTAACATATTTTTAGGTTTTCATAACTCATTACATCCATGAATCATAAATTATATGATTTCATTATTATTTTCAAATAAATTATTTCCATTTAAAATTGTGTTGTTTTTTTGGAATAGAAAACATTTTTTAAAGAATAATGGATAATTTAATCAAGAATAATTTATTGGTGTTCTATCGAATTTATTTTCCATCTAAGATTGAATTATTTAATATGGTTAGGTTTTATGTATTCTATCCCTATTATTCATATGGAATTATTATGGTTTTGATCAAATGATATTTATTGAGTAATTTTTATTTATAGGAATTATGTTATGATGGAATGAGTTTTAATAAATTCATTTTATTTTTAGGATATGCTATGATAAATTTTTTAAATTTTTGTCACAAACAAAAGAATGATTTCATTATGATTTGTCTTGGATCTATATCGCCCTACAATTAATTGCGTAGAGATTTATATCTCATTAGATATACATATCTATAATGACAAGTAAATATGGTTTAGTAATATAGGTCATGAATGACATGTAAATCTGGTTCAGTAATAAAAGGTTAGAACGACAATTAAAGCTGATTTTTTAATGGTCTTTTACATTATAATGGTCTCTAAACTGAAACTTGGCTAATATGGTAATGATTTTATATAATTATTTTTTTCCTTAATTTCCATGTTTTATTTCAACCATATTTTATTATGTATCATGTTCATTTTTGTATCATGCCTTATGAACTGTTAAGGATTAGTTCATGAATCCTGATTTTGATATATGTAAAATGGGGTATGCTTTTGAATATTAATGTTCATGATATTAGATTCTATTGTTTACATTTTATATGATATCTTATATAAATACTCTATCTTATCATTTTATGTCACCCTTTTAATATGTTTTTACCTGTGATATAAATAATGGTATTATGTAGTAAATATAAATAGGAAGAAAATTATGGGAGGTTTTTAAAATCTTTCATCATTTAAGTAGAATGTGTTCATTGTTTCCAAATAAAATAAACTAATTTAGTCTCGGAGTTTATATTTTTATCATGTATTAAATATTCCATAAAATTATTTCATTTTCCTTGTAGATAAATATTCGGTCATTACAGAATACCTTTAACATGATTTCATTAACAGAAAAAATATATACATCCACCCATCATTGTAACCTAAATCATCATTATATTAGTATCTCAAAATAATATTAAATGATAAAATAAATTATTTGATACAGTTTTACGTACCATATATATATAATAAATATTAATAATTCACTATTATAAATTCAATTAATATAATATTTTTGTGGTTTTATTACTCTATCATTGTTTAAAGAGTTAATAGGAAATATAGATTAAGAAATATTTTCTAAATGTCCCGCCACACCATATCGTTAATTTCATTCATTTGATTGGTGTTATTAATAAATAATTAGAATTGATTATCCTCCCTTTTTAAACGATAAATAACTAGAACCAGCTTCTCTATCTCAAATAGTGACATAGAAAAAATATCATTTAAATTGACTTGAACCACTGTCCTTTGTCATGTGGATTACAAGATCCATTAAACATTGGTGTAGGTTTCTTCCTAAAATAATTCATAGCTGGTTTCTCCCTCTTAAAAGAATTTTTACATTCCATATTATTTGGCTTATTATCTTTAGCCTCATATAGGTAGGGAAGCATCACCACAAAATTTTGAACTCCACCTCTCAAAATATTGTGGATGCTATTTGGTAATCCACTTCAGGGAACCTGACAAGGGTCGTTATAATGGTATATCTTAGTTCACACAATTTTTTGAAATAGAAAATTACATAACAAAAATTAAGTAAACATGTCATGAATAAATAATTTATCCCATTTTTAAATTAAGTATAAAGGCATATATTTTGGGATTCCTATGATTATCATTTTTTATAAAAATAATGTTTTGGTGCTTAAATATACATAAAATCATACAATCACGGTTATGTAATGATCTCTAATAAAAAATCCAAAATTAAATAACATTTATCTCATACTAACTATATCAAATCGTCCATTTCTTATATTTCTGTTATACCATTTATAATAAAAACACCATAATAGAATTGTAAAAATTACATCCAATGGTTATGTGTCTTTGGAATACTAAGACCATAATCAACTATTACATTATAAATCAATATTTTTATTCCATCTTATATTTAATTTTAATATACCTCGTTTTATCCATTGTATATGTAGTAACATTAGGATATATATCAAACAAAGGGGGATCTATAATCCTATAAAGTTTGTTTATAATTAAATGAATCAATATAACAGGGGGTGAGCATTATTAACAACATCATAATATTCCTATAGCATCATCGCCGTTGTCATGATAAAAATAAATCTATATTTTAATGGTATGTGGTAATTCATAAAATTGAAGCATTGTGTCAGGGTGGAAAAATACCACAAAAAGTTACAAACTAATGTAGCATCATGTTCATATATAACATTTTTAAGAATTATAACTTAATCATGGTGTAGAGATTTATAATTATGTTCACATATATATAAAATTATATCATGAGATACATCACATTACCTAATGCATTGGAGCTGAATATAGTTATGGGAACTCTCGTCAAGTCATAAAATTTATGTAATAATTCTTATAAAATAGAACACATATCAATCATGGTAATAAAATAACCCATGGGAAGGAAAGGGGTTTAATTATCATTTCATAAACATGAAATTATTAAGAAAACTGTCAATTCAAAAATAAAAATATAATAACAAACATGGTATAACAGTGATAACACTTTATTGGGGATTAGTCAATCACAATATACGTAAAAATTTATTTTTAGAAAGTGGTGTTCATTTTGAAAAATAATTTCATTTTCTATAAATCATATTGAAAACATGTAAATACCATTAAATAAAAGTTTATCAAAATGAAATTATATATTATTAATGTTAAAATAACATCCACACTGAAATTCGGAATGAATGTGGAATAACCCGATGAATTAAAATTGGGTTTGAGAATCCCTTTCCTTTAATTCTGAATACTTTCTTCAATTTATTATCCTGGATAATGAAATAAGATTTATTAATAATTAAATCTGCCACTTATTATACAATTATTATTATTATTATTATTTTATTTTGTTAATTTATTTCCATTATGATGAGTTTTGAATTTCTATTCCACCATTCCAAGGGTCCTCATTTATTGGTTCTAATTATATGTTTTCTTGTATGCCAGAATAAATGTTTCTTTATGATGAGATTAATTCTCTATAAAATAAATTATATATTATTAATGAACATAAATATGTTTAAATAAACTTAAATATTATTTATTTTCAATATATATCAATTATTCATTAGATAGAATGTTAATTTCAACCGTTTAGATTAATTTTTGAGGGTTTTGATCACAACAAACTGGATTTGTTTTGTTATTTAATAGTATGCATATATTGTTTTTAGAGAACATAAAAAAATTATAAGATAAATTTTATCATATTTATCAACCATTTTAATTGTTTTATGGACAATAATGTAGGTGTTAATTGAAAATTAAAAATTATCATACTTGAAGGAAATAAATCATCACCTCCCAGAAAAAATTTTCATTTATAGAGTAAAATGGATAGGAGAATAGCTTTGATCATTGATTAGTCCGTTAATATTATATAGTTATATAAAATATTATATATTAGAGTTATAATTCTACTTCAATGAGGGTAGGTGAGGAGTGATTCAGAAAATATAAGAGCATGAAAGTTAAGTAAATGATATTGAAAGATAAATTTACCTCATAAACTTTTTAGCCTTTATAACCTCTATTAGGAAAATGTATTACGACTTTTCTTATGACTAAATGATCCAGGACATAGGAAAATTATTTGGAATCTTATTAGTATTAATTTTGAGTTTTATATGTTCATGAATGTTATTTGGAGAAGAGTTGGTGAGGTGTTGTATTTATAGGGGTGGAGAAGGGTGATTTTTTATTATTTTATTCATTATTTTATTATTTTGGATCAAAAATTTCAATATGTAGAATATTATGAAAAAAATTTAATATAATTATGTATATTATGAGATTATGGGCTTAAATCATCCATAAATCATCTTTGAATCTATAATTCATGATTTTGTTAAATACTATAAATTAACATATTTCACTATTCATCAAAAATTCACATATTGATAAAAAATCCTAAAAATTAACTGTAACTATAGTTTGATGGGTAAATTTTTAAAATGATCTATTTTTGAAGAAAATAATTTTCAAATTCTGATAAATTTAATATTTATCTAAATATTATTAATTATATTGGATAAAAATATTTATAAATTTCAACTAATTGTATAACACTTTAAAAAATAAAATAACATGTCATAAAATTATCATATAGTCCTAATAATTTAGAATATTAATTTATGAATCTTTTTTAAGAATTTTTTTATTTTAGATAATTATATTAATTATAAAATTGTAAATAATCGTTTATATTTTCTAAAAAAATTAACACATTATTTATCATTTTTAAAACATTTATTTATTTATACTATGATATAATTAAATCAAATTATAATATATAATATGATATAATTTTAGTTATACCATAATAGTTGAAGTTACTATTCCATTAGCTAGATTACTTATCTTAATGTTCATGTTTCTATTTGAAGGACCATATTACTATTCAATCAAGATATGCTCATTAATTTCATTAAATATTTATTATTTCAGTCATCATTTTTGAAAATGATTTTTTTAATGGGGTCAAAATGATATGTATTAAATAATTATAACAATGTAATAAATTCCATTTATAAATATTTGGGTCCATACATTTCACAATATGATTTAATGTTATTCGTAGAAATCGATATAAAGTTAGCTTTTTGATTCGAATAATGAGAGAACAGATTCATCATGGGGTAATATAACATCGGGCCCAAAATGTCATTTTACATCCAAATAAATACTCATATTTCAATTAAATGACATAATTAATGTACAATATTTCATATAATAATATATAATTATTGACCAATAATACATATTTATCAATATTTCCCCATATAAAAAACAACTTTCCTTATAGAACACATTTTATAGAAATAACATATTTGTTAATAAATAAGCATATCCCTAATATAAATAATTTTTATATATAGGGGTAATTAAATATCTAATAATCATGCATATTTGAATATTTCAAGGGAATGTTACTGACTACCAAAATGAATCCGGAAATCGAAGGTCAATACACCCCTTTTATAAAATGATCATATAATTTCTATTTAAATAATAAAGATAATATTAAAAAAACTTATCCACAATTGAGTAAATGTATATAATGTTATTTTTTCATTGATGAAAAAATTCCATAATAATATATTTATATTCATTATTAATGGGTATATCCTTTTATGATTTGAATTTTTTTTTAAAAAAATTAACCATCATAAAAAATTTTGAAAAATTTATTCCCTAAAAAACCATCAATCATATAAGGAATTCTTTAAAACATTGATTTTTCTTCATGTATAAACATTTCATACATTAAGTATAAGTTAAAATGATGAATCCTGTCACGTTTTTAGTAAAACCCAATCTCAACTTATTTAAAAAAATTATCTTCCAATCTATAAATTTTTTTAAAATTAAATAATTTCAATAAATTTATTACTAAATAAATTTTTTAATGATACAAAAATATGAAAAAAAATTTAGAGAACAATTTTTTCAATGGAATATTATTTTTGACCAAAAAAGAAATGATGTCATATTTTACTAAAAATATTTTCTCAATCATTTTATTTAAGAAATAGTTGATGTATTGTAATATTATAAATAACCTTATTGAATAAAATATAATAATAAATTTAATTTTTTAGTGAATCACCATATAATATTCAGCAATGTATGTTCAATCCTAAACATTCCAGATTAAATTTAGCTGGTCAAATATATTATTAAAACTAAAAAAAAAATTAATTGCGAAGTAACAATTGAAATGGTTATGTTTAAGGAATTTATAACCATAAAAAACAGGTGTATATTAAAAATAATTTATTAAAAATATATTAAAAATCATATAATTTCAAATAAATTTAATATAAAACGTAGCCCATTATATATAAATTGATTTATGATAATCATTATCACCTTTTAATAATAATGTAAAATCATATTGGATGAAATAATTCACATAAAATATTAAAATACAACGAATTATTAATTAATAATGATATTCAATTTTAAATGGTATTAATATAAAAAATATATAATGAATTAGGTTCATAACATTTCAATATTCTTCAATGATGGGAAATTGATATGTAGTACCTCTCAACATGGTAAGATTCTTGTAAAATACTATTGGCTACAAGAATTTTAATTTAACTATAAATATAATGAATAATTATTTAATAATGATATTTTATGTCAAACTAGAATTATATTCCCCCTATTAAATAAATAAAGTGCATAACATTTCAATATGCCTCAATAAAGGTAAATTGAGGCGAAGCCCCTCAAACCGGGCTTCCTTTTTGTGAAATTTTATTTATCATAATATATATGGAATTCATGAATTTATAGTTTTATTATCGAACAATATTAACATTTATTAAATCATATTTGATCCGTTTATTTCAAAATTCCTTCCATTTATTATTAATATTTAATTATTTTTAATATTTATGTTGTTAATTTACTGGTATTCCCTTGTATATTTTGTCATTAAATTTTAGATTCAAACTATATTAATAGTTAAATAATCACCATGTATATTATAAATATATTTATATAATATCTCATTCATTAAATACATTTTTAATCATTATTTATATTTTTTTACTTAAAGAATTTATTGCATTACTTTGTGGAGACAGTAGGTCATACACACTCAGGTTTGAAATTATCAATTCCATAAAAGTTTAAAGTGTAATGAATTATATATAATGTTAATTCTGAAGGATAAATATAGTTTAATAAATATAAAAAATAGTCAATAAATATATCCCAATTATAATCAATTCAATGGTGAATTAAAATACATTTCACATTGCTTTGTGATGTGGTAGTCATCTGTAAACACGAGGAATGTAATCGTGATTTTATAAAATAGAAATTATGAACGTATGTAAATAAAAATAATAAAATAATAAAACTAATTAAAACATATAATATAAATTTGTTAAATCCATCATTAAATCCATTCTTTAGTGATGGTTAAGGAAAAAATTACATTAGTTCCCAAGGTGGCAGTCGGTCATACACATGATCATTGTGTTTGATTTCCTTTTTATTAAATAGAATATATAGATATGTAATTAACATACAATTATATAATGTAAATAAATAATATTAATTAGTTAATTATATAATCATTTTTTAATAATATTTTATTGATTTAAAAGTAAACACAAAAAAGGCATTTAAAAATCATAATTATTCTTCAGACATCTTCTTTAGGATTGCACAAAAATACATTTTATGATGGATTTAGGATTTATAAATGTGATATGGTATGTTTTAATGGGATGATTGATTATAAATTTGTAGGTTTTTTGAGACAAATGGTTTTTTATATGTGAATATGAGTGTAATGGTGTGTTATTTTATAAGATTAAGAGAGGACAGACAAGGAATTTAAGTCAAAAATCAATTTCACCAGTATTTGTATCAAACCGAAATCCCCAAAAAAAATTTATTAAACAATTTGTTGTGATATGGTAAATATATGAATATAAAATATATTTTTGAAGAGTTTAAGATCATTTTTACACATTATTATACTATTTTACCCTAGGTGATCACATTTATACATTAAATGTAGTAATTAATTATTATTTCACTATTCACTATGTTAAAACATAACATCAAATTTTAATATAATACTTATTATTCCGAATCTAAATATCAATTTATTTATTCAATATAAAATTTAATGAAGATTCATAATGTAGATTTATATTACACCCATAAACCTGATGAAATATATGGTACCAAAAAATAAATTTCACATAAGAATATAATGTTTTAATATCAAATTTCAATGTAAATTGATTTAAATGACCTAAATTAGGTAAATTTTAATTTTATTTATCTACATATAAACAAAAAAATTATGAAATATTATTCAAAACTATAATTTATTTAAATAATATTTCAATTAAACAAAACAAGAAATTTTCATCATTCAAAAAAAAGATTACTTTTAGAGAAATCCATAAATTTCACCTTAACATAATTTTTATATGATTATTCCAAAAAGAAATATATTTTTGTCAAATAAAGACACTAATTTTTTAAATATTTATTTTTCCATTATGAGTGGATATACCAATGAAAACAATCTTCAAAAAATGTGGTTTTTGAAGGCATTTATTTTTCGTTTAAATGATTCATATTTGATTTTTAATCAATAGATAACCAAAATATTCATAATTAAATTATATTTATTCAGACCTTTTAATTACATATTTAGTTTATAATGGTATAATATAATATGGTTCATTTGTACTTAGGGTTGAATGTTCTATAGGCTATAAAAAATAAATATACATCCAATTTTTATAAGCACAGTGTTTTGTGTTGAGTACTATATCAAATTCTATGACATTATTTTAAAGTATTATGGTTTTAGAATTATTTCACATTTTCGAAGATGTAATAAGGATGTTTTCATGGATTGATTATTTGGGTGATTATTTTCTGGTTTTTTTGTTTCTTAGTAGTAGTGGAATGTATCTTTTAATAGTAGCCTAGAAATGTAAATTGTAAAAATTTATTATGTCATGGATATGAACTAAATTATAATAAATTAATTATTTAATTATTACTAATTTGATTATAAATTGATAAAATTTGTGTTTTTTATTTTCATGTGGAATGAGATGGGACTATATTTTTAGTAAAGGGTAATGAAAATTTGTGTGTGATGGTGATTTGTAGTGCAATTTAGTGAATTTTAGTGACGTTTGAATAGAATTGTAGTATTTTCAGAAAATATGATACGATGGTCTTTAGAGTTGAATAATAGTAGGGAAATTGTTTAAGGGTACATTGATGTGTTATTTTTGACACAATTATACAATAATATAATGTGTTTTTTTATTTAGTCTGGTTATGGATATGTGGTAGTTTATATGATATGTTCTTAATGATTCTACAATTTTTAACCAACTTAAGAGTATACTCCTTCTAAATTTTCCTAAAAGAAAATAAATATGATCTTGCATGTTAAACATGTTATTCTCACCCGTATATAAAAACTATTTATTGAATATCAAGGTGATTTTGGAGATATTAATGGAATGTTTTATCATGGATAATGGGTTTATCTATAGAGGTCATTCATAATATCTTTTCAATATTTTATATTATGATTTATATATCGATGAGATATTATTGAATTTTTTGATTAATTGGGATCAATGCATATTTCTATTATGATGTTCATTGGTTGTATTATATAATTATATTATGGATATTTGAGCTTAATTTCCTCCGTATTATTTTTTATAACATTGTTTTTTGATACTAACCAAGGTCCTAATAGAGGCAACGCTCAAGAGATTCAATTTTCCCTAAAAACCAATGAAGTGTTCCAATTGGTTAATATCAATAAAATTTTCATATTGGACATTTATTTGGATATTGGATTGATATAGGAGTTAATCAGTAATCGAAACATCATTTCTTTGAAAAATATACCAATTAATTATTTTTCTCGATATTAGATATGGAATCAAAATAGGAAATTAAGTTATATTTACCATGATCTAACATTATTACCTTCATTTTATTAGATTACCATGTGTAATGGTATATCATACAAAATATAGGCCAAAGATAAGTGTATACATCATTTTGGTTTTTTCATTTTCATTAAATGTTGATATTTTATGGAAATTTAATAAGTTTATGTAGAATAATTGTTTTATATAAATTCCATAACCATTTGAATACATGTTTGTTTCATTATTTGTAGTGATTTTGGTTGGTCATGATCTATTCAAGGATCTTTTGGGTGAGGATCCAAGGGGGATGTTGGTTGGTGGGGTTAGGGTTGACCAATCCACGATGGAAGATCTATACCAGGAGATTCTTCTTGTGTTTCAACACCATGGTATAACTATGTACGATGTGAGAATCTATAATGATGAGACAAATAATTTTTTGGAGGATCAATAGATCTATATTATTTTTCTCTGAGTATGGTTTTTTATTATGTTCCATTTTTTGTTGTCCATCTATGTGAAATTATGAGGATGTGGTGGATCTTGAATTTTGTGTAGAATAAGGTGAAAAGTGATTCCTATGATGAATTTTAGTCCTAATTTCATGATATTAATTTTACACAGATAGTTTTGATGGATAATACACAAGATATAATGTCTATTCAATAGTGAATCATGAGTATACAATTTATTTAGATATGTTTTATGGACCACCATCCCATTACTATTGATCAATTTATTGATGATGGGTCTTAATCCTAGAGCATTATATATGTGTTTCATCATATATATTGATATTTAGTCACCTCATTTACGTTCCCTATGTACTAGGAATTGAATTTGAACAATTTATGGATATAGAAAAAATTATTATGATATTGCTTCTTAAATATGTGATCTAAATGTGTTTCAATGGAATATAAATTTTTTGTGGTATGTCAAAAATTGGTTTTATATATATATATATATATATCTGTGTCTGTGATTATGGATGAAAATATTCATTCCAAATGGTTTTCGTCTTATTTATCTAGTTCCATTAGATTATGTGCATATGCATTGGGGGCTTTGGACTAATTCTCTCTGATTGTGTGACATAGGTTAATGAATGATTTATTTTATTGGTTATCTACATAATTAATATGATATTTGTGATATATTTTTGCATTAACCCGAGTAGCATCAGTTTCCTCAGAGGATATATTAGCTTCAATTGTAGGATGCTTTTCATTAATCAATATGAGATATATCAACATGAGGATATAATCATGATGTCCCCATCCTTAGGGAAATAAATATGAATGAATCCGTAATGGTGAGCATTGGTAGTGAGATAGAGAGAATATAATTAAGAAGCACAGTTCTTTATATGCACTATTTTCAAAGGGGATTGTGTTAATTAAAGGATCCAGTTTATTTTATACTACCTTAGTTTTTCTTTATATTATCATTTAGAATCAAAAAAAATTACAAGGAATTATTTCCATTCATTATGACAAAATGTTGAGTGGATTCTATTTACCTTAGTGTTATGAATCTATTTTATAATTTTTAAAGGATTGGTCGATTTGTGTCAGTGTTTGGAGATAATAATTGGGTATCACTATGTGTTCTCCAATACTAGGTAAATTATAAATCATGATTTGTGTGAATATAGTTTCAAAAAAAAATTAATAGAAAAAATACTCTTACATGTATGTGAGTTCAAATATATTCCATAATATAATTTAGTAGTGGGAATGTAAAATCTTGAGGTAAATAGAATTACAAAATGATATCTTTTGCGATGGGGAAAAATGCCTCTATCCCAATCCTCCAAAACACTTCTCAATGTGTTTGGATATTATTACTATGACATCCATTTTTTGGGGGATCCCAGCTTTGTACACGTACATTTCACATAATATAAAGGTCCATTATATTTCATGCATGCTCATTCCATACATGAACTATCCATGGAGTAAACATGAACACTAATAATGAGTGTAAAAAAATTATATGGATACCATTTGAAAAACTATTTTACTAATGATTTATACACAACAATTAATTTTTTGGAGACATGTCATGGTATGCAAGAGTAGCTCATTTAAAGTGGTTTCTGAAAATATCTTATTTCCATTGGTGGCATAGCTGTTGGTGACACATTGTTATATTGTTAGGGCATCAGTATTTTAGGGTGTTAGTATGTCAGTGAATCAATATGTAATGTTTTTATAGGTTATGGGGTTTTTAGCTAATAGATTAGTAGTTCTAGGGGTTATAATGTCAGAGCGTTGGTAGGATAGGGTGTTGGTAGGTTGAGCGTCATTAGGTCGGGTGTCATTAGGTCGAGTTGGTGGATCTGTGTCGGTAAATTAACTTTGTTTGGTCATATGTCGGTGACTGGCATCAGGGAGTGGCATCATTGAGTGGTGTTTGGGGTTGTGTTAGTAACTCACTATTAGTTGTCCTTGGATCAATGACTCACTATCAATGGCACACCCATATGTGAGTCATTTCCAGTTATTTTATTTTCACCCCAAAATATTTAGATTTATTTTAAATGATTTACATATCTTGTTTGATCATTTATAAATACTTTTCAAATGATATTAAAAATATAATTAAAATCTTAAGGCACCAGGGACATTGAAATAGTCAAACCAAGTAATATTGATTTTGATATGACTTTAATGGTACAAGAAAGCATTTCATTCAATCTATATAGGATACATGTCTTCCTAATTTCGGAATAATCGCTTCATTGAACCCTTCCATTTTCTATTTCTATGCCCAGAAACATTCTCCCCAAAGAGTTGTGCACATATGCTATACCAGTCTATTCAGATTTCTCCAACAACCATTCATGATGCTCACACAACCCCTAGTTTGGGTGTAGTGAAGAATCGTTGGGTGCCTATTGTTACTAGAAGGTATTTCTTTCATATCTCCATTGATTTTGTATCATGCGGCATGGATGTATTGATTCCTCTTTTTTTTAGAATTATTGAAAAAAAATCTAATTAATTAATAAATGAGAATGTTTTTGATAAATAATATAATCAGACTATTCCGAAAATGGGTTTTCAATGTGTTGACAATCATATTTTGTTATCTGTTAATTTTGATTCATTGATGTGAACTATATGGGTTGTAAACCTTATGAAAATCATGGTCAATGGTTGTCTTTATTTTCACTCTATGGTATATTTTAAAAAATTGTTGTAAATATATACCTTAATGGCCTCAAGGGCTTATTTTTTATAGATTTTTTATAATCCCCATTTCAAGGGATGTGGGGGAACAATTAAAAGGCCTGTAGGCATAACGATTACATGACCCTTAGGTCTTATGAAATATATAGACTGTACTTGGAAATACTTTTGCCCAGCTTCTTCATCATGATAACAACTCTGCACTTCCACATGGATTATCCGGCTATGATTCCTATGCAAGAACATGCAGGCCCTGATGGCAATGCCGTATCCTCTCTTTCTGGAAATCTACATAGCTTTTATTCTATTGAATGTGGCTTCTTTGTATCCTCATTTGGATTCTCCTCCTTATAGAGTGTGTCTGATAATTTAAGAACAATTTTTGGTGGCTCATAAGCCTTAAGGTCACCCAATGGTCTTGAGGTGGTCCAAATGCCTTGAGGTGGACCGAATGATATGAGGTATCCTAGAAGCCTTACTAGCCAGATGGCCATGGGTGGTCCGAAGGACTTAATGGAGCAAGGCACTAACCGGTGGCCTGAAAGCCCAAATGGATGAATATTTCTGGCTTCTATAGTACCAAACAATGTATATAATAAAACATTCTTTAATACTTCTACATTACTGCTACAGTAACATGGAAATATGTCTCCACCCAGTACTTAATGCTGGTCTCTTGGATTCATATGTCGTGTCCCCAACTACTGGGTTGAGGCTCTTGAGCTAATTTCTGGAAATATCAATCAATTAATCATGTATAACCAGTTAAAAAATATATCCCAAATTATTAAACGTGTTTTTTGATCACCACTGAAATAAGACATTGGAATTAGAGAATAATGCTGATTAAATAAGAATACACATTGACTGTTTTTTTTGTATATGTGTGTTGTTTATGGTTATTTTTGGTTTCATTCCTTTTTTGGTTGGGTGGTGTTGTTTTTGGAATCATTTTTTTTGGGTACCTAGGGGAAATGAGTGTTTGGCTCTGTTGGTATAGTGTGGTATGTTTGGGAAGTAGGGTTATTGCTTTGGTGATGGATGCCACAAGTTCCGTGTAAGGGGTGGTATGCGCGGTGTCATTGAATCCCACTCTGTTAGGGTATTGATTGTCGAAAGGATGAACTTCTTGTGCAGTGGGAATACATCATGGGTGTGTTATGGTTGTTTTTCATGGCCAGTTCATGCTGTGGGATTGCAAGTTGGTTCAGTATTTTTTTTCTGTGTGTGGTACCTTTGGTGTTGCAGGGCTATCGGGGATGGATTCAGAGAGATAATTTTAGAAAAAATGATGTAACATTTCTTGTAACTTTCTCCTTGTTTTTTCCAGTGATATTGTGTGGTGTTTTAGTGTTTTTCATGTTGGGATTAAGGACACGAAAGCACGACATCAATGAATTATTGTGGTAGTTGTTTCAAGGTTGTTCAATAATAGAGATTGTGTAGGGGGTTTATTTACCTAGGTCTTTCTTCCTGGCCTTTTATGTCTAAATATTTTGTTGTTTCTTGTGATGTTTTTTTAGTTTTCCATGGTGGGTTGGAATTAACATATGTTTTATAAATTAAATAATGACCATTGGTTATATGATTTTTCTTGGGGTTATTAATTGGGTTTACAGCTATTTGTGTTGTTTTTCATTGAAAGGTAGCAGCAATGGTAGTTTGGTGTGGGGTATTTTTTTTCAAAACCCACAGGATGGGATGAGTTTTTTGTAGATATATATATTTTTACTTCCTTGTGAATTTTATATGCACCCCACCCATGTTGAAAACTACATAATGAACACCCTTATTGTTATGGGGGAGGATTTACTTTTCCAACCTCACTGTGGGAGGATGAATAGCTTGTTATTTTCCCTTTTATGCTCTATCTTCTAGAAATTGTTAGTACTAGACACTTTTGGCAGGTTGTGCTAATGTTTTTATGTCTATGCCTCTACAAGAGATGTGTGCATTCCAAGTGTATTCAAGATGAGATATGACATACTTTTCATGGTGTCCTCAGTTTGAGGTATGGGGTTTTTGTTCCACGTGTCTGTGGGGAAATGTGGCATGGTTATGGCCTAGGTTATTGTGGGAAGGATGTAATATGTGGACTATGTTTGTGTTGGTGGGTTGTGATAGTGGATATTGTGGAAGATCTTGGTAGATTCAGAACATTAACTTTTAGGGATGATATGTTAACCAGTGGGATGTGGTGTAGGGTAGCCAAATATCTATGTGGTCACCACTTTATATTACATTATGTGTGTTATTTGGTGATAATGAATTGTTCTGTATGGGGTTTATAGTATAACTTGTTAGGTTATTTTGGGTTTTTCTTCTCAAACTGACATTAGCATGCTTCTCCACTTGTTCATGAGAGACCATGTATATTTCTAATTACTATACATTTATGATCACTCTACGTATATTAGTTTTTAGGTTTCCATTATGATTACACGGACATCACTAGACAATACAAGATCATATTTATGGGATATATGTTGCGTCGATGCATATCACTATTCTCTTTGTATTATGTTAGCAATTTTTCATTGTATTCTAGTATTTTTACATGAAACATGAATGTGGGGTGGATTTTGGAATCTTTTATATATATGACATGGTGTCTTTTTAGGTTGATACATTTAATCCATCAATCATGGTTACAATAAAAATGTTAACACCTCCTATTTTTGTGTATTTTTTATACACTTGGTGATAGTCGCTACCCTGGAAACTATTAGAGGATGGACTCTGGGTACATTTACTCTTATTTATATTATAGATGTAAGGTTAGAAAACCTAGCCATCCCTTCCCTCATCTTGATGAAGGAGGGCTGTGACAGAATGATATAATTGGTCTGATGTTTGGAAGATATGTTTTCATTCATGGTTAGGAACATTGAGGACTACATGTGATGGTAGGGAAACAATGTTAGGTGATCTTACTGTATTACATAGGCCAGGGAAGACTAAATATTCCATGGGATTTTTGGGCCCCCTGGATTCGATGCAAGGAATCTGAGCCTATTAAATGACCATGTCGAATGATAAATTATTCATGGTAGAGATCCTAGAAAATGTATATGCATTATAAGGAAATATTTTCTTCTTTTTCATGGGTGTTTTGGGGAAATTAAAATAAATAGCGAGTTATGATGATCCTTAAATAAAAATTCTATAAACCATTGTATTATGATATCTCTGATTACATTTCAGCAATAGAACCCAGACATATTCCATGAGTGTCTAGGGTTGTCATGTTTCATTAGGCTGATATGACTAATCAGATGAGGGTTAATAAAGTATCGTAGGATGATCAATGAAAATAGATTGTTCGTTATTTCTAGCGATAGAATTTGGGGACGTAAGAAAGAAAATCATCAGACATAGAGATGGAGAGTTGGAATGTTGAGCTTGTGATCTCCCTTAACATGATAAGGGATCTAATTAAGTAGTGGGTTCCCCTGGATGTCATATTTATTAGGGGAAAATAATGTTAGTGGTGGACACTTTACCTCAGGGATAAGAAGGATACTGATGTTCTGTGTGCTGACTTTGAGTAGAAGTTTCATGTATAATTCCATTCTTAAATGATGAAGGAAGAGAAGAGAAATGATATACTCTCCCTCCAATAGGGTAGTATGTTTGTGAGGGAGAAAGGGATAATATTTAAGGATTCATATTTTCTACGGATCCCTTTTCAGATGTGTAATATCAAGAATGATTCTAGAGGAGGCACTACATCCTTCCATCTAGTATGTAGATACTCCCTTGGCCCTAAAAAAATACATAGATGTTCAAAAAAATATAATGTAGTGTAGAGGATGAACTAATTGGGATAGTGTCATGACCCGTCCTTGGGGCCCATGCCGTGACTACCCCAAGCCAGCCTTCCATAAGCCAGGGGCTGGCGACTAGCACCAAAGGCGAAATCCTGATATAAAGGGAAGGCATTGCCTTAAAACATGTAACACACATAGTATGAACACAAGTTGTAGAAGCTACAATTACTAATATTGAAAATAAAGGTGTGATGAATGTCAATTGGCCAGTATACAAACTCAACTAAACAACAAGTACAAGTAAAAAAGGAAAACAGCTTCTGGATCGTCCACGAGAGTGTCCTACCTGAATGGTAGGTAGAGAACTAGAAAAACTCTCCTTTGTGGTATGTCCTGTCTAGTCCAGATCCGAGCAGCCTCCTGTCCGTCAGCCTCATCCTCAATCACTGCTAACCGCTGTCTGCACAGAACACAACAAGGTGCGGGTGTAGCCCGTGAAGGGGTGAGTATAACAATACTCAATAGGGGAACCCGAGACCCCCAATGTTCTCCTAGAATCTATAAAAGATACACCACAGTAGAAAGATACATTAAATAAGTATCAACCATCCCAACATAGTTATATGTACATACACATACCAAAGTTATCAATCATAGTCCGGCTCCAACTCTCGAGCCTAAGAAGAAACCAATCCACAAAGGAAGTAAAGTCATTCACCATGATGATAATGGTTGAATGATATAAATCAACTGACACAGGTATAAATCATTTGTATACTTATAGAGATGATAAGATGTAGTCACTTATTCATCTAAGATGTTGGTCTCAAATAGGATATAGGACTAGATATTCTGTCAAACCCACACAAGATACTGGACTAGCTATTCTGTCGGACCCACACATGATACAAGAATAGAAGTCAGAACTGTTGGACCCACGGAGTATCCCGATATAGTAGTGATCGTTGTCGAAACCGCAGAGGATTCCGGTACCGTAGTCATCACTGTAGAACCAGTAGAGGATCCTGGTTCAGTATCGTCGTAGCCAGCCCTATGGTCCCCACACACAGCACACTCGATTCTTGGAGGGTCTGCTCCTCAAGCCAAGTGTCGATTCATAAACTATCACAAAGTCTTGAGCTGATGTATCCTATAGTTTCGTCTCATCATAAGAAACCCAACACGACAGATGGCACGTCAATTGGATGCCTGGTTTGAGAGTTATTGGCATTTCTGTTCCAGGGGCACTATTGGTTTTTAGGCTCAAACCAACCCAGCCATACCCCAACTACATCAACTCCTGAAGTGGAGTATGGAAAAAGAATCATCTCACTCCAAGAATACCATCACCAAAAGTGGTACGTAAATCGGACACTCGTAGCCCTAGAAGTGGTCTAAATGGTGTAAATGACCATAGAGGGTCTGGGCCCAGTCCGACCCAGTCAGACTGACCTAGCCTGAACCGGTCTAAACCATGGTCTGACCCAGTCTATGGGTCCATCCTGGTCTGAGGAAGTAGCCCGAGCCGAGGAGACGACATGTCCCGATGTGAAGGCCCGGACCTGAGGCGGCCGGGCCGTGGGGGCCCTGTCGGCCACACGAGGGAGGGGGGTTTCACGCCACTCATCGGTTTTTTGAATAGAACTGGTGCTCTATTCTAGTTTAGGGGTCACCGGACCCGGTTGGTCCCACTTTTCCAACTCTACAGCAGTCGGCCCAGCCGGCCGCCTCTGCTCCTTCAACGCGACGTGGTTGCATCGCAGTCCTCCTGCTATCCGCGCGGCATGTCTGCATCGCCCCTCCACTGTCACGACCCAACCATGATGCTTCCATCAGCTCCACCGTGTGGCATGACAGTGATGTACATTTTTCTACTGGCCTTGTGCAGCTAGTTTCCTCGCAGTTGGCCCGTCGCTGGCCGCTGATGCTCCATCGCGGTTCTCTCTTCCGGTAGCATTGTTGCGCCACCACCATCGTCAACCAATCAAGAACCAACGGAGGGACATTAGGCCATGTTTTTTGGCTGTCTACCTCTGCATTTGGTGATACCAATTGGCCAACAAATAAACCGAGGTTGAGTGATGAAGAAGAAGCAAATAATTTAACTCAAACCCCTACCTCGTATTTGTCGTTGAATGTTGACGAGTCGTGGAAGAGGAGGCATCAATTCATTGACGTCGGGGAGCATCTGAGGAAGAAGAATCATTGGTGTTCATCGTGTGTGGATCTTTCTCTTATAGATTGGTTGAATATCGAAGACGGTGGCCGTCGTTATTTGGAGAAGAGGTGCATTCTTCATTGGTGAGGATTTCGTTCTTTGTTGGAAGAAGTCGTTCCTCCAAGAACTCCAAAGCTCCACCAAACAGAATCAACAACCCAAAAATAATATAATAACACACTATTATTTTATTATTTCCAAGAATTCCAAAAAGAAATAAATTTATTTTTTTGAAAAGATAATTAAATTAAGCTATGTAGCTTCATTAATGATTGAATTTGCACCATTATGGGTATGGTAGAATGTTTTAAAAAATAGATAAGGGATCTTTGTCTTTAATAAATTCAATGGAAATGTAAGAGACTTTCCCCAATTTAATGAGAGTTTCATGGGGGTTAAAGGGGGTTTATACATGTGTGGGTCCCACCTAGTTATATACTCTTAATGGAGGTTATGTAGGGGTGGGCCCCACCTCCAACCTCCCCTTGTAGGATTCAACCGCCACAAATAAAAATTATGTTGTACATATTTTTATTTAATTAATTTAGAAAGCCCCCATAAATTATATTCCAACCTTGATAAAAAGTAATAGTGTTAAAGGTCCCCTTATTTTAATACTAACACTACGAGTCCAACGGTGTCCTCAGATTTTAATTCTGAGCACTGGTTCAAAAGATATTAAATCACGCACGTACATCGACTGAACGTACCCAAACAAAACTTCAGAAATTAATTCCGGGCACACCGGTCCTCAGAATCAGGCGCCGTCAGAAAATGCAAACTCGAAAAATTTCCATGTATTTACAAATAAATTTTCCATAGAAATTAATAGTATTTACATTCTTCCCACCTCAGGGATTTACGTCCCCATATGCTACCACTCAAACTAAGGAAACAAATGGGGTTACTGAGCACGCATCTGAGCCTCCCACTACCATGTGCTCTCTTGGAGGTTCCCATGCTACGAGCAAGCACGCACCAGAGGTATCGACCATCCACGCAAGACCCACTCTTGTCGATCCTCAATATCTACTAAAACCTTGATGAATTTCTCCCCGCCATCGATATCCATCTCCCCTTCGTCAATGATGTGGGACGGGTCTTGCACATATCTCCTCAGCTGAGATACGTGGAAGACGTCGTTCACTCGGTGCAACTAAGGTGGAACAGCCAAGCGGTATGCCACATCGCCTTCCCTGTTGAGGACCTAGAATGGTCTGATGAATCATGGAGATAATTTTTTGCCTCAGCCAAATTTCTGTAGACCTCGTTAAAG
This sequence comes from Viscum album, assembly GCA_963277665.1. Lineage (NCBI taxonomy): Eukaryota > Viridiplantae > Streptophyta > Magnoliopsida > Santalales > Viscaceae > Viscum > Viscum album. Next base: position 397,520,972 of record OY728161.1, read on the forward strand.
TGATACCCGTAGAATGATGTGGTCGCCTTCCTCGAACAACAGTGGTATCCGTCTCCTATCAGCATAGGACATCTGCCAGCTCTGTGGGGTCTTATCCTTTCCTAGATTATCATAACCTTCTCCATCATAGCCTACTCCATCTCTGGTCCAACATGTGCTGACTCCCCTGGGTCAGTCCAACATAGAGGTGATCTGCAAGGTCAGGCATAAATTTCCTTGTAAGGTGTCATCCCAATGGTGGAGTGGTAGATGTTGTCACAAAAAACTCTACCAGGGGTAAGTGATCCTCCAACTTCTGACCAAAGTTGAGGACACATGCACAGAGAATGTCCTCAAGAGTCTGAATGGTCCTCTTAGTCTGGCCATCCGACTGATGATGGAAGGTGGTGCTCAAGCGAAGCTGCATCCCGAAAGCCTCTTGTAAAACCCTTCCATAGACAAGAAGTGAAACGAGCATCTTGATCAGAGAAAATAATAAATGGCATACCATGAAGTTGTATGATCTCTTGAACGTAGAGGAATCCCATGATCTCTACTAAACCCTGTTCTATGATAGTTAATAAGTAGACTGATTTGGTGAGTCGGTCAAAAATTACCCAGATAAAGTCATGTCCTCTGGATGTACGTGGAAGTCCTGTCACGAAATCCATGGATATCCCATCCCACTTACACTCTGGGACCTCTATGTGCGGAACCAAGCCCACTGGAACCTATTTCTTCGCCTTCACTTACTGATAAGTGAGGCATTGTGATTCAAACACTACTAACACCTTCTTCATACCTGGCTACCAGTGCTATCGTCGGAGGTCCGTATACATCTTTTCCACTCCATGACGTACCGCTAAAGGAGATGTTTGGAACTCCCAAAACACATCATCCTGATGTTCAACTGGTACCATGGTACGTCCTCAAAATAGAATGATGTGCTACATACCTTCAAAAAATCCATCAGGTGACTTCCCTATGGATAACTGAGCATGTCGCCTGTCACATTCAACATCCCCACATTTTGCCTCTCTGACTCACTGAAGAAGTGGAGGAGTGACTATGATAGACTTCAGAAAGGTTTCTCCATCTATATCCACAAATGATATATGCAACGTGGCCAGCTGCTCTGTCACCTCTCATAGCAGTTGAATGCTTGATCTCCTGCTGAGAGTATATGCTACATCATTCTCCTTCCCAATAGTATATACTATCTCGAATTCATATTCTTGGAGGGACTTGATCCATTGTTGATATCTCAGGTTCAAGTCCTTCATTTAGAAGATGTACCTGAGACTCTGCAGGTCAGAGTAGACTATAAAACGCTCACCCATTAGATCTTTTCACCACATCTTCAAGGCGAAGACCACTGCTTCTAACACTAGGTCATGGGTATCATAATTTTTCTCATGATATCTCAACTGCTGAGATTCATACGCTATCACTACACACTCCTGTATCAGGACACACCCGAGTCTGATCCCTGATGCATCACAGTATACTACGTACCCTACTCCCTCCTCCAGAATCCTCAGGCCGGGCACACTAGTCAACCTCTTCCTCAGCTCTTGAATGCTCTGTTGGTATCTCTCTGACCACATGAAGGGTTTCCCCTTCTTCATCAAAGCACAAAGTTGTGGTGCAACTCTGGAGAAGTCTTCCACAACTCTCTGATAGTACCCATCTAGTCCTAGAAAACACTGTACCTCTGTCACACTCATGGGGGCCCCAAGAATGTACTGCCTCAATCTTTGCTAGATCCACTACAACTCCAACCTCTGAGATGACGTGTCCCATGATGTGAACCTATCAGATCCAAAACTAGAACTTCGAGAAATTACAATAAAGCTGGTTCTCTCGGAGTGTGTCTAGTACTACCCAGAAATGGTAAGCCTTCTCTTCATCAGTAGTCGAGTATATCAGTATGTTGTCAATGAAGACTATGAAAAATAGATTGAGGTAATCCTAGATGATCTAGTTAATGAGACTCATGAACACTTATGTAGCGTTGTTTATGCCGAAGGGAATAACCAATAACTCATAGTTGCCATAATGACACCTGAAGTATGTCTTCAACACATCCTTATATCGACCTCTGAGTTGGTGATAACCTATCCTAATGTTTATCTTCGAGATCCATCATGCTCCCTTAAGATGATCAATGAGGTTGACAATCCTCATATGTGGGACCATGTTCTTCAAGTTCACCTGATTCAGGCGGTGGTAGTCAACACACTGTCGCAATCTCCCATCCGCCTTCATGGCGAACAATATCGGGGAAGCCCAAGGTGAAACACTTGGTCCGATAAATCCCTTCCCCTACATGTACTCCAGTTGTACACACAACTCACGAAGCTCGATGGCATCCATTCGATATTCTGAAGGAGATATCGGTGTCATATTTGGGTAGAGGTCAATTTAGAACTCTAACACTCTATGAGGAGGTAGTCCAGGGATGTCATCTGAGAAAATATCTGCGTACTGATCCACCATGACAGGAAAACATGGACTCCGCACATCAACCGCACCGAGGATGAGACTAGCCAACTGATGTGTGATCAGCTTCCCCCTCCTCTTTGTATGTCCATCCAACACTACAAAGGCTCCCTTCGTGTTGGTGAAGGTGAACATGGAACAATTCGTGAGGATACACCGCACATTGAGCCTAATACAGTCAATCTGAGTATGAACTGTGCATAACTAGTCCATACCCAAGATGATTTTATAAGCCCTTGACGCCTCTACAAGAAGATCCCAACCAAAGCACTCACCTCGAAGAGTAAGATCACAATGCCGGCACCAGTGTGTAATCATTGAGTCTGCTCCTGTAGGAGTCTCTAGTCATAAGGATCGAGCCAATGGCTCTGGCGGAAACTTTGAGCTCCGAATGAGGGAAGTGGAAATATTATAATGACTCTCACTTGTGTCTATAAGTACTGCAGCAAGGGTGGAGTAGACAAAAATAGTACCTCGAATCATCTCAAATGCACCGTGGTCGTAGGCCTTGACTGCCTGGAGCTGAGCCCGCCTCTATCTTCCAGCTCCCAGTTGTCAGGGTGGACCTACTAGTGGTGGTGGTGGTAGAGCCTCGAAACGTTGTCAACCACCCGCTTCTCGGCCACCTCCTCTGCCACATCCGCCTGCTCCCAACGGACCACCACGGTAAAAAATATACCTCTACCCGGGAGGTCCCTCAACTGTCTCCCGCTCATCTGAAAGGTGGGTCGGGTAGTCACGAGCCATGTGACCCTGCCCGCCCCATGCATATAACTACCTGCTTCTCGTATAACTCGCTTATTTTCATGTTCCCCAGACAGCCGAACCTGTATTCTGGGGTGCCAACTGGATGGCCTAGTCTGCTTTGACTTCTACCACATCTGTATACTACGGGCTACGGATGACTCTGCTACATGTCACCCTGTGGTGGTTCTCACTGCTGGTGACTGTTCAGCGAGAATACTCTCCACTATAAGGCCTCGCTCCAACTCCCCCACCTATGTCAGGATGTGGAGGGGAATCATCGAAGCCCTGATCTCATGCCTGAGTCACTGCTCTAAGGTCTAGGCCCTGAAGAACGGGTCCCGTACCATATCTGTGCAGTAGCACGAGAGGTCGGTGAAAATCACTGAATACTGAGCTACTGTCATGTTGCCCTGCTGTAGATTAACAAAGTCATGAATCTGCACCGAAAGAAGGTTGGATGGAATAGACTCTGTGTGGAAGAGACTCTCCAAGTCTGTCTAGAGTAATGATGCCTCATTATCTATGTGGAGCATCAAGCTCCACCAATTTCCTACTGTTTCCTTCCGAAGACTCGCGGCAAGGATCACCATGAGGTCGGCTGGTGTCCCTACCAATATGAAAACTCTCACGATAGCCTCCCTCCCATCCTCTGCTGCATGTGGTTCCATCTCTCCCTGGAACCTGTGCATCCTCTGGTGCTGGAACTCGTGAAACACACATAAACAGCGTGCACTCTCTACTTCTGGAGCTGGTGATATCGGTGGCCCATCGGGTAGTGGTACCGATGGTACCTCTACCGTGATGGGGCCCTACACTGAGGTCTTGTCGCTCGGTGGGCTACAATATCATACGTAACATGGAACCCTAGCTAGGTGCCTTTGTGGGGCCATCCTAAAATTAAACAAGTGCACCATTGTTAGAATAGCATACCTGGTGAGCTGACACAAAGTAATCATGAAGAAAAAATTTCAAAGGAACACAAATGCGCTATCAGTGTTTTCGTGCACTGAGTTAGAAATCAGAAGTCAGAGTCATAGTGTTTGGACATGTCAGCTGCCGCACCAACACTGGTTTCCCTAAACTGATAACCACACCCATAAAACAAAAAAATATTTCTATTAAAAGAATTAGAGTCCAAGATATGTGGTAGAACTGAATCCTATGATACCAATTTGTCACGAATCGTCCTCAGGGCCCATGCCGTGACTACCCCAAACCAGCATTCCATAGGCCAGGGGCTGTAGACTATCACCAAAGCCCTAATCCTGATAAAAAAGGAAGGCATTGCCTTTACACCTGTAACACACATAGTTTGAAAACAACCTGTAGAAGCAACAAGTACTAATATAGAAAAGAATTTTGTGTTGAAAGTATGTGGGCCAGTATACAAATCCAACTGAAAAAAAGTACAACTAAAAAAGGGAAAAACAGCTTCTGGATCATCTACCTGGGAATCCTAACTGAAGGGTTGGTACAAAACTCGAAAAACTCATCCCTGATGTACGTCCCGTATCATGTAGCTTCGATCAGCCTACCATCCATCACCCTCAGCCTCGATCACTGGTGTCCTTCGTCTGTACATAACACTAAAAGGTGCGGGCAAAGCCCGTGCAGGGGTGAGTATAACAATACTCAGTAGGGGACCCTTATTTCCCTAAATGTCTCCCAGAATCCACAAAGGATAAACCAATGTATAAAGATACAATAATGAAGTATCAACCGTCCATCCTTAGGTATATTCCCATACATATACCTATGTTATCAATCACAGTCTAGCTCCAACTATCGAGCCCATGCACAAACCATTCCACAAAGGAAGTAAAGTCATTCACAACGATGATAATGGTAGAAATATATAACTCAGCTCAAACAGGTATATATAATTTGTAGAGTTATAAAGATGATCAGATGTAGTCACTAATTCATCTAAGCTGTCAGACCCACACATCATACAGGACCAGCTAAGCTATCAGACCCACACAGGATACAGGACAAGCTATTCTGTCAGACTGAAACAGGATACAGGAACAGATGTCAGAACAGTCGGATCCACATAGGATCCCGATATAGTAGTCATCGTTGTCAAACCCACAGAGGATTCTAGAATAGTATTCATCTCTATCGAACCCATGGAGGATCCTAGAATAGTATCGTCGCAGCCATCCCTAGGGTTCCCACACACAACACGATCGACTCTAGGAGGGTTCGTTCCTCGAGCTATGTTTCAATAAATCAAATATCACAATGTCCATAGTTTATATATTCCATAGTTCCACCTCATCATATATAACCCAATTCGATAAACGGTGCATCAATCAGACGCCCGGTGTGGGAGTTATTGGCATTTTTGTTCCAGGGGACCTGTTGGTTTTTAGGCTCAAACCAACCCATTCATACCCCAACTACATCGAAACCTCAAGTGGGGTATGCCAAAAGAATTTTCTCGCTCCATGAATTACATAACCGTAATTGGTACGTCAATCAGACACCTGTAGACCTAGAAGTGGGCTAAATGGTGTAAACGTCCATAGCGGTTCTGGGTCCGGTCTGACCCAGTCGGACTGACCCGGCCGGACCCGGTCTGAACCGGGGTCTGACCTGCTCTGCGGGTCCGACCTGGTCTGAGGAAGTGACCCGAGCCGAGGGGACGGCCCGACCCGAGGGCCACCCAGCCTAGGGGCGGCCTTGTAGAGACCCAAAGCATAACATACATGGACATTACATTACTTTTGCGGAATACATAGTACATAACAAAAACGCACACACAAGGACTGTAATAGTTCAGTGTACATGGATACTCAGAATATAATCCTTTAATCGTGGTGAAAGATCTTCATCATCTCCCATAAAGATCTTCCTTTTCTTTAAACTAAAACCATTCTTTATATCCTGGGGAAAAGAAAACATAAAAGGGTGAGCTCAAATGCTCAGTAAGGGTAAAAAAAAGAAATATAAATCACATCATATTCATAAGAACATAACATTTTGGAAATCTTAATCTTGAAAAAGAGATCATAATATCATAACATGGGATAAATCATGGTAGTGAAATGTAATCACAATAATCATAACTTAAAACATGTAGCTTTGTGTCATACACACATAATCATTTAAAATCATTTCTTATTAGTCAAGAATAGTTTCCAAGACTATCTTAGTGGACAAATTCCATTTCTGAACCGAGTTCACTCCTCGTTTCAGTCCTGTTTCACTGAATCGGTTTTTATGGCCGTTTCAGCCATGTCTATCTCATGAGATATAATATCTTTACCCAATGCATTGGAGGGATATATAGGCCCCACCCATCTCATAATTATTCCATTCTTATTTGTGCCAAAAAATCATAAACCATACATCATAGCATAACCCATGTAATAAAAATGGGAATCTTAAACATCATGACATCATAAAACAATTCATATTAGATAATGGAATAAAAATATTTCCATCACAACTTAATCATATAAATGTAATAATATGGATAGAAACAGAACCCTATATTATCATAGATGGAAAATAATTTTGATAAAATACTTGAACTCCATTCATGAGGAAAATATCCTTTCTACTTCAAAAACAATTTTCCTTTCTTAACATGTCATACAATTATAAACTAAATGAAGTTGATTAGAAATAAAATTTAAAACTTGTAAAGGATTATTATTGGAAATAATGTTTTAAAAATCCATTCATGCCGTATAAGTTAAACAAACATTCTTCTCGTAATTTTTTCAGAAAAGTCAAAAAGTACCTCGTAAGAAAAATAACAAAAGGTTCCTTTCCTATATTTTACCAAAAACTCATAGAAGGGTAAAATTGGATTTAAACAATTTTAGGTGGATTGAAAAAATATTACATATTGAGGAAAAATGGATGTGGATGATAAAATACACCCTAGTAAATACTAAAGTATGAACAATCTCGGATAAAAATGAGATTGTGATATTTTTCCCTTACCTTAGGTCCGATTTTCTTCGTAACTGTCCAAACCTCATGTATAATGATTTAAATAATGTCATTGACTTATTCCATAATCATAATCATTGTTAATATATAATATATGGTTCACTTATTACTTTATATTACCCGTTCTTCTGTAAATTCCATGTTAATGATCGTTTTGGGTAAAATCGTTTCATTTGTCGTCCGTGTTTTGACTTGTAATTATTCATATCATTACATAGATCATGATTACTTAATTCCAGAATATAAAACATGATTTATATATAATATATATTCAGACTATACATATATATAATAAATCAGTAAATGGAAGGAAATACACCATTCATGGAGATGGTAGGCCGTACGTACGCATGAACGCTGTTTTCATTTCCTTATTGAGTTGAATGGAATTAAGTAGACGAAATACATATATATATATATAAATAAATATAGTATCATTATTATTTCATATATTTCATGATTACTTATTATATATACTTTATAATCATTCATGAATGGTTAACGTGGAGAATGAATCTAATCGCATCGTGGAGACAGTAGACCGTACGTATGCATGAGCGATGATATCGTTCTCATGATCGTGAAATTGTATTGGAGTGTATGTATACTATTTCAGAATCAATATCACATTACAATAATCATATATAGTTAATATTTACACCATTATACACATCCATGTAAGGTGGTGGTGGAAAATAGATTACACCACGGCGTGGAGACGGTATTTCGTACGTACGCACGCGTGGTGATTTCATTTTCCATAGGATGGATAGATGGTGACATAGGGTTGTTTCATACTTATAATAAAATATCAGTATATGAGTGATACTTATGTTATTACTTCATAATGAAATAATCTAAGAAGAAGAAGTGGAAGAATAAATAAAGTTGAAAGAATCGGTAACGGACATTAACTCTTCTTTGAAGCGCCTCTTTGAGTCCTCCACTTAGGGCACTAAATTTTGTCTTTGAAGAAGACCAGGACCTCTAGGATGTTTCTAGTAAAGTGGATAAGATAATTTTTCAGTGGTTGGACGAGTTTTAAGGCCCAAAGTGGTCTGAGAAAGAGAGGGAGGAGGTGCCCTTTTATAAGAGAGGAGAGTGGCTCCTTTGGAAAAACTAAAAATATTATTTTTTTTATAAAGCCAAATTCGGTTTTAAATAGCTCCAAATTGATTTATTTAGAAGCTAAGGTGGGGATCAGTCGAAATAATATCATCCAATAGAATTTATACAAGTTTAGGTTCCTATTTTAACCTTATCATTTATATTTAACTTTAAGTTAGATAATTTTACTTTTACCGTGTCTTTTTGTATTCTTACACTATAAGGTTATTAAACGTACTATAACAAGTCAAAAGATCCCCAAGTTGATTAATATTAATATATATAACCTTATCTAAGTAATTTGGCCAAACCTCAGATTTTTTTGAATAAAATAACTATTAATAATATAATATTTGTTTTAAAAACTATTTTATGTCAATTTTGACACTATTTAGTAATTTATTTTTGTGAAAATTATAACAGAATTATTATTTCGAAAATAGTTAATTAAATAAACACTAACATGTCATATTAACCTATAAAATTAGTTTAATTCATAAAAAGTCTCAAATTACTTTTATTTGGGTATTTATAACATCAATTATGTCAATATTTCATTAATAAGATAATTACTATATCATCATTGTGTCATAAATAAATTAAATTATTTAATGTCTAAAAATTACAAATAAAATATCATTATGTAAGAAATTTTTTTATGTTTCTAATTAATATTTATAGTCGAATTTATCTTATGTATAACCCTATATTAAAAATGATTTACTTATTAAACATTGATTTTAACAATTTTAACCCTTCTTTAAATAAATAAATAATAAATGTCCTAATCTAATCCAAGTGGGCCTAAATGGTCATAATTTATTCCTAAGGTTGTTTTAGGTCTAATTGAACTTAACAAATAGAATTAGGACATGTTTTAGGGTAATAATAATGTCATTTTTACCCTTAATTACCCTATTTACTTTTAACCGTGGAAAAAAAAGTAAAAAGTTACTATTCACCAAAAATTATTTTCATCTCATTGAACCAGATTTTACTTACTGACATCAATCGTGTGTCTCAGATTTTTTAAATTCCACTCACAGAAGCGGTAAAATTATGTTTTATGAAAAAATCATTTTTTTAACTACCACTTTTTGGTTTCACTATTTATCAAAAAATGAAAGTTTCCAGAAAAATACCAAAAATTAGGCCTAAGATATATTTGATATTATAAACTCAAAAATGATGTCTATTTTACCAAATTTAAAACATATTAGTTTCATTAATTAATTTAAAAATTAATTCCCGTCGTCAAAACAAATAGTGTGTTCTTAAGAGATAATAACTATCAAAATATTGACACTTGTTTATGTCTGGTTTAAATTTTACATTACATCCAATGACCAACATTGTATTAAATTGTAAAAATTTATTCTAAATAGAATTTAAAACCACTCAAATTAATAATTTATCACTATTAATTATTTCGATTAAAAAGGTTGCTTTTAATTAAAATTTAGTAATTTTCACTATTCATCAGAAAATGTAAGTTATCCGAAAAGTACCAAAATTTCACCCAAAGCTAATTTCGATATTCTGAATCCAAAAATGATGTCCATTTTGAAAAATTAAATTTAAAAAATTTCAAAAAGTGGTTATTATTATTCATAACGGCTAGTTTTAATAATATTTTAATAGCAAATCGTTGTTTAGTGAAACTCAGTATTGGGTACTACACACGCTATCGAGGAATGTCGCAATTGTGTGTAATTCAAGGCAAGTCAAGGATGCGTGTTGTGCAAGCTCATTTTGGTTTGTCGTAAAACACAATACATTAATGAAATTAAAAAGAATATTTTTCATAAAATCTCAGGGTGTTACATTCTACCCCCCTTAAAATGAATTTCGCCCTCGAAATTCTTCAGGGTTATAAATGGTTTACTACTCGAAAGTTTCTTTAATAGAAACCCATATCATAAAAAGGAATACCAAAACAAAACTTTAAAAACTAAAGTATGAAACGTAATGGTTACCCAAATTAACTCATCACTGGGTTTCCACGTAAGAGGACATTAGTGAAAATATGGATATGGAAGAGAAATGTAACCATCAAGTTCTGATGGAGAGTGGAAGAGGACATGGCTATGAAAACACCAACAATCACAAAGCCATAAATTTTTGATGATCTAAGGTAGCATCTGATTCATCAGATATAAGGGCACTAGGACAACATTTTTGGTTTTCAAGATCATTTCTCTAAAGTTGAAGAATTTTAATTAGATGAAATACTTACTTTATTTTGATATAATCTCACCGTTGTTCGTGCATTGAACAATTTCCAATTCATCTCTTAAAGAAATGAAGTTGAATTTTTCATTCGTGAAGTGTTAGCAGATCATGTGATAGAATGATGGGTCATTCCATCTATCTTAAACAAAAGGTTATAAAAGTTATCAAAAATACATAAGCCCATATATAGTGAGATTAATCATATATGGTTCCTAAAATGGACTTATAATTCATATATCATACTACTTAATATAATGAAACTAGTTTCTACAAAACAGGGACTTCATGTAGGCCAGTGGTAGGCGATAAAGGCCAGTCGCACTTCAGTTGTGGGTTCGATTCCCACAGCCTTGTCTGACGCGATGGGTTGTCGCCCATCCTGCAGGTTGTCCTTTTTCTATTACTATAACATCCCATCAATAATATCGAAAAAATGTTCTACCCTTAAACAATACTAACTTCTGTCCAACATAATACATTCCAATATTTAGGCTTATCTAAAATACTTTGGTCCATGCTCATAGTATAAATAAGATGATTACATGAAATGTCACATAACAAACATGTGAATTCAATCATTTATCCCCCCTATATCATAAGATATATCTTGTTGGTAAAATTACAAACATATGAATACCTTAATCATGTATTCTCTTGAAGAATGAATACACATTGAACCTTTGTGAAAATATGAATGCAGTTAAAAGTTAACACTTTCCACATACCAAAATCCTAAAAATTCTATATACTCAAACCATTATATCACTTAGTCCTTATATCAATAATGAGCTCATGAATACTGTCAAACATTTCATTTTCTCATATTCCCTTCATTATGCGCCTATCATCTTTATTTCCAAAAATATCTCAATAACATTCCATGGTTACTGGTACCATTGAAAACCATAATAGACCAATACATAAATATTCTAATATTCCACGAAACTATATACGAAATTATTTTGGAATCCCATTACATAAACACTTAATCATTCCACCACATTGTTGTCATATTCAACATTGCCAATAGTGATCGCATGTGACTTCCCTTTGTCCTTCGCCTTAAGTGGTTGCTCATGTCGATCATAACTAACCCTTGGATTAGGGAATTTATTAGCATAATGCCCCATTTCCTTTCACTTGAAGCATTAAAGTGTTGGTGGTGCATTTTCTGCAGTCTTTTCATTATTCACGTCATTAGAAACCCTTTTTCCATTATTTCCACACTCAGCTGCACGATGACCTTATTTTCCACACTTAAAACATTTTCTAGTCCCTTTAATACAATCTCCAACATTCCTCTTTCCACAATTTGAGCATAAGGAAACATTCATCTTCTTTTCACCATTATTCTAAGATTTATCCTTGAACTCCATATTTCATTTCTTCTCAAAACTATGAGATGGATAAGTAACACCAAATTCCATTTCTACCTTGATAGCACAGCGCACAATTTCTTCATAGCTACTGAAGTCTCTTATAGCTAATTCCCTTCGAATATTTGGTTTTAAGACACTGAATAATCGATCAACATTACTTTCAGGTTGGATGATAAATCCAGATGCATACCTTGCAAGCCTTGTAAAATTTTCTTTGTATGTACCAACAGATTCATCATCGTTTTTCTTTAGTTGATGAAACTCCTTCTCCATCTTTGTTCTATGAATACAAGGGAAGTAGTTATTGAAAAATAAGTTCCTGAACTCGTCCCATTCCATGGACTCAATTTCATCTCTTGTCCTCGTATTCTTGATAATATTCCACCATTGATCAGCATCACCTTCCAAACGATACACTACTAAGATGACTTTATCATGTTCAGATCATTGAAGAACTGAAAATATCTTTTCAGTAGTACTGATCCATTGTTCACCAACATGTGGATCAGAAGACCCACTGAAAGAAGGTGGAAGTTGCCTCATGAAGGACTCAATATAATATTGTTCCCTTCACTGCTCATTTGGAAGTCCAGAATGATTAATAGCTTGTGTAAGTATAGCAATAAGATTTTTCACTCCATCTCCCATAACATTTTTTTGTTCAGGAGGACAATCATTGCATCATCCATTACATTGATCAACACTGTTCCTTTGGGTTCCAGCCATCGTCTAAAACCCAAAATGAATAGTGTGAGAGGAAAAAATCATGCTAGGGAAAACAATATAATAAAGGGGGAGTACCTTCAATATCTAACATCTTGTGTTACATTAATTCTATTACTATAACCTATACTTATACTTAACCTTATGGACATCCCTAGAGATACCTTAGAAATATTTCTAGGGATCTCGCAAAAGTTCTCGCATCCTAGGTTCCAAAGGTTGACTAAACCTTTTCTCTAATACCAACTGTAGAGACCCAAATCATAATGTACATGGACATTACATTACTTTTGCGGAATACTTAGTACATAACAAATACACACACACAAGGACCGTAATAGTTTAGTGTCTTTGTAAACTCAGAATATAATCTTCTAATCATGGTGAAAGATCTTCAACATCTCCCATAAAGATCTTCCTTTTTTTACCTAAAACCATTCTTTATATCCTGGGGAAAAGAACACATAAAAGGGTGAGATCAAATGCTCAGTAAGGGTAAACAAAAGAAATATCATTCACATTATATTCATAAGAACATAACATTTTGGAAATCATAATTCTGCAAATGAGATCATAATATATTTACATGGGATAAATCATGGTAGTGAAATGTAATCACAATAATCATAACTTAAAACATGAAGCTTTTTGGCATACACACATAATCATAGAGAATCATTTCTTATTAGTCAAGAATCATTTCCAAGACTATATTAGTGCAAAAATCCATTTCTAAACCGAGTTCACTCCTCATTTCAGTCCTATTTCACTGAACCGGTTTAACCTGCCGTTCTAGCCTTGTCGAACTCATGAGATATAAAATCATTACTGAATGCATTGGAGGGAGATATACATCCCACCCATCTCATAATGATACCATTATTATGTGTGCCACAAAATCATAAACCATACATCATGGCATAACCCATGTAATAATAATGGGATTCTTAAACCTCATGATATCATAAAAAAATTCATATAAGATAAAGGAATAAAAATATTTCCATCACAACATAATCAAATCAATTTAATAATAGGGATAGAAACAGAACCCTATATTATATTAGATGGAAAATAATTTTGATAAAATACTTGAACTCCATTCTTGAGGAAAATATCCTTTCTACATCAAAAACACTTTTCCTTTCTTAACATGTCATACAATTCTAAACTAAAAGAATTTGATTAAAAATAAACATGAAAACATGTAAATTAAGCTTCTTGGAAATAATGTTTTAAAAATCCATTCATGCCGTATAAGTTAAGAAAACATTCTTCCCATACTTTTTTCGAAAAAGTAAAAAAGTACCTTGTATGAAAAACGACAAAAGATTCCTTTCATATATTTTACCAAAATCTCACCGAAGGGTAAAATTGGATTTAAAAAATTTTAGGTGGATGGAAACAATATTAAATATTGAGGAAAAATGGATGTGGATGATAAAATACACCCCATTATATACCAAAGTATAAACAATCTCGGATAAAAATGAGATTGTGATATTTTTCCCTTACCTTAGATCCGATTTGCTTCGTAAGTGTCCGAACATCCTGTATAATGATTTAAATAATTTCATTGACTTATTACATAATCATACTAATTGTTATGATATCTTATATGGTTCACTTATGACATTATATTACCCGTTCTTTTGTAAATTCCATGTTAAAGAGAATTTTGGGTAAAATCGTTTCATTTGTCGTCCGTGTTTTGAATTGTAATTATTCATTTGATTACATAGATCATGATTACTTAATTAAAGAATATAAAAAATGATTTATATATAATATTTATTCAGAATAAACATATTTATAATAAATCAGTAAATGGAAAGAAATACACCGTTCATGGAGACGGTAGGCCGTACGTACGCATGAACGATGTTTTCGTTTTCTTATTGAGTTGAATGGAATTAAGTAGATGACATAAATATATATACACATAAATCCAGTATCATTATTATGTCATATATTTCATTATAAATTTTTATATATACTTTATAATCATTCATGAATGGTTAACGTGGAGAATGAATCTCATCGCGTCGTGGAGACAGTAGTCCGTACGTACGCACGAGCGATGATATCGTTCTCATTATCGTGGAATTGTATTGGAGTGTATGTATACTATTTCAGAATCATTATAACTTTAAAATAATCATATATTGTTATTATTTACACCATTATACCCATCCAAGTAACGTGGTGGTGGAAAATAGGTTACACCACGACGTGGAGACGGTATTTCGTACGTACGTACACGCGGTGATTTCATTTTCCGTAGGATGGATAGATGGTGAAATAGGTTTATTTAATACTTATAATAACATATCAGTATATCAGTGATACTGATGTTATTATTTCATAATGAAACAACCTAAGAAGAGGAAGTGGAAGAAGAAATAATGTTGAAAGAATCGGTAACAGACATTACCTCTTCTTTGAAGTGCCTCTTTGAGTCCTCCTCTTAGGGAACTAAAATTGGTCTTTGAAGAAGACCAGGACCACTAGGATGTTTCTAGGGAAGTGTAGAAGATAATTTGGCATGGGTTTTCTGAGCTTGAAGGCTCAAAGTGGTGTGAGGAAGAGAGGGAGGAGGTGCCCTTTTATAAGGGAGGAGAGGGGCTCCTTTGGAAAAACTTAAAATATTATTATATTATAAAGACAAATTCAGTTTTAAATAGCTCCAAATTGATTTCTTTCGAAGCTAAGGTGGGTATGGTTCGAAATCCTATCATCCAATATAATTTATACAAGTTTAGGTTCCTATTTTAACCTTATCATTTATATTTAACTTTAAGTTAGATAATTTTACTTTTACCATGTCTTTTTGTATTCTTATACTATAAGGTTAATAAACTTACTATAAAACGCCAAACGAACCCCAAGTTGTTTATTATTAATATATATAACCTTATCTAAGTCATTTGGCCTAACCGTAGATTTTTAGGAATAAAAGTACAATTAACAATATAATATTTGTTTTAAAAACTATTTTAGGTCAATTTAGACACTATTTAGTAATTGATTTTTGTGAAAATCATAACAGAATGATTAGTTCGAAAAAAGTTAATTAAATCAACACTAACATGTCATATTAACCTATATAATTAGTTTAATTCATAAAAAGTCTCAAATTACATTTATTTGGGTATTTATAACATCAATTATGTCAATATTTCATTAATAAGATAATTACTGCATCATCTTTGTGTCATAAATAAATTATCTTATTTAATGTCTATAAATTACAAATAAAATATCATTATGTAGGAAATATATTTATCTTTATAATTAATATTTATAGTCGAATTTATCTTATGTATAACCCCATATTAAAAATTATTTACTTATTAAACATTGATTTTAACAATTTTAACCCTTCTTTAAATAAATTAATAATAAATGTCCGAATCTAATCCAAGTGGGCCTAAATGGTCATATTTTATTCCTAAGGTTGTTTTTGGTCGAATTAAATTAATCCAATAGAATTAGGACATGTTTTAGGGTAATAATAATATCATTTTTACCCTTAATTAACTTATTTACTTTTAACAGTGGTAAAAAAAGTAAAAATTCACTATTCACCAAAAATTATTTTCATCTCATTGAGCCAAATTTTACTTACTAACATCAACCGTGTCTCTCGGATGTTTGAAATTCCACTCACATAAGCGGTAAAATTATGTTTTATGAAAAATTCATTTTTTTTATCTACCACTTAGTGGTTTCACTATTAATCAGAAAATGAAAGTTTCCAGAAAAATACCAAAAATTAGGCCTAAGATATATTTGATATTATGAACTCAAAAATGATGTCTATTTTACCAAATTCAAAACATATCAGTTGCATTAATTAATTTAAACATTAATTACCATCGTCAAAACATATAGCGTGTTATTAAGAGATAATAACTATCAAAAGATTGACACTTGTTTATGCCTGGTTTAAATGTGAAATTACATCCAATGACCAACATTGTATTAAATTGTAAAAATATATTATAAATATACTTTATAACCACTCAAATTAATAATTTATCACTATTAATTATTTCGATTAAAAAGGTTGTTTTTAATTAAAATTTAGTAATTTTCACTATTCATCAGAAAATGAAAGTTATCCGAAAAGTACCCAAATTTCACCCTAAGATAATTTCGATATTCCGAATCCAAAAATAAATTCCATTTTGAGATATAAAATTTCAAAAAGGTGTTATTACTATTCATAACAGATAGTTTTAAGAATATTTTAATAGCATATCGTTGTTTAGTGAAACCCGGTATTGCGTACTACACACACTATCGAGGACGGTTGCGATTGTGTGTAATTCAAGGCAATTCAAGGATGCGTGTTATGCAAGCTCCTATTGGTGTAGAGTACAACACAAGACATTAATGAAATTAAAAATAATATTTTTCATAAAATCTCGGGGTGTTACAGGCCCGGCCGTGGGCAACAGGGCCGAGGGCGGCCCGACCGAGGGGAGGCATACCAATGGATGCCAGGACCATGGTAGCCCATCCGACCATGTGACTGAGGGGTGTGTCGTTCCCCTCCACGGTTCGTTGAATAGAATTGGCGCATTGTTCCAGTTCAGGGGCTGCAAGACCCAGCTGGTCCCACTCGTCCGACTCCACAACGGCCGGCTCTGACGGCCGATAGCGCTCCTCCCCCAGAGCACGGCGGTGTTGAGGTCCTCCTGATCTCCGCGCGGCATGATGGCGGCGTGCCTCCACCGTCGCTACCAGACCTGGCTGTGGCCTTCGGCTCCACCGTGCGACACGACGGTGCCATGCCTTTTTCCGGTGGCCTTGCACTTCAGGTTTCCTCGTGGTCGGCCCGTCACCGGCCACCGATGCTCCATTGTAGTTCTCTCTTCTAGTGGGGTCGTTGCACCACTTCCATCGTTAACCAATCAAGAACCAACGGAGGGACATCAAGCCGTGTTTTTTCGTCTCGTGCCCTCGGTGTTTGGTGATAACAATTTGAAAACAAATAAATCGAGGTTGAATGATGAAGAACATGCAATGAATTATACTCAAACCCATACCTCTTATTTTTCGTTGGACATTTAACAGTCACGGAAGAGGAGGCATCAATTTGTTGATGTTGTGGAGTGTTCAAGGAAGAAGCATCGTCAGCATTCTTAGCGAGCGGCTCCTTCTCTTATAGCTTGGTCGAATATCGAGGACATTGTCTGTCATTATTCGGATGCGAGGAGTGTTCTTCGTTGGAGAGGATTTAGTTCTTCGTTGTAAGAAGTCGTTTCTGCAAGAACTCCAATGAACCACCAAAGAGAATCACCTACCCCAAAATAAAATAATATCTCCATATTATTTTATTGTTTCCAAGCATTCCAAAAATAATTCAAATGATTTTGAAATGATAATTAAAGTAATCTACCTTGCTTCATTAATGGGTGAATTGGCACCATTATGGGGAAGTTGTAATGTTTTAAAAAATAAATAAGGGAATTTTGATTTAATAAATTCAAGGGATGTTTAAGAGACTTCCACCAATTTAATGCGAGTTACATGGGGATTAAAGTGGGTTTATACTTGTGTGGGTCCCACCTAGTTATATCCTCCCAAGGGAGGTTATGCGCAGGTGAGCGCCACCTCCAACCTCCCCTTGGACAATTATAACCCCACAGATAAAAAATATGTTGTACATATTTGTATTTAATTTATTTAGAAAACCCCCAAAAATTTACATCCAACCTCGATAAAACACAACTGTTGTAATGGTCCCCTTAAGAGAATACTAGTGCTGCGATTTCAATGGTGTAATCATATTTCAATTCCAAGAACCGGTTAATAAGATATAAAATCATGCATGTAAGTTTACTGAACGTACCTAAACAAAACATCCGAAATTGATTCTGGGCACACCGGGCCTCGGAATTAGGTGCTGTCAGAAACTGTGCAGTCGTAAAATTACCACGTATTAATGAATAAATTTTCCATGGAATTTAAGGTATTTACATATATTTAGAAAGATAGGGGATCCATAAAAATTTTTAATAAGGAATGAAGTAGCATTAGTTCAATTCCATCATGGCCTTTAAGGTTACAGCCAGTGGGGTGATGCCCCCATCAGTTCCAGTTTCGATTTTCTATTCCTCATCCTTTTCCTATATTCATTGAACTGAAATTTCTTGCATGATGAGGCCACATGATCCTTTTGATTCAATTAACAGTTCAATCTCCATATGGTTTTGGTGGCCATGTTCAGTGCCTGCCTTAGTAGTGGTTTCTCGCCAGCCCCTTCCCGCAGCAGGCATAATTGGATACCGCCCCACTAAGGTGATATGGTGCACATTGAGTCCATCCTCGGGCTTCTCCATAGGTACGTAGACTAGGGATTTTTCAAAGAGGTGTATAATATAAAATGGATAGGTGATTAGGGAATTAAAATTTGGAAACCAAAAAGGTATGAGTTTTAACCGAGTCATAGATTTTTAGAGGAACAATCAGTTTGTTTTGTACCCATGCTTGTGATTTTTTGTTCAGGATTATCACAATCAATATTTTATTCCTGTATTTCTGATTCAATAGGACAGGGGATAGATTGGATTTCAGTTCCCCTATTGTTGATCACGCCAATTGAAGGGTTGAATAGCTTGTTTGATTGTTATCGGGGATATTGACTGATTTTGGGGCCACTTATGTCTAGTGGGGATCCCTTTTTTCTATAGATGAAACCATAAAATGTAATAATTTGAATAGACTGGTATATTTCCATGAATGTTAATATCGACTACATCTTGAGGACAGTCATGTTCACATTTGAGGATGGCCATCATGTAGCTTTCATTGCTGAGTGAAGTTCTCTAGTTGGTAGCCTGTGTGAGGAATAATATTTTTTCTTTGGTGGCTGATATGTCAGTGGGGCGATAGATACATATATGATGGAGGTTATATAGGTTTTCAAAGAGTTACTATATATTTTATGAGAGTAATTTGTGAGTCTTTCTAATCAGGGTGATGTTGTGTTTGGGATAGAATTACAAATAGTTGATTGTTCTATTTCGAAGGCTCCTTATCAGATGGTGACTTCCCAGTTTTAGGCTTTGAGGATTTAGATTGACGACCTAATGATTAAGGGATAAATCTGACCTAGTGTGTCACCATGGGGTTCTTAGGTTGTGTTTTTCAAAAAAGAAGATGGTGGCCTAAGGCTGTTTATAGATTACAGGAGACTGAATCATGTTACAGTTATGAAATGTTACCCACTCATGAGGATACATGATATTATCAACCTGTTGAGGGGAGATGTGTGGTTCTCTAAGATATATTTGTGGTCTAGGGATCACCAGTTATTAATGGAGGAGTGGGAGATCCCAAATATTGATTTGTGGTGTAGGTCTAAAAACATTGAATTAGTGTTCATGTTGTACAGTGTAACAAACGCACCATCCATGTCCATGGGGCTCTAGAATATTGTCTTCCATGACTTCCTAGACTAGTTCTTAATCGTATTCATTATTTCAATCCAAATAAACATGATTTAAGAGGTAGAGCATGATGAGAATCTTAGGGATATCATGGATTTCCTTCTATGCAACCATATCTATGGGAAGTTGTCCAGGTGTATGTTTGGGACATGAGAGGTTCACTTATTCTTAAAAGTGGTGTCTCATTAGGGGATAACTGTGGATCCATCAAAGCATAAAGCAGTTGTATCTTTGGAAGCATAGTAGAACATTTTAGTGGTTTGTATCATTCGTAGTATGAAAGCCTATTATCATAGTTTTGTACCCTAATTCTCTCATGTAGAAGCTACATTGATTGATTTGACCAGAAAGGTACAAGATTTATGTAAAAACCGGAGATTTTTTGAGAATTAGTCTTTTTAATCTCTTTTATGTATTTTGTTTTATGCTTCACAAAGATTAGTGTGAGCTATACGCAAAACCATATTAGCTTTTAGTATACGCAACACTATTCTTGTCTTGTGATGCACACAATTTCATGTTCTTTCGAATAAAATTAATTTTACACAACACCATGTATAGATTTTGATCAATGTATAACTGAACTATATTTTCAGTATTTTATACGCAACACCAAAGGAGTCTTTCCTGACATGAAACTCTAACTTGGCTTGCGTTACACACAATAATTACCTTATTCGATAGCGTGTGTAGTACGCAATACCGAGTTTCACTAAACAAGATATTATTATAATATTATTATGAACTAGCCGTTATGAATAGTAATACCCACTTTTATAAATTTTATCGTTCAAAATGGACTTCATTTTTGGATTCGGAATATCGAAATTAGCAGGGTGATTTTTTTTTATTTTTCGGAATACATTCAATTTTTGATGAAAAGTGAAAACACTAAGTTAATATTTAAAAACGTAATTTTTTTATAAATAATTATTTATTTTATTTAAATTTATTTTAGGTTAAAACTAATATATAATACCTATATAAGTTCAGTGTAATAAATTTGAGTCATTTTATAATAATTTTAGATATATAAAAATTTTATTGAACTTTTCACCATCTTTTACACACCTCCTAGGAGAATTTGAAGATTTACATAAAACATAATTTTACCACTTCTATGAGTAGAATTTCTAAAATCCTAGAGACATGGTTAATATCAAGGAGTAAAATATGGTTCAATAAGATAAAAATAACTTTTGGTGAATAGTAACTTTTTACTTTTATTTTCCACGGTTAAAAGTAAATAGGGTAATTAAGGGTATAAATGATATTATTATTACCCTAAAACATGTCCTAATTCTATTGAATAAGTATAACTAGATAAAAATAAACCTTAGTAATATAATATTATCATTTACGTCCACATGGATTAGATTAGGACATTTATTATTATTTAATTCAAAGAAGAGTTAAAAGTTTTAAAATCAAAGTTTAATAACTATAACATTTTTTATATAGGGTTATACATATGATAAATTCAACTATAAATATTAATTAGAAATATAAAAATATTTCCTACATAATTTTATTTTGTTTATAATTTTTAGACATTAAATAATTTAATTTATTTATGACACAATGATGATGCAGTAATTAGCATATTAATTAAATATTAACATTATTGATTTCATAAATACACAAATAAATCTAATTTGAGACTTTTTATAAATTCCAAAAAAAAATAGGTTAATATTACATGTTAGTATTGATTTAACTAACCTTTTCCGAACTAATCATGCTGTTATGATTTTCAAAAAAAATCAATTACCAAATAGTGTCAAAATTGACATAAATAGTTTTTTAAACAAATATTATATTATTAATTTCTAATATATTTCAAAAAATCTATGATTCGGAAAAATGGATTTGATAAGGTTATATATATTAATAATGAACCCCTTGGGGTTCGTTTGGATTTTTATACTATGTTTATTCCCCATATAGTGATAGAAAACAAGAAGACGCATTAAAAGTTAAATTATATAACTTAGAGTTAAATCAAAATGATAAGATTAAAATAGTAACACAAACATGTATAAAACCTATCTATTGAGAGGGTTTCGACCCATCCTTACATTATCATCTAAATAAATCAATTTAGATCTATTATAAACCGAATATGACTATATTATAAAAAAATATTTTATGTTTTTCCTAAGGTGCCCATGTCCTCCCTAATAAAAGGGAACCTCCTCTCTCTTCAATTTACATAATTTTGAGCCTTCAAGATCGATCAAACCATGACCATTTCCCCTATAAACATCCCTATAAACATTATAGAGGTTATGGTCTCCTCAAAAGACCAACTCTAGTGACTTACGAGGAATCATAAAAGAGGTGCGTCAAAAAAGATGTAATCTATTCTACCGATTCTTTCGAATTTCATTCTTCTTATAATCCTTCTTCTTTAGTTGTTTCATTATAAATTAATAACATAAGTATCACTAATATACAGATATTTTATTATAAATATGAAACAACCCCATTTCACCTTCTATCCATCCTACGGAAAATGAAATCACCGGGCATGCGTACGTACGGAATATCGTCTCCACGCTGTGGTGTAATCTGTTTTCCACCACCACCTTACATGGATGGGTATAATGGTGTAAAGAATAAACATATATGACTATTATAAAATCATACAAATTCTAAGATATTATATCATCCACTCCAATTTTATTCAATAAATATGGGAATGATATCATCGCTCGTGCGTACGTACGGATTACCTTCTCCACGGCGCGATGAGATTCATTTTCCATGTTAACAACTCAAGAATGATTATAATGTATAGATAATAAGTAATACTTAAATATATGACATATTAATGATATTTTATTTATGTATATGTGTTTACTTACATCTATTATATTTAATAAGGAAATGAAAACATCGTTCATGTGTACGTACGGTCTACCCTCTCTATGAACGGTGTATTTATTTCCACTTATAGATCTATTATATATTTGTTTATTATGTATATATATTATATATAAATCATGTTCTATATTCTGTAATTAAGTATTCATGATCTATTTAATCATATGAATAATTACAAGTCAAAACACGGATGGTAAACGAAACTATTTTACGCAAAACATGGCTTTAACATAGACGTGACAAATGAACGAATAATATAACGTCGTAAGTGAATCATATATGATATCATAAATATTATTATGGTTCTATTAAAAGTTAATAATATGTTCAAACCCACTATACAAGAGTCTCAGACACATAAAAAAGAAACTGGACAAAAGGCAAGGGATAATTATTCCAATCTCATTCTTATCCTAGATTGTTTATTTGTAAGTGTTTATTGGGGTTATATTTATCATCAATGTCTGTGATTTATAAAAATGTTTTCATATATAGTGTACTATTCATCCATGTATGTTTAAAGTCATGTTTTCCAATTTTTGACTTTTACTATGTGGTATGGAAAGAATCATTCTTTTGGTTACCATATGAGGACTTTTTGAATTTTCAGGAAAAAGTATGAGGATAATGTTTTTTTAACTTATACAGAATGAGAGGATTTTTATGGTTTCATAACTCCTAGTTTTCATGAAGCTTCCTATACAAGATTTCATGATTTTTTTCAAAAAAATATTTTCATTTACAATTACATGGCATTTAGTGAATATAAAATGATTTCGAAGAAGAAAAGATATTTTCCTTATGAATTTATTTCATGAGATTTATCAAAAACATTTTTCATATAAGATGGAATTATATCATATTTGTATGTTTCAAGTATTATGTATCTATGATTTGAATGGTTTCACTTTTCTTATGATGAAATGATATACATTTTTTTGTATGTATTATGTTATGATGGGATGATGTTTATGAAACCCATTTTATACAATGGGTAATGATGAATGATTTATGTTCATGTTGTGTCACAAGTATGATTTATTTAATTATTAGATGGGTGGGACCAATATCTCCCTCCAATACATTTGGTAAAGATTTATATCTAATGAGATAGACATTGCTAGAATGATAAGTAAATCTGCTTCAGTGTTACAGGACTGGAATGAGGAGTGAACTCGATTCAGAAAGAGACTTTGTCCACTAATATGGTCTTGGCAGTAATGCCTTGGCTACTATGGAAATCATATCATGTGATTAATAGTTTTCCACAATTACGTGATTTATTCCCATGCTATTTTATGATGATTTTTGTTCTATTATGATCTATTCCTTACGTACTGCCATGTTTTTTTTCATTGCTCAAGATTTTGATGTTTAAACATTATGTTCATGTTTTTATGTTCAAGTGTATATGGTTTGTTTTATTATCTCCATGTTTACCGTTACTGAGCATTTGATCTCACCCTTTATATTTTTTATTTTCCCTAGGATATAAAGAAAGGTTTTAGGTAAGAAAAAAAAGGGGAAGATCTTTATGGGAGATGTTGAAGATCATTCACCATGATTAGAAGATTATGTTCCGAGTATCCAAAGACACTAAACTATTATGGTCCTTCAGTGTTGGTTTTTTAATGTATTAATTATTCCACAAAAGTAATGTAATGTCCATGTACATCATTTTTGGGGTCTCTACAGAGTTTTATTAGAGGAAAGGTTTAGTCAACCTTTGGAAACTAAGATACGAAAACATTAATGAGATCCCTAGAGATATTTCTAAGGTATGTCGGGGGATGTCCCTAAGGTTAAGTATAACTATAGGTTATAGTCCTAGGATTAAAGTAACGATCATATAATTAAACATTATATTTTATATATTGAAGGTACTCCCCCTTCATTATGTTATCATCCGAGCATGATTTTTTCCTATCACACTATTCTTTTTGGGTTTTAGACGATGGGTGAAACCCAAAAGAACCGTGTTGATCAATGTAATGGAAAATGCAATGATTGTCCTCCTGAACAAACCAATTTCATGGGAGATGGAGTAAAAAATCTCGTTTCTATACATACACTAGCTATGAATCATTCTGGACTTCCAAATGAGCAGTGAAGGGAACAATATTCTATTGAGTCCTTTATGAGGCAACGCCCACCTTCTTTCAGTGGGTCTTCTGATCCACTTGTTACTGAACAATTGATAAGTACCATAGAAAGGATATTTTCCAAACTTCACTGTTCATAGAATGAAAAAGACATTTTGGTTGTTTACCGTTTAGAAGTTGAAGCAGACCAGTGGTGGACTCTGATTAAGAATACAAGGCCCTAAGATGAAATTGAATCCATGGAATGGGACGAGTTCAATAGCGTGTTTTTAAATAATTACATCCCTCGTATTCTTCAAACAAATATAGAAATGGAGTTCCTAGAGCTTATGAAAAATAATGAAGAATCTGTTGGCATATATGAGGCGAATTTTACATGGCTTCCAAGGTATACATCTGGATTTATCATCCAACCTGAAAGCAAAGTTGATCAATTCTTCAGTGGAATAAAACAATGTCTTCAAAGTGAATTACCTATAAGAGACTTCATTAGCTATGAAGAAATTGTGCGTTGTTCTATGAAGGTAGAACTGGAAGTTGGTGTTACTTATCCATACCATGGTTTTGAAAAAAAACAAATGATTTAGTTTATGGAGAAATCTCAGAACAATGGTGAAATGGAGATGAATGTTTCTTTATGCTCAAAGTGTGTAAAGAAACATGGTGGAGATTTCCTAAAAGGTACTAGAAAATGTTATATGTTTGGAAAAGAAGGTCCTTGAGTAGTTGAGTGTCAATGTAATGGTAAAAATGTATATAATTAGGTAAATAGAGAAAAGACTATAGAGAATGCTCCACCAACACTTCAATTCTTCAAGTGCAAAAAAATGGGGCGTTTTGCTAATCAACTCCCTAATCCAAGGGTTAATGATGATCTACATGAGAAAATTGTTAAGGAAATGGATAAAGGGAAGTCACATGCGATCACTATTTGTGATGTTGAGTATGACAACGATGTGGTGGAATGAATAAGTGTTTATGTAATGAGATTCTGAGATAATGTTGTGGAATCCCATTTAAAGTATCCTGGAATATGGGAATATCAATGTATTGGATCATTGTGGTTTTTAATAATTTAATGGTACCAGTAACCATGAAAATTCATCAAAATATTTTTGGAAAGTAGTTGAAATACGCATAATGAAGGGATAATGAAAAAATAATATATATGATAGTATTCATGAGCTAATGACTGATATAAGGACAATGTTATATCATGGTTTGAGTATATAGAAATTTTGGGATTTTGGTATGTGGGAAGAGTTTTCTTTTGATAGCATTCATGTTTTCACAAAGGTTCTATGGTAGTTTATGTTTCAAGAGAATGCATGATTAAGGTATTCACATGTTTGGAATGTGATCAACAAAATATATCTGGGATAAATGATGGTATTCACATGCTCGATCGATGAAATTTCTAGTAATTGTTTTCTTTATACTCTGATCTTGGACAGAAGTATTTTGGATTAACCTAAAGATTGGAATGGATTATGATGAACATATGTTAATATTGTATGAAGCTAGAACTTTTTTCGATATTATTGATGGGATTTCATAATAATGTAGTTTTAGAAAAAAGGAAAACCTGCAGGATGGGTGACAACCCGTCTCGTTGGACAAGGTTGTGGGAATCGAACCCACAACCAAAGTGCGACAGGCCTTTAATGCCTACAACTAGCCTACAGGAAGTCCATAGTTAGTAGAAACTAGTTTTATTTTATTAAGCGGTATGATAGATGAATTACAAGTCCATTTTTGGATTCATATATGATTAACCACACCATAGATTGACTTATGTAGATTTGATAACATTTTATACGCTTTTGTTTGAGATAGATGGAATGACCCATCGTTCTATCACATGATCTGCTAACACTTCACGATTGACAAATTCAACTTAATTTCTTTTAGAGATGAAGTGTAAATTTTTTAAGGCATGAACAACAGTTAGATTGTACAAAAATAAAGTAATTATATCCTTTAATTAATTTTTTTTCCACATTATGGAATTGATCTTGAGAGCTAAAAATGTTGTCCTAGTACCCTCATATCCATTGAATCAGATGGTACCTTATTTCATGACAAATTATGGCATTGTGATTGTTGTATTTTTCATAACCATGTTCTCTACCACTATCTATCAGAACATGATGGTAATATTTCGCTTCCGTATCCATATTTTCAAATATATTTCCCTACGTGGAAACCCAGTGATGAGTTACTTTCGTTATTCATTCTGTTTCTAACGTTCGTTTTTAAAATGAAGATCTAGTATTCCTTTTTACGATGTGGGTTTCATTGAATGATACTTTAAAGTAGTAAACGATTTATAACCCCGACGAATTTCGAGGGTGAATATCATTTTCAGGGGGGTAGAATGTAACACCCATGGATTTTATGAGAATTATTATTTTTAATTTCTTTTATGTCATTTTTTGTATGGCTCACAATGATTATATTTCACTATACGCAACACCATATTAGCTTGTAGTATGCGCAACACTATTCTTGTCTTGTGATGCACAGAATTTCAGGTTATTTCAAATAAAATTAATTTTACACAACAAAAAAGATAGATTTTGATCATTGTATAACTGAACTATATTTTGATTATGTTATACGCAACACCAAAGGAGTCTTTCCCTTCACGCAGACCTGACTTGTCTTGCATTACACGAAATCAAGACCTTCTTCGATAGCGTGTGTAGTACGCAATACTGAGATTCACTAAACGAGATATTATTATAATATTATTATGGAATAGCTGTTATGAATAGTAATACCAACTTTTATAAATTTTTTCTTTCAATATGGACTTCATTTTTTGATTCAGAATATCGAAATTAGCCTATAGTGGATTTTTGGTATTTTTCTGAAAACTTTCAATTTTTGATGAATAGTGAAAACACCGAGTTACTATTTAAAAACCAACATTTTATTTAAATTTATTTTAGATCAATATTGACATATAATACCTATATAAGTTCAATGTAATTCATTGGAGTCATTTTATAATAATTTTAGATATATAGGAATTTTATTGAACATTTCACCATCATTTACCCACCTCCTAGAAGAATTTGAAAATTTATATAAAATTTAATTTTACGACTTCTGTGAGAGGAATTTGTAAAATCCAAGAGACACATTTAATATCACGGAGTAAAATGTGGTTCAATAAGATAAAAATAATTTTTTTTGAATAGTATTTTTTTACTTTTATTTACCACGGTTAAAAGTAAATATGGTAATTAAGGGGAAAAATGATATTATTATTACCCTAACACATGTCCTAATTCTATTGAATAAGTATAAATAGACCAAAAACAACCTTAATAATATAATATTATCATTTAGGTCCACTTGGAGTAGATTTGAAAATTTATTATTATTTAATTCAAAGAAGTGTTAAAAGAGTTAAAATCAAAGTTTAATAACTAAAATTTTTTTAATATAGGGTTATACATAAGATAAATTCAAATATAAATATTCATTAGAAAACATACAAATATTTCCTACAAAATGATATTTTATTTATAATTTTTAGACATTAAATAATTTAATTTATTTATCAAACAATGATGATGCATTAATTACCTTATTAATGAAATATTAACATAATTGATGTTATAAATACCCCAATAAATGTAATTTGATACTTTTTATAATTTACAATAATTTTTTAGGTTAATATGACATGTTAGTATTGATTTAATTAAATTTTTTCGAACTAATCAGGCTGTTATTATTTTCACAAAAATCAATTACCAAATTTAGTCAAAATGGACATAACATTGTTTTTAAAACAAATAGTATATTAGTAATTTGTATTCAATTTTTAAAAATCTAGGATTCGGCCAAATGACATAGATAAGGTTATATATATTAATAATGAACCACTTGGGGTTCGTTTTCCTTGTTATAGTATGATTATTAACAATATAGTGTAACAAATCAAGAAGACACATTAAAAGTTAAATTATTTAACCTAGAGTTAAATCTAAATGATATGGTTAAAATAGGTACCTAAACATGTCAAAAACCTATTGTTTGAGAGGATTTCGTCCCATCCCCACTTTAGCTTCAAAATAAATCAATTTTTAGCTATTTTAAAACGAATATGACTTTATTAAAAAATAATATTTTAAGTTTTTCATATGGTGGCCCTCTCCTCCCTTATAAAAGGGAACCTCCTCCCTCTTCTCTTTACACAATTTTGAGCCTTCATGCTCGGCCAAACCCTTAACATTTCCCTTATAAACTTCCCTATAAAAATTATAGAGGGTCGGGTATCCTCAAAATACCAACTCTAGTGCCTTTAGAGGAATCTTAAAAGAGGTGTGTCATAGAAGAGGTAATCTCTTGTACCGATTCTTTCAATTTTCGTTCATCTTCAACTTCTTATTGTTTATATGTTTCATTATAAAGACATAACATTAGTATCAATAATATAATGATATGTTATTATAAATATAAAACAACCCCATTTCACCTTCTATCCATCCTATGGAAAACGAAATCACCACGTGTGCGAACGTACGGAATACAGTCTCCATGCTGTGATGTAATCTGTTTTCCACCACCACCTTACTTAGATGGGTATAATGGTGTAAATAATAACTATAAATGATTATTATAACATAATACTGATTCTAAGATATTATATCATCCACTCAAATTCCATTCAATAAATATGGTAATGAAATCATCGCTCGTGCAAACTTACTGATTACCGTCTCCACGACGAGATGAGATTCATTATCCATTTTAATAATTCAAGAATGATTATAAAGTATATATAATAATTAATCATGAAATATATGACATATTAATGATAATATATTTATTTATATGTAATTTACTTACATCTATTAAATTTAATAACGAAACAAAAATAGAGTTCATGCGTACGTACGGCCTACCGTCTCCATGAACAGTGTATTTCATTCCATTTATCGATCTATTATATATATGTATATTCTGAATATATATTTTATATAAATCATGTTTTCTATTATATAATTATTTAATCATGAACTATGTAATCATATTAATAATTATAATTCAAAAAACAGACAATAAATGAAAAGGTTTTACCCAAAATGCTGCTTTAACATGGACTTGACAAATGAACGGATAATATAAAGTCGTAAGTGAATCATATATGATATCATAAATATTATTTTTGTTATGTTACAAGATAAAAATATGTTTAAACCCACTATACCTGAGTCTCTAACACATACAGAAGAAAGTGGGCAAAAGATAAGGGATAATTATTCTAATCTCATTTTTATCTGATATTGTTATTTGTAAGTATTTAATGGGTTTATATTTATCATCCATGTCAGTGTTTTTTAAAAATGTTTTCATAAATTGTGTACTATTATTCCATGTATTTTTAAATTCATGTTTACACCTTTTTGACTTTTTCTTTGTGGTTTGTAAAGAATCATTCTTTTGTTTACCATACAGGGACTTTTTGACTTTTCAGGCAAAAGTATGAGGATAATGTTTTTTTTTAACTTAAACAACATGAACCGATTTCTGTTGTTTCATAACACCAAGATTTCATGAAGCTTCCTATAAAACATTTCATTATTATTTTCAAAAAAATTATTTTCATTTAAAATTTCATTGTATTTTGTGAAAAGAAAATTATTTTAAAGAAGAAAGGATATTTTCCTCAAGAATTTATTTTAAGTGTTTTATCAAAACCATTTTTCATATAAGATGGAATTATTTCATATGTGTATGTTTCAAGTATAATGTCTATATGATTTACATGTTTTCACTTTTCGTTTGATGAAAAGATATCCATTTTTTGTATGGATTATGTTATGATGGGATGATGTTTATGAAACCCATTTTATACTTTGGGAAATGATGAATGATGAAGTGCCCAGATCAGTGTCAATCACTGAGAGGGGGAGGGGGTGAATCAGTGATCCCTTAAAACTTTTTACTAATTGATTCTTTATCAATAAAACCTCTATGGAAGGTTAAATCCTCGATCCACTCTTCTTGTATCTCTCACCTTTCCTCGAATGATGCAGTAAATATAAAGGCACAGGACACAAGGATTTACAAGGTTCGGCACCAAAGGCCTACGTCCTTGCCATGTTGGTTATACGCCCCAACAGGGTTTCTTCCATTATAATCTGTTAGTATTACAATGGTCGATACAGAGTCCCACTGTGTCTCTCCTGAGTCCCATAGGAGGGTCTTTATACTGCGTCCCACAGTTTTACTAGAGTCCCACTAGCCTGCTCCAGAATCCCACTGAAGACTTCTTCCACCCTGAGTCTCATAGGGGGATTCTCCTGGCTCCTCGACTCACATGAGTAGCTCTTCTTCACTTTAAGCTTCTTCAAGTATCTTCAGCAGTCTGGGATAAAGACTGCTGGCCTTGCTCTGTACCTATGCTCACTTGTGATGAACAGGTCTTCTCGTCCTGCTCGGGCTTTATCACCTTCTTCTAAGGATGACCCAGCCTCTCTCTTCAACTACTGAATACTCAGACAACTAATATCTTTAACTTCAGTCTTGTCCAGTCTCACTTCAAATCATCTTCATGCACTGAGTGCATGGAATCTCTTCATCCTCATGCACTGACTGCATGGCTTGTCAATTTCTTCAAGAACTTCTGGTCTTGGACAACTCAAATGCACACAACCAGATTTGAGCTTGTTCACGTGTGCACGTGCATGCATGCATGCACTTCCCTTCTTCTTCTTGGTGTAATAAACCCACAAAGGGTGTAATCACTTCAAGCACACACCTTCTCAAACTTCACACACTTTATTCAATTTGGTTACACACATAAATGTGTGTTATACTTTAGTGTGAGAGTCTTCCACTTCTTCTAAGTGTATACACTTCACTTAGTTCAGACACTAGGTTTCGGCCTTCTTGTTTTGTTTGCACACACATTTTCTTTGTTCAATTTGCAAACACAAGAGACATGGCCTCTCCTTCTTGCACACCCCCAAGGGCTACAGCCTCTTCTTCAATTTGCACATACAAGTGCCAAAGGGTGTCTTCCTTGTTGCACACACACACACACAATGGTGGGATCTTCACTTCACCCACTTGCACACACACTGACATGGCCCTTTTCTTCTTTTGGTAAGCACACACGGCCTCGGGACTTCACTTCCTCTTCAAGGCGCGCAAGGTGTGAGTTCACCTCGGGTGTAGCTGGCCGCACAAAGGTTCTGTCGCGCAAGCTCCTCCGAGGTGCAAGGCACCTCGGCCGCGCAAGCCTCAACAAACCACGAGAGCGCGCAAGTGATGCAGTTGCCTCAGGTCTTCCTGTCGCGCAAAGGGAAGGCGTGCATGGGGACTTAGCCTTCTTGTCGCACAAAAGAGTTGCGTGGAAGGAACTCAGCCGCGCAAATACCTTCCGCGGGGCTTCTTTCTTCACAAGGAAGAGAGATTCACGGTTCTCAAAAGTTTCAGCAGGCTCTCCTCGAGGGCTAGGCCTCATTTTTATAGGCAATGGAGAGGCGGTTCAATCTGCATGATATAACTTCAAACTCCCGAGATTTTCGGTTCTTCAAGATTCTGTAAAATCTTTTTTTTCCTCTATTTCACACTCGAACTCCTTCTCTTTATTTACCTCTTCATGCATGTGCATGGAAACGTATGCATGGCCTTATTTTAAGACAATCCATGCATAGGCATAAACCCTTCATGGCCTCGGCAGCGTTGCTTGCCTCAGCCGAACTTCGAAATCCTCATTTGTCGCATGCAAGCATATTATTAGACATGGATCTGTTCAGTAGGTCTAGACGAGCTCAATGGAGCCTTCGGCTTCGGCAATGGTGGCTGGGAGCTCAAGATCAGTCGTCGGGGAGGCGTCTGGATCAGCGGGAGACGTCGGGGAGCCTCGGGGTGGCTCGAGGTTGAAGACAACCTTTATAGCCGTCGGATGGGGAGTTTAATGATGCTGGACGGCCGCAATTAAAAGATCGTCGCACAGATGGATCATGCGGTGGAGATTATACGCGCGATGAGATGTGCGGCTCAGATTCAATCCCAGCGAAAAAACTCGTTCCCACATCGAAACGGCCTCCAATTTTTCAGCGCCTTATCAAAATCGCGCTGCCGCCATTCGTTCAATAATCTCTCTTCTCCCTCCACGGTGCCGCCCCGCACTGTGCCTCTGCGGGCGCGCTTCTGCGCCCACTCACGCCTCCTGCGGGCGCGCTCCTAGCGTCCACCATGCACTCCGGGCGTGCTTCATGCGCCCCTGCCGCGCGGGCGTGACACCCCTGCGTAGCCCTGACACCCTGTGCTTGCACCATGGGTTCCCCCATGGGCGTGGCGCCTAGTGCCCACATGAGCCGTGGGGTTGAACTCGTGGGATGGCCTTGGCTGGCCTAATTTTTGGCAAAGGGACAGAATGTTACTTTGTCAAAAAAAAAACAAAGTACTCCATATGAAAAATGACAATTCTAAATGCCAAGCCATCTTCCTCTAAGCCATTCTTCTTATAAATTTTTCTTCTTCTTCTTGTGAATTCCTCCATTCATCCTCAACATTTATTTATCACTTAGGAATGGAAATTCTTGAATGTTCTTCATCAACTGAGCTCCTGAATCACAGAAAATCTCCAATGAGCTTCATTGATCTAATCAGAGATCAATTGGATCTTCTTCACATTCACATGCACTAAGTGTTAGTGCATGGAATTCATTAATCCACGTCATGCACTTAGAAGTTGTGGATGGATCCCATTCACTTCCTCATGAATTGTCTTAACAATGCATGGCCTTCTAGAGCTTGTTGTGACATTGTATCCAGTTGATACAAGTTCGTGGAACTTAAAGATCAGTTCAACAATCATCTGATGTAATGATGATGCTCCATCATCATCCATTATTCAAGTGGTGTAACTTAGTATCATCTTGATAAAAGTATTGAAACATTAAGATCAGTTCTACAATCGTCTGATATTACTAGATAATGTTTCAACCATCATCTCCTATGTCACTTAGTGAATCTATTAAGTGACATTCATCTTAGTACCATGGCCATTCTCCTTTCCTTACCAACACCATCACATCCTTTTTCATTCACATCTTGACATTCCTTGACATCCATCCATTCATTCCTTGACAACAACATACCTCATTGACAAAAAATGCAACATAGTACACTTCAATCTCCCCCTTTGTATTTGTTGGCAATATACTAGAGAACATATGAATGGGTCAATATGTGTGCCAATATTTTCTCCCCCTTATTGGCAATCAAATGCAAAGGTGTGGTGTGGTTCTCTTTCAAAAATCTCTTCCTCCCTTTGAAAAGTATTTTCTTGAAAAACACTGAGAGAGGGATGATGTCACATGATCTCTTTAGCGAAGAACCTTTAGTAAATCATCTCTAAGTCTACTTGGGCTATCCCGGTGTAGAAAACAAGAGTGATGTAACCAAGGTACTCAATGTTGTCCAACATTCACTGTACATGTGAGATCATGCTCCAAGGGGTTGAAATTTTTCAGATATATCAATGAATTGCCAAGTCCTGCACATACTCCACAAAACTCATTAGAAAGTTCAGGTGCAAAGATAAAGCTCCCCCTTTCATTCATTTGTCTTCAATCAATACTCCCCCTTAATTGTCATGATGAATACAATTAAGAAACAAGGGATGAATGTATGATTGGAATACCTTCACTTTTCTCAAGATGGTATTAATCTAAGAATCCCATCTTCTTCAGATTGGCTCCCCCTCAAGGGGTGCACTCCATTCTGTCCAAACCATCCTCCAGTTGAGAATGATCATCATCTTCAATTCCCTATAATGTTAGCACATGTAAGTACATGTGATTAGGGAATAAGATGGAACCTCCTTGGTTCATCAATGTGAACAACAAGGTTGAGAAGATTCTCTCAACCGAGATGTCCCATTTTCACCATTCTTCACACTTGCACATTTGATCTTCAATGATGTTTGTGCTGGTGTGGATCTCAATACATCTTCATGTGAAATCGCCTTCTTCCCTTTTGCCTTAGCAATTGCCAGAACATCATCTTCAGCTCCTTGTAGATCTTTGGCAAGTTGCAACTGATTAGGCCATATGACTAACAAGTCATTTGGAAGTGAGGCCTCAGTTTTGGAAATTCCACATGGTTCTTTTGATACTGTTAAGATACCTTTCTTAGGCAACTTATTTTCAATCAATCCCTTATGCTTCTTCTGGATTGATTGTATTTTTGAGTCCAGTCTGATTCTATTCAGTCCCATGGCTTGTTCACAAATATCCATGGTATGACCTTTCATTCCACAGTAGAAGCATGTTTTCTTGGTGGTCCTTCTGGATGCATCACCCTTCTTGGATGTAGACTCCAAGGAATTCTTTTCCTTTTTCAAAACCTTCTTGGGAGCATCTTCACCTTTATTCTGTTTGCTTCCCAAGGATTCTTTCTGAGCCAGGTTCTGTGATCTTTTCTTCTTTTGAGCTCTGGATACAGTTGGAGATTGACATGTATCTATTTGACCACTTTTCCACAAATCCCAGATGTTATCAAGCAATCCAAATCTGTTAGCAGTAAACAGATGTCTATGGACCTGTGGATGTTGCCTCTTTTCCTCTAGCTTGCTCCCCCTTGGCATGGGCTTCCTCTGTGCTTTGGCATTCAGTGAATTGTACCAACAATCCTTTGCACAATGCCCATACTTGTTACAACACCAACATTGACCCACAAATCTTGACTTTTTGATTCCTTCTGATTGTAGGGTACTTGTCTTGAATTGTTGTGCTGCTTCAGGAGAGCTTTATTTATTCATTGTCTTCATCCATACTTGTTTGGAATTATTCTTCCATCCTGCACTTTTTGTGGAAACACAATTAGAATCATTAGTACAAGATGGAATGGATGGTACCTTCCTTTTAGAAGATGTTGCCCTTTTATTATAGGATGTCTTTCTTTTAGAATCATCCTGCTCAATGCATACTTGAGTAGAAACATTTCTCCGTTCAGCTGACTGGGAGGCTTTGTCTTTGGGTGATTGCTGATTGTTCAATATCACCTCCAGTTATAAGCATTTCATATTTAGGGAGTTCTTCTCATCCTCAATAGTTTTTAGCCTTCCTTCCCATTTCTCTTCCAGCTACTTTATCTGGTCTTCATGCACCTTATTCATTTCATGCAATGAGTTGTCAAGCTCCTTCACCCATTTGACTTTGTCTTTTAGTTGAGCATCTTTGACAACCATTAAAACTCTGTGCAATTTTTCCAGTGCATGGAAAACTTCTTTGATCATTATCGTAAAGATTTCTTTCTCAGAAAGGCTTCTTTGAAATTCTTCACAAGTATCTTCATATCTATCATTGCAAAGAGAAACTGTTTCATCCAGAGCCTTCACCAGCTTTCTGAGAGTGTAGGTTATGCCAACCCTTTTACCCAACTGATCTTCCATTGTATTGGCTTCTTCTTCTAGCTGTAATTTTTCTTCTTGAAGATCAAGGATGCCTGTAGCTATACACATTGCCACATCCTTGGGGACTGTCTTCTGAAGATATTCGATTTCACTTTGATGATATTTTATTTTTTCAACTTCATCACAGCTAGGGAATGCTTTCTTCATCTTCTTGGCCTGTTTCTTCTTTCTATTTTTCTGAGTCTTTTCAGATATCTCCATTTGAGGCTGGTCGCTCATTTCCTCAAATCTGCACTTCATAAAGACTCCCTTGGATCTTTTAGAGGTAACCTGCCTCTGATACCAATTTAAGTGCCCAGATCAGTGTGAATCACTGAGAGGGGGAGAGGGTGAATCAGTAATCCCTTAATACTTTTTACTAATTGATTCTTTATCAATTAAACCTCTATGGCTGGTTAAAGCCTCGATCCACTCTTCTTGTATCTCTCACCTTTCCTTGAATGATGCAGTAAATATAAAGGCACAGGACACAAGGATTTACAAGGTTCGGCACCAAAGGCCTACATCCATTCCATGTTGGTTATACGCCCCAACATGGTTTCTTCCATTATAATCTGTTAGTATTAAAATGGTCGATACAGAGTCCCACTGTATCTCTCTTGAGTCCCACAGGAGGGTCTTTATACTGCGTCCCATAGTGTTACCAGAGTCCCACTGGCGTGCTCCAGAATCCCACTGAAGACTTCTTCCACCCTGAGTCTCACAGGGGGCTTCTCCTGGCTCCTCGACTCACACGAGTAGCTCTTCTTCACTTTAACCTTCTTCAAGTATCTTCCGCAGTCTAGGATAAAGACTGCTGGCCTTGCTCTGTACCTCTGCTCACTTGTAATGAACAGGTCTTCTCGCCTTGCTCGGGCTTTATCACCTTCTTCTAAGGATGACCCGACCTCTCTCTTCAACTACTAAATACTCAGACAACTGATATCATTAACTTCAGTCTGGTCCAGTCTCACTTCAAATCATCTTCATGCACTGAGTGCATGGCATCTCTTCATCCTCATGCACTGACTGCATGGCTTGTCAATTTCTTCAAGAACTTCTGTTCATGGACAACTCAAATGCACACAACCAGATTTGAGCTTGTTCACGTGTGCACGTGCATTCATGCATGCACTTCCCTTCTTCTTCTCGGTGTAATAAACCCACAAAGGGTGTAATCACTTCAAGCACACACCTTCTCAAACTTCACACACTTTATTCAATTTGGTTACACACATAAATGTGTGTTATACTTTAGTGTGAGAGTCTTCCACTTCTTCTAAGTGTATACACTTCACTTAGTGCACACACTAGGTTTCGGCCTTCTTGTTTTGTTTGCACACACATTTTCTTTGTTCAATTTGCAAACACAAGAGACTTGGCCTCTCCTTCTTGCACACCCCCAAGAGCTACGGCCTCTTCTTCAATTTGCACATACAAGTTCCAAAGGGTGTCTTCCTTGTTGCACACACACACACAATGGTGGGCTCTTCACTTCACCCACTTGCACACACACTGCCACGGCCCTTTTCTTCTTTTGTTAAGCACACACGGCCTCAGGACTTCACTTCCTCTTCAAGGTGCGTAAGGTGTGAGTTCACCTCGGGTGTAGCTGGCCGCAAAAAGGTTCTGTCGTGCAAGCTCCTCAAAGGTGCAAGGCACCTCAGCCGTGCAAGCCTCAACAAACCACAAGAGCGCGCAAGTGATGCGGCTGCCTCGGGTCTTCCTGTCGCGCAAAGGGAAGGCGCGCAGGGGACTCAGCCTTCTTGTCGCACAAAAGAGTTGCGCGCAAGGAACTCAGCCGTTCAAATACCATGCGCGGGGCTTCTTTCATCGCGAGGCAGAGAGCGTCACGGTTCTCAAAAGTTTCAGCAAGATCTCCTCGAGGGCTAGGACTCATTTTTATAGGCAAAGGAGAGGCGGTTCAATCCGCGTGATATAACTTCAAACTCCCGAGATTTTCGGTTCTTCAAGATTCTGTAAAATCTTGTTCTTCCTCTATTTCACACGCGAACTCCTTCTCTTTATTTACCTCTTCATGCATGTGCATGGAAACGTATGCATGGACTTATTTTAAGACAATCCATGCAGAGGCATAAACCCTTCATGGCCTCGACAGCGTTGCTTTCCTCAGCCGAACTTCGAAATCCTCATTTGTCGCATGCAAGCATATTATTAGACATGGATCTGTTCAGTAGGTCTAGACGAGCTCAATGGAGCCTTCGACTTCGGCAATGGTGGCCGGGAGCTCAAGATCAGTCGTCGTTGAGGCGTCTGGATTAGCGGGAGACGTCGGGGAGCCTCGGGGTGGCTCGAGGTTGAAGACAACCATTACAGCCGTCGGATGGGGAGTTTAATGATGCTCGACGGACGCGATTAAAAGATCGTCGTGAAGATGGATCGTGCGGTGGAGATAAGATGCGCGATGAGATGTGCGGCTCAGATTCAATCCCAGCGAAAAAACTCGTCCCCACATCGAAACGACCTCTGATTTTTCAGCGCCTTATCAAACTCACGCAGCCGCCATTTGTTCAATAATCTCTCTTCTCCCTCCACGGTGCCGCCCCGCACCGTGCCTCTGCAGGCGCGCTTCTGCGCCCACTCACGCCTCCTGCGGGCGCGCACCTAGCGTCCACCATACACTCCGGGCGCGCTTCATGCGCCCCTGCCGCGCGGGCGTGACACCCCTGCGTAGCCCTACCACCCTCTGCTTGCACCATGGGTTCCCCCTTGGGCGTGGCGCCTAGTGCCCACATGATCCGTGGGGTTGAACTGGTGGGCTGGCCTTGGCTGGCCTAATTTTTGGCAAAGGGACAGAATGTTACTTTTTCAAAAAAAAAAACAAAGTACTCCATATGAAAAATGCCAATTCTAAATGCCAAGACATCTTCCTCTAAGCCATTCTTCTTCTACATTTTTCTTCTTCTTCTTAAGAATTCCTCCATTCATCCTCAACATTTATTTATCACTTAGGAATGAAAATTCTTGAAGGTTCTTCATCAACTGAGCTCCTGAATCACAGAAAATCTCCAATGAGCTTCATTGATCTAATCAGAGATCAATTGGATCTTATTCACATTCACATGCACTATGTGTTAGTGCATGGACTTCATTAATCCACTTCATCCACTTAGAAGTTGTGGATGGATCCCATTCACTTCCTCATGCATTGTCTTAACAATACATGGCCTTCTAGAGCTTGTTGTGACATTGTATCC
Source organism: Viscum album (assembly GCA_963277665.1). Lineage (NCBI taxonomy): Eukaryota > Viridiplantae > Streptophyta > Magnoliopsida > Santalales > Viscaceae > Viscum > Viscum album. The sequence goes on from OY728161.1 coordinate 397,560,704, forward strand.
AGTTGATACAAGTTCGTGGAACTGAAAGATCAGTTCAACAATTGTCTGATGTAATGATGATGCTCCATCATCATCCATTCTTCAAGTGGTGTAACTTAGTATCATCTTGATACAAGTATTGAAACATTAAGATCAGTTCTACAATCGTCTGATATTACTAGAGAATGTTTCAACCATCATCTCCTATGTCACTTAGTGAATCTCCTAAGTGACATTCATCTTAGTACCATGGCCATTCTCCTTTCCTTACCAAAACCATCACATCCTTTGTCATTCACATCTTGACATTCCTTGACATCCATCCATTCATTCCGTGACAACAACATACCTCATTGACAACAAATGCAACACAGTGCACTTCAATCTCCCCCTTTGTATTTGTTGGAAATATACTAGAGCACATATAATGGGTCAATATGTGTGCCAATATTTTCTCCCCCTTATTGGCAATCAAATGCAAAGGTGTGGTGTGGTTCTCTTTCAAAAATCTCTTCCTCCCTTTGAAAAGTATTTTCTTGAAAAACCCTGAGAGAGGGATGATGTCACATGATCTCTTTAGCAAAGAACCTTTAGTAAATCATCTCTAAGTCTACTTGGGCTAACCCGGTGTAGAAAACAAGAGTGATGTAACCAAGGTACTCAATGTTGTCCAACATTCATTGTACATGTGAGATCATGCTCCAAGGGGTTTAGATTTTTCAGATATATCAATGAATTGCCAAATCCTGCACATACTCCAAAAAACTCCTTAGAAAGTTCAGGTGCAAAGATAAAGCTCCCCCTTTCATTCATTTGTCTTTAATCAATACTACCCCTTAATTGTCATGATGAATACAATTATGAAACAAGGGATGAATGTATGATTGGAATACCTTCACTTTTCTCAAGATGGTATTAATCTAAGAATCCCATCTTCTTCAGATTGGCTCCCCCTCAAGGGGTGCACTCCATTCTGTCCAAACCATCCTCCAGTTGAAAATGATCATCATCTTCAATTCCCTATAATGTTAGCACATGTAAATACAAGTGATTACGGAATAAGATGGAACCTCCTTGGTTCATCAATGTGAACAACAAGGTTGAGAATATTATCTCAACCGAGATGTCCCATTTTTCACCATTCTTCACACTTGCACATTTGATCTTCAATGATGTTTGTGCTGGTGTGGATCTCAATACATCTTCATGTGAAATCTTCTTCTTCCCTTTTGCCTTAACAATTGCCAGAACTTCATCTTCAGCTCTTTGTAGATCTTTGGAAAGTTGCAACTGATTAGGCCATATGACTAACAAGTCATTTGGAAGTCAGGCCTCAATTTTAGAAATTCCAAATGGTTCTTTTGATGCTGTTAAGATACCTTTCTTAGGCAACTTATTTTCAATAAATCCCTTCTGCTTCTTCTGGATTGATTGTATTTTTGAGTCCAGTCTGCTTCTATTCAGTTCCATGGCTTGTTCACAAATATCCATGGTATGACCTTTCTTTCCATAGTAGAAGAATGTTTTCTTGGTGGTCCTTCTGGATGCATCACCCTTCTTGGATTTAGAATCCAAGGACTTCTTTTCCTTTTTCAAAACCTTCTTGGGAGAATCTTCACCTTTCTTCTGTTTTCTTCCCAAGGATTCTTTCTGAGCCAGGTTATGTGATCTTTTTTTCTTTTGAGCTCTGGATACAGTTGGAGATTGACATGTATCTATTTTCCCACTTTTGCACACATCCCATATGTTATCAAGCAATCCAAATCTGTTAGCAGTAAATAGATGTCTCTGGACCTGTGGATGTTGCCTCTTTTCCTCTGGCTTGCTCCCCCTTGGCATGGGCTTCCTCTGTGCTTTGGCATTCAGTGGATTGTACCAACAATCCTTTTCACAATGCCCATACTTGTTACAACACCAACATTGACCCACAAATCTTGAATTTTTGATTCCTTCTGATTGTAGGGTACTTGTCTTGAATTGTTGTGCTGCTTTAGGAGAGATTTCTTTCTTCATTGTCTTCATCCATACTTGTTTGGAATTATTCTTCCATCCTGCACTTTTTGTGGAAACACAATTAGAAGCATTAGTACAAGATGGGATGGATGGTACCTTCCTTTTAGAAGATGTTTCCCTTTTATTAGAGGATTTCTTTCTTTTAGAATCATCCTGCTCAATGCATACTTGAGTAGCAACATTTCTCCTTTCAGCTGACTGGGAGGCTTTGGCTTTGGGTGATTGCTGATTGTTCAATATCACCTCCAGTTCTAAGCATTTCATATTGAGGGAGTTCTTCTCATCCTCAGTAGTTCTTAGCCTTCCTTCCCATTTCTCTTCCAGCTGCTTTATCTGGTCTTCATGCACCTTATTCATTTCAAGCAATGAGTTGTCAAGCTCCTTCACCCATTTGACTTTGTCTTCTAGTTGAGCATCTTTGAAAACCATTAATACTCTGTGCAATTTTTCCAGTGCATGGAAAACTTCTTTGATCATTATCATAATGATTTCTTTCTCAGAAAGGATTCTTTGCAATTCTTCACAAGTATCTTCATATATATCATTGCAAAGAGAAACTGTTTCATCCTTAGCCTTCACCAGCTTTCTGAGAGTGTTGGTTATGCCAACCCTTTTACCCAACCGATCTTCCATTGTATTGGATTCTTCTTCTAGCTGTAATTTTTCTTCTTGAAGATCAAGGATGCCTGTAGCTATACACATTGCCACTTCCTTGGGGACTGTCTTCTGAAGATATTCGATTGCACTTTGAAGATCATTCATTTTTCCAACTTCATCATAGCTAGGACAGGCTTTCTTCATCTTCTTGGCCTGTTTCTTCTTTCTATTTTTCTGAGTCTTTGCAGATATGTCCATTTGAGGCTGGTCGCTCATTTCCTCAAATCTGCACTTCATAAAGACTCCCTTGTATCTTTTAGAGGTAACCTGCCTCTGATACCAATTGAAGTGCCCAGATCAGTGTGAATCCCTGAGAGGGGGAGGGGGTGAATCAGTGATCCCTTAAAACTTTTTACTAATTGATTCTTTATCAATTAAACCTCTATGGCTGGTTAAAGCCTCGATCCACTCTTCTTGTATCTCTCACCTTTCCTCGAATGATGCAGTAAATATAAAGGCACAAGACACAAGGATTTACAAGGTTCAGCACCAAAGGCCTACGGCTTTGCCATGTTGGTTATACGCCCCAACATGGATTCTTCCATTATAATCTGTTAGTATTACAATGGTCGATAAGAGTCCCACTGTATCTCTCCTGATTCCCACAGGAGGGTCTTTATACTGCATCCCACAGTGTTAACAGAGTCCCACTGGCCTGCTCCAGAATCCCACTGAAGACTTCTTCCACCCTGAGTCTCACAGGGGGCTTCTCCTGGCTGCTCGACTCACACGATTAGCTCTTCTTCACTTTAAGCTTCTTCAAGTATCTTCAGCAGTCTAGGATAAAGACTGCTGGCCTTGCTCTGTACCTCTGCTCACTTGTAATGAACGGGTCTTCTCGCCTTGCTCGGGCTTTATCACCTTCTTCTAAGGATGACCCGGCCTCTCTCTTCAACTACCTAATACTCAGACAACTTATATCTTTAACTTCAGTCTGGTCCAGTCTCACTTCAAATCATCTTCATGCACTGAGTGCATGGAATCTCTTCATCCTCATGCACTGACTGCATGGATTGTCAATTTCTTCAAGAACTTCTGGTCTTGGACAACTCAAATGCACACAACCAGATTTGATCTTGTTCACGTGTGCACGTGCATGCATGCATGCACTTCCCTTCTTCTTCTCGGTGTAATAAACCCACAAAGGGTGTAATCACTTCAAGCACACACCTTCTCAAACTTCACACACTTTATTCAATTTGGTTACACACATAAATGTGTGTTATACTTTAGTGTGAGAGTCTTCCACTTCTTCTAAGTGTATACACTTCACTTAGTGCACACACTTGGTTTCGGCCTTCTTGTTTTGTTTGCACACACATTTTCATTATTCAATTTTCAAACACAAGAGGCTTGGCCTCTCCTTCTTGCACACCCCCAAGGGCTATGGCCTCTTCTTCAATTTGAACATACAAGTGCCAAAGGGTGTCTTCCTTGTTGCACACACACACAATGGTGGGCTCTTCACTTCACCCACTTGCACACACACTGCCACGTCCCTTTTCCTCTTTTGTTAAGCACACACGGCCTCAGGACTTTACTTCCTCTTCAAGGTGCGCAAGGTGTGAGTTCACCTCGGGTGTAGCTGGCCGCGCAAAGGTTCTATCGCGCAAGCTCCTCAAAGGTGCAAGAAACCTCAGCCGCGCAAGCCTCAACAAACCACGAGAGCGTGCAAGTGATGTGGCTGCCTCGGGTCTTCCTGCCACGCAAAGGGAAGGCACGCAGGGGACTCAGCCTTCTTGTCGCACAAAAGAGTTGCGCACAAGGAACTCAGCCACGCAAATACCTTGCGCGGGGATTCTTTCTTGGCGAGGCAGAGAGCGTCACGGTTCTCAAAAGTCTCAGCAAGCTCTCCTCGAGGGCTAGGCCTCATTTTTATAGGCAAAGGAGAGGCGGTTCAATCCGCGTGATATAACTTCAAACTCTTGAGATTTTCGGTTCTTCAAGATTCTGTAAAATCTTGTTTTTACTCTATTTCACACGCGAACTCCTTCTCTTTATTTACCTCTTCATGCATGTGCATGGAAACGTATGCATGGACATATTTTAAGACAATCCATGCAGAGGCATAAACCCTTCATGGCCTCGGCAGCGTTGCTTGCCTCAGCTGAACTTCGAAATCCTCATTTGTCGCATGCAAGCATATTATTAGACATGGATCTGTTCAGTAGGTCTAGACGAGCTCAATGGAGCCTTCGTCTTCAGAAATGGTGGTCGGGAGCTCAAGATCAGTCGTCGTGGAGGCGTCTGTATCAGCGGAAGACGTCGGGGAGCCTCGGGGTGGCTCGAGGTTGAAGACAACCTTTACAGCCGTCAGATGGGGAGTTTAATGATGCTCGATGGCCACGATTAAAAGATCGTCGTGCAGATGGATCATGCGGTGGAGATTATATGTGCGATGAGATGTGCGTCTCAGATTCAATCCCAGTGAAAAAACTCATCCCCACATCGAAACGGCCTCCGATTTTTCAGCGCCTTATCAAACTCGCGCTGCCGCCATTCGTTCAATAATCTCTCTTCTCCCTCCACGGTGCCGCCCCGCTCCGTGCCTCTGCGGGCGCGCTTCTGCGCCCACTCACGCCTCCTACAGGCGCACTCCTAGCGTCCACCATACACTCCGGGCGCGCTTCATGCGCCCCTGCCGCGCGGGCGTGACACCCCTGCGTAGCCCTGCCACCCTGTGCTTGCACCATGGGTTCCCCCATGGGCGTGGCGCCTAGTGCCCACATGAGCCGTGGGGTTGAACTCGTGGGCTGGCCTTGGCTGGCCTAATTTTTGGCAAAGGGATAGAATGTTACTTTGTCAAAAAAAAAACAAAGTACTCCATATGAAAAATGCCAATTCTAAATGCCAAGACATCTTCCTCTAAGCCATTCTTCTTCTACATTTTTCTTCTTCTTCTTAAGAATTCCTCCATTCATCCTCAGCATTTATTTATCACTTAGGAATGGAAATTCTTGAAGGTTCTTCATCAACTGAGCTCATGAATCACAGAAAATCTCCAATGAGCTTCATTGATCTAATCAGAGATCAATTGGATCTTCTTCACATTCACATGCACTAAGTGTTAGTGCATGGACATCATTAATCCACTTCATCCACTTAGAAGTTGTGGATGGATCCCATTCACTTCCTCATGCATTGTCTTAACAATGCATGGCCTTCTAGAGCTTGTTGTGACATTGTATCCAGTTGATACAAGTTCGTGGAACTTAAAGATCAGTTCAACAATCGTCTGATGTAATGATGATGCTCCATCATCATCCATTCTTCAAGTGGTGTAACTTAGTATCATCTTGATACAAGTATTGAAACATTAAGATCAGTTCTACAATCGTCTGATATTACTAGAGAATGTTTCAACCATCATCTCCTATGTCACTTAGTGAATCTTCTAAGTGACATTCATTTTAGTACCATGGCCATTCTCCTTTCCTTACCAACACCATCACATCCTTTTTCATTCACATATTGAAATTCCTTGACATCCATCCATTCATTCCTTGACAACAACATACCTCATTGACAACAAATACAACACAGTTCACTTCAAATGATTTATGTTCATGTTGTGGCACAAGTTAGAATGTTTTGATTATGAGATGGGTGGGACATATATCTCCCACAAATGCATTGGGTAAAGATTTATATATCATGAGATAGACCTGGCTGGAACGGTATGTTAATCTTGTTCAGTGTTACAGGACTAGAATGAGGAGTGAACTTGATTCAGAAAGGGACTTTGTCCACTAAAATGGTCTTGGATGCAATGCCTTGGCAACTATGGTAACCATATCATGTGCTTAATGGTTTTCAATAGTTAAATGATTTATTCCTATTTTATTTTATGATGATTGATGTTCTATTATGATCTATGCCTTACGTACTGCCATGTTTTATGTCATCGCTCAAGATTTTGATCATTAAAAATTAGGTTCATGTTTTTAAGTTCAAATGTATATGGTTTGTTTTATTTTCTCTGTTCGTACCTTTACTTAGAATTTGTGCACACCCTTTATATGTTTTCTTTTCCCCAGGATATAAAGAAAGGTTTTAGGTAAAAAAATAAAAGGGGAAGATCATTATGAGAGATGCTGAAGATCTTTCACCATGATTAGAAGATTATGTTTCGAGTTTCCAAAGCCATTAATCTATTACGTTCCTTGAGTGTTGGTTTTTGATATGTATTTTGTATTCCGAAAATTGAATGTAATGTCCATGTACGTCAAGTTTTAGGTATCTACAATTTAGCATGAAGAGAGCAGTTTCTGGCAGTTTTCGACTTTGTGAAGGGGATGTTGGACAGTGTTCTAATGCTCTGGTTTACATAGGTGGGTGTATAGTTTGAGGTTCTCTATGACTATTATTGTCCATGCTTGGGGTGTGAAAATGAATTAGTGATATGTGAATTCATATAGGTCTAGGCAGTTTCTCCACATGAATTCAACTATGCCACCCATGATCTATATCTTCCAATGGTCATGATTCGATCAATGGTTTGAAGATATTACCTCATTAGATAGTTCATTAAAGACTTCATGCATCAAAAGATCATCATCTACATATTTTCCCAGTGAGATATGAACATGAGAAAGTTGAGATGGATGGCATTTTTTCAGGATTATGACATCATGATCTCTTCATCCTCATTAAAGTAGAATATGGTGGATAATGCTTTAACCTCAATGTCATAGAATAAAAATGTTCAGGAATATATGGATGCATAGAATGATATGGATGATTTGGTTTCCATTGACATAAAGGTGTGAGTGTATAGAGACACAATATGTTTTTTTTCATATGATGGTGCAGTCATCTCTGAGGAAGAAGTTGGGGGATGTTAGTGGGGAGACTCAATGTTCGAGGTGATGCGTGATTGCATTGACTCGGGGTATTCTCCGGAAGAACGGTCAGAGAATAAACAGAATCTAGTACTATAAAATGGAAAGATGTTTTTCCAAATAGAGATGCATGATGGGGTTTTTCGAGAGTTCAATAGAATAACGATGGAAAATCACCTGTGAGTTTCAATGGTTTATCGAGGCTTGATGGTACAATTTTTGTTTCCCGTGGTGAAGTTGGTAGTGGCTGTGTTTTTGGAAAATTTCCTAGTGTGCCAATAGGTGAAGGCTAAGAACTATATTAATGGTGTTTTTTACATCCATTGGATGTCCCCTCTTAGAAATGACATGGAATCTCGTTGTATTTCATCACAGTATTACCTAGGTCTCTGTGAGGCTGTGATTCTATCTGGGTAGTGGTAGATCATCAGAAAAAATCACCTAACATCAAATAAATGAAGGAGTCAAGGGTAGAGGAATCCTAGTCAATGAGTTCTACAGATGAGGTGGTGTAGCTACATTGGGTTAAGAGACCCATCGTTTCAGATTGAGATACACATTTTACACCATGAGTCTTGAGGGGATTGCTATATGATTTTGGAATTTATTTACTCCTTGGCACTTCATCCCACCATCAGACATATTGGTAGACAAAGAGGACCATCCAGAGATTGGAGGGTATATTGTGTTAGTGTGTTCTAGAATAAAGAGGATTTTGGATGCAACACATTCCATGGGAAGAGTTTCGTTACATTAATTAGAAATAATTAGGAATAATTAGCAATAATTAGGACTAATTAGGAATAATTAGCAATAATTACGAATAATTAGGAATAATTTGGTATAATTAGGAATAATTAGGTATATTTAGGAATAAATAACAATAATTAGGAATAATTAGCAATAATTAGGAATAATTAGAAATATTTAGGAATAATTAGCAATACTTAGGAATAATTAGCAATAATTAAGAATAATTAGCAATAATTAGGATTAATTAGCAATCATTAGGAACAATTAGCAACAATTAGGAATAATTAGAAATAATTAGGAATAATTAGCTATAATTAGGAATAATTAGCTATAATTAGGAATAATTAGTTATAATTAGGAATAACTAGTTATAATTTGGAATAATTAGCAATAATTAGGAATAATTAGCTATAATTAAGAATAATTTGCTACAATTAAGAACAATTAGCTATAATTTGGAATAAATAGCTATAATTAGAAATAATTAGCTATAATCAAGAATAATTAGCTATAATCAGAAACAATTAGCTATAATGAAGAATAATTAGCTATAATTAGGAATAATTAGCTATAATTAGGAATAATGATATATAATTAGCAATAATTAGCTATAATTGGAAATAATTTTCTATAATTAGGAATACTTAGGAATAATTAGCAATAATTAGGAATAGTTAGGAATAATTAGGAATAATAAGCTATAATTAATAAAAAATAGAAATATTTAAGAATAAATATCTATAATTAGGAAAAATTAGCTATAATTAGGAATAATTAACTATAATTAGGAATAATTATCTATAATTAGGAATAATTAGCTATAAATACGAATATGTAGCTATAATTAGGAATAATTAGCTATAATTTGGAGTAATTAAGAATACATAGGAATAATTACGAATAATTATGAATAATTAGGAATAATAAGGAAAAATTAAGAATAATTAGGAATAATTATGTTTTCTTAGCAATAATTAGGAATAATTAGCAATAATTAGCAGTAATTAGCAATAATTAGCAATAATTAGGAATAATTAGAAATAATTATTAATAATTAGTAATAATTAGAAATAGTTACTAATAATTAGCAATAATTAGCAATAATTAGCAATAATTAGAAATAATTAGCAATAATTAACAATAATTAGGAATATTTTTGAATAATTATGAATAGTTAGGAATAATTAGGAATAATTTGAAACAATTAAGAATAATTAGAAATAATTAGAAATTATTAGCAATAATTAACAATAATTATCAATAATTTGCAATAATTAGCAATAATTAGGAATAATTGCCAATAATTAGTAATAATTAGCAATAATTAGCTATAATTAGCTATAATTAAGATTTAGTAGCAATAATTAGGAATAATTAGGAATAATTATAAATAATTAGGAATTATAAAGAATAATTAGGAATAAATAGGAATAATTAGGAATAATTAGTAATAATAAGTAATAATTAGTAATAATTAGTAATAATTAGTAATAATTAGTAATAATTAGTAATATTTAGTACCAATTAGTAATAATTAGGTTTAGTTAGTATTAATTAAGAATAATTAGGAATAATTAAGAATATTTAGGAATAATTGTGAATAATTTGGAATAATTAGGAATAATTAAGAATAATTAGGAATAATTAAGAATAATTAGGAATAATTAGGAATAACATGGAATAATTAGGAATAAATAGGAATAAGTAAGAATAAATAAGAATAAATAGTAATAAATTGGAATAAATATGAATAAATATGAATAAATGTGAATAAAATATGAATAATTAGGAATAAATCGGAATAGTTAGCTAAAATTATGAATAGTTGGTTATAATTATGAATAGTTAGCTATAATTCGGAATAGTAAGCTTTAATTAAGAATAAATATCAATAATTAGCAATATATTGGATTTATTAGCAAATAAAAAATTATATAATCAATATTTTTGAAAAAACAATATTAATATTATTAAAATAATAAAAAAATTATAAAATATTAAAATTATAAATATTCGCAACATGCTTTGCTCTATTCTTAACATTTTCATATCTCAAAGGGTCACCAATTTTCAGGTCATGCACAATAAAAAGTTTGTTTCAGACATGTCCAATGTAAACTCTATAATTTTCCTTGAATGGTTTATCACCATGAAAGTAGTGTTGCAATCAGACAAACCAATTCATACCCTTCCTATCTATAATAATTATCTCACATAAACCTTTACATAGAACATTCTTCCTTGAAAATTTAATGGAAAAATAATGATATCCCCTCAAATTTATAAGGACGAATGATCTATGTAAAGTGTCATGTGAGATGATTCTAAGAGGCAAGAACATCATTAATTTGGTTGTCCTATTACAACACTACATGATAGGTGATCAACCATGCAAGTACAATTATAGATTTTACATCGGACATGACTGAAATAAACTTTTTATTGTGCATGACTTGACAATTTACGACCCTTTGAGATTTGAACATGTTAATAATAGAAAAAAGTCTATTGTGAATATTGATAATATTAATATTTTATAATTTATTTTATTTTAATAATATTAATATTGTTTTTTTGTAATTATTGATAATATACTTTTTTATTACTAATAATTAGTAAACGAAATCTGCTTGGATAATAAAGGGAAAATTTGTAATCATCTCCAAAATGATGATTAACAAATTTCCGTTCATTATTCAAGCAATTTTCCTTTTTCTATGTATTGTCAAGTTTTTATATATTAGACATAAATAGTAATAATTATTAATAATTATTAATAAATTATAATAATTTGTAAACAATTGTAACAATTAGTAATAATTTGTAATAACTTGTAATAATTAGGAATAATTCGGAATAATTTGGAATTATTAGGAATAATAAGTGTGAGAATGATGCAATTAAAAGAGATGTCACACAAAAGAGTATCCATCAATCCACTGGAAATTGTGTCGCCCTTAATTAATGATAAATAATAAGTCGTTGAAATTATTTATATTATTTTTCAGATAGTTTTTTTATAATTTCAAACTATTCAAAAATAGTGAAGATTTTATATTATATGTAGAATAATGTAGAACAAGGAAGTCGACATCAGTCATTATTATATGATCTCGCTTGGATAAATCAGTGTAGAAATCCAAATGGTTCTAGTTTAAATCCTGTATATATTGAGGGTTTTGAAGCTTTCTTAGCATTTCAATCATCAAAACCAAAAAATATTTTAGAAGGCACAATTAAGTGTCCTTATAAAAAATGTACTCTGAAAACGTTTTACACGTTTGACAAGGTTGGGGGACATCTCTTGCGGTTTGGTTTTCAACTAGATTATGTTATTTGGTATCAACACGGTGAACGAAGTTCCAGGGAAGATCCTAAAAACTTGATTCCAGATCCATCACGATTTCAAAATTTAGGAGATGATGTTGCAGGTACATCTGTGCAACATACTGAAATTCACGATGATATTGATTTTACTCCTATGTTTTCACCATCAAGATATTATGAGTTGTTGAGGTCTGCTGAGGATGCATTATATCCTAGTTGTTAGATAAGAAAATTAGAAGCGGTTGCAAAATTTATGGCTATTAAATCTGATAATGCAGTGTCAAACAACTGTTTTTATCAGATATTTTCATTGGTTAAAACACGGTTACCTGAAGGAAATGTGTAGCTTGGAAATTATTGTGAGAGAAATAGGCTGATTCGTAATTTGGTCCTTAGTTATCAGAAGATTCATGCATGTCCAAATGATTGCATCTTATATTCTAGGGAAAAGTGTCATTGGATATTTTTTCCACATGTGGACAATCGAGGTATAATGAATCTCAACCAGGGAAGTCTAGAACGATTCCAGGATATTTCCCCCTTACACCCAGGTTGCAGTGTTTATTTATGTCTCAGAACACATCATTAATGATGTCATGGCACAAAACCTAGATTTCAACTGGTAAAAGCTTGAATCATCCATTTGATGGTGATTCATGGAATCATTTTGATCGTCTATATCCGTCTTTTTCTGTAAAATCCAGAAACGTGAAATTGGGTCATTCTACTGACGGTTTTTGTCTGTTTGGTTATTATGGTAGTCAGTATTCATGTTGGCCTTTCTTTATATCTCCTTATAATTTTCCTCCATGGGTGTTGATAAAGGATATTTATATATTTTTGACTCTATTTATACTAGGATATCCAAAAAAGAATATTGATATTCATTTAAAACCACTAATTGATGAGTTAAATTCATTGTGGAGTGATGGTGTCAATACATGTGATGTTGCTGAAAAACAAATTCATATTAAAACCTGCATTGATGTGGATGATTAGTGACTTTCTGGCATATGGCATGTTATCTGGTTGGAGTACAAATGGTCCAAAATCATGTCCTTACTATATAAATAAAACGAAGCCTTTATGATGGTCAATGGAAAAAAACCTTGCTATTTTGATTGTCACCGTAGATTTCTTCCAACTGATCATCCTTTTTGCAGGAAAAGTCTCATTTCAAAAAAAGATATAATTGAAATGGATGAACCTCCAATTATGATCTCAGGCATAGAGTTAAAATCAGTTCTATTTTCATTACCTCATTCACATTTAGACCAATAGTAAACGAACAAAAAATTCACGGATTTGGGAAAGAAAATAACTGGTTAAAACGGAGCATTTTTTGGGATCTTCTGTATTGGTCTGATTTTTTGGTCTCCACATGTTGGATGTTATGCATATAGAGAAGAACTATTTTGATAATTTATTTCATACAGTTTTGGATACACCGGGTAAGAGCAAAGATACTATAAAGGCATGATTAGATCTTGCCCAAATTAAGAGGCGACTAGAACTTGAATTATTTGAAAATGTCAGATCACAGAGGTTGATGAATCCAAAAGAAGCTTATACACTGTCCAAATAGAGTCACTTATTATTTTTTTAGTGGATTGTAGATTTGATACTTCCAGATGGCTATGCTTCCAATTTGGGTAGATGTGTTAAGAATGGTTATATAACTGGATTAAAAAGTTATGACTGTCATGTTATAATGGAAAGACATATGCAATTGGATTCATAGGTTTGTTGAATTCTATGATTTTTGGTTCCATAACATACATATAATATTTTTTTCTAGACATCTGTGCATCGACAACAGACTACGATGCACTAAAAAAATGGAAGAAGATGTTGCTGTAATTATATGTAAACAGGAAAAATATTTCTGCTGGCTTTCTTTCACTCAATTGAACATATGATATTACATTTTCCACATGAATCTAAATGTGGAGGTCCAGTATAGTTTTGATGGGTTTACCCATTCGAGAGATGCATGCTGAAATTGAAGAAAAAAATTCATAAAAAAGCATCAGTTGAAGGCTCAATTGCTGAAGCTTATTTGCAAGAGGAAATTGCTTTTTTCTGCTCTCATTATTTTGAATATCAATATCCCTCAAAAAATAATCTCATGGGTGAAATTAGGGGAATGTTAATGATGAAATGGACAATAAATAAACATTTTTTAATCAACCAAATCTTGGTTTCGGTGGAGTTCATGAACGATGGATTTCAGATGATGAACATCACAGAGCACATACATATGTTCTTCTCAACTATGTAGAAATAACATCATTTGTCCTCTTAGTGATTCTATCACTTATTCTATAATTTATGTTAATGTATTTGAACTTATTTTATTTTTAGGTTATCTGATAATCATATCAAGAAACAACTTCAACAAATTACAGCAGCTACTCTTGAAGAAAATAGACAAAAAAATCTCAATGTTTTCAAAAACTGGTAACATAAATTATTCACGGTTTAATATCAATTCTGTTTATTATTTATTACATTGATAATTGTTTTAAAAAATTTCAGGTGTCTCAATATGATGATAAAATTGACAAGTGTCTGTTTATATCGAGTAACCCACCATCCAAAATGGTTTAATCATATAATTCATATGTGGTGAATTGTTTTCGATTTCATACACATCTATACGGGGAAAAAACAATGAACAATAGAGTTTTCTTGAGAGGATCACATCACAGAGAAACTGATGTTGACTTTTTTGGCATTTTGGATGAAATTATTGAGCTTTGCTATCTTTGAAAGAATTACGTAACAATGTTTAAATGTCGGTGGTTGGATACTGAGACAGGTTTGCGTGTTCATCCAACTCATGGAATTGTCGATATTAAATATAAAAGTCTTCATGCAGTAAATGAACCATTTTTACTGGCTCAATAGGCACATCAAATTATTTTTACAAAGTACTGTGCTACTTCAAGAGACTTGAGTGATTGGTGCAGCATAATAAAAATGAAATCTCGGGAAAATTAGTTTACTCAAACTGAATGTGGTTCTACTGAAGTGGAAGGAATTGAAATTTTGCAAGAGATAGCTCAAAATCCATCTAATTCACAAAGAGACATGAATATTGACGATGACACCCAACAATTAAGGATCGATGGTGATGAAGATGTTAATGATGTTACAAATGAATTTGAAATGACAAGAGATGTGGAAACTGAAACTCATATGGATATTGATGATGCTGAGGGGGAAGATGAAGACATTGAAATTGAAAACTGTGGAGAAGAGGATGAAGATGAACATTGACACAGTTAAATGCTGGTTATAATCATAACTAATATAAATGTATATATAATAGTTATTTTCAACTATCTGCTAACAACAATCATTTTCTGTTTCAGTTGGACTCTGATCTATTGCATGAGTTGGAGTAGGCTGAGCTACCTATGGATGATGAGGATGTGGGATCCACTGACCCTCAGCCTACTGGTGGTTCAAGAGGTACGTGGAGGGGGTGCAGTCTTGCGCGACTGATGATTCCTGACCATATCCCCGAGCGACGTCTACATCTTGGTTTCGATCCACGCACACAGAGGTATGGTAACCTGTATATTTTATTTATATTTCATTAATTAATTTATATATATACTAATTGTTTGATTATTTATTCCTTTTTTACAGTTTTCATCATGTAGTTATTGGACAGGGGAGTGCTATGTTGTGAAATTATTTTTCTCAGTGATGGATCACAAGGGAATAGATTCCTGTTGATGTGCAACGCGACATGATTCACCATTGGCTTGTACGTAAATAAATAATATTAATTTTGAAATTTATTTTATTAACAAATTGTCATTATAAATTATTTTTTGGGTTTATGGAATCCTATCGATGATATCATGTGCGATTATATCCACACGACATGGCATGTTTCTATGCGTGACCGTTTTCACTAGTTTTTGCACAGTCTGAGAAGGACAACCATTAAAAAAATATGGGTGATAGAATTTGATGAGTCATGTAGAGACCACTGAGTAGAGTATATTTCATCTCATGTTTGGGATGGATTATGTTTACACTGGTTGGGTGGTGAATTTCAAAGGTGATCTTCAGTGGGACGACAGAACCAGGGGAGACAGGAGGTGATGCATCGAGCTGGTAGCCGTACATTTAGTTCACATAGACAACATCCGGTAAGTATATTTTTTAAATATTTTATCTAACATTAAAAATAAACAGTTTATTTTATATTTCAGTAGGCATTCGAGCATCCCGATATTATAGAGTTCAACATTTATCATAGGATGTACAGTGATCCAGCCACTGGAGAGATTAGAGGTGATCAACAACATCGGATTGTGGTTAGTATTATTTTTTAAGTTTAAAAATTAACTGCATATAATATTTTCACAATTTTAATTTTAAATTGGAATTGATGGAGTCATATGAGGTTGTGACCTCTCAGGCATAGGCTGAGAGTCAGGACAAGATGGCTGAGCAGACCAGTGCTCACCATTTCGATGAGGTGGCATGGATGTAGGCGACTTAGTATGGCTTTGAGAAGGGAATAATAGTTTTCATAGGCTCTCATTTTACTCCTGGTACTTATTATTGTACTTCTGCGATGTCGATGTCCAGTTCGAGAGGACCACGTGGAGAGACATCATCTTCTGGCTCACATTATCAGGAGCAGTTTGCGAGCTCAGGTTGAGCATATATAGATTTTGCAAAATTAGCATGAAGAGTTGTGTTGGCTGCAGCAGTAGCAGCAACAGTAGCATGAGGAGGAGATGCTACGATGGCAGCAGCAGCATCCTGAGAAGATGGAGTACATGGGTCGTATGACTCGTAGTTTAGGGATGGAGTTTCCTCCACCAGCTCCTCCACCCCCTCCAGAAGACGACCCCCTAGTGATTTTTTTATGTTACAACCATTTGAATTTAACATTGTAATATGAATTATTTACATTTTCTATCTTTTATATCGGTGAAAATATTATATAATTTAATTTGTAATATTTTTTTAATTTTTTTATATTTTTTGTGAATATTGAGAATATTAATATTTTTTATTTTTTTAATAATATTAATTTTATTTCTTCATTAATCATAATTTTATTAAATTTAATTTTTTTTAAATTTATATATTATTTGCGACGGGGTCCCATCGCAAATAGTCTAAATAAATATTTTTAAAACCATATTTGCGACGGTACTACTTGACCATTGTAAATAATTTGTTGCGACGGTCCCGTTGCAGAAAATGATACATATATATATTTTTTGTGACGAGACGAGAGCCCGTGGAAAATAGTTTGTGCGACGGGCCCATCACAAAAATGTTACGTATATATAATACATATAATCGGAAGCTTATTTTCGACGACTACGTTTCCCTTCGCAAATAACATTTCATGCGACATGCCCATCGTAAATACTTGTATTTGCGAAAACGTTTTCTGCAACGGGCTATTTGCGACGGGGCCCCTTCAGTCAAGCCTATTTGCGACGGTATCCCATCGCAAATAGGCCGTCACAATTATTAAGTATTCCAGTAGTGATATAACCATTATTCTATGGTAGAAATGCTATGCTCATGTGTTTCTTGTACCAAATTCCTTCTACAATCCCTTCCACAACTGAGACATAATCTGTGAATCACGATCATAGACTATTGTGGATGCAACTCCATTGAGTCGAACTATCTCCTACACGTAGGGGCATCCCATGCTCTATACTAAACCCTGCTCATGAATGGGTAGGATGTGGGCCAACATGGTGTGTCTGTCTTGGATCACCCAAATGGTATCATGCTCCAAGGATGTATATGGTAATCTCATCATTAATACCATCGATATTTCATTACAATTACACTATAGTACCATGAGGGGTTGTGTCATTCCTTCTTGAACCAGATGCTTAGCCTTCAGATGATGACATGTGAGGCATCTCGATGCAAACTATGATACTTCCCACTTTGTTCCCATCCACCAATACTGATGTCAGAGGTACTGGTATTTCTTTCTCACACCTGGATGTACCACCAATGAAGATTTATGGAACTCTCAAAACACCTCCTCCCACAACTCCACTGGTACTACGGTGCATCTGCTAAAAAGGATGACGTCCTCCCCAAATTTTGAATATCCAACATAGGAATGCCTTGTGGAGAACATCAAATGTTGTGGGATTTTTTTGGCGTCTTGCTGCTCATGTTGTAAAAGCTGTAAGGAGGAGAGTGCAGAACATATTTTATTCAAAAGAGATTGGGCAGGTGCTGGATAGAGCTTCTTTGATGAGTTAACGGGTCTCTTTGTCCCTCACTTAGGTGTCCTTCCATTCATGGAAAGGTGGTTCCATGAATCTGGATATAGAGTCCCAGAGAAGATGGCTCGAACCATGATTCTGCAGGCGGGATGTTGGAGTTTATGTCAGGCCCACAACAAGGCTAGGCATGAAGGGGCGCTGGCCAAGACCTACACTATAATCATCAGGACCATGATTCTCCTTCTGGACATGGATTGGCTCGTATGTAATTGGATTGATGCCCCCTCACTTCACAAATTGCAGGTCATCCCCTATATCCCCCTGCATATTAATAGTAATACCAGGAGACAATGTATCCATTGGTCCCCACCTTCCAGAGGTCTCAAACTTAACACGGACATGTCATGCGTCATGGGGAACCTCCGGGGTGGAGGGGTATCGCGTAATATCCATGGATTAGTTATATTTTCATTCTCTACTAGGTTATCCCATGGTACCTCCCTTCAGGCCTAGGGTGAAACTTTTCTCACGGGTCATTGTATTGGCCACCTCAAAAAGTGTCCGGGTTGAAGAGGCAGAAACTGACTCCAAGATCCTTCATGAAGTTCTACACGGCTTCTGTAAACCTGCATGGTCTATCGAATACATCTGCAGAATGTGTAGGGAAATGCTTAGTAACAACATCATGGTCAGTCACACCTGGAGAGAATGAAACCATGTCATGGACTACCTTGCATCTTTGGGGGTTACGGGCCCTGATCTTATCTGCCATCATACTATGAGCTCCTTGAAACCTGAGGGTATAAACTTAATTAATGTGGATACCCCTAGTCTCTACTACATTAGACCCCCTTAGCATCTTTCCTATGTTTTTGTTTCGTGTTGTGATGGGTTTTCAGTTTTTTTCTTCCTTAATAAAAATTTCAAAATGATCATGATCTCTATCCCAAAAGGATTTATAATGTGAGTCCATCTACATTGAGGCTACATTCAGCAGATGTGAACTCGATCCCTTGATGAAATCATCTACCACTATGTTCTCCTTCTGAAGATTGTAAAAAATCTGAAATTCAGAGTCCTCAAGGAACTCTAGACATTTTATTTGTCTCATATACAGATCATTCATAGAAAATATATATATGAGACTATTGTGGTCATATTAATTAATTATTTGTTCTCCAATAATGTAGTGTCTCCACATCTTTAGTACGGGGACTACCACAGAAAACATGAGTTCACAAGTCGCATAGATTTACTCATTTGTCTCAACAATCCTGGTCCATTAGAAATAACTGATTTCCCTTGCATCTAGACACAAAAAGGCCCATTCCTAATGCTTCAAAGTACACCATGTAGTTGGTTCCCTCCTCTAGGAAACTCAAAATAGAAGCACTCATCAAGAACTACCTTAGATGTTGAATGCTATGTTGGCATCCTTCAATGCACTTAAATAGTTTTCCCTTATTTTTCAATGTTGGTATGGGTACTTCGACTCTAGAGAAGCTGTTTAAAAACGAAAAATACTACCCAACCAACCCATATAAACTCTTCTCCTTAGCAACGATCTTGGGTATCTCCCAATAAATAACAATCTATATCTTGGATTGATCCACCGCAACTCCAGCCCTTTAGAATAAATTTCCTAGGAAGTGGATCATTTATATCCAGAACTAAATATTCAAGAGATTTTTATAATGTTAGAGCCCCCAGAGTGTTTCCAAAATGAAAATCAGGTGTATCATGTGATCCCCCTCTAAGGATGAATACACCAAGATGTCATCAGGTACGACCACTAAAATTGGTCTAAGTACAAATGGAGGATCATGTTTATGAATCTCATGAAATTTTCGGGGGAATTCATCATTCCACATTGAATCACTAAGTACAGGTTGTGGACATAGAGGCATTTGAATGTTGTCTTTGAGATGTCCTCCTATTGTACTCCAAGGTGGTGATAGCCTGATCCGAGGGATATCTTCGAGAACAATATTTCTCCCTTCAGCTGATCTTAGAGTTCATAAATCATCGGTGGAGGATACACACTATTCACAGTCACCTAGTTCATGCCCTGGATTTCCATTCATAACCGTATTTTTCTATATGCCTTCCTTTAAAAAACTCTAGGTATGTTGATGGTGATACACTAGGCCTTAGAAACCCCTTCCTCTACATGTACTCCAGTTGTATCCTCAGATACCAGAGATCTAAGGGAGCCATCTAATCTAAAGTTATAGATATAGGTGTTGTCCTAGGTTAGAAATCCATTTGGAAGTCCACCTCTATACGAGGAGGTAGTCGTAGGACATAATTTGGAAGGAAATTATCTTACACTTCCACCACTGCAGGAAACTATGGACTCATATCATCCACTTCACCAAGGGCCATGCTATCTAATAGATGAGTGATCAGATGCACCATCCTTTGTGCAATTCTATGTTGTGGTGCTCTATTTTCATACTTGACGATAAAGGAAATCATGTTCCCATATCCATCGAAACACTGTACTATGTGCCCAAAACAGTTAATATAAGTATGGGATGTTGATAAAAAGTCCATACCAAATTTATATCGTATGGTATTGGTGCCACTACTATGAGATACCATCTAATGTTCTCACATCCTAGAGTATGCTCGCACATCCAGAACCAGTGTGTAACAATCAAATCACGTCACGTAAGCATGTATAATAGTAAGGATGAAGCCAATGGATCCACCGAAATCTCTGAGCACCGAACAAGGTCTATGGAAAGGAAGTAATGAATGTAACATATGTCTATAAGAACTACAATTATAGTGTTGAAGAAACAGATAGTACCTTTATTCATCTATGGAGCGCCATGGTTATAGTCTCCCATTACAATAATCAGGCCTCGCCTATGTCCTCCGTCTCCCAGAGTGTGTGGGGGACCACTAGGGGTGGTGTTGGTGGCAACCTCAAAACTTCATCCTGCACCTACCACACTGTCCACTCCCCCTCTACATCTGCTACCCAACATACCGCCAATATTGAATCTTTTCTGCTGCTTTGAAGGCCCTATGACCATCTGTTTATCATCATTGTGGCAAGTCAGGCAGTTCTGAGCCATCTGTCTATGACTGTCGCCTGAGTAGCATGCTCTGCTCCAGTGCTGACTCCTGCTACCTCGGTGGCCTTGTACCAATGACTTCAATTACTAGGGTGATCCTATGGATGGTCTGGCCACCTTGGACCACTATGTAAACTATCAGCTGACCACCACAAATGACTCACCCACCTTTCTCTTGGTGATAGCTTCTACCTTCTGTGCATGCTCAGTAAAGAAACTCTCTACCAGTAGATATCGATCCAACACCCCAGCCTTTGTAGGGATGTAGAGGTAAATCATTGGTGCCTCGATCTTCCATAAGAGTTTTTTCTCAAATATCTAGGCCCCAAATAATTTTTCATGAACAATATCTATAGACTAATGGTTGAGGTATATAAAACTCATAAATTACTCAGCCACATTCAGGATTCCCTGTTATATGTGAAACAACTCATGTATGTGCACTGAGTCCAATGTCTAGGGGATGAATTCCCCATTAAAAAGTTGGTCGATGTTAGACCAGTTGAGGGTCACCTACACATGAGTCGATATGGTCAAAATGAACCATCTTCCTACCCAACCATGTATAATTATCACTACATGAACTTCAATCTGGTCAAGTGGATTCCTCAACAAGTGGAAGACTCCAATAACCACCTCTATCCATTCCTCACTTACATGAGGATCTATCTCTCCCCCCGAACATAAGTGTTCTCTGCTGATAGAAATAATGTATGGATGTAAGCCTATATCCAGCCTTTATCAGTACCATCGGTAGTAACTACTTCCCAATAGGCGGAGGCCTCACTTGGACACCACCTGTAGGTTCCATGTTCGGAAACAATCCCTGTACCAATGCCTCATTGCTATGTGGACTATCCTCGTGGTCACACATGTAATCTTTGGTGGCTGTCATCATAGAGGCTTCCAAAAAGAGAATCAAGATGAACCATTTTCAAAATATATAATATTTAAATCTAACTCTAACTCAAAATGATCTTGACAAAATAGTCAAATATGCATGAATCTAGAGTTTTCAGGTCCCTGGTCGTAACATGGAATTCATGGTCCTGGATTTTGAAAACTTTGATCGAAACACCAACACTACACCCCCTTAACTCAAACCCAATATCAAAACACATAACACTATTTACACATCTAAATATATAGACACATAGTTCTTTTGGAAGAACCAATCTCCCTCGATACCACCTAGTCACATCCGGTCCCCCATGGCCCGTGGAGTTAGTACCCCATACTCGCCTTCCATAGGCTAGTGGCTGGCAACTAGCACTGAGAAATCATATCCCAAAACGGGATGTAATTTTCATTTAACATGTACACATGCACAAAGCATAAATTTTGGAATGTAAACATAAATTAAACCTCCACTCTCACTGAGACAACTACTGATAGTACAATACAACGGAAAATACAAGGGGCTGTAATAGAAGCCCAAAAACTCAAAGAAAAGTATTGCTTCCCAACTATATCTACTCAATCCCTGCAAAAAGGGTAAGTAGATGATTTTTGTCTATAGCCGTAGAGGTACATCCCATCCTTCCTTTCTTATTGGGCACCATCTGGTCCTAAACTACCAAGGACCCTATAGAAAAATTGACCACCTTCATGAGACATGACAAAAGTGGGAGAGTCTTGTGCAGCGATGAGTAAGAAAATACTCAGTAGGGACCCCATACCACAATGTAATGAAAATCTATTAGGACAACACAATGAGATAAAATAGCTAAAATCATATAGTAGAGTGAGATCAAACTTTGTATATATAAATCTATATGAAGTTGAATTATATGTTGAAATATATAACAATCGTACTGTTTAGGGATTCATCATCAATTCCAGCTCATCACCTCGGATATAGGGATCACTAAGACCCAATCATCTATGAAGAAAACTTCATTACTTAGAACATCTCATGTGAAGGCAAGATTGATCAATTATACCCAATCTTATCTAGGCCATCTTGATTACTAAGACCCTCTCATCTCTTGACCAGCTAGATAACTTTGACTCATTCGTCTCATGGCTAACTGGATCAATACAACCCACTTGTCTTTGGTCCATCTAGATAACTGAGAACCAATCGTCTCTTGGCCATCTGGATCAATCTGTCCCTCTCATATCTTGGCCATATGGATCACTAGAATATACTAATCACGTCCTTCGCATCATATCCATCTGTAGGATTCATGCTCGTGTCACACATGATTCTAGAAGAATCTACATCTCATGAAATCGGTCACATCTCCACTTCCATGAAATATCACTAACAGTATGACCAAATAATTTCACTTCACAAGGGTACCAAATCCATAGATAAAATGATAATCGGACGCCTGATCCGAATGATATTGGCATTTTAGAAATCAACAGAAGGTTTTGTATGGGCCTGGTCTGGCCCTGTCAGACCGACCCGTCGAACCTGGCCTGGGGGTCCCTCATGACCTGACTAGGATCAGCCGAACCGACCTCAACTAGTTGGGTTTGGTCCACCCATGTCCATCCTATACATTGGGTTAGGCCCCTTGGACCTTATGGTACCCAACGACCTGGTTCAATCTCGCCCGGACAACAATGGAGGGATGGTTCTACCCACAGCCCAGTCCACCCTGTTAGTCATGCACACAAAATTGGGCTCCGTTGCATTAAACTCAGGCCATCAAGATGCAATGTTCGATCCACCTACCAAGACCGATGTTGGGTATGTCCTACACCAGTAGCCTGACCTGTTGTGCTGGGGAATTCGAGCCACCTGGGACGCGGCGGCTGTCATGTCCTAGTTCTGCAAATGCGGCTCGATAGAGCCTCATGCCACCCCTCCTCCACGACATTATGATGCAGAATACTGGTGTCACACTTCCGGCATGCGGCTGACCTGGTCCTCCGCACACGGTTCTGCGTGGACCTTGTTCCACTTGTTCCACTTCCTGTTTGGAATGATACTCCTCTTACACGATGCATGCATTCCACCACCCTTCCACGCCATCATGCCCAAAAGGGGCCGCGAACTCAACCACCTTGGCATGCCAATGTGTGGGATGCCTCCAGTCCATGTCTGTCGTTGTGGAACAACATCAATGGTCACTGGCGCTGTCACAGCCGATATATATTTTGTGGATCACTAGGTCATCTCTAGTGGTGTGATTCTCAAATTGTCAAGTCCCTTGATCTTCAGGGATCATCATCATCCCTACTATGGCCCCGAGGTCACCTCACCATTGATATGGGGGGTTCTATCCTGAAATAAAATGACTACCAAAACGGAACAAAAATACTTTATTTGGTTCAGATCTAATTTGTTCTTATTATCTAAAGAACATAGCATATACTATTATAAATCAAAATGATTTAATATTCCCTTTTATCATTCATATTTAAGAATCCTTTTTGAATAATCTAACCGCATGTTTACATGTTTCTGATTTAACCCACATTTTTCATTTAAAATAATTAATAGGGAAAGGGAGAATTCACATAGAATAAAACCCCTACCAGGGAAAGGATATTTATAGAGGATTATTGTTAATCATCGTCCGTCGACCTATGATACATTATCTGCTTTCCAAGGGTGTCATTACTGTCATCTGATACACCGAAATTCATTATTGGAGTGGTTGTCCTTTGTTGATTGTCATCTCCAACCACCAAAGCCTCAGGGAAAATCCAGGATTCTGCCAAAAATACTTCATTACCTGTTAGTCTATTAGTTGATGAAAATTCAATCATCACTTCTATTTTTTTTGAGTAATAGAATCATTACACTGAATCATTAACGAGGTTTGTTAATTTGATTCATCATCACGTTGTCATTGCACTACAACACTGATGTTCAACTACTCAATGATGAATAAAACCATTAAAATATCTTTTTGTGTTATTTTATTCTTTTATTCCAAAAATTCCAAATATAATATTTTACCTCCACTGGTTGACATTATATTATTCTATTTTTCCAAAAAGTAACACTATTTCGATAGTTAATTTTGCTACATATAATCTATCAATAAATTAAATCTCAATTCAATTATATGATAACATTAAATTTTATTCATCTCACATTTTACTTATTTGGTGCATATGTTAGTTTTGCGATCCTATCAAATTTTTGGAGGTGTATACACATTACCATGACATGTTATATCTTTTATATCCTTCTATTTATGGTATAAAATAATTTATTTGATGACATTCATTTCATTTGAATAATATTAAAAAGTTACCATAATATGAATGATTATTATGGCATAATGTTGTATTATTACATGATTGTATATGTTCACAATTACATTAGGGGGTCATATGATTTTATTTTCATTAACCATATTACATCCAATTTACTATATTTTGGATATTTAAATATATGATTAAATCACATTTCCAATATTATAATTAAATAGTCATTATTAAATTAATTTGTATCTAATAATGATATTTAACAATATTTTAGATTGGAATTTTTTTAATTCAATATCTATATTTTCTAAAAATATTTCATCAATGTTCTTATTTTAATGTTGAATGATTTCTTAATTTCAATTTTGACTATCTATTACTTTATTAAGTATGTTTTTGAAAAGTAGAATTTTTATCATTATTCATATGAAACATTTATTTATCATTCACCAAACTGTGAATGTAATGTCTTATTTTAAAAATTAATGGTTAAAGAAATATTTATGAACTTATGAATATTTTTTATTTTTATTACTCCATGGACAACTTATAATATTATTCTTAATTAAAATTATTTTCCTAATATTCTGAATGTTTTTATTTATAATTTTATAAGTTTAATGTGAATTTCCCTCATGGATATTTTAATTATATTTTATATCATTTTTTCATCGATGATAATATCCTATGATTTTACATATGTTCCATTGGGTATAATCTAAAATGATAAAATCCTTATTTATTCTCAGGATGGAATATGAATATTTCACATTGATGATATTGGAACCCATTTATTTTTAGTATGATAAGAAAGATATGAATGGAAAAATGAAAATTTGAAATTTAATGGTACCTTATTTAAATTATTTCCTTAATTTTGTTGTACATAGATTTATGTATTAATTTTTTACGTGGGTTTTCATGATAAAACATGTGTTTGGTGATCCATTATACCCATAAAATGTTTTAGTTATTTATATAGATTTAGAGGAATATAATTCTCTACTAAGAGGTTTTTGAAACATACTAGTATTTTAAAACATTTGTATGAATGATTGTAAAAGTGATTGGATAATGGATCTCCATGGTAGAAAATCTTATACTATATTTTTTCTATTACTTTTTTATAGATCATTTGATTAAATTGAGATAAAGTGGCTCATGATTTTTCATTTATGCATCGGGTTTTATTATAAATATTTAGTATAAGACACATAATTATGATAATATTTTTGAGAGGTATCAATTCTATTATTTTCCCCCCATGCACATTGATTATTTAATCATACCATTCATAAAATATTATAATTACTAATGAAATTAAATAGATAATGATTATGATTAACCTTACGGGGAAATTGTTTTCAACCATATTATGTTTTAATTTTTTCTCAGTAATTAATATTGATGTTAAATTAATTGTGTTATGAAATAATGAATTTTTTTCAGAAAGGTTGGATAATTATTTTGGGTATAGAAAATAAAGTTATAGTGGAAGAAATACTCACTTAATGTAATATCTATGGTTAGTTAATATATTTTCCTTATTATTCAAATCATTAAACCTATAACTTATATGGGTATGTAAGTTGTTAATTATATTTCTTTAATGATGATTATTTTGGAATGTTGAATTGTGTCATAATTTTTAGTATCAATGGATAACATATAATAATCAAATTTTTAGTTCTATATTTATGAGTTCTTGTTTATGGACCTTATTGTTGTCATCATATGAGGGTATACATAACATAGGTGATTATAATGTTTTTTGATATGTATCTTAATAAGTAAGTATACCAACATAATTATATGTATATATAAAGATTATCATAAGTAAAAAAGGAATATATAACACTTTTATGGCTATTTTTTTAATAGGTAAATAGAGAGATTAAATTATGTAATGATATATATTAAACTATTGGTGTTATTTTTTAATATTAAATATTAATTTATTGTCCATTCATATAAATGTTTTCAAATTTAGGATATTATATAACCTTATACAAACCAATTATTTTAGTAATGATAGGAAGAAAAAAAATACTCTTCCATTTTTATACCTCATGGTAAATTAAATTTTCATTATGTCACCTTAGACATAAAATCATCTTACACATCATTTAATGAAATATATGATATAAAAGTAGACGATAATTGAAATATGTATCCAAAAGAGAAAATATTACTTATGGAATTGAAGAAAACTAGGTATGATTATTTCATTATGTCATAGAGTATAATATTGAAACCCCATAAACTATAGGAAATGGATCATGAAATAAAAATACTATCTTATTAAAATTATTTTTACTGAATTTATGGTCTTCAATATTTCCTAATAAATAATTTTTTTGGTCATTATGCTCTTAATTTACATGTTCTATATCACTATATTATCCTTGGGTTTAAATTTTTTATCTCCGATGACAATATTTTTTCTTCCCATTAATTTTCCCATATCCAGGATCAAGACTATTTATCATTCCAGGTCAACATCATATTTCATTTTTTATTCTGTCAAATTTAATTTTTATAATACATATTTATGATGTGTGTATTGAAATAACAATATTAAATATTAACATGGTTATTCCCTAAAAGAATTCATTTTTTTCCTTCTAATCCCTAAAATTAATTTAATTCTAAATTTATTATTAACTTTTTAAAAGGATCAAGATATGGCTATGATGGAAATTTATTTATGGGGGCCAGAATGTGAAAACATAAAATGTTAGTTTAATTTTTTTACTCGTATCATGAATATCATGATGTATCATGATTTTAGTGAATTACTTTATATTATAAAAATGATAATAATTATATATGACTTTAAATATGTAGTATTAAATTAGAGGGTATGAATATGAATAAATAAAATATTAAATACTTATAAAAAGGAGTAATACATTTTTTATTTATTGAATAATTATTATTAAATGACCACTCAATTTTTTATAACATCATTTTATGGTAAAAAAATACATTTTCATGAAATTTGGTTTCTATTACTCTTTGTGTTAGAATATTATAATTAATTTTCATAATTATACAAGATTATTTTCTCAAAAAGGTATTGCATTATTTTAATTTTGTAGTTCAAATTCATTAAATAGGATCCTTTTATTTTTTTCAATGTGAATACTTATTATGGTAAATATTTATCTCACTCATAAGGGTAAATGGGATAATTATGTTTAACATATTGTGATAAGTGAAATATGTAACCCAAATACCTGAAATTAATCTATTAAATTAGTAAAGTTTAACCATACTAATAAAATATTCTATGTTATGTAAAATTTATGAAATTTTATTTAGAATTACTTATATATTATTTTTATGTTATGAAAAAATGTCATTATCTTGAATTTAAATTGGTATTATCTATGAAAATAGGGTTACAAATATGTTTGATTGATTATTAATGGTTATCGTGAAAAAATATAATTATTATTAATATGAAAAGTAATTCTTAATTATAAGTGATAATATAATTACATTTATTTCATACACGACACTAATGGTATTCTTGTGAATATTGTCGAAAAATAAAATAAATGATATTAAAAACATAAAAAGTAATTTTTTGGAATTACTTATTCCATAAAATAACTGAAATATTTAATAATAATGTATAAATTATTTTTCTCTTTATTAAGTTATAATTTAATATATATATATATATACATCACAAGATGTTCTATAGGAAAAATATATAACCTATATATAAAAAGAAATTATTGAAATTTCCTTTTATATAGGATTTTATTATGTTGTTCAAAAAGTCATAGAAATTTATGAAGAGGACATGTGGAATGAGATATAGAATTACATATCCTCCAGGTACATTTTCACCCAATTTTTTTTCTAATATATAAATTTATAACACAAAATTATATAAACATTTTTATCATATCCACGGTGAAAAAGGATTAATGAGAAGTTCATCAAAAGATACAAGGGTTAAACAATATAAAATAATCCCTAAATTACATATTATGAGTTTATTCAAATAATATAACATATTTTATTATAATTTATTTTAATCTGGAACCACATGAAAATGAGTTTTACTTTTAAATAAATTATTTTCTTAATTACCGTATTATGCACCCCCCACTTATAAAAGGAAACCCCCTATACTATTCTACCCACACTTTAATATCAATTTAGTACACCCAATACATTCCCAAATACCGTCCTAACTTTCACAAACACATCATATATGTCCGATGTTATGAAAAATAATTTCCTTATATGAATTAAGAATTATAAATAGATGGTGTTTGTAGACAATTTATAGCATCTAAATCAACATTTTTTTGTTATTTATTATTTTACAAAATTAATAACTCATCCAACCATTATTATATAATAAAAAGTTTCCAATTTCATTAATTATGTAATGATTTATTGTAAATATCATAACTCTATTTTTATTCTATATATACTAAAAATTTAAAATGTTATATGATATAATTCATGATATTATATTTTCATTTCATGTTATTTCATCTATGGGATTTTGATTTGAATGATACGAAATATGTAAGGGGTATCTCAACCCAATTTCATTTCATGGTTTTTTATTAGTAATTAATTTAATATGTGATATCATGAATATGTGTGACATTTCCTTTTTATATTTATGATTTATTTAAAAATAAATTTTTAGGATATACATTCTTTACACATAATAAACACATGGATTAATTGTGAATTCCCTTTTTGTATTATTCATTCATAAAAATATTTTTTATAGAAAATATGTTTTTCAATGGAAATATATTAAATTATGAGGTTTATATAATCTCCCAGGATATGTCAAATGATGGATCCCCTAATATTAATGAAATTTAAATTTTCTTTTGATGTTATATATTTAATGGGATTAAAAGTTAAATAAAAAAATTGTATAGATTATTAAGATATATTATCGTGTTATTTATGGATTTTTTGATGTCATATTATCCATTTAGAGGTATCACATTCATGTATTTTCTTTAATGACATCATATTTCATCCTTAATTTTTTTGTATTTGATTTACATGTTTACTTTCTATTTCCTTACAAATTGATTACAAAAACATCATGAAATTTAGTGTTATGTTATATCGATTTTGTATATTTTTTAGATAGATATTAATTTTGGTCCATATTGATAACTTATGATTTTTAAAGACTATTAATACTTAAACATATATTATTTTGTTATTTAATTTCATGTATCATTGATATTATTAACACTACATATAATATTAATCATTTTAACAACAATTAAACAACACACTTTTACATTTTATGCCAATTTTCACAATGAATGTTTGATTTTACTATTTAATTATTGATAAAATTTCTGCACCGTCATGAATTTTTTTAATTGATGCTTCGATTGATGTTTTCAAAGGAAACTCTCAATGAAAAATATTTTCTAGATATAATAAAAAATTTATGTTTTTATATTAATTTTTGAATTGGAAATGGTATTTTACGTTAATAATTTTTTAAATGATCTCTTCATGGTATATGTATTGATTAATAGAATTCTAAAATATTATGTCTTCTCTACTAGGAATATATTTTAACCTCCCCATAATTATTTTATTAATGATTTATAACAATTAGGTAAAATATATTTTGGTGCAACCCATTTACTTTTGATGGGAAAATCAGGCTATTAGAGAAAAACATACTTTTTTTACGTAAAATTTCCTTCCTTCTACACCCTAAATTTTAATGATATATATCATTGAAAAAATAATAATTTCATTGATATCTTATATTACATGAAACACTATGTCCTATTGATGTATATTATAGTATTTCATAATAAACTAGTCGTAAAATTAGAAGGTATAAATAGGATACTCTAAATTGTAAAAAATCATGGTTCATAATTATATAAATTTATTTTTTTCGTTAAAAGTTAATTATAAATGATAAAATAAGTTTATAAATAATGGTTGTTTTTAGATAAACTATTTCTATGTGTGCAAGGTTTTATTATACTATAACAATTAATTATATACATATTTTTCAATTTATTTTAATGTAATTTAAATATTATATATTCAATAATATATTATGAAATTAATCTAGTATTTTTTTCTATTTTTTGGAGAGAAATAAATCATGTTTCATGTTTCAAAATGTAATATTCTAATAATCAGTTTTTATAAAATTTTCATAAATTTGTTAATATTTATTTATATATCATATATATTCAAAATTGATTAATTTGGAATCCATATTTAGAATCATTGGCTACAAATATTATAATTATTACCCTTTTATTTTAAGGAATTATGAATAGTAAGTATATGGATATTTATCAACTTTGTAATGGACAAATCCAGAAAAACTAGGTCATAAACAACTATAAATGTCATATTTATTTCATCATAATTATTAGTATATGGATGTAATTCCACTACACTGTAATTAGTCTTGAACAATAATATTTTTAAAGACACTATTCCAGAAAAAAAATTATAATATTTAATGTAATGGAAAATAAATATATCACTCTATTACATTAAAATTCTTATTATGAGTTTTCAAAAAACCAAAAATAATTCTTAAAAATTATTAATGATTATTTATATAAAAAATATTAATTTAGAGATGAAAATTTATTTATAATTTTTAAAAATAAAACAGTTATCTTAAATGCATGTGTAATTATTGCATTTTTTATTCTGAATAAAAATTAATAAAAAGGTTTTTTAAAATATTACAATTAATTGAATTTTACACATTTGTATTGTTACATAAATTTTATCGATGAATTTAATATAATTGTTTTCTTTTATTAGAAGAAAATCAATTTATATCTTTATAGTAATGTCTTTAAAAAGGTATTAGATGAATTGTTTGAAAAATTGCGATTATTTGTATTTTATAATAAATATTCTTTAATATTATGATTTCAAGTTCAATATATTTTTATTATTATCCATGAAATGTAATATGGTTGAAACTATCAATTATGGTTCATTTTCTAGTGACACTTTAATAAGGGTGAAATTTTTAACCCTTAATGATTGAAGTAATAATTATTATGGTTAATGTTAGTAATGGTAATGACAGGGTTAATAAAATAAGTTAATGTTAAAATGGTTGTCGAGTTGGAACTAAAGATATTATATGACAGAAATGGAGGAATGGTTCACGGAGAGAAGGAGGTACATAGGAATGCATGCTATTCGCGGAAGGAAAACTGTTTATGGGGTGGAATGTCAATAATGTAATTTAAGAATAGATTTGAGAAGCCGAAAAGGGTGTCGATTGGTGAAATGATACATTGATATGTTCTGCTGAGTAGGGATAATTGTGGTACACAGACTATGTTGGGAAGTGGTTCATGAAGATGGAGTGTATTCAGTTAAAGTCGTTCTGTATCAAAGATTTGGTAAATCATAATTTAGTGAATTATAAAGATCAATTTTATAATGTATGTTCCCTTAATCCTTTAAATAGAGGGAACATATAAAATTAATAATGTTTAGGAGATATTTGGAGGTGTCTAGAATGGTTCGCTGGAAAATAATCCACCAAGAGAGAAGAGGTTCGTGAGGGGGATACCATGAGACGAGAAGGGGTGAGATGAAGATAAATAGTTCATGATAGAAGAAGTCCACTGAAGGAAGTGGTACGATGAGAAGTGCATGTATGCAGAGGATGAACTCATTCCATGGTTCTCTTGAAGTATGTAGAGAATGTGAGGTAGTACATAATGAAAGGTGGTATTCGAGAGATGCAGTGAAGGATGTTGATGAATGTAGTTAGAAAAAGAATTATGCGATCTTGGTTTAATGAGGTGGTATTTAGATGTGGTACATAGAGAACTATTGTACGTAGAAGAAGAAGTATAGTTCATAGAGGTCATGTTTCAGAATGAATTGTACATGGAAAAGTAAATTATAACAGTAGGGGAAAACATTACTTCAACAGATCATATATCATACAGATGGGGATGTATGATGGTATTCCTAACCATTGAATCAACTATAATGTTGATAAAAAATGTTAATATTCTTCCCAATGTAGAGAGAATGGGGGATTAAATGGATGCGATCTGAAGGACACAATGTACTATCCCTGGAACCTTGTAAACAATGTGTGCCTGGAAAAAATGAATCTACTAAACATTTATAATCAGAAACTAGTGAAGATTATTGGAAATTGGTAGGAACTAAAACCTATTGGCATATGCTCTTTAAATGTATCCCTTAGTGGATAACCATGTAAAATTGTGGTTTCTCTCTTAGCATGTGATTTTTTGGTTTTCTCACTTTCTCTTCAGACATGTTTAACAGGTACATTCTATCATAGTAACCAGATCCAATAGTATAAAATAAAAATTTTATATCCTAATTCACCCCTTCCATATTAGGATGTTTTGAGGTACTTCAAGTGGTATAAGAGCATATTGGTTTCTGGTGTTAAATTATCACTTAATTTCAACAGTGGATATTACAGTGATCTCATGGGATTGGGAAATGGGAACATCATTATTTTGTAGTAGGATTGGGGGCTCGGTAGACTATGGTTCCCAGGCTTCCCCATCATATATATATTATTTAGACAGGCTAATAGTCACCCCAGGATCCTTCCAGGCAATTTTGATGAGAGCCAACTTGCAATTTTCAACAACATGGTTTGTAACACCTGAGACTTTTATGAGAAATATTTTGTTTTTGTGTTATATAAATAATAAAAGGAATCTTTTAATACACACAACACTAGCTTGGCTTTCTTTACAAGCAACCGTGACCTTCCTTAATAGCTTGCGTCATACGCAATACCGAGTTTCACTAAACACCGATATGCTATTAAAATATTATTAAAACTAGCCGTTATGAATAGTGATAACCACTTTTTTGATATTTTGTGTATTTTATTTTTCAAAATGGATTTCATTTTTGGATTTGGAATATCAAAATTAGCTTAGGGTGAAATTTTGGTACTTTTCGGATAACTTTCATATTCTAATGAATAGTGAAAATTAAAAGTTTTTAATTAAAAACAACTTTTTTAATCAAAATAATTAATAGTGATAAATTATTAATTTGAGTGGTTTTAAAGTATATTTAGAATATATTTTTACAATTTAATACAATTTTTTCCATTGGATGTAATTTCACATTTAAACCAGACATAAACAAGTGTCAATCTTTTGATAGTTATTATATTTTAAAAACACGCTATTTGTTTTGACAACAGAAATTAATTTTTAAATTATTTAATGTAAATGATTTGTTTTGAATCTGGTAAAATAAACATCATTTTTTAATTCATAATATCAAATATATATTAGGCCTAATTTTTGGTATTTTTTAGGAAACTTTCATTTTTTGATGAATAGTGAAACCAGTAAGTGGTAGTTAAAAAACTGAATTTTTTCATAAAACGTAATTTTACCGTTTATGTGAGTGGAATTTCAAAATTATGAGAAACACGGTTGATGTCAGTAAGTAAAATTTGGTTCAATTAGATGAAAATAATTTTTGGTGAATAGTAACTTTTATTTTTATTTACCATGGTTTAAAGTAAATAGGGTAGTTAAGGGTAAAAATGATATTAATATTACCCTAACACATGTCCTAATTATAATGGATAAGTTTAATTCGACCAAAAACAACCTTAGGAATACAATATGACCATTTAGGCCCACTTGGACTAGATTATGACATTTATTATTAATTTATTTAAAGAAGGGTTAAAATAGTTAAAATCAAAGTTTAATAAGTAAAAAAAATTTTAATATAGGGTTACACATAAGCTAAATTCGACTATAAATATTCATTAGAAAGCTAAAAAGATTCCCTACATATTGGTATTTAATTTTTAATTTTTAGACTTAAAATAAGTTAATTAATTTATGATACAATGATGATGCAGTAATTATCTTATTAATGAAATATTGACATAATTGATGTTATAAATACCCAAATAAATGTAATTTTATACTTTTTATGAATTCCAATTATTTTATATGTTGATATGAGATGTTAGTATTGATTTAATTAAATTTTCTAGAACTAATCATTCTGTTATAATTTTCACAAATATCAATTACCAAATAGTGAAAAAATTGACATAAAATAGTTTTTAAAACAAATACTATATTATTAATTTTTATTTTATTCTTAATAATCTAAGGTTTGGCCAAAATACTTAGATAACGTTATATATATTAATAGTAAACAACTTGGGGTTCGTTTGTCTTGATACAGTATGTTTATTAACCTTATGGTGTAAGAACACAAAAAGACACGGTAAAAGTAAAATTATCTAACTTAATGTTAAATCTAAATGATAAGGTTAAAATAGGAACCTAAACTTGTCTAAATTATATTGGATGAGGGTATTTAGACCCATACCCACCTTAGATTATAAATAGATCAATTCGGAGCTATTTAAAACCGACTTTTTCTTTATAATAAAATAATATTATTAGTTTTTCAAAGGAGCCCCTCTCCTCCCTTATAAAAGGGCACCTCCTCCCCCTCTTCCTCACACCACATTGAGCCTTCAAGCTAGGCCAACCCCTTCCACTTTCTCCTATCCACTTCCCTAGAGACATCTTAGAGGTCCAGGTCTTCGTCAAAGACCAATTTTAGTGCCCTAAGAGGAGGTCTCAAAGAGGCGCTTCAAAGAAGAGGTAATGCCCGTTA
The DNA here is from genome assembly GCA_963277665.1 of Viscum album. Taxonomy (NCBI): domain Eukaryota; kingdom Viridiplantae; phylum Streptophyta; class Magnoliopsida; order Santalales; family Viscaceae; genus Viscum; species Viscum album. The sequence continues at coordinate 397,596,461 of OY728161.1, forward strand.
CCGATTCTTTCATATTTATTTCTTCTTCCACTTCTTCATCTTTAGTTGTTTCATTATGAAGTAATAAAATAAGTATCACTAAAATACTGATATGTTATTATAAGTATGAAACAACCCTATTTCACCATCCACCCATCCTACGGAAAACGAAATCACCACGCGTGCGTACGTACGGAATACCGTCTCCACGCCATGGTGTAATCTATTTTCCACCACCATCTTACTCGGATGGGTATAATGGTTTAAATAATAACAATATATGATTATTATAAAGTCTTATTGATTCTGAAATAGTATACATACACTCCAATAAAATTCCATGATAATGGGAATGATATCATCGCTCGTGCGTACGTACGGAATACCGTCTCCACGATGTGATGCGACTCGTTATACATGATCTTCATTGCATAATGATTATACAAATTAATTGAGTGAATGAATATGATATATATTAAACTAATAAAATTCTGGGAATGAGGTATCTATAACCTAAAAACAAAAATAAGAATTTATTCGACAAAACGGGCATAAGAACAAAAAGTAATAAACACCCGAATAACAAGTAGAAATGAAATATTACTAATAAGAAGCTAAGAATATGAACATATATGATATCATAAAAATAATTATGATTCTGGAATAAGTCAATAACATTATTTAAATCATTATCCAGGAGTTTCGGGCTCTTACGAAGCAAATCGGGCCTAAGGTAAGGGAAAATATCATAATCTCATTTTATCCAAGACTGTTTATACTTTGGTATTTACTGGGGTGTATTTTATCATCCACATCCATCTTTCGTCAATATGTAATATTATTTCCATCCACTTACAATTGTTTAAATCCAATTTTACCCTTCGGTGAGTTTTTAGTAAAAGATATGAAAGGAATATTTTGTCGTTTTTCGTACGAGGTACTTTTTGACTCTTCCGAAAAAAGTACTGGAAGAATGTTTTTTTAACTTATACAGCATGAATGGATTTTTTAAACCATTATTTTAAAATAGAATACTTTACATTTTATCAATTTTATTTTTAATCAAATTCTTTTAGTTTAAAATTGTATGACATGTTAAGAAAGGAAAATGTTTTTGAAGTAGAATTGATATTTTCCTCAAGAATGGAGTTCAAGTGTTTTATCAAAATTATTTTCCATATAAGATAATATAGAGTTCCGTTTCTATCCCTATTATTACATTGATTTGATTATGTTGTGATGGAATTATTTTTATGAATTCCTTTATCTTATATGAATTGTTTTATGATGTCATGTTGTTTGAGAATCCAATTTTTATTACATGGGTTATGCAATGATGTATGATTTATGATTTTGTGGAACACATATGAATGGTATAATTATGATATGGGTGGGACCTATATCTCCCTCCAATGAATTGGGTAAATATTTTATATCTCATGAGATAGACATGGCTGGAACGGCAGGTTAAACCGGTTCAGTGAAACAGGACTAAAACGAGGAGTGAACTCAGTTCAGAAATGGACTTTGTCCACTAAGATAGTCTTGGCAATGAGTCTTGAGAAATAAGAAATGATTATATATGATTATGTGTGTATTCCAGAAAGTTTCATGTTTTATTTTATTATTATTGGGATTACATTTCACCACCATTATTTATTCCATGTTATGAAATTATGATCTCTTTTGTAGGTTAATATTTCCAAAAGATATGTTCTTATGAATATGATGTGATTGATATTTATTTTTTTTACCCTTGCTGAGAATTTGAGCTCACCCTATTGTATGATTTCTTTCCCCAGGTCAAGAAGAAGGTTATTAAGTAAGATATGCCAAAAGGGACTATATATATGATGAAATAAATGGGAGACAGTGTAGATGCTTTATGAAACAGTTGTTTATGTTTCCCAGTTTCTAAAGACATTGTACCTATATGGCCATTTCATGGTTTTGTTATATGTTGTAATAAGTAGGCTTAAATTTTGAAGTATAACCATGTATGTAAAGTATGGGTTGTAATAGTTGGTATCAGAGGAAAGGTATAGTCAACCTTTGGAAACTTGGATGTGAAATCCTTATTGAGAACCCTAAGGATAATTCTAAGCATAGAACACAATCTTAGTGTTTTAGAAATAGCCATGAATAACCTAGGATAAGACCATAAGTGTGAAATTTTATTCCTGATTATGTGGTTTTCCTATTATAATTAGTGTTTCTCACACTATTCTTCTTGGTTTTAGTCAATGGCTAGAACTCGAAGGAACCGTGTTAATGCGGAATGCGAAGGGCAATGCAATGATTGTCCCCCTGAGCAATCAAACGTTATGGGAGATGGAATGAAAAATCTTGTAGCCATGCTCACACAACATTCTCAAGATATGAATCATGAATGACCTCCAAATGAGAAAATGAAGGAGGAACATTCTGTTGAATCCTTCATGAGGTAGTGTCCACCTTCTTTCAGCGGGTCTACTGATCCATTAGTTGCTGAATAATGGATTAGTACTACTGAAAAGATATTTTCAGTTCTTCAATATTCTGAACATGATAAAGTCATCATAGTAGGGTATCGTTTGGAAGGAGATGCTGATCAATGTTGGAATCTTATTAAGAATACGGGGCAATGGGATGAAATTGAGTCCATGGAATGGGGTGAGTTCAAGAACTTATTTTTCAATAAGTACTTCCCTCGTATTCTCCGAAAAAAATGGAGAAAGAGTTTCTTCAACTGATGCAAAAGGATGATGAATCTCTTGGTACCAATGAATCAAATTTTACAAGACTTGCAAGGTACGCTTCCGGTATTATTATCCAACCTCAGAGTAGGATCGATCGATTCTTTAGTGGCTTAAAACAAAGTCTTTGAAGGGCCTTATCCATAAGGGACTTCAATAGCTATGAGGAAATCGTTTGATGTGCTCTCAAAGTTGAGATGGAGATTGGAGTAATCCATCAGTCATAAGGGTTCGATAAGAAGAGGAAAATGGAATTCAAAGGAAAATCTAAAGAGCACACTTAAAAGAAGATGACCTTTCCCTTATGCTCAAATTTTGGAAAGAAACAGGGAGGGAGCAGTCTTAAAGGGACAAGTAAATGTTTCAAATGTGGAAAGGAAGTTCAGCAGGAATTTGAATTCCTCAATGATGGGAAGAAGATTTCTAATGATATAAACAAAGGAAGGGACACACAGAATGAACCTACTACACTTCAATGTTTCAAGTGCAAGGAGATGGGGCATTATCGAAATAAATGCCCTAATCCAAGGTTTGTTGCTGATGATCGACATCAAAAATATAACGACCCATACTTTACATACATTGTTAATACTTCAAAATTGAAGCATAATTATTACAACATATAAAAAAACCACAAATGGACCATATAGGTATAGTGACTTTAGAAACTGGGAAACGTAAACAACTGGTTCATAAAACGTCTACACTGTCTCCCATTTATTTTATCATATCTATAGTCCCTTTTGGCATATCTTACTTAATAACCTTCTTCCTGACCTGCGGAAAGAAAACATATAAAAGGGTGAGCTCAAATTCTCAGTAAGGGTAAACAAAAGAAATATCAATCACATCATATACATAAGCACATAACTTATGTAAATCTTAACCTGCAAAAGAGATCATAATTTCATAACAAGGGATAAATCATGATAGTGAAATGTAATCACAATAATCATAACATAAAACATGAAACTTTGTGGCATACACACATAATCATAGAGAATCATTTCTTATTAGTCAGGACTCATTTCCAAGACTATCTTAGTGGACAAAGTCCATTTCTGAACCGAGTTCACTCCTCGTTTCAGTCCTGTTTCACTGAACCATTATAACCTACTGTTCCAGCCATGTCTATCTCATGAGATATAAAATATTTACCCAATGAATTTGAGGGAGATATAGGTTCCACCCATCTCATAATGATACCATTCTTATGTGCGCCACAAAATCATAAATCATACATCATTGCATAACCCATGTAGGAAAAATGGGAATGTTAAACATCGTGACATCATAAAACAACTCTTATAAGATAAAGGAATTCATAAAAATAATTCCATCACAACATAATCAAATAAATGTAGTAATATGGATAGAAAAATAACCCTTTATTATATTAGATGGAAAATAATTTTGATAAAACACTTGAACTCCATTCTTGAGGAAAATATCTTTTCTACTTCAAAAACACATTCCTTTCTTTAACATGTCATAAAATTTTAAACTAAAAGAAGTTGATTATAAATAACTTGAAAACTTATCAAGGAAGCTTCTTGGAAATAATGTTTTAAAAATCCATTCATGTCGTATAAGTTAAAAAAACATTCTTCTCGTACTTGTGTCGGAAAAGTCAAAAAGTACCTCGTACGAAAAACGACAAAAGATTCCTTTCATATCCTTTACTAAAAACTCAGAGAAGGGTAAATTTGGATTTAAAAAATTGTAGGTGGATGGAAATAAAATTAAATATTGAGGATACATTTATGTGGATGACAAAATACACCCCAATAAATACTAAAGTATAAACAATCTTAGATAAAATTGAGATTGTGATATTTCCCTTACCTTTGGTTCGATTTTCTTTGTAAGTGCTTGAACTTCCAGTATAATTATTTAAATAATGTTATTGACTTATTCCAGAATCATACTTATTTTTATGATATCATATATGGTCATATTATTAGCTTCTTAGTAGTAATATTTCATTGCTACTTGTTATTCGGGTGTTTATAACTTTTTGTTCTTTTGCGTGTCTTGTCGAATAAATTCTTATTATTCTCTTTAGGTTATAGATACCTCATTTCCAGAATGGTATTAGTGTAATATATATCATATTCATTCATTTAATTCAATTATATAATCATTATGAAATTAAGATCATGTAGAACGAGTCGCATCGCATCGTGGAGACGGTATTCCGTACGTACGCACGAGTGATGATATTGTTCCTATGATCGTGGAATTGTATTGGAGTGTATGTATACTATTTAATATTCAGTATTACTTTATAATATTCATATATAGTCATTATTTACACCATTATACCCATCCAAGTAAGGTGGTGGTGGAAAATAGATTACACCACGGCGTGGAGATGGTATTCTGTACGTACGCACGCACGGTGATTTCTTTTTCCGTAGGATGGATAGATGGTGAAATAGGGTTTTTTCATACTTATAATAACATATAAGTATATGAGTGATACTGATGTTATTACTTCATAATGAAACAACTAAAGAAGAAGAAGTGGAAGAAGAAATAAAGATGAAAGAATCGGTAACAGACATTACCTCTTCTTTGAAGGGCTTCTTTGAGACCTTTTTGGGCACTAAAATTGGACTTTGAAGGAGACCAGGACCTCTAGGATGTCTCTAGGGAAGTGTAGAGGAGGAATTGTCAGGGGTTGGCCAAGCATGAAGGCTCAATGTGGTGTGAGGAAGAGGGGGATGAGGTACCCTTTTATAAGACAGGATTGGGACACCTTTGGAATAACTAAAAATATTATTTTGTTATAAAGTCAAATTCGGTTTCTAATAGCTCCAAATTGATATATTTAGAAGATAAGGTGGGTAGGGGTCAAAATCCATTCATACAAATGAACCTGAAGTTGTTTAATATTAATATATACAACCTTATCTAAGTCATTTGGCTGAACATTATATTTTTAGGAATAAAATAACAATTACTAATATAATATTTGTTTTAAAAACTATTTTATGTCAATTTTGACACTATTTAGTAATTGATTTTTTCGAAAATCATAACAGAATGATTAGTTCGAACAAAGTTAATCAGATCACCACTAAAATTTCATATTATCCTATAAAAATAGTGGAATTCATAAAAAGTCTCAAATTACATTTATTTTGGTGTTTATAACATTAATTATGTCAATATTTCATTAATAAGATAATCATTGCATCATCTTTGTGTCATAAATAAATTAAATTATACAATGTCTCAAAATTAAAAATAAAATATCATTATGTACGAAATCCTTTTATATTTCTAATGAATATTTATAGAAGAATTTATCTTATGTATAACCCCATATTAAAAATTATTTACTTATTAAACCTTTGATTTTAACTATTTTAACCCTTCTTTAGATAAATTAATAATAAATGTCCTAATCTAATCCATGTGGGCCTAAATGGTCATATTGTATTCCTATGTTTGTTTTTGGTCGAATTACACTTGTCCAATAGAATTAGGACATGTTTTAGAGTAATAATAATATCATCTTTACCCATAATTACCCTATTTACTTTTAACTGTGGTAAAAAAGGTAAAAAGTTACTATTCACCAAAAAATTATTTTCATCTCATTGAACCACATTTTATTTACTAACATCAACCGTGTCTCTCGGATTTTTGAAATTCCACTCACAGAAGCAGTAAAATTATGTTTTATGAAAAATTCATATTTTTTACTACCACTTACTGGGTTCACTATTCATCAAAAATTGAAAGTTTTCAGAAAAATACCAAAATTTCACCTTAGGCTAATTTCGATATTCCGAATCCAAAAATGAAGTCCATTATGAAAAATAAAATTTATAAAATTTCAAAAAGTGGTTATTACTATTCATAACGGCTTGTTTTAATAATATTTGTATAGCATATCATTGTTTAGTGAAACTCGGTATTGCGTACGACGCAAGCTATCGAGGTAGGTTGTGATTTCGTGTAAAGCAAGCCAAGCAAGTGTTGTGTAGAAAATGATTCCATGGATGATTTATATAGCATAAAAGTCTCGTGTGTTTTATTCTACCCCCCTTAAAATGAATTTGACCCTTTAAATTCATCAACTTTTAACAAACAGATGAGGATATATCTCCCTCATCAAATCCTAAATCTCCCATGTAGCTTCTTCAAATTAGTGGTTCCTCCATAATACTTTCACCAATCGAGTGGTCTTGTTTCGTAGGACTTTTTCGCTATGACCCAGAATCTCTATCGGTTGTTCTTTATAAGAAAGATCTTGCTCCAGCGGTACAACTTCTGAGCTGATTACATGTGACAGATCAGGTATGTACATTCTCAGGAGAGATACATGGAACACATCGTGAACTTGAGAGAGATTCGGTGGAAGCGACAATCGGTAAGCTAACTTCCCAACACGATCCAATATTTCGAAAGGAACGATATATCTAGGGCTCAACTTCCCCTTCTTTCCAAATCTCATAACCCTCTTCCAGGGAGATATTCTTAAGAACACTTTATCACCCACTTCAAACTCTAGGTCTTTTCTTCGGTTGTCGGCATAACTTTTCTGTCAACTGTGAGCTGCTCTTATGTGTTGTTGAATAGATCTGACCTTTTCTACCATTTCATCAATGAAATTAGGTCCTAATAGCTTTCTTTCCCGAACTTCATCCCAGCAAGTTGGAGTCCTGCATTTCTTTCCATAGAGAGATTCATAAGGAGCCATCTGAATACTGGAGTGAAAGCTATTATTATAAGAAAATTCCACCAAAGGTAGGTGTTGATCCCAACCACCTTTGAAATCCATAGAGCAAGATCTCAACATATCTTCTAGGGTTTGAATTGTTCTCTCAGATTGACCGTCTGTCTGAGGATGATAAGCAGTGCGGAAACTCAACTCTGTATCCAGAGTATGCTGAAGACTTCGCCAGAACTTCGAGGTAAATCTCGGATCCCGATCAGATATAATAGAAATTGGTACTCCATGCAATCTTACCACTTCCTTTACATATATCCTGGCAAGCTGATCCAGAGAGAAATCCTCTCTAATTGCAATGAAGTGTGCAGACTTTGTAAGACAATAAACTATGACCCATATAGAATTATTGCCTTTGGATGTTTTAGGAAGTCATGTGACAAAGTCCATAGTGATGTTTTCCCATTTCCATTCGGGTATGGGTAATGGTTGTAACATCCCCTTAGACTTCTGTTTCTCAGCTTTAACTTGCTGACAAACCAAGCATCGAGAGACATATTTAGCAACATCTCTTTTCATGCCATCCCACCAGAAGTACTCTTTCAGGTCCCTATACATCTTCGTGCTTCCATGATGAATAGATAATGAAGAACTATGAGCCTCATCCAGTAGCTCCTTCTTTTATTCGGGGATGGGAGGATCACAAACCCGATTCCGGAACTTTATTATCCCATCACAATCAAGGTTGAATTCAAGAACATTTCTCACCTTCTTTTGTAACTCGAAATCTTCTTTCTGTGCCTCTTTAATCTTCACATGTATAGATGGTTGAAAATTCATTTGTGAAAGATACGATTTTTCCCCTTTCATTATAATTCCAAGATCAATCCTTTGTAAATCCATAAATATTGTATCTTTTTTTATCCACATCATGGATAAACTAGCATGGTCTTGTCGACCTAATGCATCTGCCACCTTGTTTGCTTTCCCAGGGTGGTAATGGATTGATCAGTCATAATCCTTAATTAGCTCCAAAAATCTTCTTTGGCTCATATTTAGATCCTTATGTGTGAAAATATACTTTAAACTTTTATGATAAATATAAATGTAACACCTTTCTCCATAAAGATAATGCCTCTAAATCATTAATGCAATGATTACCACAGCTAACTCCAAATCATGTGTTGGGTAATTTTGCTCATGGATTTTCAACTGTCGTGAGGCATAAGATATCACCATATCATTTTGCATAAGAACACACCCCAATCCCTTCTTGGATGAGTCACTATAGATCACAAACCATTCTCCACTACAAGGCATTGTGAGCACAGGTGCACTAGATAACCTTTTTTTCAACTCCTTGAAATTTTCTTCACATTCCTCCATCCAAACAAACTTAACTCCTTTCCGAGTCAACTTGGTGAGTGGATTAGACAATCGTGAAAAATCTTTCACAAAACGTCGATAATATCTAGCCAAACCAAGAAAACTTTGAATCTCAGTCACTGTTGTTGGTCTCGACCATCTTTCGATAACCTCTATTTTTGCTGGATCCACAGATATCCCCTCTTTTGAGATTATGTGACCCAAAAATGAAACTTTTTGAAGCGAAAATTCACACTTGGTAAATTTGGCATAAAGCTTCTCCTTTCTTAGGGTCTTCAATATAATTCTCAAGTGATCTTCAGGTTCTTCCTTGCTCTTTGAATAGACAAGAATATCGTCTATAAAGACTACCAAAAATTGATTGAAATAGTCTCTAAAGACTCTATTCATCAGATCCATGAAGATAGCAGGGTCATTAGTAAGACCAAATGGCATCACTATAAACTCATAGTGTCCATATCTTGTACGAAAAGCCGTCTTTGGTATATCCTCCTTTTTGACCCTCAATTGATGATACCCTAAACGAAGATCAGTCTTGGAAAAGTATTGAGCTTCGCGTAGTTGGTCAAATAAGTCATCAATGCATGGGAGAGGATATTTGTTCTTGATAGTGATCTTGTTAATTTCTCGATAATCAATGCAGAGTGTCATTGATCCATCTTTATTCTTAACAAATAGAATAGGTGCTCCCCAAGGTGACGCAATAGGGCGTATGAATCCCTTATCAAGAATCTCTTAGAGTTGCTTCTTCAATTCTTGCAACCCAATTGGGGCCATTCTATAAGGTGTCTTTGAAATAGGCAAAGCACCCGGAACGAGTTCTATTGAGAACTCAACTTCACGATTTGGTGGAAGACCCAGTAATTCCTCCGGAAAGACATCATCAAACTCCCATAAAATGGGTATGTTATTAATTGTGAGTTTCTCACCAACCATTTGAGATAAATAACCTTCATTTATTGGAATCAAGACCCATAAGATGGAATAAATTTCCACTGGAAGGTTATGTTCATCCTTGCATCGATAGGCGATCATAGATTGATCTAGAATATGAAATGTGACTTCCCTTCTTTGGAAATTGATATGAGATCCATATAATGAAAGCCAATCCATGCCAAGAATAACAACAAATTCCACTATATGAAGGATCACAAGATTTTCAGGAAGCACTTTCCCACAAACTACGATCGGAGAGGAATTATAAACTTTTGATGTGACTGTTGTGCCATTAGGTGTTGTCACAGCTAACTCAACATCTAATTGTTGAGGTAATACGGTGGTACCATTAGAAAATTATTCAGAGATAAAAGAGTGGGTGGATCCAAAATAAAATAAAACATTTTCTACTTTAGAGTGGATGGTAAATGTACCTTTCACCACATCGTTATCGTAATCCACATCGCTGATAGAAATTGCATGTGACTTTCTTTTGTCTTTAGCCTTAAGAGTTTGTTGACGTCGACCATCATCATCAACCCTTGGATTAGGGCATTTATTGGAATAATGTCCCATCTCCTTGAACTTGAATCATTGAAGTGTAGTAGGTTCATTCTGTGTATCCCTTCCTTTGTTTACATCATTAGACATCTTCTTCCCATCATCGCGACATTCAAATGCCTGATGACCTTCCTTTCCACATTTGAAACATTTACTTGTCCCTTTAAGAAAACTCCCTCCATGTTTCTTTCCACACTTTGAGCATAAGGGAAAGCTCATCTTCTTTTCAGTGTGCTCTTTAGATTTTCCTTTGAATTCCATTTTCCTCTTCTTATCAAACCCATATGACTGATGGTTTACTCCAATCTCCTTCTCAACTTTGAGAGCACATAGAACAATTTCCTTGTAGCTATTGAAGTCCCTTATGGATAATGCCCTTCGAAGACTTGGATTTAAGCCACTAATGAATCAATCGATCTTACTCTCATGTTGGATAACAATACCAGAAGCGTACCTTGCAAGTCTTGTAAAATTTGCTTCATAGGTACCAACAGATTCATCATCCTTTTTCATTAGTTCAAGAAACACTTTCTCCATCTTTTTTCGGAGAATACAAGTGATGTACTTATTGAAAAATAAGTTCTTGATCTTGTCCCATTCCATGGACTCAATTTCATCCCTTTGCCTCATATTCTTAATAAGGTTCCACCATTGATCAACATCACCTTCCAAACGATACACTACTAAGATGACTTTATCATGTTCAGATCATTGAAGAACTGAAAATATCTTTTCAGTAGTACTAATCCATTTTTCAGCAACTAATGGACCAGTAGACCCGCTGAAAGAAGGTGGACGCTGCCTCATGAAGGATTCAACAGAATGTTGCTCCTTCCATTGCTCGTTTGGAAGTCCTGAATGATTCATATCTTGAGAAAGTTGTGTGATCATGGCTACAAGAGTTTGCATTCCATATCCCATAATGTTTGGCTGCTCAGGGGGACAATCATTGCATTGATCGGCGCATTCCGCATTAAAACGATTTCTTCGGGTTCCAGCCATTGACTAAAACCAAGAAGAATAGTGTGAGAAACACTAATTATAAAAGGAAAACCACATAATCAAGAATAAGATTTCACACTTAAGTTCTTATCCTAGGTTACTCATGGTCATTTCTAAAACACTAAGATTGTGTTCTATGCTTATACTTATCCTTAGGGTTCTAACTAATGATTTAACATCCTAGTTTCTAAAGGTTGACTATACCTTTCCTCTAATACCAACTACAATGGTCTGGAATTACTTCCAGTGGACTATAATTGATACCTATCAGGGCACTCCATGGGCGGATACACCCCCTGGGCAGGACACACCACCATCCCCAGTGGCAGCTATTTCCTCATGAAGCCCTTGGGCGGAGAGCCATGCTTCATCCAACGCTCACATGTGAGAGTTCCCAAGGATCAGATACATTCCTACCTCCTTTTCCTCTGATACCAACTATAACGACCCATACATTACATACATTGTTAATACTTCAAAATTCAAGCATACTTATTACAACATATAACAAAACCATGAAAGGACTATATAGGTATAGTGCCTTTAGAAACTGGGAATAATAAACAACTGGTTCATAAAACGTCTACACTGTCTCCCATTTATTTCATCATATCTATAGTCCCTTTTGGCATATCTTACTCAATAACCTTCTTCCTGACCTGGGGAAAGAAATCATACAAAAGGGGGAGCTCAAATGCTCAGTAAGGGTAAACAAAAGAAATATCAATCACATCATATACATAAGCACATAGCTTTTGGAAATATTAACCTGCAAAAGAGATCATAATTTCACAACATGGGATAAATCATGGTAGTGAAATGTAATCACAATAATCATAACATAAAACATGAAAATTTGTGTCATACACACATAATCATAGAGAATCATTTCTTATTAGTCAAGACTCATTTCCAAGACTATCTTAGTGGACAAAGTCCATTTCTTAACTGAGTTCACTCCTCGTTTCAGTCATGTTTCACTGAACCAGTATAACCTACCGTTCCAGCCATGTCTATCTCATGAGATATAAAATCTTTACCCAATGCATTGGAGGGAGATATAGGTCCCACCCATCTCATAATGATACCATTCTTATGTGTGCCACAAAATCATAAATCATGCATCATTGCATAACCCATGTAGTAAAAATGGGAATCTTAAACATCGTGACATCATAAAACAACTCACATAAGATAAAGGATTTCATAAAAATAATTACATCACAACATAATAAAATCAATGTTATAATAGGGATAGAAATAGAACCCTTTATTATCTTAGATGGAAAATAATTTTGATAAAACACTTGAACTCCATTCTTGAGGAAAATATCCTTTCTACTTCAAAAACACATTCCTTTCTTTAACATGTCATAAAATTTTAAACTAAAAGAAGTTGATTAAAAATAAATTGAAAACATTTAAAGGAAGCTTCTTTGAAATAATGTTCTAAAAACCCATTCATGCCATATAAGTTATAAAAACATTCTTCTCGTACTTTTGTCGGAAAAGTCAAAAAGCACCTCGTATGAAAAACGACAAAAGATTCCTTTCATATCCTTTACTAAAAACTCACCGAAGGGTAAATTTGGATTTAAAAAATTGTAGGTTGATGGAAATAAAATTAAATATTTCGAAAACATGGATGTGGATGATAAAATACACCCCAGTAAATACAAAAGTATAAACAATCTCAGATAAAAATGAGATTGTGATATTTCCCTTACCTTAGGTCCGATTTGTTTTGTAAGTGTCCGAACCTCCTGTATAATGATTTAAATAATGTTATTGACTTATTCCAGAATCATACTTATTTTTATGATATCATATATGGTCATATTCTTAGCTTCTTAGTAGTAATATTTCATTGCTACTTGTTATTCGGGTGTTTATAACTTTTTGTTCTTATGCATGTCTTGTCGAATAAATTCTTATTCTTCTCTTTAGGTTATAGATAGCTCATTTCCACAATGATATTAGTGTAATATATATCATATTAATTCATTCAATTAATTTATATAATCATTGTGAAATGAAGATCATGTAGAACAAGTCGCATCACATCGTGGAGACGGTATTCCGTACGTACGCACCAGTGATGATATCATTTCTATGATCGTGGAATTGTATTGGAGTGTATGTATAATATTTCATAATCAGTATTATTATAATAGTCATATATAGTCATTATTTACACCATTATACCCATCCAAGTAAGGTGGTGATGGAAAATAGATTACACCACGGCGTGGAGACGGTATTCCGTACGTACGCACGCGCGGTGATTTCTTTTTCCGTAGGATAAATAGATGGTGAAATAGGTTTGTTTCATACTTATAATAAAATATCAGTATTTTAGTGATACTGATGTTATTACTTCATTATTAAACAACTAAAGAAGAAGAAGTGGAAGAAGAAATAAAGATGAATGAATCGGTAACAGACATTACCTCTTCTTTGAAGTGCTTCTTTGAGACCTTCTTTTAGGTAAATAAAATTGGACTTTGAAGAAGACCAGGACCTCTAGGATGTTTCTAGGGAAGTGGAGAGGTGGAATTGGCAGGGGTTGGCCGAGCTTGAATGCTAAAAGTGGTGTGAGGAAGAGGGGGAGGAAGTGCCCTTTTATAAGGGAGGAGAGGGGTACCTTTGGAATAACAAAAAATATTATTTTATTATAAAGTCAAACTCGGTGTTTAATAGCTCCAAATTGATATATTTCGAAGGTAAGGTGGGTAGGGGTCGAAATCCTCTCATCCAATAGAATTTAGGCAAGTTTAGTTATCATGTTTAACCTTATCATTTAGATTTAACTTTAAGTTAGATAATTTATCTTTTACCGTGTCTTCTTGTTTTCTTACACTATAAGGTTAATAAACTTAATATATCAAGCCAAACGAACCCCAAGTTGTTTAATATTAATATATATATCCTTATCTAAGTAATTTGGACTAACATTAGATTTTTAGGAATAAAATAACAATTACTAATATAATATTTGTTTTAAAAACTATTTTATGTCAATTTTGACACTATTTAGTAATTGATTTTTGTGAAAATCATAACAGAATGATTAGTTAGAACAATGTTAATTAAATCAACACTAACATGTCATATTATCCTATAAAATTAGTGGAATTCATATAAAGTCTCAAATTAATTTTATTTTGGTGTTTAAAACATTAATTATGTCAATATTTCATTAATAAGATAATTACTGCATCATCTTTGTGTCATAAATAATATAAATTATTTAATGTCTAAAAATTAAAAATAAAATACCATTATGTAGGAAATATTTTTGGCTTTCTAATTAATATTTATAGTCGAATTTATCTGATGTAAAACCCCATATTAAAAAATATTTACTTATTAAACATTTGATTTTAACTATTATAACCCTTCTTTAAATAAATTAATAATAAATGTCCTAATCTAATCCAAGTGGGCCTAAATGGTCATATTTTATTCCAAAGTTTGTTTTTGGTCGAATTACACTTGTCCAATAGAATTAGGACATGTGTTAGGGTAATAATAATATCATCTTTACCCGTAATTACCCTATTTACTTTTAATCGTGGTAAAAAAAGGTAAAAAGTTACTATTCACAAAAAAATTATTTTAATCTCATTGAACCACATTTTACTTACTAACATCAACCGTGTCTCTCGGATTTTTGAAATTCCACTCACAGAAGCGGTAAAATTACGTTTTATGAAAAATTCAGTTTTTTAACTACCACTTAGTGGTTTCACTATTCATCAAAAATTGAAAGTTTTCAGAAAATACCAAAATATCACCCTAGGCTAATTTCGATATTACGAATCCAAAAATGAAGTCCATTTTGAAAAATAAAATTTACAAAATTTCAAAAAGTTGTTATTACTATTCATAACGGCTAGTTTTAATAATATTTTAACAGCATATTGTTGTTTAGTGAAACTCGGTATTGCGTACGACGCAAGCTATTGAGTAAGGTCATGATTTCGTGTAAAGAAATCCAAGAAAGTGTTGTGTAGAAAAATATTCCTTGGATGATTTATATAACATAAATGTCTCGGGTGTTACAAAAAAAATCGTAAGGCTAAAGACAATGGATAGTCACATGCAATTTCTATCAGCGATGTGGAGCACGATAACGATGTGGTGAATGGTACACTTACCATCCACTATAAAGTAGAAAATGTTTTCATTGATTCTGGATCCACCCACTCTTTTATTTATGATGATTTTTCTAAGGGTATCACCGTATTACCTCAACAATTAGATGTTGAGTTAGTTGTGACAACACCTAATGGCACAACAGTCGCATCAAAAGTTTATAATTCTTCGCCGATTGAAGGTTGTGGGAAAGTGCTTCCTGCAAATCATGTGATCCTTCTTATAGTGTAATTTGATGTGATTCTTGGCATGGATTGGCTTTCTTTATATGGAGCTCATATCAATTTCCAAAGAAGGGAAGTCACATTTCATATTTCAGATCAATCTATGGTCGTCTATCGATGCCAGGATGAATATAACCTTCCAGTGGAAATTTCTTCCATCTTATGGGTCTTGATTCCAATGAATGAAGGTTATTTATCTCAAATGGTTGGTGGGAAACTCATAATTAAAAATATTCCCATTTTACGGGAGTTTGATGATGTCTTTCCAGAGGAATTGTCGGGTCTTCCACCAAACCGTGAAGTTGAGTTTTCAATAGAACATGTACCAGGTGCTTTACCTATTTCAAATACACCTTATAGAATGGCCCCAATTGAGTTGCAGGAATTGAAGAAGAAACTCCAAGAGAATCTTGATAAGGGATTCATTCACCCTAGTGCATCACCTTAGGGAGAACCTGTTATATTTGTTAAGAAGAAAGATGGATCAATGAGACTCTGCATTGATTATCGAGAACTTACCAAGATCACAATTAAGAACAAATATCCTCTCCCACGCATTGATGACTTATTTGACCAACTACACGGCGATCAATAATTTTCCAAGATTGATCATAATTCAGGATATCATCAATTAAGGGTCAAAAGGGAGGATATACCAATGGAGGCTTTCCGTACAAGGTATGGACACTATGACTTTATAGTGATTCCATTTGATCTTACTAATGTCCCTGCTATCTTCATGGATCTGATGAATAGAGTATTTAGATAAAATCTTGATCAATTTGTGGAAGTCTTTATAGAGGATATTATTGTCTATTCAGAGAGAATATAAGAACATGATGATCACTTGAGAATTATATTGAAGACCCTGAGAAAGGAGAAGCTTTATGCCAAATTTACCAAGTGTGAATTTTGGCTTCAAAAAGTTAAATTTTTGGGTCACATAATCTCAAAAGAGGGGATATATGTGGATCCAGCAAAAACAGAGGTTATCAAAGGATGGTCGAGAACAACAAAAGTAATTGAGATCCAAATTTTTCTTGGTTTGGCTGGATATTATCGACGTTTTGTGAAAGATTTTGCACGATTATCTAATCCACTCACCAAGTTGACTTGGAAAGGAGTTATGTTTTTCTGGACGGAAGAATGTGAAGAGAATTTCAAGGAGTTAAAAAGAAGGTTATCCAGTGCACCTATGCTCACACTACCTTGTAGTGGAGAAAGGTTTTTGATCTAAAGTGATGCATCCATGAAGGGATTGTGGTGTGTTCTTAAGAAAAATGATGTGGTGATAGCTTATTCCTCACGATAGTTGAAAATCCATGAGAAAAATTACCCAACTCATGATTTGGATTTAGTTGCGGTAATATTTGCATTAAATATTTGGATGCATTATCTTTATGGAGAAAGGTGTGATATTTATACTGATCATAAAAGTTTAAAGTATATTTTCACACAAAAGGAGCTGAATATGCGCCAAGGAAGATGGTTGGAAATGATTAAGGATTACGACTGCTCAATTCATTACCACCCCGGGAAAGCAGACAGGGTGGGAGATTCATTAATTCGACAAGACCATGCCAGTTTATCCATGATGAGGATCACAAAAAATCCAATATTTATGGGTTTACAAAGGATGGATCATGGAATTATATTTGAATGGGAAAATTCGAATCTTTCTCAAATGAATGTTCAACTATCTATACATGTGAAGATTAAAGAGGCGCAAAAAGAAGATGTAGAGTTACAAAAGAATGTGAGAAATATTCCTGAATTCAACCTCGATTGTGATGGGATAATAAAGTTCAGGAATCAGGTTTGTGTTCCTCCCATCCCCGAATTAAAGGAGCTGCTGGATGATGCTCGTAGTTCTTCATTCTCTATTCATCCTGGAAGCAAGTAAATGTATAGGGACTTGAAAGTGTACTTCTGGTGGTATGGTATGAAAAGAGATGTTGCTAAATATGTCTCTCAATGCTTGGTTTGTCAGAAAGTTAAAGCTGAGAGATAGAAGCCTAAGGGGTTGTTATAAGCATTACCCACACCAGAATGGAAATGGGAAAACATCACTATGGACTTTGTCACAGGACTTCCTAAAACATCCAAAGGCAATAATGCTATCTGGGTCATAGTTGATCGTCATACAAAGTCCGCACACTTTATTACTATTAGAGAGGATTTCTCTCTGGACCATCTTGCCTGGATATATGTAAAGTAAGTGGTAAGATTGCATTAGTACCACTTTATATTATATCTGATCGGGATCCGAGATTTATCTCAAAGTTCTGGCGAAGTCTTCAACATACTCTGGATACAGAGTTGAGTTTCAGCACTTCTTATCATCCTCATACAGACAGACAGTCTGAGAGAACAATTCAAACTCTAGAAGATATGTTGAGAGCTTGCTCTATGGATTTCAAAGGTGGTTGGGATCAACACCTACCTTTGGTGGATTTTTTTTTATAATAATAGCTTTCACTCCAGTATTCAGATGGCTCCTTATGAAGCTCTCTATGGAAAGAAATGCAGGAATCCAACTTGTTGTGATGAAGTTGGGGAAAGAAAGCTATTAGGACCTGATCTTGTTGATGAGATGGCAGAAAAAGTCCGATCTATTCAACAACACATAATAGCATCTCAGAGTCGACAGAAACGTCTTGCCGACAACCGATGAAAAGACCTAGAGTTTGAAGTGGGTGATAAAGTGTTCTTACAAATATCTCCCTGGAAGAGGGTCATGAGATTTGGAATGAAGGGGAAGTTGAGCCCTAGATATATCGGTCTTTTCGAAATACTGGATCGTGTTGGAAAGGTAGTTTACTGATTGGCGCTTCCACCGAATCTCTCTCAAGTTAACGATGTGTTCCATTTATCTCCCCTGAGAAAGTACATACAGGATCCTTCACATGTACTCAGCTCAGAAGTGGTACGGCTGGAACAAGATCTTTCTTATGAAGTACAACCGATAGAGATTCTGGATTATAGCGAAAAAGTCCTACTAAAAGGACCACTCGATTATTGAAAGTATTATGGAGAAACCACCAAATAGAAGAAGCTACCTGGGATCTTGAGGATATGATGAGGGAGAGTTATCCTCATCTTTTTGTTACAAAGTGACGAATTTTGAGGGAGAAATTAATTTTAAGGGGGGTAGAATGTAACACCCGAGTCTTTTATGAGAAATATTTTGTTTTTATGTTATATAAATCATCAAAGGAATATTTCACTACACACAACACTATCATGGCTTGCATTACACGCAACCGCGGCCTTCCTCAATAGCTTGCATCGTACGCAATACCGAGTTTCACTAAACAACGATATGTTATTAAAATATTATTAAAACTAGCCGTTATGAATAGTGATAACCACTTTTTTGAAATTTTTTAAATTTTATTTTTCTAAATGGACTTCATTTTTCGATTCGGAATATCGAAATTAGCTTAGGGTGAAATTTTGGTACTTTTCGGATAACTTTCATATTCCGATGAATAGTGAAAATTACTAAATTTTAATTAAAAATAACTTTTTTAATCGAAATAATTAATAGTGATAAATTATTAATTTGAGTGGTTTTAATGTATATTTAGAATATATTTTTACAATTTCATACAATTTTGTTCATTGGATGTAATTTCACATTTAAACCAGACATAAAAAAGTGTCAATCTTGTGATCGCAATTATCTTTTAAAAACACGTTATATGTTTTGACATCGGGAATTAATTTTTAAATTAGTTAATGTAACTGATATGTTTTGAATTTGGTAAAATAAATATCATTTTTAAATTCATAATATCAAATATAGCATAGGCCTAATTTTTGTTATTTTTCTGGAAACTTTCATTTTTTGATGAATAGTGAAACCACTAAGTGGTAGTTAAAAAACGAATTTTTTCATAAAATTTAATTTTACCACTTCTGTGAGTGGAATTTCAAAAATCTGAGAGACACGGTTGATGTCAGTAAATAAAATTTGGTTCAATGTGATAAAAATAATTTTTAGTGAATAGTAACTTTTTACTTTTATTTACCACAGTTAAAAGTAAATAGGGTAGTGAAGGGTAAAAATGATATTATTATTACCCTAACACATGTTCTAATTATATTGGATAAGTTTAATTCGACCAAAATCAACATTAAGAATAAAATATGACCATTTAGGCCCACTTGGATTAGATTAGGACATTTATTATTAATTTATTTAAAGAAGCGTTCAAATAGTTAAAATCAAAGTTTAATAAGTAAATAAATTTTAAAATAGGGTTATACAAAATATAAATTCGACTATAAATATTCATTAGAAAGATAAAAATATTTTCTACATAATTGTATTTTATTTATAATTTTTAGACTTAAAATAATTTAATTTATTTATGATACAATGATGATGCAGTAATTATCTTATTAATGAAATATTGACATAATTGATGTTATAAATACCCAAATAAATGTAATTTGAGACTTTTTATGAATTAAAATAATTTTATATGTTAAAATGACATGTTGGTATTGATTTATTCAAATTTTACCGAACTAATCATTCTGTAATGATTTTCACAAAAATCAATTTCCAAATAGTGCCAAAATTGACATAAAATAGTTTTTAAAACAAATACTATATTATTTATTGTTATTTTGTTCCTAAAAATATAAGGTTCGGCCAAATGACTTAGATAAGGTTATATATATTAATAATAAACAACTTAGGGTTCGTTTAGATGGATAATGTATGTTTTTAACCTTATAGTGTAAGAACACAAAAATACACGGTAAAAGAAAAATTATCTAAATTAATGTTAAATCTAAATGATAAGGTTAAAATAGGACCTAAACTTGTCTAAATTATATTGGATGAAAGTATTTCGACCCATCCCTACCTTAGCATCGAAACAAATCAATTTGGAGCTATTTAAAACCCAATATGGCTTTATAATAAAATAATATTTTTAGTTTTTCCAAAGGAGCCCCTCTCCTCCCTTATAAAAGGGCACCTCCTCCCCCTCTTCCTCACACCACTTTGAGCCTTAAAGCTCGGCCAACCCCTACCAATTTCTTCTATCCACTTTCCTAGAGACATCCTAGATGTCCTGGGCTTCTTCAAAGACCAATTTTAGTTCCCTAAGAGGAGGTCTCAAAGAGGCGCTTCAAAGAAGAGGTAATGCCCGTTACCGATTCTTTCATCTTTATTTCTTCTTCCACATCCTCTTCTTTAGTTGTTTCATTATGAAGTAATAACATAAGAATCACTCATATACTGATATGTTATTATATGTATGAAACAACCATATTTCACCCTCCACCCATCCTACGAAAAACGAAATCACCACGCATGCGTACGTACGGAATACCATCTCCACATCGTGGTGTAATCTATTTTCCACCACCACCTTACTCGGATGGGTATAATGGTTTAAATAATAACTATATATGATTATTTTAAAGTGATATTGATTCTGAAATAGTATACATACACTCTAATACAATTCCACGATCATGGGAATGATATCATCGCTCGTGCATACGTACGGAATACCGTCTCCACGATGTGATGCGACTCATTATACATGATCTTCATTGCATAATGATTATATAAATGAATTTAGTGAATTAATATGTTATATATTACACTAATACCATTATGGAAATGAGTTATCTATAACCTAAAAATAAAAATAAGAATTTATTCGTCAAAATGCACATAAGAACAAAAAGTAATAAACACCCGAATAACAAGTACTAATGAAATATTACTAATAAGAAGCTAAGAATATGACCATATATGATATCATAAAAATATGTATGATTCTGGAATAAGTCAATAACATTATTTAAATCATTATACATGAGGTTCAGACACTTACAAAGTAAATCGGACACAAGGTAAGGGAAAATATAACAATCTAATTTTATCCGAGATTGTTTATACTTTGGTATTTACTGGGGGGTATTTTATCATCCACATACATGTTTCCTCAATATGTAATATTATTTCCATCCAACTTCAATTGTATAAATCAAATTTTACCCTTCGGTGAGTTTGTAGTAAAAGATATGAAAGTAATATTTTGTCGTTTTTCGTACGAGGTACTTTTTGACTTTTCCGACAAAAGTACGAGAAGAATGTTTTTTAACTTAAACGACATGAATGGATTTTTTAAAACATTATTTCCAAGAAGCTTACTTTACATGTTTTAAAGTTTATTTTTAATCAAATTATTTTAGTTTATAATTGTATGGAATGTTAAGAAAGGAAAATGTTTTTGAAGTATAAAGGATATTTTCCTCAAGAATGGAGTTCAAGTATTTTATCAAAATTATTTTCCATATAAGATAATATAGGGTTATGTTTCTATCACTATTATTAAATTGATTTGATTATGTTGTGATAGAATTATTTTTATGAATTCCTTTATCTATATGAATTGTTTTATGATGTCATGTTGTTTGAGAATCCCATTTTTATTACATGGGTTATGTAACGATGTATTATTTATGATTTTGTGGCACACATATGAATGGTATCATTATGAGATGGGTGAGACCTATATCTACCTCCAATGCATTTGGTAAAGATTTTATATCTAATGAGATAGACATGGCTGGAACGACAGGATAAACCGGTTCAGTGAAACAAGACTGAAACGAGGAGTGAACTCGGTTCAAAAATGGACTTTGTCCACTATGATTTTCTTGGAAATGAGTCTTGACTAATAAGAAATGATTATCTATGATTATGTTTGTATGCCACAAAGTTTCATGTTTTATGTTATGAGTTTTGGGATTACATTTCACTACTATGATTTATTCCATGTTATGAAATTATGATCTCCTTTTCAGGTTAAGATTCCCAAAAGATATGTTCTTATGAATATGATGTGATTGATATTTCTTTTGTTTACCATTACTGAGCATTTGAGCTCACCCTTTTGTATGTTTTATTTCCCCAGGTCAGGAAGAAGGTTATTAAGTAAGATATTCCATAAGGGACTATAGATATGATGAAATAAATGGGAGACAGTGTAGACGCTTTATGAACCAGTTGTTTATGTTTCCCAGTTTCTAAGGACACTATACATATACGGTCCTTTCATGGTTTTGTTATATGTTGTAATAAGTAGGCTTAAATTTTTATGTGTAACCATGTATGTAATGTATGGGTTGTTATAAAGTTACTAGTGGTGACCCTGATAAACTCATATTCATGTGCTCAATATCGGGTATATTATCCATCAAGGACTTCGTATGTATGATGAGGGTCATGTCGAATGAAGACCCTTGGTGTTGACTGGGTGCTTCAAGAAGATTCCATCAAAATTTAATTTCATATTGTGGCATGTGAGGAATAAATCCCTTCCCACTAATGAGAACATGCAACGCATGGGAGTGAATATGGAATCTAGGTTCTAGAGCTACAATTCTTTCATCCCAGAAATAGTGGGGAAGAACTTATATGATAGTGAATGGGCCAGAGGGGCATGACATGAATTTGGGGTTTCTTCAGTTGAGATGTGTATGACAGGGTTCCTGATAATTTTCATAGCTCATGGTTTAGAGGTTCTGATAATCATCGGGCTGAGAGAAAATCCTGGAAAATCACAATAATAGAGGGATTATACACCATCTGAAAGGATGGGGAAAATGTTATCCAAAAAAACGGTAGAGGATCCCAGGTAAGTATAACCATAAAAATGAAAACACCTTTATAGATCTAGTTCAGTTGTGTCCCAACTATCACTCTATAGCATCTAGTAAATAGATCGTCCCAAACCTATCAATTAAAAACAATTTTCGGTAATCTGGTGATGGAAATTTGGGTTCACTGGTGACCTCCCATCTAAGGGAAAACGAAAAATACTGATGGGTCTCTACTAGGGGGAGATGCACCGGGGTAGTGTCATTAGATACTAGGAGGGTTTGTATAGGTAGAGTTCATGAAATTTTATGGTTGAGGAAATTTCTTGCATGTGGAGGCTCAGGTAATGGTTACCGGTCTCGAGATATGCAATCAATGGAAGATAACATTGAAGATGGTGGATATAGACTATATGATTCTATATAAATTGATGTTAGGAAAAGGTAGTTGTCCCTGGTATATTTCATACACTATTTATAAATGAAAATTACTTATGGGTAATCATATGGACATCTCTCACACATAGAGGGATGGGAACACTGTTGTAGATTTTTCATCCTCTATGGAAACCTCAAATCAAAGTATGTACTCCTTCCAAAACATGGGTTCTTTTCTGAGTGAGTCGATGAAATTTGTATTTAATGATTCTATGGGCATTCAATACCTTATTCCATCGTGATTTATTTTCTTTTGGTATACCATATATTATATTTTATTCTTAAAAAATAATAAAAATTTTATTTTTCAGTCATGGTAGTATCCCTCTTTGATAGAAGAAAATTTCTGATATAGAGGATTATGATGAGATATCGTTTTATATATCTAGGAATGGAAGTCATATTTCCCATTACACAAGGAATACATGTTTCTGATCCAACTAGGATTTCTATGACTGAACAAAAAAAGAAAATTCTTATTGTATATGTCAATGAATTGAATTCCATCACTAGATATTTTTTTATCAGATATATTTTTAAAGGTGTTGAGTAGTATGATAGTAAACATTATGTTCCAAAACTGGTGACTTTTTATGATTGTCACAGAAAAGTCAAGTAGGGTAAAATACATGTTTTGTACAATAGGATTGATTACATGATGATGCATCCATAATAAAATTCAGCTACCCTTTTAAATTGAATAACAGATTTTCTTGGAGGAATATGAGGACATAGTGAAGAAATACAAAACATTAATACTGTGATAGAAATATTCAGAAGACTTACACCTCTTTACACTATATTGGATTTATCCCATTAAGTAAAGGGATCATCTCAAACCTTCCATAGATTATCATCTATGTTGTCTGGTAGAATATGAGATGAGAGTCAAACTAGACAATTCCATGAATTGAGTAATCAATGAAATGGAATTCAAATCCACTGAAAAAATGAAATTTTAAGAGATATGAATTATTAAGATAAATAGGGAAAATAAAATTTTCTTCTCAATTAAAGTAAATTTAATAATATAAAATGGAAATTTAATTTCAAGATACCTCTAGATTGTTTTCATTGTTGAGGAGATTGTAAGATTTCATCTCAATGCAAAAGAATGTTTGATGACGAAGAACATGAATCTAGAGACATGCAAAATCCTTGTAAATGTTTTATTAAAATGTATGATTTCATGTATCGTATGAAACTGAAGAGAATGGATATTTTTTTCAAGAAGAAGATGTTGATAGTGAATTCTATGGGGAAGAAGAACTAGAGTTTAATAAAAAACCCATGAGTCATTGATGACTGCCATTGAAACATCAGAACCATTAGGAGATGAAGCTATATATAATCAGTTTACAAATGATGTCGATATCAAGTTTCAACATAAGGATTCTTTTAGTAATCCTAAGAATCAACAAAAGAGATGCAAAATATTTAACACAATTGTGGAAGAGTCATCATAATATGTTGATATTATCGAAGACGAAATAGATCGACATGAGGATGTAATAAAAAAACTTTCAAAAAATTCTGAAATATCATAATCTATAATTGAACTAAATCATAGAAATAATGAACATAAAAAGGACATTAATGTCCTTAAATATATATTAGAATATAGGTCCAAAAATATTTAGGGACTTTATAGAGATATTATTACTCTTATAAGAAAACTTTAAAGTGAATTAATTCCAATGAAAACAAAAAATAATTTTTTGTTTGGAAAATTTAAAGATGTTTGGATGAAAGAGACAGTTATTTGTGGTTATGATCGAGATGAATATGTTCTAAATTATCAATTTTCTTTATCCATTAAAAAATAGAGGAATTGGTTGTAATGCTTGAAAATCGAATGATGGAACTAAAATGGTCCAATATCAAAGCATGCTAGATGTCATACATATCACAAAGACACCTGAAGTCCAAATAATAAAATTCTCAAATAAAACTGAATGGAGGACTAAAAACTATCCTCATGTTTCTGCATATAATGTAAAATAAAATTATCCTTTTAAGAAATATTAAATGAGTATGAATTGATGTGAAAAGAAATTACCACTTATGAAATGTCAATTTAATGGCTATTCGGGCCATACAATGTCATAGTATGAAGCGGAAAAGAACCTATCCGAATTGGGAAGATCTAGGAATTTAAAAATGAATAAAAAATTCATAACCTAATTCTAAATTAATGAAGTGTTTATATTGATATTGTTTTCATTGTTCTAACGTTGACAAAAAAAAATGTTTATTTTAGGACAATGAATAGTAGGAACAATTTGTTTAAAGCTCAGAAGAAATTAAATACCATCCATCCAGATGGTGTTGATTATAAAAATTAGTTCTATCATTTGAAAGAGGACTCTGTGTCTGATGAATCCATGCACATAGAAAATTGATTGGAATATATATATTTGTCCATCGCTGAATCAAATATTTCATATAAGTTAAATATGAAATTGGAAATATCCATCCCTATTGAGGTAGCCATCAAATCTACCAAGAACTGTTGGACATTGATTCATGATAGTGGATTCCCATACATTATGATAAGAAATGTAGAACTATTAATGAATGATATGAAAAAGTTTGATGGAACAATGATATTTGAAAATGTTGGTGCTCTGATAATATATGGGATTTTATGTACAGAACTGGACAATAGAGAGCAAAAGATGACTGAAGTTGTTTATGTGGATGGATTGGGTCATAGTCTTCTGAGTGTGAGTTAACCTTGTGAATAAGGAACACTAGTGACATTCAATCAAATGGGGTGCAATATAAAATAAATAAAATGGTGTTCTCTCATGAAATGTTCTGTAATATATGGAATACCATATCATGTTGATGGTAGAGAGATTATTTTCTACATGACTGTTTCAGAAGAAAACAAGTTGTTTCACCCTTTGTTGGGTCACATCAATAAAAACGGTATTATAAAATATCTAATATAAAGATTGTTCTGGATATATTTAATCATAAGTGTTATCGGGAAAATAATTGTGATGCCTGAATTTGAGGGATGATGCTATGTAGTTCATATAAGACAAAGAAGTAAAGGGCATAATATTTTCTTAATCTCAATCATATAGATATATGTGGTCAAATAAATGTTTCCGGAAATCATGGAGAAAGTATCATAATTCATTTCTGTGATGATAATAGAATAATGACATTTGTGATGGTAATTAGAAGAAAATGATTAGTTCTTGATTGCCTGAAAACTTCTCGCCAAATAGATGAGAATGATACTTGATAGAATGTCAATGTTTTGTGGTCAGTTAATGTTGGATAATATCGATCAAATGGATTTGAAAAATATCTACATAAACATGTGATACAACATTTGGTGACCCTTATGAGAGCTCTATGGAAAAATGGATTTGTAGAGATCCATAATAAATTGGTTGATAGTATAGGATGAATTATACTGATGAGAGTTTTATCTCTCACCATTACCAGAAACAGGATGATTAAGATATAATTTAAATTAAAAATTTTACAAGGAATTTTAGTGGAGAAACAAGGTCACATTATGAGATATGTCATGGAAGGATGCCATCATTGATGTATTTTCCTATTTTTGGAAGTAAATTCATTATCCATTACAAATAATAAAATCAAGGAAAGAATGGAGATGCTAATTATGAAAGAATATTCCACATATATTCAATGAATATGAAATCCTAAAAATGTTTTAATAAACAACTTATAATTTTTTTTGAAATCGGTGATGTGATTATAATTGAATATAAAAGCACAAATTACTCAAGGAATTCAGTGGATGATGTGATAAAAGTTGTGGAAGAATGTGGAAATGAAACAGATCCAAATACCGAAATTGAAGAAGACATGAAAAACATCAAGAAGTCACATCTTGATGTAGACTCGGAAGAATAATCTAAAGGAGAAAACTAGGGTGATGAAAATTCTTCTAATACTTAGAGTATAAATCTAAGAGCATAAATTGATTGATCCAATATCATTGGTGATTAGATAGTTCCCACATAGTCTATGAGAATGAAGAACAGTTCACAATATGAATTCCCCTCAATTGTGGATTATTTCTCATTTGATGAAGATACAACGTATGAATCACAAGTTAAGTCCCATAATGATGAATTAGATTATATCAGTAAGAACCAAACATGTAATATAGTTAAGAATCCAAAAACAAATAATGTGATTGGAATAACGTGTATTTTAAAAAATAAAGTGATGAACATGGAAATTTCAACATAAATATGGAGTGACTATTGTGTAATAGATATTCATAGATTAAAGTTGTTGATGTTGAAGAAACATTCTCCCCAATGGCTAGACTGGAGTCAATCAGACCGTTACTACCAATGGAAATTAAAATAAGATAAAAAGTGTATCATATGAATATCAATACAGCTATCATAAATGGTGTTCTTAAAGAAGAAGTATGTATTGACAAACCAGTGGAATTTTTTCTTTTAATGATTAAATTATATTTTTTTAATTAAACAAGTGTCTATATGGTCTGAAAGAAGCACCATGAGCATTGTACCCTAAGAAAAATTATTATATGGAGTAGAAAATTTTTTAATGAAGAGTGGATCAGACTATCTATGTGAGGAATTATTAGAATGGTCAGTTCATGGTTCGGGTGTACATAGATGACATTATATTTTGTAGAATTAGGTAGAGATCAATGGATGAATATTCAAACCAATTAAATACATTGAAATTTTGAGGAATTATTAGAATGGTCAGTTCATGGTTCGGGTGTACATAGATGACATTATATTTTGTAGAATTAGGTAGAGATTAGTGGATGAATATTCAAATTACATGAAATCCAAAATTTCAATGTATTTAATTGGTTACTCACATACTTCTTGGGGCTAAAATTGATTTAGTGGAAAGAATACAGATTAATTTCTCAGGAATAATATGTAATATATTTGGGGATACAATTGATTCAACCGTGTCTGTCAGATTTTTGAAATTGAACTCACAGAAGCGGTGAAATTATATTTTATGTAAATTTGAAAATGCTCCTAGAAGGTGGGTAAAAGACAGTATAAAGTTCAATACAATTTTTATATATCTAAAATTATTATAAAATGACTCCAATGAATTACAATGAACTTATATAGGTATTATGTATCTATTAAGAACTAAAATAAATTTAAATAAAATAAATTACTATTAAAAAATTCGGTTGTAAACTATAACTCAATGTTTTTCACTATTCATCAAAAATGAATGTTTTTAGAAAAATAAAAAAAATTCAAACTAATCAAAATTAGATATTACGAATCCATAAAATGAAGTCAATTTTGAAAGATAAAATTTAAAAAATTTAAAAAAGAGGGTATTACTATTCATAATGTCTAGTTAGATTGGTTGTGATGTGTTAGAATCTTGAACATGCGTACAACGCAAGATATTTCATTACTCAATGGGAAACATAACGTGGAAACTTTGGGTGTTACATTCTCCCCTCCATCCAATAATTTCATCCTCGATATTTCTATAATATTACTACATAAAAAGACTCATGTGGTTCTTCATCATAAGTTCCTCGGGGTCCCACGTTGCCTCTTCCATCTTGTGGTTTCTCCATAGATCTTTTACCAGATGAGTCATCTAGTTTCTCAACACTTGTTCTCTTATATCAAGAATCTTGAATAGCTCTTCGTAATAAGATAGATTGGGTTCTAGTTCTAATTCCTCATAGGTGACTCTATGCGTTTCGTTAGGCATGTATTTTTTCAACAGTGATACATGGAATACATCGTGAACTTTCGAGAGAAATGGATACATTACAAAACGATAATATAGATCCTCAATTCGTTCTAGAATTTCAAAGGTCCAATGTACATGTGACTCAATTTTCCCTTCTTACCGAAACGTATAACACCCTTCCATGGAGATACCTTCATGAAAATAATATCTCAGACCTAAAATTCCAAATCATTCCTTAGGTTATCGACATAGTTCTTTTGCCTACATTGAGCTGCATTGATGTGACTTTGTATTACCTTCACCTTTTCCATCGTTTCCTCCACCAGTTCTGGGCCTACGAGTTTTCTTTCACAAACATCATCCCAATGGGTTGTTGTGCGACATATCTTTCTGAATAATGCATCATATGGTTCCATATGAATAATTGAATGAAACCTATTGTTATATGTTAATTCTACAAGAGGAAAATATTTATCACACATACCGTCAAAGTCATGTGAGCATGATCTCAACAAGTCTTCTAAGGTTTGAATATTCCACTTTGATTATCCATCAGTTTGGGGGTGGTAGGCAGTGCTCAAACGAAGTTCAGTATCCAGGGATTTCAGAAGTCTTTTCCATAATCTTGATGCAAAACGTGAATCACGATCAGAAAAAAATCAATACGGGTACTCCATGTATCCTCAATACTTCATTAATATATATTCCTTCTAGACATTCAAGTGGTAAATAATCTCTTATAGCATGAAAATGTGCTGACTTGGTAATATGATCAACAATGACCCATATTGCATCATTCCATCTAAGAGACTTTGGTAGTCCCATGAAATATTCCATTGTAATATTAACCCATTTCCAATCAGGTATGAGAATAGGTTGGAAGACTCTTCTAGGATGTTACTTTCTGGATTTCCATTGTTGACAGACCATACATCCTGACACAAAATCAGCAATATTCCTCTTCGTGTTGTCCCTCCAAAAATTTTCCTTCAAATCTCTATAGATTTTGGTGCTCCCATGCTATATAGAAAAATTGGAACTAAGAGAATCAACTAAAAATTATCTTTTTAGATCTTTTATATCAGGAACAAAAAGTCATCCCCAAATATTAAAATTCCATATTCATACACAAATTTACTCAATAGCCCATAATTTATAGTTTTAATTTTATTTTGAAACTCCACATCATTAGTATGAGAACTCATTATTCTATCTAGTAAATAGGGTTTGGCAACAACATGAAAATCATTAATGATTCACCATCCATGGTTATTCCCATATCCATCTTTACTAGATCCATGAAAATAGGATCCCTTTCAAATCTCATATTGTTCTAAACTCCATGATCTTTTCTGCTCAAAGAATCTACCCCCATATTTTCCTTCCTCAGGTGGTAGTGTATCATGAAATCTAAATCATTGAGTCGTTCAATCCATCTCCTTTGCCTCATGTTGAGTTCTTTCTATGATATAATATTCTAAAAACTCTTGTGATCAGTATAAATCTCACGTTTTCACCATAGAGATAGTTTGTACAAATCTTCAAAGAAAATATTATAGCCGCTAACTCAATATCATGAGTAGGATAGTTTTTCAAATGAATTTTTACCTGTCGTGATGCATAGGCAATAACCCGATCCTTTTTCCTAATGAGTCAACCAAGTCCTTTATTTGATGCATCAAAACAAATAACAAACCCATCATTCCATTATGGTACAGTAAATATAACAACATTGTCTAACCGTCTATTAAATTCTTCATAAAAATATTCACAATCTTTTTTCCAGACAAATTTAACCCCTTTTCATGTGAGATTTTTTAATGGTTTAGCGAACCAGGCAAAATTATGGATGAAATGCCGACAATAACCTGCTAAACGAATAAAACTGCGTACCTCATTTATCCTTGTCGGTGCTGGCCATTCTTGGATTGCTCTTGTCTTAGATGGATCAATGGAGATTCTATCCTTAAAGACGATATAGTTATGAAAAGAAATCATTTGAATCTAGAATTCAAACATGCTATACTTCCCATATAATACACGACTTCTTAATATTTTCAGGATAATGGGAATGTGATTTTCATGATCTTCGTAGATTTTGGAGTATAGCAAGACATCAACAATAAATACCCCTACAATTTCATCATGATATTCCTTGAAAACCCTATTCATTAGATCCATGAAAACAGAGGGTGCATAAGTCAGATCAAAAGGCAATATTGTTAACTCGTAATGCTCATACCTGGTTTGAAATGTTGTTTTCAGAATGTCTTCTTTCTTTACACCCAACTAATGATATCATGATTGAAGTTTAATCTTTTAAAAGTATTGAGCTCCAGGAATTTGGTCAAATCAATCATCAATGTTAGGATGGAGATACATTCTCTTTATTGTTATAGCATTGATCTCCCTTTAGTCAATGCACAACCTCATAGATCCATCGTTCTTCTTAACCAAAAGGATAGTGATCTCCATAGAGAAACACTAGGGAGAATAAATACCTTATTACTCAATTTCTCTAGTTGTTTCTTTAGTTCCACTAATTCCACAGTGGTCATTCTATATGGGGTCTTCGATATGGGCCTTGATCTAGGAATTAAATCAATGAAAAACTCAATTTCTCGTTCTGGAGGATGTCCAGGTAATTCTTCTGGAAACATAGAAACATATTCATTCACAATAGTTATATCCTCAATTTGAACATTCTTTTCCTCACAAACATAGTAATTTCATTCTCTTCCACCCCAACACATTCATTTAGATGAGCTACTGGGGGTGGATCTAGATAAGAATTATGTGGTGGTGATTCTGCTCTAATGATATTGTGTTATTTATCATCGTCATCATAAATAGTAACCTCATTCTTCTATCAAATAAATTTTTTCATCATGGTCCAAAATCTAATCCATACAAGGGATTATATTAAATTCAATAATGGGTACAATGATGAGATCAGCAGATAAAAAACATTTTTATTCCCTAATAGGGACTGATTCAGAAAATGGTGTTACAATGATACTTCCCTTTGGAGTTTGGACTGACATCTCCCTTGCTAAATCAAATTGGAAGTATCTAATTTTCGTAGAAAACTGGGATGAAATGTAACAATGAGATGATCTAGAATCAAATGAAGAATTAGCTAAACTTGAGGAAACCATTAAATTACGTGCTACTACGTCTTTCAAAGCTTCAACCACTGCAGTAGTGATGGCATAATCTTGGCCTTGATCCCTTGTCCTTTTCTGAGGTATGTTCCCTTTCATATTAGGAAATTTATTTTCATAATTCCCCTTTCTCTATAATTATAGCATTCAATAGTGATAGCCTCTTTCTTCCCCATACAATCATGAGCTTGGTTGCCTTTTTCACCACACTTGTAATAGACTCCCATTCCCTTGAGGCATGTACCAAGGTGTTTCTACCAACATTTACTGCAGGATGGATATTCAACTTTTCCATTATTCCCCTTATTTCCATTTCCAGTGTTTTCGGCATATCGGTTCTTCTCTTTCGTTTATTTAATGTCGTATGACATAGAGAATTCATTTTTTGTCTTGATAGCACATAAGAAAATATTGTTGTATGATGAGAAGGATTGTGATACTAATGCTCTATGGAGAAATGGTTTTAACCCATCAAATAAAAGAGCTATATTACTTCTTGGGTTACATATATAATCTGGTGCATTCCTTGCTAACCTTGGAAATTTATCCTCATACTTTGCGACATTCTTATATTCCTTTTTCCTTTGTCTCAGAAATTGCTTTTCTATATCTACTAGATGGTCATGAGGAAAGTATATTTCTATGAAAATCTCTTTAAACTCCATACATTCCATATTTTATACTTCATCATCTTTTTTCATGATTTGAATCTATGACCACCATTGATCAGTATCTCCAGTGATGCGGTAAACTACCATGAAAACTTTTTCCCATTCACTACTCCTCAAGGCATGTAATATTTTCTCTAAGGAATTTATCCATTGCTTAGCTACTAATTGATTTTTACTACCATTCAATATGGGTATTTGTTACCTTATGAAGCGATCTAACATTGATCATCCACACTATGGATCAGGGTGCCCCATATGGGTAATGTTATTATTCATAAACTGAGATAATTGTCCCAGTATGTAGATGAGATGATCAGAACCAGTTGTATCACCAGATCCACTATAATTATCATGAGCAGGGGAAATCCCTATATGGAGTGTTTTCGTTGATACAGCTTCCATTTCATCCACTAGGCTCCATTTCGAAACAATGGCATAAATTAGTTTAGTTTAAGAATCAAAATACAAAATTCCAAACATGTAAAACACTTAATATAAACTGAACAGTTTATAGATATAATCCCTAATCATAAAAATTTTCTATTTGTGGAATTATATAGTCATAAACCCTTCATAATGGTTTGTAATGATAATGAGAATTATCCTGAGCATATCCCCAGGGAGGTTCAAAACAAAGAGTGCAGCAAGGCCCATTGTCGTGCACCACTTCCCGTTCTTGTCTAGCTCAATGCGGTGTTTTTAGGTTTTACCACTAGATACATCTCTGTCAGAGCCTCCTCTACATGCTCGTATCCTAATAGGGATGCATTACTTGGAAAGTTCACAAAATCTTTACAATACCAGAATTCTAGGATGTTCTTCTATACTAATCCTCAAATTCTCTCTTAGGGTAACATGCTCTAATTAAAGTTTACCTAAATATAGATTAAAAGGATTGTACAAAACATCCTCTGATACAAACTCGAACACCCTAACCCATTAATCCCAGAGTTGGTGCATTATTACATAACATTGGCATGATCACAAAAGATTATGTCCCGAATGAATGATTAGTTTAGTAGCCTAGGAAGTACTAGATACATTCATAAGGTTTACATTACATCATAAAATAGAAAACTACAACAACATTGATTCAATATACATCACTGAGTTCCCATAGACTATCCATACAGGTCATTCATAATATACTTCTTCGTATCCTGGGAAAAATAATACATAGAAAGGGGGAGCTCAGATGCTTAGTAAGGATACCTATATAGAGGAATAATTAATAAATAAGCATAAACATTTAATGAAATATATAAGACTAAAAAAATATCCTTCTTGAACTTGAAATTAAGCATAATATAGAAAAGATAAAATCTAATAATTCGATTTACTTATTCACATTTATATGATACTAATTGAATAAGAACATGAAATATCAATAGCCACTTTCATAATGATGGAATGCATAATGCCATAAATTCATAACCACTTAGTCAAGGCCTTGTGGCAAGACTACAAATATGATTTTGTGAAGGCCTTCTTCTAAGACACTAGTTTGTCTCATGAGACCTACCAATGAATCAAGGAGCTATTAAGTGCTCCACCCATCACTTTCTATTCCAATGCATTCCTCATATGAAAAGGTTTAAACATAACATAAACATTCCAATTAAATCTGGAATACGAAATGTCAATACATCATCCATAAACCATGAATGGTATGAAATAACACATCCATAGTCAAACATATAACCAAAATGTCAATACAGTGTGGATTTTTTGTATCATAATAAATCAACTTCAAAAAAACATAAAATTCATCAAGGGATGTTGACATAGATAAAGTCAAAACATTTTTTAGGGAAATATCTATTTAAATGTTGAAATCATTTTAAAGTCCCATAATTATAAAATATAAAATTTATATTTGAAAATATTCTTATATTCTTGTAAGGGAATCTTCGACGATGTTATAATGGAATAAAATAGCTGCAACCACCGTATAAGTTAAAAAACATTCTTACATTATATTTTTTGAAAAGGTCAAAAGTACCTTGTTTGGAAAACCATGGAAAGATTTCTTTCAAAACATATATGGTCAAATAAGGGTATAAATGACTTGAACCCATTTTCTATTAAATAGTAAAAAACTGTTTTGAAATACTATTTTTTGAAGCATCGATGTAGATGATAAAGAGGTCCCAGTAGATAATTACGTATAAACAATCTCAAATAATGAAGAGATTGTGAAATTAATCCTTACCATGTACTTTTCCATAGAAGAGGGTAGGTTAGCCTCCTGTATAATGGTGATTTTTTTAATTATAAAAGTTTCATATACATTAAAATGATATCATATATTATCTTTTAACAATGCATTGTTAATAATATCATTGTATTATCGTCATTTCGGGTGATAACTGGTTCATTTTCCTTTATATGAATTTTTTCATAATTAATGTTTTTCATGGATAGAGTGTATCTTATTCATTTTAATAATGATATTTAGTTTTTGAAAATTATTTTTAATCATCTAATGAAATTTAGTCTAGAATGGATACGATAGGGATAGAATCTCATCGTGTACGTGGAGAAGGTAATCTGTACGTACGCACGAGTGAAAATATCATTATGTTGATATTATAATAACATATAATTGGATGTTGTATCATATATAAAGAATAATAATCATGTTATACTTTTTATTTAAATCAATTACACATCTGGATTATATCAATCCAAATAATAATGTTTTGAATAAAAATTACACCACGACGTGGAGACGTTATGTCATATCTACACACGTATGGTGACATGTCATTCAATGGATGGATAAAATAATGAATTTGGTCGTAGCATATTTATAATAAAATCAAAGTATATAGAATATACTGGATTTAATATTTTATAATGGAAACAACAAAGAATAAATAAGTGGAAGAAGAAGGGAACTTGGAAGAGGTGGTTAAATATTTACCTCTTCTTCGGTTCTTTCTTTTTGATTTGATTAAAAGGGCTACATAGGTTGGCTTTCTAACTAAAGTAATGACTCTAAGATAAATTTAGGATAGTTGAGAGGGTATTTGGGTAGGGTTTGGCCGAGACAAATGGCTGTGAAGGTGTGAATTAGAGAGAAGGGTGAGTTTACGTTTATAAGAGGGGTTAGGGGCACCTTAGGAAAAGCTAGAATTATTATGTTATAATAAACTAATTTTCGGTTTCTAATGGGTGAAAAATGAATTATAAAATTTATATGGTAGGGAAGGGTTGCAAACCAATCAACCAATAGGTTTTATACTGGCTTGGGTCACTATATTAACTTTATGTTTAAGAATTAACTCATAGTTAAATAGTTTGACATTTACCATGTCTCATTGAATTTTTATATTATATGGTTAACAAAATTACTAAAAACATCCAAGAGAACCCCAATTGGTTTATTAATGATAAAACTATCATTATAAAAGTATTTTGGTGGAACCATATATTTTTAGGAATAAAATATCAATTAATAATATAATTTTTATTTTAAAAACTCTTTTATGTCAATTTTGACACTATTTGGTATATTATTTTTGATAAATTCATAACATCATAATTACATCAAATAAAATTCATATAACCAACACTAATATGTCATATTAACCTGGAAAACTAGTGGAATTTATTAAAGGTCTAAAATTAAATTTATTTCGATATTTATAATATTAATTATTTTAATATTTCACTAATTAAGTAATGACTGGATCATCATTGTGTCACAAATAAATTAAATTATTAAATTTATAAATATAATATATAAATTAAAATAATGTAGTATTTTATTTATATTTCTATTGAATATTTATAGTAGAATTTATGTTATGTGTATCCCTATATTAAGTTTTTTTTAGTTATTAAACATTAAAATTTAGACTTTTAACTCTTCTTTGATTTGTGTAATAATAAATGTCCTAATATAATACAAGTGAACCTAATGGATAATATTTTATTCCCAAGGTTGTTTTTGGTCGAATTACACATATCCAATAGAATTAGGACACAGGTTAAGGTAATGATAATATTATCTTTACCATTAAGTAAACTATTTACTTTTAACCGTGGTAAATACAAGTAAAAAGTTATTATTCATCAAAAAATATTTTCATCTTGTTGACCTACATTTTACTTACTGATATGAATCGTGTCAGTCGATATTTTGAAATTCAGCTCGCTGAAGCGGTAAAATTATGTTTTATGTAAATTTTCAAACACTCCTAGGAGGTGGGTAAACGACGGTAAAAAGTTCAATAAAATTATTATATATCTATAGTTATTATAAACTGAATCTAATGAATTAAATTGAACTTATATATGTATTATGTATCCATTTTTAACTAAACTAAATTTAAATAAAATAAATACTTATTTAAAAAATAGTTTTTAAACTATAACTCAGTGTTTTTTACTATTCATTAAAAATTGAATGTTTTCAGAAAAATAACAAAAATTCACTCTAAGGTAATTACGATATTACAAATCCAAAAAATGAAGTCCATTTTTAAAGATAAAGTTTATAAAATTTAAAAAAGTGGGTATTACTATTCAAAAAGGTTAGTTTCATTGGTTGGAATGTGTTAGAATCTAGAAGTTGCGTACAATGCAAGATATTACATTATTCAAAGGGAAACGTAACATGGAAGCTTGGGGTGTTACATAATTATAGATAATTCTATATTATAAGATCAATATAAAAACATAAAATATATTTTAGTACAGATTTTAGGTCATTTTACCCATTATATTATTATTTATCTGACCTGTAAACCCAATTTTACCTTATCCATTGTAAATAATGTAAAAATTTCTACAATTCATTATCTCTAAAAATTAAATATAAATGTTTTGATAAAATAAATTATTTGGATCTGAAATATGAAATCAATATTTCTTAATTACATTAAAAAAAGTTGAAAATTTTAATTTGTGATTAATACCGTAGACACGGAAACAAAACTAATTTTTAATGAGAAAATGTTCAAAATTTAAGAATGTTTTGACAACAAAAATCTATATAAAATGGGTTCAATAACCTAAATTGGACTAATATAAATAAACATGAACTAAAAATAATTTTAAAAAAATTAATAAAATAACATAACTTTATTAACATTTTATAAAAATTATTGTTTTAAATTTAATTTCAATATTTTTTTTACTATTCATCAAAAATTATACTTTTCGAAAAAAATACCAAAAATTCACAGTAAGGTATTTTTGAAGTATATATTTATGAATTTAATTTTACATTTTCACATAAATCTTCTAATATTGGTAAATAATAATAATTTATGTCTATAATTCATGAAATAAAAACAATTAGAAAAATATAGTTTTTTAGAAAATATTTAATCTTATATAAAAATGGTTAAATTTTATCTCATATAAATAGATATGAATTTAAATTTATATATAAATATTTTATACGTTTTATTTTTGTTTATTTTCTGTGTTTATTAAAACCAACAATTTATATTTTAGGTTATAATGGTAGTTTTAAAAAATAAATATCAATAGAGTATCATGTTACATTCAAAACATGTGTTTTTTTCATAGAAAAATAATAAAGAGATTTAATTTAATTAAAAATATATATATCAAAATGTCTCCAAATTTTATAATATCAATTAATCATGGTGTTTAATTTCACACATGATTTCAATCATGATGATCTTATTTTAAAATCATTAGATTGTACATAAATGTTGTGGTTCACTACCTCCACAAACTGCATATAAGGGTTTTTCTTAAAAACCATCTTGAATGGTGAAATACATAT
The DNA here is from genome assembly GCA_963277665.1 of Viscum album. NCBI lineage: Eukaryota > Viridiplantae > Streptophyta > Magnoliopsida > Santalales > Viscaceae > Viscum > Viscum album. Next base: position 397,635,522 of record OY728161.1, read on the forward strand.
TATTATTGGTATATATAACATTAATAAGTATTATATAACTTATATAATATTCATTAAAGTTTCAACAATTCATTAATTAAAAAAATCTGGTTTTTGATCGTCTATGAAATAGAATAAATGTTCTATTCATTTATCCTCAATGTTTTACTAAATGATTTTCTGTATATCAGAAAACAAATTGTATTTGAATCCATTTTTTAAGAACATGAATACAATTTATTTTCAATTCTATATTTTTATTCCCATTTGAAGAAAAATTATCCATATGTTATCTTACATTGGATGTGCATTTGGCATAATTGTAACAGGTGTTTTAAAACCTCAAAATGGAATAATTGGGCTTCGATTGAATCATCAGCTAGTAATGAAAATGTTACATTAGGGATACATGGTTTGATAATCCCGATGGATTGTTATTGGATAATTCTCTTACTCTTTATGAAACATAATGAATGTATATAATTGAATGATAGGTTAGAGAAACAAATAGTAAAATTACCATAGAAAAATTAGATTGAAAAATTTAAAATCATAAGTCAGGATATAAATTTTATAAAATAGTTATTAAATATATGTTCATAGTTGAATTAATTGATTCTAATTAGTAATAAATTGAAATATATTGTTGTAGTTAATCATAAAACTTATGATAACCCATTCAAATGAACAATATGATCAAAAATGTGATAATTTCCAAGATGGAATTCCTTACCAAATGGGAGTATGAGATGAGAACCTCGTGGATGTATTAAATCAATAGTATCTTATTATTTATAATAAATTGAATTTTTTGGAACACCCTCCTTCTCAGAAAAAAGTGCATGGTTGGGTCAAATTATATACGTGACAAAGGCCACCAAGATTAAATGGATCTTTTGATCCCCTCATCATGTAACAATTGATTGACTCCATTGATAATTTATTCATTTTCATCTAATTCATGAACTTGTTTAGTAAATAATATTTCCTTATGAAATATTCCATTCTTATTTGTTTTAAAAATCCTCAACACCTTATTGTAAGGAAAATTATCTTTCATTAAGGATTATTTTATGAAGGAAAATTTTCCTTCTCTATAAAAAGTTTTGTATTTACCTTGGTTATTAATATAGTATTCATTGTCTTATTAAAACCATGTCTAAAAATTATTTTACTAATTCAAAAAAATATATACTTATATATACCCTCTGAATCATGCAGTTTGATAAACTACCAACTCTTATTATTTTTAGACTCTAAATTATCTAAAATTCTAACCCAAATTCATTGAAATTCAGAATTCAAATTCCTTGAAAGTATGACTCCGAATTCACTGACATTTAGACTCTAAATTATCTTAAATTTAGTCTCTGAATTCTCTGAAATTTAGACACCAAATTCTCATAATTGATACTCTAAATTCCTAAGAATTAAGACTCCCAATTCCTCAGAAATCATACTCCGAATTCATCATAATTGAATCTCTGAATTCAAGAGAATTGAGAATCTGAATTCCATGGAATTTAGAGTCTGAATTCAACGGAATTCCGACTCAAAATTATTCTGAATTCCAAATCCAAAGTCCCCATAATTCCCACTCTGAATTAATCAGAATTCATACTCCAAATTCCACATAATTTAGACTCTAAATTCCATAGAATTCATACTCAAAATTCAGCTGAATTTTGACTTCGAATTCAGACTATGAATTCTTCATAATTCATACAATGAATTGCTTAGAATTCAGAGTCCTATTTCCCTAAAATGTACACTAAGAATTCCATAGAATCTCAACTCTAAATTCTATATAATTCAGACATTGAATTCTTGGAAAAACTCTATCTGAATATCCATGTTTCTAGAATATTATTTTTTATATGTTTAGACTCCGAATTCAATTTTTCCCTAGATTCCAGATTTTTATATTTATTTAAGCCACATAATTTTCCTTACACATGGATTTTTATGTATGATATGATGGTATACAATTTGGTTCAAACTATCCATTGGATGAGTTACATGTGTACATGTCCCTCTAAAACTCAAGAAAAAATAGGACCATTCAAGGAGGGATCCAACCGTTGATGTTTCATTTTTGATATAGAGATTACAAACTATCGGGATTTGAAGTGATTTCTAGAGAGTGTTACTCTCCTGAATTGTGCATTTTCATGAACATCTTTTTTTGCTACGAACATCTTGTTTTGATTGTTGAATGAAAATTCAATTGATTCTATGTAAAATTGGGATTGTGGGTAATATATACATTCTTGAGTGTATAAATCAAATGAACATTATCCATGGTTATTAGATACCCTACTGTTTGGGTAAAATGATTTCATACCTTTTACTTGTTCACGTTTAATTTTTTATTTCTGATGTATTTTAATAATGAATGTTATTATAAATTTTTTATAAATTCATGTAATTATATTTAATCTAAAAAATAAGAATCTATTTTCTTTAAGGTATAATATTTTTTAATGAAATTTTTTCTAAATTTTATTTTCTAGATTGAAATTTTTGGACCCTATGATAGTTTGTTTCATAGTTTAGAACTGAGAGAGGGATTTTAAATTTACCATGCCTAACATTGCTAAAAAAGGTTTTCCTAAATGTTAAAAATGAATGTTTTTAATCAATTAAAATTCACCCCCTCTTGTAATTTATCATCTTCATAATCTATTTTGATCCTACAATTGGTATCAGAGCAAGTATCTAAAATACTTATACTCAAATATAATTTGCCTTTATCAAATTTCCCTTTTTCAAAATATACTTTATCACCATTTCAAGTTCTATTTTTCATTAAATATTTTTATCATTGGTTAGAAACATTTACAATAAATAAGTTGTGCAAAAAAGTATTTTCTTATAAAATGAAAGGTATAAATGATTTTTCCACTAACAATATAAAACCTACTAGACCCCAAATTTGTTATGTATATTATTATGAGTACACAAGATATAAAATGATGAATTTTTTCTTTAACACTAGAAAAAAAACATTTTTATGCTCACTAGAGACTATAGAATTCCCGAAAAGGAAGTTAGAACCTTCACCAATAATGAGAAACAAGAATATCTACCAAATTACAAGGTAAGAAATAAATTGATTTTTTATGTAAATGAATATTAATAGTAAAATGTATTCTTGGTAACCTACCAACTGTAATTGGAAATAACATTATGTTACACATTTTGGAACATCTAAAGGGATGGAAACTAGAAGAACATTATTGAGAGCTGAATATCATGGATTTGTATTTTCTTATGGAGAACTTGTTTACGAAGTATAAAAAAGATTTATAACCATAGTCAACAATGTTCAATATATGGGAGAAAATTTAATTGATGATTAAATTCTTGTGGGTACGAAAATTGGCATCATGACCATTGAGTGGGAATAAAAAAAGACGTCTATTAATGAGAACAGAAAAGTATCTAACAGTACTCCGAATGAGTTATCTAGAACACTTATTCAGCATGAAACCAGAATTAAGGGAGATTCTGATTTCAACAATATGAATAATGGTAAAGGAAGTGTTTCATCCACTACTACATCTGGAGAAAAGACTCCAGAAAGGGTAAATAGATCTAAATCTAGGAAGCCTGATGTTATATCATAATAAAGTGATAGGGATAATTAAGAGAATTAGTTATATAGTATCTCCTGAATAATGAACATGATTGTGTGAGAGAATGGTTTTATGTATATATATTTATATGAAAAAATATAGGTATTACAAGAAATATTCTGAAGTAACATGTTCTGAATGTAAAAGGGTTGGAAATATTAGACCTGATTTCCCAATACTAAAAAGTAAAAAGAATAAGGAAAAGTATACTGAATGAATAAGAAAGAAGTATAACATGTCTAAGTATAAGAATTTCATGAATGAAAATGACAACTATAGTGATAGTGTTTGTGATTCTTCTAATGAATCATCAGATTATGAATCCTCAAGCCAGATGAATATAGGTAGTATAGGCAGAGTACCTATCGAATATCCTTGTCTTAATGCTAAGGTACATAATGTTGAAAACTAAACCAATATTTGATAAAATTATAATTTGACAAATGATGAATATTGTGAATCATAAGATGATTAATTTTCCTCATCAGTGGATAAAACCTTACTTCTTTTAAATAATTTTCTATATTTTCTAAACTATTTGGTAATGAAAGTTATGTGATAAAAATTAAGTTAGAGAATGATAAATCTAGATTTGTTTTTTAACTAAATAATATTCATATCTTTATAAGGATTTTGATCAAAAAAATTTGATTTCGAATGTGTTTATATAAACCATAAAGAATTTGATTCTTATAAGGGTACACATTCTAAGGATTTTCATTGTGTAATTTTTATGTAAAATATTTTAGAGGATAACTCATGTTCTAAATATATTAAATTTTGGGATAAAAATATTTTCATTAGACTAAAACATGAAATTTTTTCCTTAATAGAACATTTATAAAAATTTACTTTAGGAAGGAATTAATTTGATAAAAATTATTCACAATATCGTCTACTATGGAATAGTTTTGGAGTTAGTAATACTCACTCGAAACCTATTTTTAGTAACACCTATTTTGTTCCCCAAAGTTCTCTATTTTTCACTAAGTGTAAATGTGGTGGACATTGGAAGAAATTTTTCTTCATATAAAACTATATATATATAGGTTTTAATAAATCTTATTTTTCTATGAAAATCTGAATTCTTAAAATTTAACTTTCAAAAATTTCCAGATCCAAGAGTTTTTGGATTCCGAAAGTATAACTCTTTTATTTTATGGAATATTAAAAAATTGATAAAAATTATAAATTGTACATGGATTATGGATGTTCCAATTATATTAATGGTAATGAAAAAATCTTGAATTAATTATCAAGTCTAAAGAAGATATTGATCTACAATTTATCATAATACAATATCAACATATTGATATTTTTTTCAAATCATTACCCTCCGATAGATTTGAATACATTAAAAAAAGTAAATAATGTTTACCATAAGATAATATTCCAAATTATATTTTTTATGAATCCTATCTCCTTAAATTAGGAAACTATATTTTATAGGGGGAGTAATTTTTTTTGTTAACAATTTTTTTTATAAAAAATTTAATTGTACGCATTTTTTTCAATTTTTTTAATAACCAAATTTTTTAATCAAATTTTTTCATAACTAATTTTTTTTGTAACAAATATTTTTTCACTTAATTGAAATTTTCCCCAACCAATTTTTCTTTCAATGTCAAATTTTATCAGAACCCAAATTTATGGAACCTAAATTTTCCTTGATATAATAAAATTTTCTATAATTTTAATTTCATCACAATGAATATATTCTATTATTGAATATTTTTAGTGAAATTTCAAAGGATTGTTTCCATACTTAAATTTTAATAATTTTAGTTTTTCCCATGTTGGTAATTTTATAGAGTTTTAAGATGTATCTATTAGATTCACTTTCTGTATATCCAATTTTTCATCAAAACCTCAAAATATTGGAACCTACCGAATCATTCTTTGGTATTCATTTCAACCTACCTATCAGATCTAACTAATTTAAAATATTGGATCTTTTTTGGAATTCGAATTTATGCTTCGACGAATATATAAATTCCACTATATCTCTCATCTAGCATTGGTTTTCAATACTTTTAATGCTGAAGATATACCCCTCTACAAAAAGGTGTTCAGTTTTTCCATGTTTTCATAGATTCTAGTTGTCGTCGGCTACTTCCCTACAAAAAATATGTCTTCAATTATGGAAGTAAAGGATTGTATAATCTATAGGGAAATGTTGGTTGATCCAAAATTCATTGATATGTATAATTCCCTAATTACGAAGAAATATAAGATGAATGGATGTGTTTTTTTACATGTCCAATGCAAAGAGTCCGAATCTACATTAACTTGACATGCATATATTATTCTACAATTGAGTATTCCATTATGAAGAAGGTGGAAGGGAGAAGTTTTGATTAAATATATATGGGATAAAATATTCTCTATCCTTTAAAATGGAAGAAAAAATTCATGGTATTTTGTATGAAGGTGGGGAAATTTTCTACAGTAACATGTTTCTAGACCAGTCATGATTTTTTGATATTGATAAAGTGATTGAGTTTCTTTGAATCAAAGTAGTAAAATCATTTATGATTATCCATATGTCAACAAGTTTATGAATGTTAGAATTTTGTGTACATGGTTTTCTCATTACGAGAAAAAGAGACAAGGAACCATTAATGAATGTGATATCATTATTTAATACTTTTCGGTTAACCTTAGAAAGTTAAACAGGTTTAAGTATATTGTTATGAAAATCACCAATACTAAGAATGGATCTCTCAAATCCTAGATCATCGTTTATTCAGCCATCTTTTCGATGATTATAGTGCTCATCATTGAATCCTTAAAAATTTCATATAGTTCTAAACCAAGAAACATTAATATATCATTGCAAAGTGAAGATACATTGTGGATAAATAATGTCTTTTTAAATGCCATGTTCATAGATATTTTTGATATTTTTTATGGAGATTGATTATTTCTATAAGAAATTGGAAGTAGGAAAAACCTCCAAGAAATCCAAGAAGAAGAGAAAGTGAAGGAAACAAAATCCAAAGGAAAATCTAAAGTTTTGGAAAGTAAGTCTGCACCACAAAAGACTAAAAAAACATTCATTGATGAAGTGGTAGCAAAGTGAAGGGAACAGGAGAAGAACAAAAATAAAGAGGTCCACAATTTTTCATAGATCCTGCTGAGGTAATAACATTGAAACTCAATTTACTGAGGAACATGAAAGACAATAAAAATAAAAGAAGTCTAAGAATAAAATATCTGAAGCAAAGATCGTTTAATAACTTCTTAAGGATACAGAGAAATCCTCTAAACAGATTAATGTAGCATGATCTTTTCTTCAAGAATCTGTTCCTGTAGACACTATATAAATGAAAATTCCAATTCCTGAAAATGTTGTGGAAGAAGAGATATTTCCATAATAAGAAATAGTGCAATAAAAATAGTGAGATAAATATGATATTGATACTATGGTAAATAAATTAGATGAATACAATGAGAAGTAATAACCTTCAGAAAAGATTTCAATCCAAATATCTCTGGTTGAGTCATCTAAAATTATTTTATAAGTAAAAGAGTATGATGGATAGTTATAGGTTGAGAAACCTACATATGATGAAAGTAGAAAGAATGATTTCTTTTAACATTATGATCTTATAAAATTGATTAAAAAGAAGTGGTCGATGAAGATAAAATAGTTCATCATTCAGATAGTGGCCTTGCGTTTCCGACGGATGAGAAGGCTATTTCCAATGTAGATAAAAGTAAACAAGTGTTTGATGATACACTTAAAAAGTATGTGGTTATAATAGAGAATTAGGATGTTGGTGGTTAATCCAAGAGGAATGATGAAGAGATAGTCAAATAATCTTCTCCTTCAAGGGAATCAGATTCCAAATATTTATCTTCCATGGGTCAGAATTTCATTTTTTATTCATTATACAAGTTAGTAAAGACAATACCAATGATTCCAAGAATTTATTTAAGGTCCAGTTCTCCAACATTCTTCCAATTTTAAATTTGATTCGTTAACAATTGTAATAGAAATGTTTATCAAGCATGAGGAAAATTTCCCATCATTTTATATCAGTTTTGATTCTCATAGAAGATAATGTAAGGAAATAACAAAATTTTTCTAAAAGATGATCAAAGACATGAGAATCAATGATTGCTTCAAAGATCCATTGAAGGATGTTTTTATATGTCAGTTGATAGGATAAAAAACCTTATAACATGTATTATGGAGATGCTAAATCTTGAGAAAATAGCCTAAAATCAATAGGGTAAAGTTCTTAATGGGAAGCTAAATTCAGTTATTTTAAATTTTAAAAGATATACAGAACACACGGAAGAGTTGGAAAATATGTTCAATCATAATGAATAATTAGTGAAGTCTTAGACAGAAATCGTTAAATCTCATGTTGGAAAAATCAAGGATCTCAAAAAGAAGAATCAGGATCAAGAACAATAGCTCATGCGGTTTGAGGAATATCATAAAGAGATCAATAATTTAAAGGAAACCCTAATGAAGATAATGCCAAAGAAAAATAAGGATGATTGATTTGATTGACATCACTCTATATTTTTATTTTCACAATGTATCAGTATTTTCTATCATAATAAAAAAATGGACCTTGAATTGATTTTTTGTATAGTCCTAATGTTTAAATTAATTTTTTTCCATTATCTATAATCCTTTTTGAAAATCCCAAAGGGGTAGAAAATAATGGTTAAAAGAATACTATGCATAATGTATAGAGAGCCCCAGGTATGGGGGAGTTTACGTAAGGGGGTGCCTAATTAAAAAATACTATCCTGTGCTAGAAAAATTAAAATATCACTAATGAATTCAAGAATGTGATCCAAAAAGAATTTCAAAAACTAAGGGGGAATTACTCATATTCATCATGGTTCATTCATTAATAGAGATATGTTTTTTTAATTCATTTAGAATATCCTTATCCCTTATATTATTTTTCTAAAGAAAGTTTGTTCAATCAAAAAATCGGATATTTTTTATTCAATAAGGATTACTTATCACTTTTTTTATTACTATATATTTTGAAAATCTCATACACATAATCATAAAAAAATTATCATTATTTAAGAATTATTTCCAAAAAAGATTCCTTCCCTCTGAAAATTTTTATCTCTACCACGGTTTATAATATATTATTAAATGTATGATTATAAAAAAATATTTACTATTTTTTTAATAAGGCAAAAAATTTGGTTCCTGATAAAAAACCTAAGAATCATACTGTTTCTAAAATTACCAAGTCTTACTATTTTTAGAATCTCGTTTCTCTATAATATAGTCTCCATATTCTCTAAACTTTAGACTCTGGATTCTCTTAATATCAATCTCATACATATCTTAAATTATAACTCCAAATCCCTTAGAATATAGACTCCTAATTCCTTATAATTAAAACATTGAATTTAACATAATTCATAATATGAATTTATCAGAATTAAGAAAATAAATACTTGATTATTCAGACAACGAATTCTTCATAATTTAGACTCTAAATTCATTAAAATTCAGACTCTGAATTCCTCAGAATTTAGAAAATGAGTTCATTAGAATTAGGAATCCGAATTCCATAGAATTTAGACACTAAATTCCATAGAATTATGGCACTGAACAATTTGAAAAATATAATTATATTTACCTTGTGTCTAGATTCCAATTTTTTTATGATTAGACACTGAATTATATTTTTCTCTAGATTCTATATTTTCTTATTTAGTTAAGATAATTCATTTTCCATCAATATTATTTTTACGTATGAAACAATTTCATAAAATTAGTTTCTAAGTTACTATTGGTTGAGTGACACATATATAGGTCTCTCTTAAATTCAATGAAAATTATGATCGTTGGAGGATGGATTCAATCGTTAGTGATTTTACAATACAGAAGTTCCCATTTGAATGGTATAATTACTGATATAGAGATTACATGATGTGATTCAATGATGTGATTTTTAGAGAGAGATAGTGACTCTCATGCCTTCTGAATTTTAATGAGCATTTTTTATACATGAACATCTTGTTCTGATTGCTTTGTGCGACTCTGATTGTTGCTGACTAAAATAGAGGGATTTTGGTGAAATGAAGAAAATGTAATTGACTTCATTAATGATCAATGTCTTGTGGGGATAGAAATATAAATTCTTATATTCCTATATATGACTTACCCTAGTGGGGTTAAGGCGGAATTTCATGAAAGTATAAATAAGGGTTCCTATATCAAAGGTTGTAGGATACACAACTCTTTGGGATAAATGATTTCTTACTTTTTAGTTGTTTTTAATTAATGTTTTATTTACATGCTATATTAATAATTAAATAAATAATAACATTCATAAAATTTCTTTCACTTTTATTTATTCTATTGAATAATATTCTATATGTTGTAAGGTAGCATATTTATTATAAGAAAATTGTTCTTATGTGTCTTTTCTGTATTCATATTTTCAGACCCTGCAAATGTTTTTTCATAGTTTAAAACTAAAATATAGTTTATGAATTTACCTTGTTTATCCTTTTAAAACCGATTTTTCCTTATGGATAAATATGAATGTTTTTAAACAACTACATTTCAACCCCATATTGTAATTTACCATCTATATACAATATTTTGATCATAAAAAATTAGAGAATGTTCTGTTGAATATTTATTATCTTTATGGGGTAGCTAATATGTTGAAAAAAATAATCATGAAAAAAACAACAAATAGGATATTGATTCTTTTGAATGGGACTGATTGCTGAAAATAATTTTCAAAAAATATTTACCATGAACTCTTTATCTTTGAATAGATATTTATTTATTCGAATAGAATAAAAAAATTTGAAGACCATGATTGAGAATATAAGTAAATAACTACATATAAAACATGATATGTGTTGGGATTTGTCATGAAAATTGAATGAAAATTGGACTTATACTATAGTATAATAATGAACATTCTATACAAATCTTTTTATATTCATGGATTTGGAATAAATGAAGAGAATGTTTGTTGTACTATCGTGCTCAAGTTGAATATTGGTGACTATGAATTGTCTCATGTTTTTTATATAAAATAAATAAATTGAGTTTTATATTGGTGCATTGACTGCTAAATCACTTGGAGGAAAGAAGCCCAAAATTACAACATGTTGAAATTGATGAGAAAGATCATCTCTTAAATTGTCTCATGGGATGCAGTAGATTCTTTAAACCTAAAAAATAAGTTAATAGAGAAAGACAATTGAATGTGTAGAATAAATATCAAATAAATGATGGAATAAAAGGACTAGATTCACATCTGGGTTTTGTTATTGGGTATTAAAATCATGGAATAGTAATTATGTGAATAAATCACACTAGAAAAGGGTTTTTTTGAGACAATCATCCACCACAACATCCAAGGTTATAAGGAAGGAAATATCTTATTTCTACAACTGAGGTGGATCTTGATAATGATGTGGTGATAAGTATGTTAATTATCCATTCAATAATAGTAAATGATATTTGTATTCTCTTTCAACAAATTAATTTATTCCATATATTTCTAGTAATACTATTAAATCACCACATCAAAAGAGTATGGTTGATCTGTCTATGTGAGAATAAAATGAATCATTTATTGGATAAAATTAATATAAATCATCCATTATAAACAATCATGGATCAAACCTACCAGAAATTATAATCTAACATCAATTATTGAAGTTTAATAATATATTTATCATGGAATAGATATCCTAATATAAATCCAACATAAATTGACGTGAGTGGGAGATTACCCAACACATTATTAGTTTTCCACTATTTTTTACAACATTAATGATGGGTATTATATACTATGGATTATTTATATGATGTTTTTATATTTTTTCCTCTTAAAAATTAATATCATGCATCATTAGTTAATGTAATTCATAGAATCAAACTTAAAATCATACCATCTAATAAGGATTATAATGATGTATTTCAAAAATAATTATTGGGTCTGCCACCAGATTAGTATATTGTGTTATCAATTGAACTTATATATAGATCTCTACACAAATCCCACAATACCTGTTGAATGTCCATAGATAATTTTTTATTATTAAAAAATTAGTTACCAGAGAATTTGTATAAGGTTTCTTTAATTACTGATTAATTCACTATGGGGGTCCCTATTACTCTATTTCAAGATGGATTGATCAATTCACCTATATTTTGATAATATTTAATTATAAAATCATAAATAATATTAATAACTATACACAGATAGATTACTTATTTGATAAACTACACAGGGAATAGTATTTCCTAATGTTATCTTTTAGTCCTAATATCACCAATTAATGTTTAATAAGGAACATATTCCATATAGTACCTTTCGAATGAGGTGTGGACACCATGAATTCATAGTTATTACCATTGAACTCAGTAAGGCTCCAACAATTTTCATAGAAATAATAAATAGAATCTTTAAAATTTTAATTTAAAAATGTATGGTTCACATTATAGATGATATTATGATATACTACAAAAGCATAGAGGATAATGTGGAGAATTTGAATAAAGTTCTAAATACCTTATTAAGGGAGGAGTTATATGTAATATACGGTAATTTTGAGTTCTTCATGGTGTACATATCATTTATGGGCCATGTTAGAATATTTAATTGAATTTATATGGACCCTTTACGATAAAGGAAATTTAGGAGTGGCACATGATAGTATCTATAGGGATAATTGTAGTTTTAGGAGATTATAATGGTGTTACTGATGATTTTTGAGTATATTCTCATGATTTTAGAGAATGTTGAAAGACCTATCACTTAAGGGTGTAAGTATTTTATGGAATTCTAAATGAAAATAGATCTTCAATAAGTAGAAAATAGCTATATCACTGCACCAATATATAAACTACACAAATATTGGGATCTTTTAATTGTATACAATGGCACATAATTGAATAGATTAGGTTTCATAATAATGAAAAATGATAAATTTAAATCCTCCACATTAAGGAAGTAAAAAATTTTAATAGAAGAGAACACCAAATCATAATCTAATGTCTACAATAGTTATCATTACATTTAAAATATAGAGATATTATCATTATGGAAAGATGTGGGTAATATATATGGGTCATACTAGCCTCAAGTATATCTTCACATATATGGATATTAATATTTTTAATCAAATATTGTTAGAGATAATCAAATATTTTTACTACTCAATCCACTAAAATCATGTCAAAAAATATGTGGAAGATGATCTAAGAGGAATGGAACTAAAAACCATAGGAAAGATTAATATTCTAAATAATTCGGATATATTACGCCGGTAATGGATAAATATAGGAATAATAAATAATGGAACATCATCATTTATGTCACAAATAATTTACCACATATCTCTTTTGTGAGTGAAAAATCAAACTCAATTAGACGATATGGATATTTTATAAAATATTTATGGTATACGAAATTTTAAATCCTTCGAAGTCCAAACTAATGTTGATGGAGTTATTATATTTTGGACAAAAATACATTTTCCATAAATTCATTTGATATGGAACAATATTTTTAATGATTCATGTATCTCAAAATTCAACACCCACCCAAGGATGATGATGATGTATCAACATATTCAATAGAACTATTGGTGGGAAAATATCAAGAAGATGGTTAAATAATATATATCATTGATCAAGGTGTTTTAACAATTTTTTTCAGATAGGATTAATATTTATGGATATAATGAAACCATATCCCATACATACATGTAAATTGGAATATATAACCATGATATTTTTTCATAATCATCAGAATACAACCTTATGAAATAATTCTATTTGAGATGTTAATTGTATTACAGAACATTCCCACATCATAGTAACTCAATATTTCATCTTAGCTAATCAACATGTTATGATATTCATCAAATAAGTAGTGTGACTTCATTGAAAAACAGTATTGATTTGTATCTAATAATGATCTGATATTTTCATACATGTCATAGATGCATCTATAACATTATATAAGAACTAATTTGAAGATTAATATTCCTTATTATACCAAAAATAATTTCCAAACATAATGGAATATTTCAACTATAAATGATATTTTTAGGACAATATCTATAGATTTTAATAGTGAAATAGATCAATATCATCCTCGAGTCTAGTTATCTTCCAAAAATAGTTTCTACAAAATCATCCAAATGGATACATATAGTTATTTTTATCAATAGATATGTAAATATCATAATTGTTGGGATGATGTTGGTGAACAGAATAATTTGGGACATGAAATATTTTTGGGAATGGTAGAAAATGTAAAGACCATTCAACCACACATCAGGGCTGATTCGAGACATCATAAGAGATCTAATATAAATCAATGACAAGATATTGAGTTTGAGATTATTGATAAAGTATTTCACAACATATATCAATGATATATATTTATGGTATTTGGTTATAATGGAGTGTATTATCTCTAGTACCTCTTCCTCTTTGATATTATCGATCCCATCAGAGTTGTGGCCTAATTACTAAATCCCCCAAAAAACCATTCTCTTGAAAATTAAATATTTCATTTTATATCACTATAGAAGAAGTACGTACCAGATCCAACAAATATTTTTAATTTATAGGTTATAATAATGGAGAATGATCCCTCCTGTGTGTAGTAGTCAATGATTTTCAGGGATCATTGATATAATGTTCAACAAAACATGTCAACTCACTTATTCTATGTACTATACTGAATGCTTAGGTAAGAGGAAGTGATATTATAACTAGATAAATACATGAAGCATTTGTATAGTCACATGTCTTCACATTATTATAATAAATAAAATTTTAGGATGATGATTTCAAAAGGGATAGAATGTAAAAAATATAATTTATCAATTGACATTACACTTCTTATAACTGATTCATATTCAAGAACACAACACATGATTGAACAATCACAATTTGATTCTTATATTCACTACATTAATTATAGATAATAAAAACATCCAATATATCTAAAAATTTGAAATGGGATTAAAAATATAAAATATGATATCTAAAATATATAAATATGTTTCTTCTTAATTTATATGAATAAATTCTCTCAAGAAAAATGTTGTAAAACCAAAAAAAATTGTTTTAGTAAACAATTCCCCATGAAAATGAAAAATATAGAACCTTAATGTATAATAGAATTTAATAATAAGTTAATGGAATATGAGGTAGTTTTTGAAACGGGGGTCCCATATTGCAGATAAAAATCATTCTTTTGGAATAGTAATCTACCTATTTGAATCCTCACTTGACCATTGGAATGGAAATTTATCAGATAGAAATAAAAAATTAAAATTAGAATACTATCCTCACATATAGAGGTGTATACTAATATTAATCTATCATATAAAACGAATATATGATATATATGAACCATCTGAAAATAAATAAATGTTTTAATTAAGATAAAATTGGTGAACATTGTTTTAAAAAACACTAATGTTTTAATTAAAAAATTTATAATAAAAATTTATATTTACAAGAATTAAATTTATAATAAAATTGATATATAAATTATTATGAAGTTTTATTATAGTTATATGTTTATTTTTTATGAATTTAAGTATGTTATAAATGGGTTAGGAAATTTATCACAATATTATAATAGGTATCATTCAAATAAATGAATATTTTATTTCAATATATAATTTATCATTTTTATAAAATTATTTTCATAAAATGAATATCATCAATGAAATATATAATTTCATAAATATTGTTGATTATTTTTTAATTTTTTTTACAATAGTCTAATATTTTGGGTCTAGTGATATACTATAAATTGTGTTATTTAACATTATAAGATAAACATATGAATTATTCAGTCATTGATTATTTTTGAATAAATTTTTTGGAAAATACATTCATCACTTAAAATATATAGTCACATTACTTATAAAAGTGATATGAATGATCGAAAACAAAAACATATATGAATATAATATTTGAGAACCCCCATCTCAGTCCCAATTAAATTACATGGCACAATAACCTTCTTCAAACCCCTGATAATCCTTGTAGATTAAAATGTATATACTCAATTCAATATCTAAGACACTAATACACATCACAGATATATTAAAATCACATATATACTATCAGTACGTTCATTAAGGAGTATTTAATGGTTAAATGAATTGGGAGGCAATATTCCCAATTTTAACCATTAAATTTATTATCTTTTTAAACCTTATCCTAATTTCCATCACCCAACACAACATTATTCTACCAATATTATTAATTTACTAGACTGTTATATTTTCTAATTTCATATAAATAATATAACAACAATTCTTTGTTTTACACATAATTAAGGTGTTTTTCTTAATAGGGGTGGTTCACCACATTTTTAAACTATGCACTTTTTTTCTATAAAACCTTCAAGGATGTTATAAATATATCACCATGGTAAAAAATTATTATAAAAAGTATTTTCTTACATAAATAACCTTTTTTCATTTTGTCATTAATAATTTAATTTAATTAAAAATGACTGCCAATATGTTCTGTAAAAAAGCCTAAATGAACAAACTATTTAACATTAACATTATAAAAAATTAGTTATACATATATCTGAACACAATTGAGTGTTTGAAAAAAATTGAAAAAAATTACATTAACAAAATTTTATTTAACTAGAATAGTTTTCGACCAATTTGAAAAAATAACAATAATTATTTGTAAGTTATATGACCTTGGAATCCTGAAATAAACACCCTCAGAGTAATTAAATTTAATAGAAAATATCATCAATATTACCCTAAATGAACATATTAAAATTATATTAAATAAAATATTGTGTTAAAATGTTCTAAATAAATTAATGAATGAATGTTATTTTTTTATTCATTACATTATGTTCATCTACAGAACGATTCAAGAACATAAGTTAAGGGACATCTCAGAACCATCCTAATTTCTATGGGTTAATATTTATCTCTATATACAATACTTTATCTCTATATTATTATTAAAAACATAATCTATATTTTATATATATTTCTAACTCCTATACTTGTTTTTCAATTCACATCTCAATTATTGGGATTTAAATGTTTTAAATATTCCCTCCTTAGTTGCTTTCGAAAGTATTTTTAATGTGGACATCATGGTTTTTAGTACTATTTTAATTTCACCATCATAAAAATGTTTCAAAACCTCCATGTTCTCTAAATACACACATTTTTATATATAAAACTATCTTATTTCTCTTCTGGTTTTGTTTGAATTATTTTTCTTTTACAACCAATAAAGACTCATTACCCATTTCCACAAAACCCTTCTGATGTGGAAATTTTCAATGCTACATAGCCACTCATTTTAACATATTCACATTAATTGGAAATAATTTGAAATTATCAATGATTATTTTTCGTTTATTAATATACAATAATTATTTAATATATTTATTCATCTAAACTGTTATGATACCCTTATTGGCTATAATTTATTAAATGATTATGAAACTCATTTCTTTCTATGGGAATCCATATGTTTAGTCCATATGATTGATTTCATTATTAGGAATACATATTAAAGTACATTTTATAATGTGTTTTAAAAGTTATTTCTCCAATGAAATTTTTAATATTAAAGTCTTTGAAGGTGATATTTATGGGATTAATGATTGAACCTAAACCATGATGGGACTCTGTTAACAATGTGAGGTTGTCCTAAACGTTATCCTTGATGCGTGTCAATGTCTTGTTTTTTATTCATTGAATATTATTATGTTTCTATATATTTATTATTAAATGTTCTTTATCTTATGAAATCATATGTTCTTCATGACACAATCCTTTTATGTTATCATGTTGAGAATTATGACAAATATACTATGTTTTAGTTCTATTTTTAATCTCATACCAAGCATTTCAGATCACCCCATTTGTTTATGTATTACCTAGGTTCTCCTTTATAGTTTTATGATTTCAAAATAAGCTAGGATATCATTATATAGATTTAAATAAATAAATTGGATTTTAGTTTCATGTTGTATATTTTGGTTCCATGTCTTGTAATGGAACTAGTGTTTACATTCCTTTTTTATTTTTTAAAATATATTTTATTTATCATTGATGAAATATTATGAGTAGAAGGATTGGGTCACTATATTATAACATAATTTTTTGTAATTGCACATTTCCATTTTGAACTCAATGGATGTATCATAGTTTAGATAAAAAAAGTAATTATAATATTATATGAGAATCTAAATAATGTTTGTAGTCGAAAAGTAATTATTGTATCTATAAATTAACAATTCATTATATCATATCCATGAAACAATTTTAATTGGATAAAATTGGATAATTTATTTAATAGATCAATAATTTCGATCCTACTAGTTTGGAGGTCAATATATTTTATATTATGCAAAGTTTAGATCATTCAATGGTTTATTATATAAAAAAAATTTATACACATATTCAGCCACAACATAGACTATCATTCAGTAATAAATTTTTACATCCTAATAAATATTGTAATATAAATTTTCTGTCTTACTAAATTTTAATTATATATAATTAAATTTTATTTATTATTGTAATTATTTTAATTTTTATTGATTTATTGTTATGGAATTATTTTGAAGAGAATGATAAAATTACGTGTCTTAAAAAATTATTTATTATATTATTTTATATGATAGTATGTTTTTTGGAAGAATAGAGAGATATATATATATATATATATATATATATGTTTCCAAAATTCTATAATATGAAAACATAAATTATTGTTATTTTTTATTTCTATATTTCATTCTATTTATAAATTATTTGAGGAAGCATACATGACATAAGATTAATGACCTACTAATGTTCGTAATATGATTTATATTTCAATGGTGGAATTTTTACCCTTATCAAATGTATGTGATAAATGATTAAAAGAAGAAATTATAATGTTTTACAAGAATATTTTTCCAATTGTATTTTAGATAAATATATAATGACTGAAAAATAAATATTAATATAGAAAAAAAATGATTAGTTAATGTGGGTGTTTTTAGAGAGAATTATAATATTTAGTCGGAATATTAGAGAGAATCAGGGGTAGTTTTATAGAGAATATATTCAAATAAAATGATAAAAGTGGATTTATTGTTAATATAAATCAAATTAATTTACACATAGAAAAACTAGTTGAGAAAAAATATTATTAAACAACTATAAATATACTTTTTATGATTTTATGGCATGGATGATGACTGAGATAAATTACAAATTTGACACAGTAGGTAATATTATTCCTGTATTATAGAATTAAATTTTCATTTAGATTGTTCTGAATAAATATATGGATACTAATCAAGATAGATTATATAAAATATCTTATAATCCTAAATAATATTTGATCATGTTTATGAATATTATAGTGAAAATGAAAACAAACTTTATTACCATTTTGAGGGAAAACATATTTTTAAAAGTTTATTATCATATATCAGGAATAATATATTTTAATAATAAGTATAAACAATATCATAATAAATATAATTTTGGTGTTATTTCCCAATTTACACAATCCATGAGAAAAGATGACAATTTATATGATAGACCAAAAAAAATTATGAAGTTGAAAATTAATTGGGTGAAAATATAAAACGATAAATAATATAATCAATAATATAAAATCATTGCAATATATAAGGGATAATACGTAATCAAATTTACAAATAAGTGTAAAGGTCAAACAACAAAATTTATGAGGAACAATATATGTAGATAATATTTTTATTACCTAATGATTTTCCATAAAAATAGTTTTTTGTAGTATTAAGATATATAATTTTTGATAAAGAGTTGATGAAAAATTATAACCTATACTAACCAACTAGAAAAATAAATATGTATATTATTCTAATGATTTTACCAAATAAATCAACATCCAATTTATAATAGTGAAAAGTTTATTTGGAATAAACAATGAAAATCCTGATGCATATTAATAAAATTACACCACAATGTTTAATAAGTTATATAATATAATTAAACATTTTTATGCTTTTAAACTGCACTTGAGGAAGAATTAATAATTATATACAAAATAAAATGTTTCATCAAAAGAAAAAAAATTGAAATTAAAAATGTGAAAGGATATTTAGTTCTTCTAAAATTAATGATGAATATGTATATGAAAAATAATATATTGATTATGAAAATAAATCAATCATACATGGATAATCGTACAAGTATGATAGTATGTTAAGAGGTCAAAAACATCCTTTTTAAATATATCCTCATGAATAACCAATATAATCTCACTTATTAGTATTTTATTAAAATAAAAATAAATCCTAAAGAGATTGTAGTCATAATTTATTATTTAAAACATTCTTATAGATTAATATGAATGAAAAAATAATGATAATGAAATGGTATGGTTAATAATGACTCTCTATATTTGTCAACATGAAAAAAAATGTTTTACCAACTAAAAAAAATATTGAAATCTATCAACGTTTTTTGGTAAAATACAGTACATTATGGGAAGATAAAATCTATGGAGGTGACTTAATGTAAGGCATTATGATTATAAAATTAAATAAAATATGTTTTCCTAATTGAGGCTGTTAAAATTTGTGGAAGAGAAATTATAATGATAATAAAGGGATACTATGTTATCATGTTTTTCATGTATGAATATGTTTTATAATATCATTTATATGTGAACTAGAATGAGTATGATGGTGAAATCTACTCAATAATTGAATTTTTATTTGAAGGGAATTTTTATTATATAATCTAGAAA